>OZ012738.1:645954281-647154281 GCA_963859935.3 Lathyrus sativus
AATAAAACAAAGCAATGTGACATAAACTTACAGATGGTGATTCAATTTAAAGAGGAAGTTTATGTAAAGTTTGTGAGCGCAATGCGGAAACATCACTGACCAAGTTCTCGTAATCTGCTTCAAAAGCAACTAAGTTATTTTCTGCTAACAGCAAAGTGGCTGCAGTATCTCAAAAAAACATAGTTTTGCTAACATACTTGTCACTCATTTCCTCCTTTCCATATTCTTTATCATGTTTTTTTTTGGAAGAAGTTATTAAAACTTTTACATTTCAGAATTAACTGAAACATTATTCTCTCCTTTTTCCAAACATGAAAATTGATAGTTAAATACTTTCTCCAAAAAATTGAAAAAACATTTCAGTGTTGAATAAAAAGAATAAGATATCTATAAATCATATATCAGTGTTGCTTAATGTAGTTTTTGGTGTTGGTGTCGTACCTCAAAAAATACGATCCTTCGTGAAGCGTTCGCGCACTCGCAGAAAATAATATCGAAAAGAGTCGCCACCAAAATTTATTCCAATGAAAAAAAGAAAAAACATCTATAAAATCCTTAAAAAGAAAATGAAGATGGTCATCACGACCATATTCAGGTTTGACAGTCGATTACGTAAGGGAAATGTATTGTTAGGTCATGAGGACGAACATCAACATTGGAGCAAGATAAATACACAAGTGAGAGAGACACTATATATTCAACCAAAATCTTAAGGTGATAGGTCTGTGGGTTCTCCCACTTATAAATGTTCGAGTCTCCACATTTACAACCAATGTAGGACTCCAACTCACACTTGATTTATTATTATCAACACCCCCCTCAAAGGTAAGGCCACAATGCTCCCCCTAAAGTAGAAACACTTTGGCCCACATACACTTGTACCGTCATTGACACCTCTTTCCTATGCATTTCGATACACCTCTTCTTGGGAATTTTGATTTCAACGATATTAATACAAGTAAGTCGGTCCCTTTACTCGAACCAAATGCACATGATATAATTTGTTAGGTCATGAGAAAGAGCATAATTTTTTTTGCCCCAACTCTCCCGGACTCAACAATGGTATTAGAGTCGTAGTTTGGCTTTGTGGGGGAGCGGGAGCTGGATCCAGTGTTCAATCTTGTTATAGGATCTGGGATGACTCACAATCGTGAGGGAGAATGTTCGATGCAACTGGAGTGGTTAAAATCTCATATTTCCTATAAAAGGGTGGAATGTTAGATTTATAAGAGAGAGAGAGAGAGAGAGAGAGAGAGAGAGAGAGAGAGAGAGAGAGAGAGAGAGAGAGAGAGAGAGAGAGAGAGAGAGAGAGAGAGAGAGAGAGAGAGAGAGAGAGAGATCACATTCACCCAAAACCTTAAGGTGATAGGTGTATGAATTCTTCTACTTATAAATGCTCATGTCTCCATATTTATAACCAATGTGGGACTCCAACTCACACTTGATATATATTATTCTCAACACTTTTCCTCAGGCGTGAGTCAACGATGCCCCCCTCAAGTGAAATCTCTTCTCCCCTAAAGTGAAAGCTCTTCTTACTTCCGCAAACTCTTATACCGTACGAAGCGTTTCTTACTCACCACCTTTGTAACACTGTTGACACTTATCAACTAAACGTTTCTTACTCACCACCCTTATGGCACCGTTGACTTTCAGTACAAGTAAGTTGATCCCTTTCTCAAACCAAAGGCTCTGATACCATTTGTAAGGTCATAAGGAGGAGCATCAACATTGGGGAAATAACAACACACAAGTGTGAGATATAACACATATTCATCCAAAATCTTAAGGTGATAGGTTTGTGGATTCTCTCACTTATAAATGTTCAAGTCTCTACATTTATAACTAATATGGTGAAAGGGTGAGAAACACAAGAAAGAGGGGTTTGAATTGGGTTTCACCAAATATGATCTTTTGTGGAAATTTAAACTTCAATGCTAATAAGATAATAGAAATAAATAGACACGATTATTTTTATTCTCGTTCACTGTTAACAAGGTTACTCCAGTCCACCCACCAAGGTTATTTCATCTTAGACAATAACTTAATCCAACAATCTCAACTAATTACAATCTCTAAGTGTTAGAAAACAAATTAGCCCTCTCAAGTATCTAAACTAACGACTTAGTCACTTGAGGAATCTCCACTTTGAAAAGTGTTACAAGTGTGTACAAGAATTGCTTCTAAACAAAAAGATGATACAAGATGAAGTACAATAACACAAAAGTGTTTTCTAGCAAGATATGAACAACAGATCCTTACTAATTTACAAAACTATCTTAAGAATAATCTCTTAGATATTTGCACCATATTAGCATGAGTTTTGTTGAGCTTAAAAGCTTATTTTAATGCTTCTCTCTTTTTCATGTAGAGCAGTGCTCTATTTGGTTTGTGCTTCAAGCATCTTCTTTTGAGCTTACAACTTGGTGCTTTACTTCCGCCTTGCACACATACTCTCGTGTTTTCTTCAGCTCTTTATCTTCTTGTTATTATTCTATATTTATCATCTCTTTAGCTCTTCTAGCTTTTCAGAATTGTGGCACTAAACACTTCAACATAATATTTCACTCACAACATTTCTGCGCACTTCTTCAAGCATTCAGATCTTCAATATATAGATCTTGAGAATAGATCCATTGGAGGGTATAATAGGAAACAAATTCCAACTGTAACTTCTCGACGTTCATTGAAGGAATGGTCACATTGTTATACAAAAAGTTGTCATTGCATTACCTTATCTAGGTAGAGGTCACAGACTATTTTGTACTTTTATATTCAACGCTTTATCAACCATTCTTGATCTTTTGTCTTCTAATTCCTCAGAGGCTTCAGATGTATATTTGATGAATCATGTTGTAGAGAGATCAATACTTGTAACTTCAGAACCTAAGTCTTCAGAGTCTCAGATCTTCGTTCAGTAGAACCTTGTCTTAAGAGTCTTCAACGCTTGGTCTTTTAGAAGTGATGTCTTCAGAACTTCAAAACTCGTTCAACAAAACCTCATCTTCAGAATCTTCAGAACTTGTTCAGCACATACTTGTCTTCAGAGTCTTCAGAACTTCGTTCAACAGAACCTTGTCTTCAAAAACTTTAGAATTTAGAGCAATTAGAAATAATGTCCTTAGAATCTTCAGAACCTCATTCAACAGAACCTTGTCTTTAAAAACTTCAGAACTTGTTCAACACATACTTGTCTTCAGAGTCTTCAGAAATCAGAGTAATAGAAATAATGTCTTTAGAATCTTAAGAACCTCATTCAACAAAACCTTGTCTTCAGAAACTTCATAACTCAGAGCACTTAGAAGCACATCTCTTAGAAAACCTTCAAGGCTTTACACGTAAGTTTACAATCAGAAGCTTTAGTACAAACGTTCTTCAGAATCGCTGCATTAAAAGCATTCCTTAGTTTTGACTTTATCTTGTACACAACATATTTTTTCTTTTAGAGTGTTTAGATTAGAGTCTGATGACGTCACATGCCTTTTTATCAAATTCAGATCCAGTTTAGCAACAACTACACACTAGACAAAAACTATAGAGTATCTAATTATTCTCTAAGATACCATGTGCAATTATCATCAAAACTTAAGGCCAGATGTAGAACCACTATTGTTCTTACATGTGGGACCTCAACTCACACTTAACTTATTATTCTCAACATGTATTAGCACCTCTCGCGTCCGTTATACTCAACGAGAACCTTTTAGTTAAACTTGTAATTAGATGTTAGCTCATGTTAAATGTTTTATTCAATGATAAAATTTGCAAAAGGATAATAAAAGGGGTCGCAAAAATGTTTTTATCAGGGTGTTTGATGAGATTGTGAGACTCGCTCCTACATATCATCGGGTACAATGAGGAACTCAAAGCTTCATAGTTCGGGGGAAGCCTATTGTTTGTTGGTTTGTGTGTTTTAGTGAACAAATGTTTAGATCATGTTCTAACTATTAAACATTAACTTGTTTGCTCGTAGTGGAGACTTAAGCACTAGTTTGTATACGCAAAGGACTAAACAATGTTCCTTTGAAAAAGAGTTTTCGACCACATGGGGGAAAGAAATTAGGTTTGATGTGTTGCAAGTATTTTAGGCGGAAGACGAGTATTCGAACAGGGAGTTCTACAACAGTGTTCAAGTAATCAGATATTGAGGAAGGTTTAAACTCAATCAGTCCTTTTTCTTCTAAATTATTGCAAAAAAATGTGTGGCAAATTAAGTTAAGGTTCATTAACGGAAGACAATTATTTACACAAGGAGCTCTACAACAGTGTCCAAATAATCGGAGACTGAGGAAGGTCTAAACCCAATCAGTATTTTTCCTTTTATAAGAGAAACAAATGAATTCAAATAATCATTGTGTTTTAATACAGAAGACGAATGTTTGGACATAGAGTTCTACAACATTGTCCCAACATTCGGGGAAAGAGAAAGTCTACACCCATCTTTCTTTTTTCATCCAAGTTTTTGCAAAAACGAGTTTGCTTAAGTTTTATACGAAAGATATTTGAAGTGAATCAGATTTAAAAAATTTAATGGATGGCGATTACTCGAATGGTCGAGTAAGGGAACTCGTATCCAAAATCTAGGAGAGAAATCGAAAACTCTTGACCATCTCCCTTTTCATCCTTAATGAAATAATGTTTAAGTATAATTAGGTGTTTTATATTTTAATTATTTAAAATCATTCGATGTTGATTGAGGTTTTGATTTGCGTCGAAGCGGAATGCGGGAATGATTTGAGAGAAAAAATCACTTGGCGTTTGACCAAGGTTTTGGAAAAAAAACACTTGACGTTTGATCAAGGGTTTTTGCATTCTTGAAAAGTTTAATTACAAAATTAAAGTAATTATTTAATCATCAATTAGCTAGTTAATTGTCCACTTAAACAAATTTTAGCAAATATAATAAAAAAGATAGTGGATATAATTTGATTGAGTAAGAGTAAAGATCAAATATAATAAAAAAGATAGTAGATATAATTTGATTGAGCAAGAGTAAAGATGCATGAACACATGAGGATGATAATCATAGTAATTAATCAAGAGGAGTTAATTAATTAATTTTATTTTTATTAACTAATTAAGTTTATTAATCTTAATTACTTTATTTAAATAATTAAAGATTAGTTCCACTATTTAATTAACTTAATTAAAGATTATCTAACCTAATCAATTAGTAACAATAAAATTAATTAGTGAATATAATAACAATTAATAATAATACTCAAGAGATAATAATGTAATAATAAAAAAATTAAAGGCAATAAGGTGTAAGCAAGGGACTGGGGTTCAGAAAAGAAAAGGAATGCCTAAGAGCAACCTAAGTCCCTAAATTAAATCAGAAATGGGGGTGCAGATATGAAAATTCCACCATGCAGATGCCTAATCGTCGGTCAATAAGTCAAAATAAGAGGGGAAAGTTAACTTTTGTTAACTCCATCCAAACCCTAAAAAATAATCCAAACAACAACCCAATTGTCACAACACATGTATGTGCACGGTATAAGGTGTGAAGATCAACACCATTATCTCTTAGCACAATCTAATGTCTGACACTTGTTCATAGGTTTTGGCTAGTGGCTGGCACCAAAAGAGTGAAAGAGAACTCTCAATGATAACAAAAATGGAGAAAGTGTCTCCATTCAGCCATTCCCACTATCTTTCGTTAACAAATATATCTCTCACTCTCCATTATAAAACTCATGGTGGTCGGAAAACGCCCCGACGCGCCAAAAGTTCCCTCCGGCGGCGGGGCACCACCAAATCTCAAAATCTCAAAAAGAGATTTCTAAAATTTAGGTTTTGCATTTTTAATCTTAGATTCAATCAACTTAGCAAGTCAAATAGCTTAAGAAATCGAAATTGGTTTATGAATTGCTTTTTCATTTTGAATATCAGGTGTTAAACCAGATATGGAACAATTAAGGATGACATCTTGAGATAAATCAACAACCTGAGTTTCCAATTTTTTTAATGTGGCTTGATACTCAACAACTGAATCAACTTATTTTAACTTAAACAATTCAGCTTGGCGATTAGCATATGTGGATGGATCAAAACTTAATTCCAAAACTTTAGTGAAAGAGGGCTAATCGATTAAGAGCTGACTTTGATGCATCCATTTAAACCAACACAACATACCACCTTTTATATAAAATGACATCATATATAATCTATTTTCAAATGGTAATTGATAAAAATCAAAAATTTGTTCAGCCTGAAATAACCATTCCAAAGGATTGGAACCATCAAACATTTGGAGTTCTAATTTGGGGGTTCGGAAGGGTGGTAGAGGTGTGTTTTGTTGGATTTGGGGAAAGGGAATTTGATGTAATATAGGAACATTATAGTTTAGTGTGAAGGGGAGGGTGGTTGGCGTTGGTCGCAAAGGGAAAGTTATTATAGGTGGTGGTGGGTAGTAGAGTGTATAGGGGGTTATATGTATGTTGCAAATTAGGGGAACCATGAGAGGAGTTTGCATCAGTGAAAATGGAGCTAATATGGGTTGTTGACATGGGAAGTGAGGGAGGAACATGAGTAATACCTGACATAGTCATTGTTATATGGACAGTGGTAGCTGGTTGTTGTTCCTTTTGAGGTGCTAGCTTGTTGAGCATTCCCATGATGTTTTCGTATCTAGAATCTGAAATTTGTTTTTCATTGTCCATTCGGGTTTGAATCTGCTCTAAATCTATAGTAGTTTTATCAAGTCTTTCGTCCATTTGCTGTTGTGCTTGAGTCATTGCATTATCAAGATGAGATATGAGAATTTGGAATGGTTCTTCTATGATTTCTCTAAAAGAGGGGTTTGAGGATTTGGGAAGAGTCTTGAATCCAAGAGATGAAAACACCAATTTATAAAGAGGTTTCAATAACTATTTTTAGATTTAGGGTTTACCACAAGAAAAACACAAAACTAAGAAGATAAGAAAGCAATAATTTTTTTTTGAATAATGTCTACCTTCCATAAATTTAAAAATAGCTTTAAATACAAGCAGAACCCTATTGGGTTGCACTAATGGGTCAAGCCCCCTTGAGAAATAACATAAAAATTAAATAATTCATTTTATTTTGTTTCAAAATCTTGCATTCACTTGAGCCTAGTCCTGATTCGTATGAGTCTGCCATCACAATAACTGTAACATTCAAATTCTATTATGCTAAATGTTACCAACCAAAAAGATATTAGAGAATTGGGCTCTCCAATTCAATACTTATTTAATTAAGCATAACTCTAAGTGAAGTCCTATATATTGGTTAACTATCTTTTATCTGAATCTCAACTACTTCTCCTGAATGTCTATCTTCACAACTGAAAGAGTGCAACATTACAAACTATAGAGGACAGAAATATGAGCTAAAGCTTGCACAATACATTATGCTAAATTCACCAAACCTGCAAAGAATGAAATATGCAGACTGTCTTCCATGAATCACGAAGAAAAGCTTGCAATGCAAATGGAATTTTTGTCCTTCCCAAAGAGTTATTTCTTGTGCCTAGTTTATTTTAAATGATAATGATCGAACTAGCTACAAATTGTTCCTAAATGATTGAATTTGTATTTGGTTTCGTGGTATGCATCTTGGGCCTATTAAACCGTCATTTTTCGGTTTCACTTTTCTTCCATGTTTTTCCTATATTACACTATGGTGAAGTTTCTTTATGGTTAGTATAACACGGTGTAAGGAGATTACTTCACCATATTATTTTCATACCATGAATGGTTAATGATATTTTTGCAAATTATTTTCTATTCCAACTAATTTTCACTAAGCTTAATATTTTGTATATTTTATTTTACACTTATGATTGTTGAAAGAGAATTTCTTATCCCACTCCATAGATTTCTTTTCCACCGTGTGGTTTTCCACAAATGTCCTTAAATTTCTGAGATATATCTCCGGACGCGCCCCATGACTTAAAAATATTCTAGAGATATATCTCCGGAGCAATTTAAACCTTAAACAGTCACAACATATCTCTCATAGCCCATTTTCATTAGAATTTGTCTGGAGATGCATTTACAGAAATTTTTCGGAGATACATCTCCGAAGTGTTTCAGAACAGGTTTTTTTTAAACGCATTACATATTTGTTTGTGGATGAATTATAAAATAACAGATACATCAAAGTAACATAATAATATAGTAATATTATGTCATAAATCACTTAAATTCAAAATGTAATACCAATATCAGGAAAAACATACAAACTACAGTACTGAAACAAAATAAATATAGACAACTACTAGGTGTGCCTGATAACCTCTCATCTGCCTCTTGTGTCTGGTCTGCCTCCTCGGCCATCGATCCTCACTGAGTTTAATATTTTTTTATTTTATTTTGCACTTATGATCGTTGAAAACACACTAATAGTTTATGAACATGAGATGGTTACATATTCTTTTGGAGCAATTTCCAAATGGCCTGTTGCAATTTCTCCAACATGAACATGAACATGAACATTGTCAATTGCCTGCTGCAATTTTTCTTGGATTGATCTCAAGTTTCCTTCATGAATAGAATTTTAAAGTTCAAAACATAAACAAAATGCAATGTTACGTGTTCTCTATGTTAGAAAAGAGATGATTTTCTTTTGTATGTGAGAGCAAGTTCCACATCGTTTTTTCTTTAAATAATATGTTGTATTTTTGTGGATTGGCAATATGCTTAAGTGACTTAAGTCTAAGGCATATTAAAATTCACATTTTTGATAGATTAAAAGTTAAAAAATATCAAATTAAGGAGATGGAATAATGTATTTAAGCCAATTCTTTTTTAGATTAGAATCTAACTTTTTCCTACTAGCTTGAAATTTTGAATCAAAACATAATATTCCAAAAACATTGACATAATTTATATTGGATGAAAATTGACTAAAATTTCAAAAGGAGATTATTTTCAACAAGAAATGTATATGCAAACTATTAATAATTTGGACGTAATGGCTAAGTTCACGTGCCCATAATATTTTTGACAAATTTGCTTGGAATAGAAGGGCTCAAAAAGCATCAAGAATGTATTGGGGTTTCTTTTCCATCATTTTGTTTTGTTGAGGATGCCAACACATGAAACATGACAAATAATTCCATTTTTATTGTAAAATTCTCTAAACATCAAATCATTTCCATTATCTATTGTAATACACTTGATTTTTATGTTAAATGGAGTGTTACAATAGTAACATAAGACTTAATGAGTGAATATAATTTTGAATTTAATCACATAAGATATAGCCAGTGAGCCAAGCATAGACAACACACATAAAGGAATTTTTTATTGATCGCAACAAAATTTTCATAAGAAAGGCATTTGTCTAAAATGAATGTGTTAAATATTGCAATCATTATTTAGGTTCGGTTTCGAACAAAAGAGTTCAAAAACCAAATCAAATCAATAAAAATTTGGGTAATTAGTTCGATTTTCGATTTTGGTTTTTAAAAACCACCAAATCGATGAACCAATGATTATAAATACCTATTTAATTTTTCATTTCATCCATTATTAAGCCTAAATTTTGTATCGGTCTAACTCTTCTCCATCTTTATTCACACTTCATTCCTTTCAACAAAACATGCAGCTAAAATCAGACTCCAAGCATAAAAAATAGAAACCATAAGCTACAAAAACCTGCTCTCACCAAATTGTTCCTCAGGTTGTCCGCCTCACTATTTCTCTCGTCATTGTCATTCTTATAGATTATGGTTGCCTTATTCGTGTTCAAGTTTTCTTCGTTAGTTTTCATCTATTTATTTATCTTTAGTGTTTCTTCTTCTTCAACGATTTTTTTTTCTAATCTTGTTAAAAAATAGTTTTGATATGTGTTTTAGGTGTGAAACATGTTAACTTATGTGTATTGAAATCTTTTACTACTATTTTTGTGTTTTATTTGTTAAACTTTCAAATCCCTTCATAACATGCTAACTTTTGTATTCGATAGTAAACTTATTTTATGATGCAATAAAAATCATGTCAATGTTTCATATAGATTAAGAACATCTTGTAAGTTGTTTAAAAATAGAGTATGAAGAATATTATGTGAAATATATTATTTTAAAAAACAAAAGTATAAAATACACTAAAAGATGATGTCCAATCATGTGAAATGATTATAGGATCTCTAAACATTAGAGGGGGAGGTAGTCTGGTTAAAAGAAAGAAAATTGACCAGATTATACTTAAGGGTCGTGCTGGTGTATTCATGGTCCAAGAATCCAAGCTGACCAATGTCGATCCTTGTTTGATTCGTAGTTTGTGGGATAAAGAGAAGGTTTGTTGGTCCTTTTCTAGCTATAATGGGCAGTCCGGGGGCATCATCACTTTGTGGAAGAATGGTAGTTTTGACATTATATTTAGTTTCAAAGGAGATGGCTTTCTAGGGATTAAACTTTTGTGGAAAGGTATGTTCATTTATGTGGTCAATGTGTATTCTCCTAGTCCCTTGACTTTTAGGAGGAATTTTTGGAAGAAGCTTTTGGTTCTGAAGTTAAAGTATCATGATGGGAGTGGGTTATAGGAAGATATTTCAATTATATTGCAAATCCTATTGAGAGAAAAGACAAATCTTTGGGTAGTAAGAGTTCTGATATTAGAGAGTTCTCTGATTTCTTAATGAGTTCTAATCTGGTGGACCTTCCTTGTAAAGGGAACTCTTTCAGCTGGTTCATTGGCGACGAGTTTTCTATGAGTAGGATAGATTGTTTTTTGGTTTCTAATTCATTAATTGATAGGTGGGGATCATAGGTTAGTTGATCGGAAAGATGGATATTTCCGACCATTGTCTGATATGGTTGGTGGTTAACAATTGCGGCAAGGGTCCTAAACCGTTTAGGGTTAACAACAATTGGTTTGATAATAACCTCTTCCTCCCTTTTGTCGAGTCAGAATGGAAGAAGCTGAAAGTCATAGGTAGGAGCGATTATGTGATCAAAGAAAAGTTAAGGTTACTGAAAACTAGCTTACAAAAATGGAATACTGAAACTTTTGGTTAGATTGATTTGGTAATTGAGGAGGGTTGGAATAAAATTAATGCAGTTGATGACATCCTTGCTAACTGTGAGGATTGAAATATGAAGGATTGGGTGTAGAATAGGAGATAAGCTACCAACCGTGTCTGGTAGAACTTGAAATGAAAGGAGAATATGTTGCTTCAAAAATCAAGACTTCAATGGGATAATGAAGGAGATTCCAACAGTAAATTCTTTCATTGCATCATGAAAGCGAGACGCCATAGAAATTCCATTGTGAAATTCTGGCAAGCACACAATGGAAGTTATCACCAAGGTTATAACATCCACTGTGACATTGACTGCTGCACTTACTAAATAAACTATAAAGGAAAGCAGTAAATAACACAGGAATTGTTCACCCAGTTCAGTGTCAACAACACCTACATCTGAGGGCTACCAAGCCAGGGAGGAAATTCACTATCAGCGGAATTAATTCAAAGTCAAACAACCTAGTTTTCACTCCTCACTTAAAACCTACACAATGACACTTCTGCCTAGAGACACTCTAGACCTGAGTATACCCACTCACTCCCCTCAATCACCTCAGTGATATCAAAACACAATTACAAAATAATTATGAAGAAACACTTTATACACACCTTGATCTTGCTTCACAGCTTTGATTAAGGAACACACACTCTTGCTTAACAGCTTTGAGTGAGACAATGAACACAACAGTTCATACACAATAACCAAAGCAATTATACAACCTACAATTTCTTGGCACACAAGGATTCCTAAGATTCCTAGACACACGTGAAGAGAAACCTCTTCACTCACAAATACACCCTTTAAATATCTCTGCTAGCTGTGTTGATAATTGAGGTTCATCCTCTTGTTATTTATAGCAGATATTCTTTGGGCCTAAGTGCAGAATTTAGATTTACCCAAAACCTCTCTTCAAGAATCTGCACTTACCAGTTAGGTCAGGGACATTTTATTTTGCCAGGGCTTCTAAAATGTTTCCTGATTTCCAGCTTGAGCTTTCACAAAGTTTCCTGAATTCTAGCCTGAGCTTCCTCAACCTAAATACCAGAAAACTAATCATGCGTGTCTGATGTCATACGATCAGTGTCATGACATTCAGTATGACATCCAACTCAACTTACTACTTACCCTGCATATTGTGTGTCATAACATCAGTTATGACATCCACACACACTCTAAGATTTTGCCACAAAATGCAGCCAATCAAGAGCACTTACACATTGGTTCCCTTAATTCTTGGAACGGTTTGTTAGAGGATGTGGGCGAAGTTAAGGAACAAGTGCACAGGTTCTTCTAGGAATGTTTCACGGAGAGTGATCATAACCGTTCAACTCCGGATGGTACTTCCTTTGGTATGCTAAAGGCTGCTAATTGTAAATTTCTTGAAGCCAAATATACTGAGAAAAAGAGCAACATCGATTATTGTGACTCGTTATACTTATTACATGACGTGACATCAACCACTTGTGATATCTTTGTACCAACTCAATGCTTAATTACTCACTTCAATAATCTTGACAAATGTTTAAAATTTTGCTAAGAGAAATTGTTTTTTATTAATAAAAAAAATCACAATGCTGGAAATCGAAAAAAAAATTCTTAAAATGAAGAGGAAAGTAACTAAGTTAATGAAATATTTTAAGTTGTTATGTTGCATGATTGTTTACAACGATTATATATAAAAACGTTGAAGTTCTAAAACAAATGGGGATGTAGCTCAAATGGTAGAGCGCTCGCTTTGCATGCGAGAGGTACAGGGTTCGATCCCCTGCATCTCCAATTTTAAATTATTTTTATGAATCCCATTGCAAGAGGTACATGGTTCAAATATTTTTATAAATATTGTCAAAACAAAAAGAATATATATATGGAATGATTTAAATATTTTTATGGATAATGTCAAAACAAAAATAATATTTATATACGTGAAATTTTATATATGAGAAAAATACTATTGTTATAAAAGGGAACAACTTTAATACTGAACCAAATATTGAATAATAAAATTTTATCGACAATTTTTTCAAATATGTGAAAAAGGTTAAGGGAGCTTGTTAAAAAAGATTGAGTAGATATTTAAAAATTGTATTCACTCTTATAAAATAATTTTCATATTTTTAAAAAACTAAAACTACTAATTTGTCTAATACAAGTTTCAATAGTTTATATTTTTAATCATATTATTTTTGATATTGTTACTTATCTTTCATCTTCTATATGTGTTACTATTTCAACTGAAATTTACTATTATTTTTCAATTTTTTCTTTTTCTTAACTTCCTATTTTTATGACCGTCTGCAAACAAATGCGCGTCCAAAATCATATCCCACCCAAAAACGTACCTAGTGCGTAGACACGAGTTTCTTACTAGTTAGTGAATATAATAAGAATTAATAATAATAATCAAGAGATAATAATAAAATAATAATAAAAAATAAAGGCAAGGAGGTGTAAGCAAGGTATTGAGGTTCCAAAAAGAAAAGGAAGGCCCAAGAACAACCTAAGCCCCTAAATTAAATCAGAAATAGGGGTACATATATGGAAAGGCCACCATGCAGGGGCCCAACTGCTGGTCAATAAATCAAAATAAGGAGGGAGAGTCAACTTTCGTTGACTCCATCCCATCCCTCCAAATTAACCCAAGCAACAATCCAACAATCAAAACAGTTGTATATGTATGGTACAAGGTGTGGAGACCAACTCCATTTCCCATCAACTTTTGCCCAACGTCTGACACGTGTTCACAGGTATAGGCCAGTGGCTTCCAACGGCATAGTAAAAGAGGACTCTCAATGATAACAAAAACAAATAGAGAGTCACCATTCAACCATTCCCCCACACACAATCTCTCTCTCTCTCTCTCTCTCTCTCTCTCTCTCTCTCTATATATATATATATATATATATATATATATATATATATATATATATATATATATATATATATATATATATATATATATATATATATATATATATATATATATATATATATATATATATATATATATATATATATATATATATATATATATATATATATATATATATATATATATATATATATATATATATATATATATATATATCTTTAACAAAGATATCTCTCACTCTCACTTTTAAAACTCATGTTGATCAGAAATTGCCCCGTCGCGCCGGAAATCGCCTCCGGCAACGGGGCACCACCAAACCTTAAAAATATACCATCATATGAATCCTCTCCCTTTCTTCTAATTTGAAACCATAATCTCTAAATACTTTATGAATCCCTTGAATAAAACCCTCAAAACAAAACCCTAGAATTCTAAAGCTTTAAATGAGGACCATACATATACAAAAACAAACCATTAAAATAATGATATATACATACACGTGTAGCACAACATCATGGATTGAAGAAAATGACAAAAAGATGCAAAGATCCTACCAACCGGCATGGAGAAGTATCCCAATTAAATGTCTACTCAAAGGAAGATCCTAGTAAAAGACTCAGGGACTTGTAAGCTTCAGGTATTGTCTTCTATTTCTTTCTTTTTTTGAGGTATCACTATATTCTCCTTCTCCTATTTTTCTTCTTCTTTTTTATTACCTGAGACCCTTTTTTATGGTTTGTTTGAGTTGTTATAGTTTTGGTATAGGGTGATGCGTAGAGCAAGGTTAGAGAAGATTCAGGCCAAGCACTCTAACAGAAACACATATAGCTCACAAGTTAACATAGAGTGATTCTATATTGGAATCCCTCTGTAGATAACCGAGCAAGTGAAAATTTATGTAGAGTTTTCTCTAGGTGGTGTGGGTGTGTTCACATGAGTGAAAGTTGAGGATATATTTATAGTGGAATAGGATGTTGATTTCAGAGAGTGAGGTGCGTGTGATAATGAGATATTTTCTTGAGAGTCAGCTTGTAATCGTGTGAATAAAATTGTTAGGTATATTTCTGCAAACCCTGAATTTATGGGATTGACAATGGTGAGGTGTTATTTATGGTACCCAATTGGGAGTGAATTTGTATGATACCCCATGTATACCCATGTGTACGTATTTGTGTTTTCTGTTTTGATTCTTTTGATTTTCATTCCACCCAACATGATATATGTGTGTATGTATGTCAATGAAGGGTGGTAGTGCATATGGAATGTATTTGGTTTTATGGTATGCGTATGGACGCTTCCCTTGATTTTTATTTGTTTTTTTTACTCAAATTTTAAAGTATCTGAACGTATGGTGATAATGTGAAATTCATGTTATTTGGTGGTGTTAATGAGCTGGAATGTTGATGATGAATTATTGTGGTATGGTGATGACTGCCTATGCCATGTATGTCTTTTTGCCTTGTTTTTGTTTGGTATTGTATATATGTGTTAGTGGAATGTGTGTATGATATGTTGCATGGGTATGTATGTTTTTTCATGGATGTATGATATATACCTTGAATTAATTATGGTTTGTCTTGCTGTGTATGCATATCTTACGTATTGTTTTGGTGATTCAAATCTCATTCCCTTATCTTGATTTAAAGTGTACATGGTATGAGGATTTAAAGATGGTGATGGTGTGTAAATGAAGCTTGAAAGGTTGTTGCACATGTCCTTTTTCACTTTTGTAACATTGTACTTAGATGAATGTATTACTTATGTCTTATTGTGAAAGCTAGGTGAAAAGAACCAACTTTGTAGTGCAATGTAAAATATGAACGGAATGCAAAAACTTGTAGCATGTATTTTTGTACAATATGAAGTGTACATAGAAGTCAATTTCATAATGTACTTATATGGATGAATAAGTTCCAAAATCAAATTTGATTTTCAGACCAATTCAAACCTTGCTCAATTCAAATAACCAAAGTAAATTCAAACTTCTTTTGATGCATGGTTAATGATGTTTTATTTAAAAAGATGTATGATTAAAATAACCACATGAGTTCAAAAACTTCAAAAAACATTGTGAACAATTTTGATAAATTTTCTTAAAATTTAAGCAAGATCAAGGTTCTTAGAAACCAAAAGAAACAAGTGACCTCACATTAAATCACTCTTAAAAATGTATGAATGAATAAAATGCAAATATATGACAATGACATGGTTAAAGCAATGTGACATAAAGAGACCCACTTTTAAACTTTTATCACTTAACTTTCCATTACACTGGCCTAATGCATGTTTTTTGAGGGTTCATGACCAAATGAAGTGGTAATGAGGCAATGATGCAAAAGTGAAAATTTTATTGAACAAAATCACATGGTTAGACCAATGACTGAATATGTGCAGATGAAAAGATATATGATTTAATGAAATGGTTGTATAAATGCAGATAAACATGGTACAATCTAAGTAGTACAAAATTGGGGTATGACGACTGATACGTGGGAGTGTGTGGTCTTTTTAGTTTTTAGGACACTCATTAACAAGAAAATGCATACTTGATTTATAGTGCAAGTGGGTTTTATTTGTTACCAAAGTCCCACATTTGTTTGTTCACAAATGAAATGAGTGTTTATAAACCTCATCCATACTTGATTATTGCCATCTTGTGTATTGGAGTGAGGCTGGAAGAGAATGGGATTTAGGCTTAAAGTATTTCTTTTAAAATTTTTAATTAATTAATTTATAAAATAATTGAATTAAGCTTATTATTTTATTCTATAAAATAATATTAACTAATAAATTATCCACTCGTCAATGACAAGTCATTAAAAATATTTTTTTTTAATCTTAATCTTCAATACCATGTACAGAAAAGTGGACGGGGACCAACAAAATCTCAAGAAAAGTAAAATTCAGAGACTAAAAAGCTGGGTTTTAAAATAAATGGACCAGAAAGTTAAAACCACATAAATAAGGAGACCAGGAGTTCATTTAAGCCATTATAAGGATATATTTTGATAATGAAGCAACCATATGCAACTTTATCTAAACCAATGAATTTTACCCTTTCAAGTTCCTTTCCAACATGATGTATACATTGTCTTGAAACGAAGTCGTGCAATCTAGAGTAAAATGGAGTGTTATACTGATGCTCAATGTTGACACTACTTTTCTGAAATGATACTCTAATTGAACATAATTTGAACTTCAACATGGTATTCACGGCTTCCTAACTTCTACATAAATCTCCACTATTAGTTGTCAATATGTTTTTTAGTATCAGGTGAGCTGGCTCAACCCTAAAAAACATAAACAGAAAAAGGATGTCATTGTTTGATAATTAGTAATGATGCATCCATATTCAAAGTCACATAAAATGTACCTGTTTATAGTCGTGTTTCTTAAATGAGTGACTCTATAAGTCCAAGCTGTAATAAATCTTTATTTATATTGTGTCAACAAAGTTTCGTGCACATACTAAACAAATTTAGAAATATCAGCACATAGAACCTAAAAATACTTCAAGTGAACAAAAACTCAAGACTTTATATTTGAATATATGATGTTGTTCAATAGATCCATAACATGCTCATGCCTATAAGATTCAACATACTCTTTAAACTTCATACTATTTTTTTTTTATAAACATGAAACAAACACAACAAATAAGTTAAGTTTGGAAACACAACTTCCACATGATTCATCAATTCCAGTTCACGGTCTCTAACCAAAACCTTTAGTAGCAACTTCTCGGAAGCAAACATCTCTTTTAGCTTCTCTAGTACTCGTGCAAAGTTTTCCTCCCTTTCATGTTCCATATACGCAAATCCAATTGAAAACATCAACTTTGTGGATGTAATACCAACAATCTCAAGTAGTGGTAGTCGATACCTATTTGTTTTAATGTAAAATAAATAATAAACAACTTCCAACCCATAATCAGATAAATGAAAATAGAAACAATTGAAACATGCAATACCTGTTTGTTTTGTATGTATAATAAAAAATCAACACCAAATGAAATATATTCAACAACTTCACTATACTAGGATGCTTCCAAAAGATATCAGCAACAACATTTGAGTCATCCTTATTTTTGGTCCAGTACATGTATTTCTCATCATGAACTAGTTTTAGCAGATGTTACATTTCTGTCATTAGACCTCTCTTGCTCGTCTTGTATGTATATCTTTTCTTATACACTTGTGTAACACTCGTCAGGTTTTCTGGATCTCTATCTTTCAAAGCAGCAATTATGTATCTGGGAGTCATATTGTATCTGGTCATGTCATTCAAAAAATGCTTTCATTATATTTTAAACAGCCTAGACATCGTGACCATTTAAGTCCTTAACTAATAAATGATTGTGAAACTCACACCTAACCGTAACCTTCCATCTGTTTCCACTAGGCACAAATCTCAACATAAATGGACATTTCACTTTCATACTATAACTACCTTCAGACACATTCTTCCTTTTGTAGTTTCCTCCTCTCTCACAATCCATAATCAATTTATCTTTTCTCTCCCTGATCCCATTTGCGATATTAGAACTAATAGTGACAATAATAATATCATGTTGTTTACCAACAAATTGTGCCCATGTCAAAATGTTAGTTTGGGAGGGAAATATCTATCATTTACAATATATACAAAATAAATTATCAATGTCAGAGATATCGTAAGCCTACTAACTTTTAAAGAAATAAAAAATTAAATATGTAAGTCAAACATATAACATTAATGGTGAAAAACCGTGTAAAAACCTATAGGAGAAACATCAGGATATGGACCGCACAAATGAAACATACTGAACTACCAGATATTTTGAGTTTATGCGAAAAATCTCCTAAGACAATAATCTTGCTTGCCTTGCCCTTAGGTCGGGTCACATCCAATTTTTTTAAAAAATCCCATCAAATAGTTTAGATTAATATGAAAAAATGAATTAAAGCATAATGAAATTTCCTTCAAATCCCTTCCAAGCTTTTCAAATAAAATGTTATCCTTAACACCTATTCTACATCCTAAGTAAATAGTTTTGGTTTAAATGCACTTTTGGTCCCCCTATTTTGATGTTTTTTTTTTAACTTTTAGTCTCTCAACTTTAAAAATTAGTTTTTTTCCCCTAAACTTTACTTCTATTAGAATTTTCATGGCCCCCCTCCAATTTTGCATATGTGACATTGATGATTAGGATAAAAAAATTAGTTTTAATGACATGATAATAATGCTTAAGATGATTTAATATTTTTTACACAATTAATTTTTTCAACATAATTAATTTTTTTACATAATAAATTAATTTTATGGAATTAAATATTTGAAAATTAATTAATAGAAAATTTAAACTAAAACTTATGGGTCTTAGACTCAATTCCATTAAGAATATTTTCAATCTACAAAAATACAACATGTAAGATAGTTGTAACCTATATAAACACTAATATTTTTTAAATGAAAAAGACGTGGGACTTGCTCTCTACGTTAAAAACAAAACAAATAACATTGCATTTTGTTTCTGTTTTGATCTTACAAATGTTGTTTATGAAGGCAACTTGAGATCAACCCAAGAGACATTGCAACATGCCATTGGCGATGTTCATGTTCATGTTGGAGCAACCACTCCAAAAGAAAATTTGAATCAGCGGATTTAGAAGTGTGAACAGATGGAGGAAAAACCTGACAATAGTAATGTCAATGGCTCTAACAATCAAATGTTATTATGCTATATGTTACCAACCAAAAAGATTATTAGAGGATTGAGCTCAGCAGTTCAATACTTATTTAATTAAGCATAGCTCTAAGTGAAATCCTATATATTGGTTAACTATCTTTTATCTCAATCTCAAATACTTCTTCTGAATGTCTATCTACACAGCTCAAAGAGTGCAACATTACAAATTACAAAGGAAAAAAATATATGAGCTAAAGTTTGCACTTATAGAATTGCATAATGCAGTTAGGGATTCAGTTAGGAAATTCTCATTGTATTCCATAATGAATGAGATACAATGAAATCTCATTATATAGAGAGTTAGTTGTAACAAAAACTGTAATAGAAAGTAAATTAGGATCTAACTAACTCTTACAACTCAACATTACAAGCCAACTCAACAAACTATTATATGATAAACTGCTAACTAGTTTACTAACTCTATCATTCCCCCTTAGAAGTGGATGGTGTACTTAACAAGCTTTGCTTTTTAAACACCCTTAGCTTATCACGAAGAGGAAGAAACTTTACTGCAGATAGAGGTTTAGTTAAGTAATTTATCCACTAATCCTGAGCTGAAACACGAGCCACAAAAAGACTCTTGTTTAGGACCTTCTCTCTCACAAAGAAGATATCTAACTCCATATGCTTGGTCCTATTATGTAGGATATGGTTATGTGCTAGAATAAAATTACTCAGATTGTCACATAAGATCTTTGGAGTCTAAAAGTGGAACTGCAATTCCTTAAGCAAATACTGAACCCAAAGTATTTCAGTAGCAAGTTGAGCCATGCTGCGATATTTTGCCTCTGCACTGGATTTGGCTACCAGCTGTTTCTCTTTAGACCACCAAGACACAACATTAGGACCAAGAAAAACACATGCCCCTGAGGTAGACCATCTGTCATCTGGATCTGATGCCCAATCAGCACCATAGAAACCAAGCAAAGTCAGAGGCTGCTGAGCAGGTGCAGGCTGAATGAGAAGTCCATGATGAAGAGTGCCACTTAAGTACCTCAATATCCTTTTGACAGCCTTCCAATGTTCCTTCAATGGGTTGGACAAAAACTGACAAACCTTATTCATAGAAAAGGAGATTGCAGGTCTTTTTAAGGTTGCATATTGCAAAGCACCAACAACAGACCTGAATTGAGTGGGATCAAAAACTTCATTGAAACCAATTTTGGACAGTTTGCTGCTGGAAACCATTGGAGTGGGCATGCCATTTGCATTAGTCATGTTAACTTTGGCTAACAAATCACTGATGTATTTTGTTTGGGAGAGAAGCAAGGAGCCATTAGGTAGATGAGTGACTTCAATTCCAAAAAAATAATCCAATTTACCCAACTGTTTAAGAGAGAAAAGACATCATTAAGATTATTGATCAGAGATGTAATAAAAGTAGCAGAATTCCCAGTGATGATTATATCATCAACATAAACCAAGATCATAATAGTGAGGCTGCCAGTGTGGAGCAGAAACAGACTGGGATCACATTTGCTAGCTTGAAACACCTGCTGCAATAAGGCACTTTTGAGTTTGTCAAACCAGATTCTAGGTGCCTGTTTGAGTCCATAAATTGCCTTATTCAACTTGCATACAAGTGTTTTGTCAGGAGCCTCAAAACCAGGTGGCTGCTACATAAACACTACCTCTTCAAGAGTGCCATTGAGGAAAGCATTGTTAACATCAATTTGTTGAACTGTCCACCTGTGAGTAATAACAAGAGTCAAAATAATTCTAACTGTGACAAGCTTCACAACGGGTGAGAAATTTTCAATAAAATCACTTCCAGCTTGCTGACGGAAACCCTTGGCCACTAGTCTAGCCTTATACTTGTTAATAGATCCATTAGGATTTTCTTTAACACGAAAAACCCATTTGCAACCAATAGGTTTTCTAGAAACAAATGGTCACACCAAAGTCCAGGTCTAATTCCTCAAAAGAGCCTGATACTCATCTTTCATTGCCTGAAACCAACGAGGAGCAGCCAAAGCCTGACTAACAATGGTAGGTTCCATGTGGGTGAGCAACAATGTGGGATTAAGTCCAGGTTTATAAATGCCACTTCAAAGCCTAAGAAGTATTTAAAAACTCCTAGATATTTGATGTTGAGCTTGGCATTAAGAAGGGCTTTGAGTTGTGTGTTCTCTGCAAAATCAGTCCCTCCTAGGACTAAGTCATCCACATAGACATGGATGACTTTGAAACCAGCTAATAAATATTTTGTGAAGAGAGAATAATCAGCTTTGGACTGAATATATTGACTGGCCAAAAGTGTATCAGTAAGTTTAGTATTCCACTGTCTACTTGCCTGCTTTAAGCCATACAAATATATTTGTAGTTTGAACACAAGACTGAGATGAGGGAGTTGTAAGTCAGGTGGTGATTTCACATACACTTCTTCATTGAGATATCCATGAAGAAAGGATGTGTTCACATCTGTTGAAACAAAGGCCAATTGTGAATAGCAGCAATAGCCATAAGCATTCTAATGGTGGTCATTTTTACCACAGGGCTGAAGGTGTCCATGCAGTCCAATCCCTTAGTTTGATAAAACCTTTAGTCATTAAACGAGCCTTATATGTCTCAATAGTTCCATTAGCATGGATTTTCAACTTAAAGACCCACATGCATCCAATGGATTTCTTGTGCAATGGTAAAGGGACAAGAGTCCAAGTATTGATATTGATAAAGGCATTTAACTTAGTTTGAATAGCTTCTTTGCAATGATCATTGCTAATGAACTCTTTGTATGAAGTAGGTTCATTTATGGCATATAAGTCGAGAATAAAATTCTTGTGAGCAAGGGAAAGATCATCATATGATATGAAAGATGAAAAGGAAACTTACATTAAGAAGAGGAAATGACATTAGCTACTTTTGAAGTGAGGTTTGTATTAGACATGAGATTACAATGGTAATCATGAAGATATGTAGGGGTTTTATTTGTCTGGTGGATTCCCTAGCAGGGAAAGGGCCTTGAGGTATATGTGGTGAGTGAGAATTGGTACTATGATTTGTAGCAGGTGTGGTGGTTATTGGTGTAGCGGGTAAGGCAAGAACATCTGGTGTATGATGTGGAGGTTGAGAAGCAGAAGTAATAGGCATGGAAGTGGTGTAAATAAGACTTTGTGTGTATGGATAGCTAAGTAGATAATCTAAGTAATTTTCTTTTGAAATTGGCTATGTGGGGATTGAAAGAGTTGAAATAGTAGATGGATATTTATATGGAAAAAGGTGTTCAAAGAACGACGCATCTCTAGAAACAAAGATTTCTTTACTATGTAGATCAAATAGGATGTGCCCCTTAGTACCAGGTTTATATCCTAAGTATATACATTTTCTAGATCTATATTCTTGCTTATTTCTATGGTCCTTTAAAGTGGATGTAAAACATAGTGAACCAAACACTGTGAGGTTTGTAAGATCGGGGAGTTGACTATATTAGAACTGATATATGGTGACTTTTGGTGTAAGAAAACAAATGGCAATCTATTGATGATGTGAATAGCATAGCCGACAGCATGAGCCCAAAATATGTGAGACAATTTATATTGGAACAAGATGGCTCAAGTGATTCCTAAGATGTGTTGGTGCTTCCTCTCAATAATTCCATTTTGTTGAGGGGTGCCAACATAATATGTTTGATGAATGATGTCGTGCTGTTTATAAAATTCTATGAGAATAAACTCACATCTATTATCAAATTTGATGCACTTAATGGATGCATTGAATTGAGTTTTGACTAATCAAACAAATGACTTAATGATGGATGATGCTTCAGATTTCAATCTCATAAGAAATAGCCAGGTAAATCTACTCCTATCATCCATAATAGTAAGAAAATATCTATAACCCATCATAGATGATGTGGCTAATGGACCCCAAATATCCATATGTACTAAGTCAAAGTTAGATTGTGAAACATGAGAGCTATGAGAAAAAGGCAATTTCCTTTGTTTGGCATAAAAACTTACACCACAAGGACTATTATTAGAGACAGATTGTATGAAAGGAAAAAACTTATGCAATTGAGTTAACTTTGTGTTTGAAGGGTGGCCAAGCCTCATATGCCAAAGATTACAATTGGTATTTATATCTAGAGACTTATTGTGTAAAATCTTGATGGATTGAACTGGTAGAGTGTGGTGCAAGGTAACTGAAGATCACTCTAAGATATACAATCCACCATTCATTCTAGCTGTGTCAATCCTCCTATTGGAATGAATATCCTATATAATACAATCATTATCATTAAACAACAATTGGCATTGTGAAATTTTGGTTAGCTTAGCGATAGATATGAGATTAAAAGAAAAATATGGCATGTATAAGACATCAGTAAGAAACAAATGTTGATAAAAAATGACGGTGCCAGCAAATGAAGTAGTAGCAAGAGCTCCATTTGGAAATTTAATTGTGATGGGACTGATGCTTTTGATGCACTGAAAAAATTCTTTAGTATGACCCACATGATCAGTTGCCCCTGTGTCAAGTATGAATTGTTCAGGGCTATGAATGTTGCAAATTATACATGAGCTATTTTCCACTTGAGTAGTCAGGTGATTAATGTCGTGATATTGTGATGTGGATGCCCCTTGAAGAAAATTTGGTAAAGCCTTGTGTTGATCAGGTGTGAATGCCAAATTCCCTTGTGCAGTGTCATTGTCACCATGAGATTCATTATGAACTGCATCAGTGGAATCAAAAACAGTTGCATATTGATTGATTGAACTTTCTTGTTTCCAGTAAGGAGGGTATCCATGCTTTTTGAAGTAAATGTCAATGGTGTGGTTTGTCATGCCATGGTGTGTGCAAACTCTGGAACCTCACCCTCTTTCACCATATGCTTAACCACCCATATGACCTCTTCCTCGAGAATTTCCACCTCTGGATGTAGAATATTGAGAAGTAGTGTTTAGAGTTTGATTAGAGGTAGGACAAGCCAGACGTTTGGACTCATCAAGAGGTATGACTTCTTGTCTTTCTTGCTGGACAAGAAGAGAGTAGACTCTGCATAAGTTTGGGAGGGGTTCCATGAGCATGATTTGAGATCTCACTGTTGAGTATTTGTCATTCAACCCTTTTAGGAAACGAATAACCTGATCACCATCACGATATACTCGAATCTTGATAACAACTTGGCATGTAGAGTCACATAAATACTCAGGAATTGGACTGAAATTGTCCAGTTCTTGCCATAGCTTCTTGAGCTTTGTATAGTAAGAAGAGATATAAGCATCACCTTGTTTCAAGTTGTAAATTTCTTCTTGAATATCTGAAATACGAAATACATCACCTTGGTAAAAATGATCTTTCATCTCATTCCAAACTTCTGTTGCAGTATCCATCCAAAGTACACTTTGTGCAATTTAAGGTTCAACTGAATTATGAAGCCATGACAAAATCATGGTGTTGCACCGATCCCATGCAAGTGAATTGAGATCTTCATCTAATGGCTGAGGCAAGGTTCCATTGATGAAGTGTAGTTTATCCTTGGATCTAAGAGGCATAGTCATGGATTTTGACCAAGAATGGTAGTTAAATCAGTGGAATAACAAGAATCAACGTGGTATTTTCATTGGGATGCATAAAATAAGGGTTGAATGTATCATTTTAATAACCCTTGCTAGAGGCATTGAATGGAGAACTGTCATGAATGTTTCCCGCGGAACTTGCAGAGCTTGCAACTGACATTGTTGCAGAGTGAAAAACAAGCAAAAAGAAAGGGCTGAAAGAAGGAAACGAAAGGATGAGATGAGAGGAGAAATTGGGAGCTTAAGCATAGGTTGATGATACCATGTTAAGGAACAAGCTTCATGCACATTGAGATAAAGAAGAAAAAATGATTGAGAGAGTAAGGTTGTGTAATGTGTATATTTCTCATCATCATCATCATCATCTTACAAGATGGAAAGTTGCTTATATAAAAAGTAAAGCTAACGACATACACTAACTATTACAAGTAGTTACAAGTGGTTATTTTACATTGTTTATATCTTTGTGATCATTTCACATATTATCATGATGTTCAACATGATCTCAAGTTGCCTTCATGAACAACATTTGAAAGATCAAAACAGAAACAAAATGCAATATTACGTGTTTTCTGTGTTGAAAAAGAGATGATTTGCTTTTGTATGTGAGAGCAAGTCCCACATTGTTTTTTCTTTAAACAATATTGGTGTTTATATAGGTCATAACTACCCATATGTTGTATTTTTATGGATTGGTAATATGCTTAAGTGACCTAAGTCTAAGGCATATTAAAATTGAGACTTTTGAGAGATTAAAAGTTAAAAAATATCAAACTAAGGAGATGGAATAGTGTATTTAAGTCAGTTCTTTTTTAGATTAGAATCTAACTTTTTTCTACTAGCTTGAAAATTTGAATCAAAACATAATATTCCAAAAATTTTGACATAATTTTTATTAGATGAAAATTTACTAACATTTGAAAAGGAGATTATTTTCAACAAAAAAATGTATATGCAAACTATTAATAATTTAGGCGGAATGACTAAGTTCACGTGCCCATATTATTTTTGACAAATTTGCTTGGAATAAAATGGCTCAAAAAGCATCAAGAATGTGTTGGTGTTTCTTTTCCATCATTTTGTTTTGTTGAGTATGCCAACACATGAACCATGACAAATAATTCCATTTTCATTGTAAAATTCTCTAAACATAAAATCATTTTCATTATCTAATGTAATACACTTGATTTTTATGTTAAATTGAGTGTTGCAATAGTAACATAAGACTTAATGAGTGAATATGCTTTTGAATTTAATCAGGTAAGATATCGCCGAGTGAATATACTTTTGTATTTGAAGCCAAGCATAGAAAGCACGCATAAAGAAATTTTTGACAAAAGGAATTTTTTTATTGATCGCAACAAATTTTGCATAAGGGCATCTAAAATGCATGTGTAAAATATTACAATCATTATTTAAGTTCAATATAGGTTTCGAACAAAAGAGTTCAAAAACCGAACTAAATCAATAAAAATCGGGGTAATTTATTCGGTTTTTGATTTTAGTTTTTAAGAATCGTCAAATTGATGAAGCGAACCAATGATTATAAATACCTATTTAATTTTTTATTTAGTCTATTAATAAGCCTAAATTTTGTATCCGTCCAATTCTTCTCCATCTTCATTTATACTTCATTCCTTACAACAAAACATGCAGCTAAAACTAAACTCCAAACATAAAAAATAAAAACCATAAACTACAAAAATTTATTTTTACCAAACTGCTCCTTTGCATGTCCGCCATCACTATTTCTCTTGTCATTGTCATTCTTATAAATTATGTCTGCCATGTTCATTTTCAAATTCTTTTCACTAGTTTTCATCTATTTTTTTACATTCTCATCAATAATTAAATATGAAGAAAAAAAAGTAATTATCAATAATTTTTAAACATTAATTAAAAATGAATTAATGATCAAAATATGATAGAATAAATTTTAATAAGTTACACTGTTGGAGTATGAATACCCCGGGTTGAGATCTACTACATTTCTTTGTCCCTCCATTTTCTCCATTACTATAGTTTTGTGTATAAATAACACATATTTCTAAGACATGTGACATATAATTAATATTTAGTTAATTTTATATACATAAAAACTATAGTAAAGAAGAAAATGGAGGGACAAAAAAATAGAGTGGATCCCAACCCGAATACCCCTGTTCCTTTTCAAAAATTATCTTATGATAACTCGCAATTAATGAGTTTAGCTGAAGAAAAGTCTGCAATAAAGAATTGTCTCCACCCCTTCCTCATATCTATCTGTGATGTGAAATATAATAATATTAGTACACATGTTGAGACTTGACTCACACTGGTGTGAAAGTTTTCACTTGAATAAGGACCATCTTTCTTCATTCACACCTTTGCTTTCACTTCACATGGATCATGTCAACATTATAATTAACTTTTTTGTTTCTTCAAAATCACTATCCTAAGTATGATTTATCGATTATATATATATATATGGACAAATTAAATTTATTATTAATATACAACTCATTTGTGTTTGTTTATGGTCTAGTCTCACAAGTGTAGAAAGACAATTTCCAAGCAGGAGCAATGATAATGATTGAAAAGATAATTAGCTGGTTTCACATTAGTGAAAGTTTTTCTAATCACGTGTTTTTATGTGGGCCAGTGGCTTCTTTGATTTTTTTATTAGTGATTTTAATTATTACTACTTTAGAAAGAAAAAAAAAACTATCATGTTCTATAAGCATTTCAATATAAAATATGCATGTTAAAAAATTAAAAGTCAAAAGATTTAAATTTTTTATCTCAATTAATAAATATTTATATTGTTAAGTTGTACGCTATTGTCTTGGACGGTTGTTAAAGCACAATAGAATGTGAAATTTAATATTAAAAGAACACAAAATATGACAAAACAAAAATATTTTGTTAAACTATCTTATTTAGGAATTTATTTTACACTATCAAATATATCTTATGATTATATGTATTTCACACTTATTTTCGGATTTGGATTCTCTTTTTTTTTTTATTTTATATATTTTGCCATCTTTCATGTTTCTAATCTAACGGTTTATAATTTATAATGAATAATTAATAAAAAAAGGTAATTTAATAGGAGAGATAAATGGATAATCTATTAAATGACTTTTTTTAATAAATTATTTATTATAAATTCTGAACCGTTAGATTAGAAACATAAGAGATGGCTAACAAACTCTCTTATAAAAAGAAAGTTTAGCGCACAATTTTAAGTATGATTTTCACTCTCATTTGAAAGTATTTAGTGTTTTTCGTTTTTTTAATTTGTATCTGATTAGAGTTCATAATCTAAATTGGTGCTCAAATATCTGTAAAGCATGCAACCTTTTCTTGAGCCTTGTGAACTAAGACTCTAACTAACAAATTGATTTGACAATGCATGCTTTCTACAATATGGATAGCTTCAACTTTATCACTAACTCTGAATGATCAAAGAAGCCAATTTATTCACCAAGTGTAGAGACAATTATGTTGCTTCTTATGATGCTGAGATCTTTAGCTTCAGAGTCTACGCCAGACATCACTTAGCGAGTGTTCTTCAGATTCTACACCATCAGAAGTTAGCAATTCAGCTTCTCTCAAGTGTCCCCTTGCATATCAGATTTTGAATATATATCTATAAGTATTAGAACCTGCATACATGAAACACACATCAAATATAATCATTGATCTTTTAATACTTTGTTATAATCAAAACCCAAGGAATATATGTCATGAATAAATCGTGTTATAACAATCTCTTCCTTTTTTATGATAACAAACATAAGTATTTAAAGGATAATGTTGGACAGTTATAATTTTCTTTACAACATCAAAGTATGAGGTTTGTAAGCTCCCTCTGTGTCTAATAGTCTAAATTTGAGTTATGTAACCCATCCTAAGTACTACTTTCAAGAAAATGTATTTTAATTTTCTTAGTAATATCAAATTCTGATGTTTGTAAGCTCCCCCTGAGTCATATAGTCTAAATTTAAAGTTTGTAAGCTCCCCCTTGGATCTATATGTAAGAAAACTAAACATAATATTTTAACTTCTTTTGACAACATCAGAATATGAGGTTTGTAAGCTCCTTTTGCGTCATCAATACCTCAAAAACCTACAGAAGCAGGTCCATTAGTAGCTGTTTTGAAGTCAAAGAAGAATTCCATGAAGAAGACAAAAAGGAAGAGGTTCAACGAGATGTTTTACCGTTTTGTTGTCCCAGAGGCAGAAGAAGAGGACATAGATGAAGATGAACCAGATATCGATTATGCCAACTGCTTCTGCTACAAGGCACTGGATGACTTAGATAGAGATTAGTCTTAACTCAAACAAGTTCCTTATGTTTTTTGTAATCCTTTATGCTTGATTAATAAAAAGTTATTTTGACCAGTACATATTATGCAATCGTACACACACTTCATTTACCCTTTACATTTTCTGATATAAACATCAATGAAGTAATGAACAAAACAAACATTTTAACATGTTAACAATAAAATTTACAGTTGTTAAAAGAATCTTAATAGGTCATAATACTAGACATCATTTCAAAGATTCAGTATTTAAAATTGAATCGACTTAGTCAATAATAAAATGATGAGTACTCAAAGGTAATGACTGTCATGATTCTATAAAAACCCCTTAGCAGACTCACTTTCATAACCACTTAATCTTCTGAACATTAAAATGTATAAGCAAAAGCAAATTTGAATTCCAAAGAGAGATTTCAGAAAGGTAGTTATGCTTAATGCAGCAACACAAGCAAACAAGAGTGATGCAGCAACTGAAGGATCTACAAGTAGGCATATGGCTTCAGAAGCACACACTTCTTCAGCAACCTTTGTTGAGACACACAGAAGAAGAAGAACTTCTAGGTCAAAATGCAGAAATCAACTGATAAAGGAAGCTGTAGAGTTTGCAAAGGAAGAATGGAAATATTATTTAGACAATCTAGATATGTCAGATGATCCTAGGGAATACCTTAGGGAAAATCCGAATTCCTAGAAAGTCTTAACAATTTGTAATAACTTTCAGTTAATGAGAATGTTGCATATTAAGAGTTTGTAATCCTATTTGTTTTATCCTCTTGAACAACAACATAAATGAATATTTAAAACAGTTAAGATGCACAAAAGCATGAACAAACTTGGATTAACAATAACTTTGCTTAACACAAAAAGTCTTAACAATTACAAGACATAAATGTGCAGAAGTCTAACATCATAATCTCTCATAGATAACTTCAAACGTGTCTTCAAATTTTAAAAGAATCATCCTCTGAGCTTATGATAACTCCCTACGGGACCAGTAGTTTTGAAAGAACTCATTCATAAGGAATGAAGAAAGTTTTTCCCATGTGAAAGGAAGAAAAAGTCCTCTTCAAATAGTCAAACATAACTTGAAGAAGATCAATCTGCAAATCTGAATTGAGAAGTAGTAGCAAATCATATTCAATAGGGTCCACAAGGTCTAAATCCTTATCCTTAGGAAGCAAGTTTGAGTTCAAAATCTGATTCCAAATAATTGCATCAGGACAAATATTTGAGATCAAAGATGTGTTAGATGGATCTATAAAGATACGCCAACTAGGAAGGTGGTGTTCCCAAACAAGAGTTCCCGGGATTTCTCCAATCTCCTCACAATTGATCACATTAGCAATCAATTTAGAGGTTACTGTTATATAAACACCAATCACTTCAGAATGAATAGCACACTAAGAATTCAACTAAAGAATGGAAGCATTAATCCAAAACTCTTTGACAACAAGACTTGAATAAGTGAAAACACAGAGCATCTCAAAGTATCCATTTCAACTTTGTTCAAACACAGTCTTTCAGAAGTTAAAACCTAACTTAAGCAACTCATCAAAATCCACAAACTTTTCATTGATGACAACTAGTTGATTCAAAGGAGAATTTACTAGAGAACTCGTCTCAAGTTTGGTTTGATCCTCACATAACTAAAGAAAATAAAAAAAAATAAAAGAAAAGAACTGAACAAGACTCTAAAGGAATAATAATCTTGTCACAAAAAGAAAACAAAGAGATGTTTCACAATACAGGGGATAGAGATAATAATAATATATAAAAAGAAAAACATCATTACCCAAAGGTTTTTATCCAATAAGTTTCTTGAATCCACTATATGACTTTCACCATTACAAATATTTAAGTAATATAAAATCTTTTGAAAAACCCTTTACTTAAACTGCTTTATCAAAAGTAAAAAAATCCTTTTCCGAATCTCAGAGTTTAACAATTTTCAAAAGCTATCATCCATCGAGTCTAGTAGATCAAGACTTAAAGTGAGACATCTTTTGTCAGTCATCAGTCTTTAAGATTCTATTTAGAACCAAACATTTTCTCTTGAAACAAGAGTCATGAGTGATTAATAAATATTGCATTGGTTTCTTTGACAGCTAACAAACAACAGTATCATCACAAAAAGTGAGGAAATTGTTTCCATAAATATGACCATCATCTAGCTAATGATATATTTAGTATAGACAAATACATCATAGTTTCTTCTTAAAGATCTATGAAGATTCTTTTATCAAAAGAACTTCTATAGAAATCTAATAGAGATTTTGTATTTACATATACACAAATATCCCATTGATTCAAGTAATAAACCGGAAAAGAACAAACATGCCTTTTTTTTGTTATTTTCTCGGTCAGACTCGTATGAGTATTCAGATTTGACCATAGAATATGAATAGTGCTTTGAGTGAATTTTGATTCAATGGATTTTAAACCATTGGCTCCACTTCTTTCACCAAACTCAGTACCTATAACATTTGAGTCTGGGTTGTATGCTCTTCTTCCATCAAATGTTATAATCAACCTCTGATAAGCAACATGGAAGATGCATTTCCTATTTTATTCGATATTTGTAGCAACTACATTTAAATAATGATACTCATATTTTTATGAGTCCATACATGTTGATCCAGATAAACTTTCCTTTGCCTTATGCCTCAATCTGATAGCAATATCATGATTCATTCCAAAGTGTCCGTCTAGGATGAGTCATGATATGAACAAGATATTGTTTTTAGCAGAATCATTGATTTCATTGTATTAAATTAAATCTTTTAACTTTTAAATCTTTGATAAGCAAAGAACTAGATAGTGTTATCTATCAGAGATTAGCATAAAATAAATTAAACCATTGTTATAATTGCTGGAAGAACACGAAGAAGAATTGAAGGTTTCTCATAGAGTTGTCCTTAATCACAAATTCCATGATGACCCTCAATCAAGGAGCAATGGAGTCACTTAAGATATCACCTTAAAGAATAGACTCCTTATTATCAAATATTGTAGCAAGATATATTTGGCATAATCTCTTTCTCTTTAATACTTTATTTTTATTCTAGGATTCAGATGCTTCTTCAGAATCAGTAATGACCAGCAGAGCCATATTACTCTTTCTTATGAATCATGCATTAATGTCATCTTGAAATTAGTATACAGTGAAGACCTCTAACATTAGGTTCTGGTGGTGTTTCTCCTTATTCTTGGATTTGGGAATTCAATTGAAATACAAATATCTCAGAAGCTTTTGAAGTTACTCTTCTAACAATAGATGTCACGTTCCATTCAACAAGGTAAAGAAATATTCTTATTAAGAATGTTAATTCCTCATCATCAGACATTCCATAGAAAGTATCTTTCAACAGGCTTTACGAAAGATGATTTGTTAGATAGATTTTCATCATCTAATTCCATTTATTTTCTTTGGAGATTGAAAGATAAACCTACAAGGCACAGTAAACTCAAGTTGTATGACTTCTTGAATAACTGTGACCTCGGGTTTGAATTCAAAACAATCTTCTTAGAATTTGATTGGAAATATTAATGAAGTGCAACTGGAGAAGCTTCATAAATAACTCCAAAAAATATGAGCATATGGATTCAAAGATATTCTTAGCATTAGGTGTATCAATCATGTTTATATACTCATAATTGAGATAGAGCACCTACCAGAATGCATCTACCTCTGAATATATTTTCAATAAGCTTCTTCTGAGCTAGTGAGAGAGACTTTCAAACTTTGATCATCCCTACACCATAAACTTCTATAATAATACCTTTTTCATGGATTTCATAAAACCCTTTATCAAGTCCAATGAATTAAAAATATATTTAACTTTTCCATCGTTTAAATTCAGCAGAATCACCCTTTGAATATGGTAGAAAAAGCAATGTAACTTTTTCATGTGCCACTTGATTCCTTATTGAAGGGAAGTCTTTAACATACATACTTTTCTAATTGGATCATTATCTGCACCATTGTTAAGTGTTATATACAGACCAGACTCTGATACTAACTGAAGGTGAGAAAAATACATAATAAAGGGGGTTGAATTGTGCTTTCCATTTTCTTAATTTGCGTCTGATCAGAGTTCAAATTCTAAACTGGTGTTCAGATTTTGGTTACACTTAGCAGCGGAATATTAACAGAAGTAAATAAATAATAGCAGAAGACACTGAGATTTATATTGGTTCCTCCCAAATATGAAAAGTCTAGTCCCCTTGCTTCACAAGAGATTTTCATTATAATCAAATCATGATTACAATCGCTTATGCATTCTGCATAAGTCTTTTACAATGCTCAGACCCTAAGTCTGAGAATTCTTACTTAAATCCCTAAGTCTCAAGACTTCCTTGCTCAAGTCTTATAGACTCAAGACTTCCTTGCTTAGACCCTCATCTTAAAACTTTCCTGCTCAGGCCCCTCAGACTTGAGACTTTCTGCTCAAGCCCCTCTGGCCTAAGACTTCTTACTCAGATCTACAGTCCAAGACTTCCCTGCTGAGGTTCCACAAACCAAGGACTTCCTTCTTAAACCCCTTAGGTTCAAGACTTCTGCTCACACCCTCGATTCGAGACTTCCTTGGTTAAATCCCACATATTCAAGACTTTTGCTCAATCAATCCACTTGATTAAGACTTCCAATGCTCTAGCACATAACAGAAGACTTACATGGTTCAAGCATCTTGGTGAGAGACTTTGGTTTCTCAATAAATCTACTTGACTAATACTTTTAATGCTCTAGCACATAGCAAAGACTTACATGGCTCAAGCATCTTGGCAAGAGACTTAATCTAAACTAATAAATAACATGTTTAGTAGAATGAAGGATGAGGTGTATTTGATACAAATATCATAGGTACAGGGAAATCACCATAACAAAGACCTAAACCTCTTAAGATTTCTAAGATATTCAATATTTAAGAAATCTTAAGGCTCTTACGATTACAACCTACAACAGAAATTTTGAATACTCGATTATGTTGATAATTGTTGATCTTGTTACTCCTCCACCAGGTTTGTCCTTTTTAAAGATACAACTTGAACCTTCAGCTACTTAAATAGCATTTGCAGAAGACTAGCTGTTGGAGAGATAACTTGATCAAGTGTCTTTTCTTTCTCCATTACAAGAGACGTTGAAGATAGATACATCAAAATATATTGATCCATTGTGTAACGTGTTTAACCATTGAGTCTTCAAAGAGATCTTGTACTATAGATTCGTTGAGAGTAGATATGTGTAAAGTATGCCAACTCTTCTTGAGGATTCTAGCTGACAAACTGATTTGATAATGCAGCTTGCTTTCTGCAGTATGGATAACTTCAACTTTATCACTAACTCTGAATGATCACATAAGCCAATTTACTTTCACCAAGTGTAGATACAATTATGCTGCTTCTTATGATGCTGAGACTTTCAACTTCAGATTCTATGCCAGACATCACTTAGAAAGTGTTCTTCCAATTCTGCACCACCAGAAGTTAGCAATTCAGCTTCTCTCAAGTGTGCCCTTATATAAATTAGATTTTTAATATATGTCTATAAGTATTATAACCTTCATACAAGAAACACACATCAAATGTAACAATTTTTTATTTTAATACTTTGCTATCATCAAAGCCCAACGAATATATGTCATGAACAAATCTTGTTTTAACTGCTACAATCGCTGACGCAACGGGAAATTGCCTTTTTTTATACTCTTCTTGCTTTATGGCCAAACCCTGCACATTCGAAGACGATTCAAATGAATTTTCAATTTGTACCACCTATAGTGAATGCCTCACAACTCCACACCGGCAAGCCGTTTTCCCATCCAAAACAATTCCTAGGGTCACCGGGCGCAAGTCGCTTTCCGATTTCTAACTCTTTCAAGGAAAATTAGGTCGGGAAAGAGTTCATGAGTTGTTTAACGATATGTTTTGGATTATTAAACAATAAAAATCTCAAGATATCACTAACAAACTCACTTGGATGGAAGTGAGCTTGCATATTGTCGCGCCGAAAGACAATACCTTAAGAAGACAATCAAGGTGTTCAGGAAAGGGTAAAGAAACTTATAGCAAAGAAAGAAAAGGACATAATTGAAAGCGTCATTATACAACCTCTATAACCATGGGCTCCCAGGCTGAATGTGACATCCAAACACACGATAAAGATGAAGATTGTTGAGTTAATGGTTGTAAGCAAAAATTAAAGAAACACCTTAGTAACCAACTAGAAAAGATCAATCCTCGGATTTTGATACAATGAGAAGGTGAGAGGAATCTCTAACAAGATATTCCATTTGGTAATTATACACAGTGAGAATCGGAGACCAATCTATTATATCAACTTGACTCGCAAAACAAAAGATGTCACCACTGAACTTTAATTTATCCAAAGGAAGGGGAAAAGAACGAATAAACCCTAAATAAATGTACAAAGCTAAAGACGAGGCTAAAGACTATGAAAATAAGAGATCAAAGGTATGGGAGTTGGTTAAAATAAGGGAAGGTATTAGCATCATAAACATCTGTAGTACTCTACAGGAACCTCTTGAAATATCTATATTTTTCCTAAAGTTGTTTGCTATTGATTGGGAAGGTTGATTGTTTTTAGTGAGTGATGGAAGTGGGAATTTTTTTTTGTTATTTTTGTAATGTATATGAATAAAGGGGGGTGAAAATAAAGAGGCGTGCTCGTTAGGATCTCAGAATCCTATCCCTACATATCCTAAATAAGAAGTCAGAGCAATTGTAGTTCAGGGACTACAGATTGTTAGGGTTCTAAGAACCATGATAATAAAAGGGAAAAATATTAAAAGTAAAGCTTGTGAGGGTTGATTGTAAAGGTTAAGAGATTAATGGCTATCTCTTATGAGAGGATTTGAGTAAAGAGTTTAAAGGTTGTATAGGGAGGAGAGATTAATGGCTATCTCTATGACAAGGTTGATTATGAATGTAAAGCCAAAGGTGGCAAAGGGAGAAGAGATTGATAACTATGTCTTTGGCAAGGTTTGAAGGAAGGGTTAAAAAGTTACAAGAGATTAATGATTGTCTCTGGAAAGGTTAAAGGTTTGTAGATAAAAATGGTTTAAAAGTCCTAAGGTTGAATTAAGGTTTAGATAATGGTGTATATAAACATTAATGTCAAGAGAAACTTAACAGACAAGATTTATCAAGCTTTAACAAGTATAACACCAAGAATAAAGTTAATATACAAGTACGATTAAGCATGGTATAAAGACATGTGTATAACAGGAAAAACATAAGATAAATAGGCATGCTTGACATTGTGGAAGTTTATGAAGGAAATACTTGAACATGGTAACTATTTAGCATGTTTATTCATGATGAATAACAAAGCCATAACATTTGAACATGGTACAAGACATAACATGATCACGCAAACATTAGTGGGTGATTACGCCAAGGAAACAATTCAAAAACAAACATGAAAAGTCCTAAAAAGTTCATAAAAATAACAAGTTTTAAACATAATGAAAATGGGTAAAATAAATAATATTTATGGTATTTTTTCATGCATTCATAAAATACATATGATAAATAACAAGTGTGCAAAAAATTGGCTCAAAAGGATGAAGGAAATACATATGATAAATAACATGTTGAAATGATTGGAAGAAAATGAGAAAAAACAATGAAACAACAAGTGATAAAAAAAAATGTTTTGTCACATGCAAGGCTTGAACTCGCGCACTACTGGCTACAGTTTAAAAATCCTACCACCAGACCATGTGCTTTGGTTTGAAAGATAACGCGCGCAGAATAATATATGTTAGGATGACATGAAAAACATGCAAAAATAAAATACAAAAGGTCTTGGGCGAGGGGAACTTGAACGCCAGACCTGGAAAACACATAACACACTCAAACACATCACAGTGACCATTATGGCGCAATGCCTATTCAGAATATGGAATCATAACTTGAAAATAAATAATAAAACAAGTTTGAAAATATGAAAACACGTGCCACCACAAGCATCATCTTCTTCCTCCTCCCTCGTCCACCATTTTTAAATCTTTCAAAATGCTAACTCTCTCAATTCTCCATGAAATCATGTAGTATAAAACTGAAAGTTGCTTGAAATTTCATGAGGAACACAATGGTACAACTTAATTTCATTAATTCCCAACATATTGCAAGTAATTAAATTGAAACCAGAATGAACCCTAGAATGCAAATTCAAATTGAGATCATGTATAACAATGATCAGGATCAATTAGCATAGGGTATGGCTGGAAATGATGAGCAAGAGAATGAAGAAGATGGTGATGTTCCTCCTCCTCCTCCTACTGAACATGGTCCTAGTAACCAACAATTGATGGATTACATGACTCAACAATTTGGGAATCTCAACACCTTCATAAACGACCAATACAATGCAATTCAAGAGTCGACAAACACTAGGATCAACAATTTCTAAGAGGTCGTCAATCAACAATTCTCCTATCTTTACTCTCACTTATACATTCTCCCCTATGATCCTTCCAACCCGGCTGTCCCTCCAACTCGTCCATCACCTCTCCAGCAAACATTTCCAAACCAACAAACCTTTGACCCCAACATGGATCTGTCATAAATTGTTAACATGTTTTTTTATGTTTCTTTAAGTTATTTATGTTGTTTAAATTTTGTACTTTCTATTTTCTATGTACTCTTTAAAATTGTACTTTCAATTTATGACTAGTTGGTATGTTATTTTCAATTTATTATATATGTCTCTTGTCTATATATATATATATATATATATATATATATATATATATATATATATATATATATATATATATATATATATATATATATATATATATATATATATATATATATATATATATATATATATATATATATATATATATATATATATATATATATATATATATATATATATATATATATATATATATATATATATATATATATATATATATATATATATATATATTTCTCTTTTATCAATCTTTCCCTTCTTTTTGATAATGTCAAAAGGGGGAGAAGGATGTTACTCTTTTATTGCTTGTTGTCTTTCCTTGATCCTTAAGGTACAAATACAAGGCTACTTCAAACCTCAATACAAAATCAGAACTTCTCAACACTTCATATATTGAGGGGGAGAAACTTGTCGGAAAGAACATAGCAACAAAAAGAGAATGTTTTGTCATCATAAAAAAGGAGGAGAATGTGAAATCAAGATTCTCAAAGATTAACTTATGTTTTGATGAAGACAAATCACTTGACAAAGAAGGCAAAGATGTTCAACCATTTCAAGACATCAGAATCAGGACAAAGACTTGACATGAAGAAATGTTTTCCTCAGAAGGTATAATGAAAATTTTCATCAAGTATTTAAGTCCTGGTTGCTCAAAACATTGGAAAACTTTTGCATTACTTTTCACATTAACACAAGCATTTTAAAACATAATTTTTCTAAGTTTTTGTAAGTGCAATCGATTGCACTCTTAGAGAAATCGATTGCATGATCAAAATTTTAATTCCTTTTGCATTTGTTTTAGTAAGCAATCGATTGGTACTTTAGTGCAATTGATTGCATGCTTAAAAATCTTTCTATTTTTCGCTATTGTTTCAGTGTGCAATAAATTGGTCTATATAGTGCAATCGATTGCTCTGCTGAAAATTTGAAATTTCAAGTATTTTTGTGAAGGTGCAATCGATTGGTCTATATGTGCAATCAATTGCTCACTGAACGTTTTTGAAAAAAAAACATTCTGAAAAATTGCATCTCTTCAACCAATCTTCCATGAATTGTTTCCATTGAAACATGACAATTGTTCATCAATTTTTCTGAAGATTTGCATGAGATTTCAAGAGGTGTTTGTGTAATATAAATACCTAATCTTTCAAATTTCAAAAACTTCCTCTTTCAAAAATCTTTAACATATTTTCAGCTTTCCACATCTAAAGTCAAATTATTTTTTACAAAGAATTTTCTGCATAATTTTCATATCCTTTGAAAGAAAATTCTTGAGCAACAAGTCTTAGATATTTGTGGAAATTCTCATTGAAAGAGAAGATCAATCACAACATTGATAAACATTGTTTACATTGTTACAAACTCATTACAAAATCAGATTTATTTATTTCCCCTTGCTGTTTAGGATTGTTGAAAGAAAGTGTGTGCATTGAAGGGGATTGTTCTTCCTGTACTTAGTGTTTAGATCTTAAAGGTGTTTAAGAGCCTTTGATCTACCTATAGGTTAGAAAGAAAATTGTACATTGATCCTAACTATAGTGAAATCTCTTTCGGGTGAAAGGGAACTGGAGTACTTTCAAAGTGTGAAGGGAACAAGGATAGTCTGTTAGAAAGAAAGTTGTACACTGATCCTAACTTTACCGCTTTCATACCCTCATCGTATCTCAAGAAGGTAATAAATCAGTCTCTAAAACTAGAAAATTTCAAAGAAACTAATTCACCCCCCCCCCCCTCTCTCTCTCTCTTAGGTGCAACAAACTATCAGAAACCTCTCACCACAACCTTGTTACTTGACTTTCGTCCCAAACCCAAAGCGCTGCCTAAGCCACCACCATGACTTTGTGGAGGGATATTAGAGTAGCATTAATATAAGTAGTTATTCAAAACGGTTAAGAAATTCAATTAGGTGGTTAGGGTTGTTAGCAAGTTAGTTGCACTTAACACCAACTATATAAAGTATGAACATGTATATTTCAATGATGAGTTTTGCATAATAATAATAATAATAATAATCACTTCCTTATATCCATCTCTCTTCTCTCTTTTTCATTCTTTCTTCTTTCAACCAAAGCTCTACTTATCAACAATGACAATGATCAAAGATCATTCTTTAACATTGGCTTGTTTATTAAGATATCCGAACTTGTTTTGGTTTTCGAATTCTTTAAATTTCTTAGTTTCTATATTTCTATTCCTAGTTACTTTTGAATTCTTTTAATTTTATTTTTTTAATTTTCTCATACTCTCTTTATTGGATCAAACTTAATCTTAATTTTTTAAACAATATTTTCTAAATATATAATAATAATTATTAAAAAAAAGAAAAGTATTATAAATAAAATTATTTAACTATCCTATTAAATAAAGTATTTTATATTTGTATGACTTGTTAAGTTGATTTTTCTTTTAAATATCCATATTCAAATATGAAATATTTTGACTATCCATATAATACTTTTTAGTTCATGTGGAAATAACTTGTTTTTGGATAAAATATACTAATAACTATTTTCTATTTATAAAAATATACCCAGTCAACTTTCATTTTTCTTTCCAAAACAGAAATAAATTTTTATTCTCTTTCCAAAAATACACAAATAACTAACTATTTTTAATCCATACAAACAAATAAACAAAACTAATTTATAAACTTTAGTTAGAGAGAAATAATCAGAACTCTAAATAGACAGCAAAGTCTGAAAAATCAACAAAAACCTTCCTCCTTCTTCTTCAATGGAGTCTTCTCTTTTTTCTAACTAATCTCAATTTTAGAATTTTTATTTTCACTAATCCTCACTCCAAAACTATCATTATATTTATACTATGTTTTGATTAGATAAAGCGAGTTTCAATTTATTAGTGTGAAGTTTTTGTGCCTATAATCAATCAATTATCATCATGAACAGAGGAAATTTTGGTCTCGGTCTCAAACTATCTGTTCCTGCAACTGATCAAGTTGCTTTTGCCAAGTTTCTGTGAGTTTCTCTTTTTGTGTGTGCATAGATTATGTTTGTGAATTTGTGAATGTGATTGTTTGAGTTAGGGTTTTCAGAATTTTGAAATTTTGGTATGTGGTTTTGTTTTGTAGGACTGAAAGTGGAACGTTTAAGGATGGAGATCTGCTTGTAAACAGAGATGGAGTTCGAATTGTCTCTCAGTCTGAAGTTGAAGCTGTAATAAACTTTATCAATTACTTTCTGTGCATTATTCTCTTTGAAGTTATTTGATTCAGTTCTTTTTGTTTTCCATTTCATCTTTTGGATCTGATGAATTAGATTTTAAGGATTTCTGAATTTTATTTAGGTTTGTTATTTTGAGGTTTTTATTACCTAAATGGGTAGGTTGATTTTTGTTCTTACTTGTGATTTGGGTAAAATCATAAGGAAAAAGGTTTTTTTAGGGGTTTTGTTGGGGTTGAGAGGCTAAGATTCTTAGGCTATGTTGGGATACTTGTGTTTGATGCTTTTGTTTGGCCATGTAATTTAGGAAGCTAAATAAATTGGTAGTAATTCATGGCGTGTTATTGAGGACCCGTAATTGATTCATATATTCACACTTTTATATGTGACTCAGTTAAAAAAATCGGATAACCCCAACCGTTGTGTTTATCGGTATAATTAGGGGAATGAAATTTGGTCATTATTCCTGCTTTATTTTTTGGTTACATGACATGTGATGGCTTAATTCTGATAAAATGTTATGTATGGGTTAAACATATGCTATACGTTTTCAGCCACCACCAATCAAGGCAACAGACAACCAGTTAAGTTTGGCGGACATCGACATAGTGAAAGTTGTTGGGAAGGGAAATGGAGGGGTGGTGCAATTGGTGCAACACAAATGGACTAATCAGTTTTTTGCATTAAAGGTATACTTAGCAATCCTTGCTGTGAGTTTGCATCTTCTTTTCTCCCGTTTCTTTATACCCCCATTGAACAAGCACATCTGGAAATTGTCTTGCTTACATAGTTTGTGTCACTAAAGCGCATACTATAAAATGTTGGTTTTCCACTTAGTGTTTAATGATATAATTTCATGAAGAGTTATTCTTGTACTTCCATTCCACGTTGTTCTTTAGTCCCTTATGTATCCATTCTTCACAATTATAGACAATTCAAATGAATATTGAAGAACCCGTGCGCAAGCAGATAGCTAAAGAGCTGAAAATTAATCAAGCAGCACAATGTCCTTACGTTGTTGTCTGCTACCAATCATTCTATGATAACGGTGTCATATCAATCATCTTAGAGTACATGGATGGAGGTTCTTTGGCTGATCTTCTGAAGAAAGTTAAAACAATTCCAGAGCCTCGTCTATCTGCCATCTGTAAACAGGTGAGGAGTAAGACAATGTTGTTTTTCAGTCTTTCCACTTATAATTATTTTTACCGAACCTAAACAGGAGCTAATCCCTTTTATTCTTTTTGTAATGATATAGGTTCTAAAGGGTTTAGCATATCTTCACCACGAAAGACATATTATCCACAGAGACTTGAAGCCTTCTAATTTGTTGATAAACCATACAGGCGAAGTAAAGATTACCGATTTTGGTGTTAGTGCAATTATGGAAAGTACATCTGGTCAAGCGAATACTTTCATTGGCACGTACAACTATATGTCTGTAAGTAAAATATGAAACCATATATGCGTAGTATTTTACTACAACACCATTTCATGGAAAATAAAGTCCATATGTCAATTTTACAGCCAGAGAGAATCAATGGAGGCCAGGGTGGCTACAACTACAAAAGTGATATATGGAGTTTGGGACTTATATTGCTCGAGTGTGCTATGGGACGGTTTCCATATATGCCACCAGATCAAAGTGAAAGATGGGAAAGTATATTTGAGCTTATTGAAACTATTGTCGACAAGCCTCCTCCTAGTGCTCCATCTGAACAATTTTCTCCAGAATTTTGCTCATTTATCTCGGCATGGTAATTGTTTAGTTTGCTAACTAGTAATGTGCAGTCAGGAGTTCTAACTCACCCAAAGAATGAACATGCGTATGCGCGTAGATACTCAGAAAATAAGAGAGTACACTTTTAAATAAAGCTATCAGTTTTAAAGTGTTAACCAGATATTTGTTTAGATGTTTGAGGAGCCTTAATTTTGTAGATATCTATGGAGACAACAATAGTGAAAATTTAAAGCATTTCTTATTTTCATTATCATTTTAATTTTCAAGATATGTTTTCTAACTAACTTCATAGACCAGTCTCCGTATCTGGTTAAACATATCTCCAAAGTAGGCACCTTCCACCGTAATTCAGCTGGTTGTTTTTTCATGAACTCTATGTCTCTGTGATTTTCATGAGTCTTGTTCTGATCTTTCAACCGTCTCTTTGTTTAGTCTACAGAAAGATCCGGGGAATAGACTGTCTGCACAGGAACTTTTGGTATGTGAAAATCTTATCTGTGTATAGATATATGCCGTGTATAATAGTCTTTCTGATGCTATATATCTGATTGAAACTCCAGGAACTTCCTTTTATCAGCATGTATGATGACCAGCATGTAGATCTCTCGGCTTACTTCTCCAAAGCAGGATCTCCACTCGCAACCTTATTATAAGAGATGGTAGGTTCCATTCTGGGACATTGTTTTAAATTTAAGCAGGAGATTATTGCTATAATCCTATGTTCTTTATTTACCAATTTATCAGGTATTCTTAAATATAGATCAAATATAAATAAGTACAATGCATCAATCTGTCATAAGAATTCTAATGAATATGTTTTGGAACTCATGTTTTTCAACTAATTCGCCCTTTGTCAAGAAAATTTGTCATAGGCTTTTTACTATTAATTTGGTTGAAAATTATACTTTTGTTAATGCTTGGGGATTTTTGAGAACGGCGATGGGGAAAGAATATCTCTCTGAGGTGGGGATGGGGACATTTTAGATGGAGAGATCAGGGAGCATAGAAGGACTCGCCGCTCCCGCCCCTGTTGACATCCTTAATATGAATACTCCTTTCCCCCAAAATTCTTAAAAGTTAGAATTCTATAGTGCTCCATGAAAATTTGTAACTACAAATGCCACCTAATAATATATAACTGTATTTATGATTCTTTTGTGTTTTATGTTGACAATTTATGACTTTTTATTTGCCATTGTAGACTACCGTGTGCATGTCGGCAGCATTTGCGGATGAGTCGGATAAACCAGCTCCTAGCATTATGTCAAAGATACTTTATTATGTTTAGTGATTGAGTTCAATAAACTGTGAGAAACTCAGATGCAAGTTCAAGGATTTGTCATGATTGGAACTTGGTGAAGAATTATAATGAACATTGAGTGTTAAGTTAAGGGATACTTGCTGCAAAATGTTTGAAATTTTATGATTGCAACAGAACTTACCCCTGAGATTTGCCTAAGATGCAGAGATTATCATTTGTTGTACAATTTTATAATTATATTATAGAGTTGCAAGTTTATTTGGTTAAAACATGTCACAAATTGCCTGATTTATTTTTCCTTTTTGAATAGCTAACTTGAATATTTTCTCTAAATTTTTAAATAAAACTTCTGTGATGCTTGGAAAGGTTTCATTCAGTAACCAACCTTGTACACTTTGAATTATATAGCATACATAACTTACTTAGCCCTGTTGAAAAAGTGAGGGACTAGAAAGTTCTAATGATTCTGAATACAAACTGTAAATCAATAGCAAAACTAAAGATATTTCAACATGATAATAAAAAAAAAACATGTTATGTCTTTCTCTTCAATTTTCTCACAGCCTTTAAATCTATCACAATTATAGAGATGTTATCGCCGCTTCCTCTGTGGAGGGCGAGTTTAGATAGATACTCTGCAGCAGAATGAGATGCAAGATCAACTCCTCCTTCTCCTTTGTCATATACTGTTGTTCCGTTGTCGCCATATTTCTTGTGCCAAAGAAGGATTCTCTTCCTTGCAACTTCACAGGCTTCTTCATTTGTTATTACATCCCATAAACCATCACTTGCTATAATTAGACATTCATCGTTTTTCTCTCTCTGCATAATATTAACTTCTGGCTCTGGAATTATCCATGGTTTCAAGTATCTATCACCTGTTGAACAAGACAGTGGTTATGATAACATGAAAGGCTGAAATCACATTCAAGTTTGGTTTGATCAATAAATTTTAACTCCTAACACCAAACTGAATAGAATAATAACATGCAAGTGCAGTAGTATCAAATTACAAGAAAACCAACCATGCAACAGACACGTACCTATGGACCTTGACATCGCCAAGACACCAAGAACTCGGTATCCTTTCCAATGTATGACTCTTCCTCCTGCAGCTTCTATTCTTGCTCTCTCATCCTCTCGATTCGGCTGTAAACGTGAAGTTTCTTATATCAGATAACTTCATCTTCCGACATAAATTCATAAAAAATATTACAGAACAGGGATGAAAGTTCTTACTTTGTGGTCAGCAGACAACGCCATAGCTTCTTTCCCGCGATACAAGACAGCTCTTGAATCCCCACAGTTTGCAATTATTATGTGGGTTTGACTTAAAATTGCAACCACTGCAGTCGAACCAGCAGTCTCAGGAGCAATAGGTTCAATGATAGACTCAGATCCCCCGCCGTTACTTCCACTACTACCTGCACCGATTCCTCCAACCTCATCATCTACTTTCTGAAAACAGTTGAAGAATACTTTCTTCCAATCTTCCTGCCAATCATTTCTCCCATTTGTTTCTGCCAAACTCGATTGTTGAGCTTCAATCTCTTCAATCAATACTGAATGAAGACGCTCCCGACAGTAATTAGCAACCTATTAAAACAACATACTTTCAGATAGATAAATTAAATATTCAATAAACAAATTGTGTGATTTGATTAAGACGCATACCTGAAAGCCCCCATGTCCATCATAGACACTGAAAAAATGGGCTGGTGAGTATTTTGAGTTTTCATTTACGTGTTCATCGTCCATAAGCATCCGCGAATGGACTTGAAAAAGTTGAGGTTTAACAGCAATAGCATCTTCCATCTCTGGTCTATTTCCACAAATTGACGAGAAACCCCAAAGAGGACCATTACTCAATTCTAACCCATTCTGGTTACTTGTTCTCGACGTTTTGTTCTCCACAGGCAACTGATCAAGAATCATAGCAGATAGATTTGGATCAGCCTCTTCTGATGTATATCGACTTTCACTCTCAACATCCATTGCAATAGAAACCGTATTCTGCTCTGGCTTTAGCCCCGGAAGCACCTCGTTTATACTACTAAAGTTTCCATGAATATCATCACCAACCGTCACAATTATTGGCGAATCGGCCCCAGATCGAGAGCCCGAATCACGCAGACACTGAAAATCCACAGCTAACATGATTTCATCTTCCTTATTTGTCTGCTTACCGCTTTCACTCAAAACCCAATTACTCTCGCACTCAATCACCATTTCCGAAACAACTCCAACTTGATTCTCCTTTACCTCCGCAGATACCATCATTTTCCGTTGCAGACTAACATCAGCGTGACTTTCATTTCCACCTGCAGGATTTAACATCAAAGCTGCCGCAGTATTCGCCATAAGCTTTAATCCAGTTATCTCCATATGAGTCGTAACCGCAGCATCTTTCTGAATCAAATTTCCAAGCGTAAACGGTACTGCAACACTCGAAGATATTTCCTCCATTGCCTTTTAGCAAGAACCTAATTCCCAAATACCCTATAAGCTCCTAACCTTTAATCACTTTTTTTCTCCCTTTTCACTTAAGCTTTTTTTTATGACACAGTTACAATCAGAATCAAAACATCAAGAATTCTCCTACGGCAAGAAATTTAAAGGCTTTACAAATCAACCTCCTAGAAAAGTCAAATAACTGAAACAAAAGTCAATTTTTCAGACACATCAAAATCCAAAAATAGATCCTTTCTGAATTCACATGTTCTAAGCTTCTACTGTTAATCCTATGAATCAAACAATTGATTATTCAAGAAACAATTATCAAAAAACTCATTGATGTCACTGAAAATTGAAAAAAAAAACTAATAATAACAGAGATTATACAAAAAAAGAAAAGAAAAACGGTTCCCTAGATCTGAGACAAGTCACACCGGCCATGAAATTTTCATTCCATGATTTGACCTAATTGTTACTTTCATGTCAACAATAATGGTAATGATTTCAATTTGTTCCTTCTATGTCAAGATTTGTTCTCAAATTATAGTGAAATTTTTATTATTATTAATATTATTAATCTCTATTAAAAGTGAAAGATAGAAAATTAATGTTACTAACCTGAGTTGATTATCTTCAAAATATATGAGATTAGTGCAGGTGAATGAATCAAGGAGGAACAGAAACCTCAACAAAAAGAAACTATAAATGAACTTTGGGCTCTTATTTATTCTTAACTATGAATTTCTTTTTTTTTTTTTTAATTATTAAAAAATAAACGAAATTTTAGCTTTTGAAAAAATAAAATTAATATGTAACAGATGACTTTGTTTATGTATTTGTTTTATAATGTTTATTTTATTTTATTTGAACTTAATCAACATGCACATGTATCCAATTATATTCTAGTATTAAGGCATTTTATAATAAAAAAAACTTTATATCAAAATTTTCTAAAACTCAAACCTCCACCGTTAGATCAATTTTTACGCTAATTACACGTAAGGATGATGTAAAAATTTGACACGTAGGCTTTTCTTTTTTAGTCAAGAAACTTTTTTGTATAATAAACTAGCCATGGAAGATTAAGACGTGTAAGTCATTCTAATCTCACTCTCTCTCATCCATTATGGAGTTTAGTATCTTTTGCAAATCTTCTGTTTCTTCTCTTAATTTTATTTAAATATAATATTTCATCTGCACAATTAAATAGATTATTTCTCTATCTCATAAAAGTATTCTTTCTGTTTTATAACAAATATTTTTTTTAAATTTTTTAAAATAATGACTACTTATTTTAATTTTAATATCTAAAATTTATTGTTTTAAAAATAAATAAATAAGATGTCGCAGATTTAAATCCGCGTTTAATGATGGAGAGAACAGAACAGAATATGTTAATGGAAAAAAACACATTTTCTTTGTCACTACGTGTTCTTACGCGCTGACTATCCGATCATATTATATTTATTTTCAGTTTTTTCTCAACGCGTAAGTATGTCATCTTCTCTACGTATTTCAAAAGCTAAATACTAATACAAGTTAATATTTTAGTCACCAACGTTGGTATATATACGAATATATTTTATTAACAGTAATCTTTTTTTCCTATGTTAAGATGCATGACAACATATGTTTTACTTTTAGTGATTGGTCGGAAAACAAAAAGACAAACACGTGGTACCCAATACTTTCTATCTTTTTGTAGTAAAAAATAGACTAAGCACTTTAATTTATCTATTAAAGAGAATACCATTGTAAAGAAGTTAAGAATTTTTATAGCTAAATGACGATTCATATTAACTTTATAAAAACTACTTTATTAAATTGACTTTAAAATATAATTTAATATAATATTTTGATATCTATATCTAATAATTAAGATTTTTGATTTCATGATAATTTTTATTATTAAATATTATTTATATTTAAAAATAGATAGTTTGTTTGCTTAGATCGACATATAGATGATTTAGAATCACACAGTGTTAGTGGAGAGGAGTTTCTTCTTTTTGATTGTAAAGATGATGACATTACTAACTAGTTTAAATATGGTCTCTTATTAAAAGTTGGTTCTAGTCTTCTTATCTCTTTCTGGGAGAATATTCGGGTTAGAAATACTAATCTACGTCTTAGACTCCCTAGACATTTTTTTATATTTCGAATCAGACCTTTAGTCGTGTTGGGGGCTTCTGTTTACGGGAGGGAGAGAACTAAATGTGAGACCTTAAATAGCGTAGACATTTTCTTTTTGACTATGAGTTGGCACTTTTAAGCGACCATCAGTCGGTTATTAGAGGTTTTACACATTTGTCTGAGAGTGATGTTTGGAGGTGGCGTGAGGCAAGTGATGGTGTTTATTCTTTATCTTCTGCCTACTCCTGCATTTTATCTTGTCAACTCACCTTAGGTCGACAGGTCTCTTTTGTTGAGTTAGTTCTTCCGTCTATTTGGTGTAGTTAGGTCCCCTCTAAAGTTTTAGTTTTTTCCTAGCGGCTTATTCAGGATTGTATCCCAATAGAAATAACTTACTTAAGAAGGGAATCTAGTTGACATCTGGGTCTATTTCATGCCCTTTTTGCTCCATATTCATTAAGTCGTTCTCTCATCTTTTTCTGACTTGTGAGGTTGTATTCACTGTCTTGCATAGGACTTTTAGGTGGTTGGGCTGGTGTGCTGTTTTTCCTAGAGATATATTGATCATTTTCTAGATGTTTACTTCTTTAAGTGGAGGATCTAGGACTATAGGGGGTATGATGATTTGGCATGTTGTGGTTTGGTCATTTGGAAATCCAAGAATGATTTAGTTTTTTCAAGTTCTTCGGTGACACCAAAAGATGTGGAAGACATGAGCATCGTTATGGCTTAGAAATGGTATCTTGGTAGGTTTGTGGGAAACTCTTGTGCCTTCTCAGACTGGCTTGAGAACCATATCATGTTCTTGAGCTAATAGCGGGGTGAATGGCTTCAGCCTCCCTTGGTGGTGTTCTTGTTAGTTTTTTATGGGCTTGTTGCTTTTAGAGGCGTCCTTGTACTGGAGAGATCTAGCTTTGTGTGGATTTTGGCTTTTGTGTTTTTTCTTTTTTTTTCTTTGTCGTCTATAATCCTCTCGCCTGGTGGTTGGGAGTGTTATGGTTGGTTGCTTTGTTTTTTCTGTCATATTTTCCTTTTTAAAAAAAGTCCACACAATGTTCTTTTAGGCGGTCGATTGTTAGGTGAGTAAAAAAAATCTTTGTTGACAACTAGTAGCCTATACCTCGGTCAACTTTTCAATTCAACAATAACTTTGACATTTCTTGTGGGACACTACAACCAAAATCACTTGAAGGTTTGTTCATCGAGCCAAAACCATGTTTGGCATAAGCACACATATTTAGGAAAAAAAAGCCTTATTAACATGGATAAACCATATTCACCAGTATAAAGAGGTCGTGCCAACAAAGACCATACAAACATCCATAAACATTAGGAATGACAACATATGTGGTTGCTCCTAATGATTTTGAAGACACATATGTTGATCTATCTAAAACATCAGTGATAATGGCAACATATTTTATTATTAAATAAATAGATACGTGGATACATGAAATCATGTATCAAGCCTCTTAGTACCAAGCCGACATTGTAAAATCAATGGTTCATAATAAAGTTCAGAAATCTAAGGTGTTGAAGCCTAAACAATTTCGTTCTTGTAACATTTCTATTACTTTTGCAATCGAAGAAGTTCAAGAGAATCAAGGCCATGAACATACAAATAATAAAATTCATATAACCGTTGCGACAATTAATCATCCCACTTGAACCAATTCTTATATCCTAAGTACCATTTATACTTGTAAAATCTCAACCTAATATTTTTGCCACTATAAACCCTAGAGGTGCCTAATGGAAAATGACATGTTTAATCAGACTAATCTTTAATTTGACAATACATATAGAGAGAAAGATGTCTAAAGCGGTTGGACCAATTGACATGTTGTAAGTTTCGCCTTACAAAAATATTCTATAGGCAAACTACATGTCAAGACAAACCTTTTTCCCAATAACCCATACAAAAGGTTAATTGTTGATTATTTGATTAGAAAACAATTGGGCCATTACCCACTTATCTTAGTTAATAGAAAAATATACCTACCAAGAACTGATGTATCAATTCCAAACCAACCAAGATCAGTTGGTGGTTATATTGGTGAACAATAATGGATTGATAATCCAAGTTACCAATATATTGCACGACTGGTACCAAAAAATCATGTTAAAAGATAATATGTATTTAAATCAAGAGTATCCACAAGGTGATCCTTCATCTATGATTCAATTCCAACAAGGTTTCTAGAATGCCCCCTCCATCATAAGAGCATGTGTGGTTATCCAACTGCAATCAAGAAGAAACATCTTGGAAAAAATTTATTGGATATCATGCTCACGATCGGTACAATCAAAAGGTACTTATGCATACAACTTAAACTCGTGGAAATGCTTATGTATAGGAAACCTTATCTCGAGTAGGTGGACAAATTGTTGCCTCTTCTCAAAGGTTAAAAAACTTCAAATGCTGCTACCTTTTTCCAAGAAGATGAAAAATCTACTATATAGCATATTCGAAGGTTTAGTGCAAAAAACATAGAGGGAAATTAAAAAAAAATCCATAAAATTCAATTGTTCCTTTTATATTGTACAAGAACATTTTTTTACATTACATTCCTTCCTTCCACCAAATTCAATGCAAACCTAGGATGTCATGGAAAAGAGCTTTCATGATAGATTTTGTTGACCTTAACGTAATGTTACAAAACACAATTTGATAAACTTGAAATAGCAAGTTGATGATTCAACTATAAGCTTCATAGAAATGTTCACAAAAAAGGCTGAAAAGTGTCGAGTTCAATTTCTCAAGGTTGAGTATGCATAAAAGGTCATAAGTGGGCATGCATAAATGGTCTCAAGGTTGTAACAAGTGCATATATCATTTCTTGAATGCCATTTGGATCTTATTGTTATCTCTTCTGGACTGGGTCAGGACCTTCCCCTCAGACGGGCAGACCCAACCCAATAATATGCTGATGAGGCCCAATCTTCTCTGTCGAGCATAAGCCCCAACAAGGCACACTAGTTGGGCAGAGCATTCTCTGACACGGGGAGAGCTCACGCGCTTTCTCCACGGACTCCACGTGCCCCCCACGCGGGGACATGTCATCTAGCAAATATCCACTTCCGAAAGAGTTGATCAACCCACCTTCCTAAGATCACGGGGAAGTTGATCTAGGGCAAAGACCACATGCTGGTCTTCACTACGCCATGTAAGCCTTGGCAGTTACTTGTGTTGGGCTTGACAATCCGGTCCATTGCAATGTAACCGTTGGCCCTGCACTTAAGGCACATTATAAATATCCTCTTTCACTAGAGGGTTATGTATTATATACACTACACATTTTCTCTGTACTTACTCTTTCTAGTTCTGTTACTCACTTAATCATCAGAGTATCTTGCAGGTACACCCTTTTTCTCCTCTACAACATCGGTGAAGGCAGCAACTCACGACGCGTGGCAGACTACTTACTCCTTTCTGATCAGGTACGATAGGTGGCGCCGTCTGTGGGAATTTTCTGCTTCCCCGTTCTTTCTCCTGTTCAAGCATAGAAGCTCAAGAAGCAAAGAAACCTTCAACTTCCATTCTAATCATGGTCAGCCCACGCGAAGACAATGCTCATGAAACTGCCTTCATCCTCTTCACCAACAGAGACGGCCACGAACCCAACACGACCGTCCGCAATGAAGAATGCGACTACAAGGACGGGCGCACCGCCTCTCCTTCCTCGGAAGACGCGACCTTCAACGCCGCCCAACGTTTCGACAGTCGTGATTCCTACCAGCCAATCTCGGTGCCAGTAGGCGCTGACCCTACCTTGGTGGCCCTGTTCGCGGTGATCAACCATACTAACATAATGATCTTCGGGCAGAACGAGCAAATAGGAATGCTCGAGAAGGAACGACCATCACTCTCTCCCCCACGGAGACATCGTCGCCCATTTTCCAACAACCCCTCTCCTCCCCCGCGGGGGACACGACCAATTGACGACTCTCGGAGCCCCTCTCCTCGACCGACTGAGTGTCGCCCTCATTTGGAGAGACCACAGTTGTTGACTTCCCAGAAGCAGGGAAGGTCGCCTCCCCGGAAGGAACGACGCTCCCCAGTTCAGAAGAAGAACAAAATCCAAGGGGTGCCTCCAAACTAAGAGTCCGACCGAAGAGTCCTCCCTGACGGAACAGAAACAACCAGGGATCAGTCTCCCTTTCATTGTCGCCCGTCAGGAGTGACGAAGACGTCCAATGCTCGCCACTATGTAGGGCCATCAAGGAGGCCTCACTACCCGTCGGGATGGAGAAACTCCCATCATCAGAAACATACGATGGCACGACCGACCCGGACAACCACATCGAAAGCATTGACATGATGCTCAATTATCGAAACGTTCAAGGATCCATCAAGTGTAGGTTGTTCCCCACTACCCTGAGGAAGGGCGCCATGGCAATGGTACAAATGCCTCGCGCCCGAATCCATCACCTCCTAGAACAAAATCCAAGGGGGTGCCTCCAAATTAAGATCCCAATCGAAGAGTCCTCCCTGATGGAACAGAAACAACCAGGGATCAGTCTCCCCTTCACTGTCGCCCGTCAGGAGTGACGAAGACGTCCAGCGCTCGCCACTATGTAGGGCCATCAGGGAGGCCCCACTACCCGTCGGGATGGAGAAACCCCCATCATTGGAAACATACGATGGCACGACCGACTTGGAAAACCACATCGAAAGCATTGACACGATGCTCGATTATCAAAATGTTCAAGCATCCATCAAGTGTAGGTTGTTCCCCACTACCCTGAGGAAGGGTGCCATGGCATGGTACAAATGTCTCACGCCCGAATCCATCACCTCCTGGAGCAAACTGAAGAGGCAGTTCTTCGGGCACTTCACGGCCTTCCGACGCCATCCGAAGACAGAGGCACTCTTAGAAGCCATTATCCAGGGCAAGAACGAACCTCTCCAAGACTACATAGAGAGGTTCAACCAAGAGGTCGTCCAGGTGTCCACCACGGACGACATGAAGAAATTCCTGATTCAAAGAGGCATAAGACATCACTACGACTTCGCTAAGGGCGTTGGGATTGAACGTCCCCACACCTTGCATTCCCTTCTCCACAGAGCTCAATCATGTATTGAGTATGAGGAGATAAAATTCGCGAACACCGTTAGGGACACGCGGAACCAGGAGGGATTTAGGGGTGCCAGGCATAAGGAGGCTCCTCCTCCTTGACAAAGCAGGGAAAGAAGACGCGAAGACCGACCCCGCGAGCAGAGGGAACTCGCGGACCGGTTCACTGAGTACACGCTGCTCATAGCTCCCCGCGAGCGCATCCTGTCTAAATACATCAATTCGGAATTTCAGAGGGGCGGTGCCCATTTCCCTAAACCGACGCCCTCGGAGTCCAACATGAACAAATCCAAATACTATCGGTTCCACGAAGTCATGGACACGTCACGGAGGATTGCATCCACCTCAAGGATGAATTTGAGATCTTAAATAAGGAAGGGCAACTGAAACAGTACAGCCGGAAAGGTAAAGCTCCCCGACCTGAGGCCCGCGAAGCCAAGAGGGTCGAGGAAGTGTCTCCTCCCTCCAACTAAGGGGGACTACAAGTCGCCTTGTGTCTCTCCCGAATAGAGGATTTCCTCCTTTTTAGCGAGCCCACCAGACCGTTGTTCGCCCACAGTCCATGGGAGGATTTCCCAGCCATCCTGGTCATACGGCGGGGGGCCCAACAAGCTATCGGTAGGGTCGATCAAGAGGAAATTCGAGGAACTCATCGAAAAGAGCTCGAAGACAAACGCTACCCTCAACAAGTTCAAAGGTCATTCAAACCCGATCACCTTTTACCTCGAGGAGCTGGCTGGGGGTGCATCCAACTCCAGCATTCCCCTCCTGATCAGGGCTCAGATGGCGAACTTCGACGTGCGTCGAATTCTAGTCGATCGAGGGAGTTCAGTGGACATAATGTACGCCCATCTATTCACGACCCTCCAGCTCGATGAAAGCCACCTGGCCCTGTATGTCGGCTCTGATCTTCAGGGTTTCAACGGTACCACCACCAAGCCTTGGAGATACGTGGAATTGCTCGTAACATTCGGAGCTGAGGAGACGGCCAAACAGGTAAAGGTCCGCTTCCTGGTAATTGAATACCTCTCCTTGTACCAGTGCATTTTGGGAAGGCCGAACTTAGCTTAGATGATCGCGGTACCATTTATAGTCCACCTGAAGATGAAGTACTACACGACCAGAGGTCGGGTCGTCACCCTCCACGAGGACATTAAGGCGGCCAGAAGATGCTTCGAGGCGGCGCTTAAAGGGCTTAAATCGATCAACGTCCCCCCCCCCCCCAAGTCGAACGGTAGGCCAACCCAAACTGAGGAGCAGAAGCCACTCCCTCACGTCAACATCGTCCACCTCGACAGCCTCTTCCTCAGCAAGCAGGAGCAAAACACGAGATCTGAAGACGCGCCTCCAATGGACAACGAGCAGCTATCCCACCTAACTCGTCACATTCCAGACGAAGACTTCAAGCTCATCATGCTCGGAGACGACCCAGGAAAAAGCGTGAAGATTGGCACGAGACTCCTTGACTTGGTGAGGAAGCAGCTTAAAGCCTGCCTCCGGGAGAACGCTTCCCCGTTCGCTTGGAGCATTGCGGAGATGCTTAACCTCGACCCCTATGTAGCATGCCACCACCTCACCATAGATCTGGCCATTATGGCCATAGTTCAACGACGGCATAGGCAGTCTCCCGAGAAAGCGGAGGCTGCTGAAAAAGCTGTAAAAGACCTCCTAGAGGCAAATTTTATATCGGAAGCCCAGTACACAACCTGTTTGTCCAACGTTGTACCAGTTAAGAAACATAATGGAAAATGGAGAATGTGTGTTGACTATACTAATCTCAACCGGGCATGTCCCAAAGATGCTTACTCGTTACCTAACATCGCAAACTTGTCGACAATTCTGCAGGTTTTAAATTATTGTCATTCATGGACGCATAATCGAGATACAATCAAATACCCATGGCTAAGGCCGACAAGTAACACACGACCTTCATGACCGAGTCGGGAAACTATTATTACAACGTAATGCCCTTCGGATTGAAGAACACCGGCCCGACCTATCAGCGAATGATGAACAAGGTTTTCTGGGGAGAAATCAGGGACATGCTCGAAGTGTACATGGACGACATGATCGTAAAATCACGAGAAGAGGTCGACCACACCATCCACCTCAAGAAGGTCTTCGCGACAGCAAGGAGGTGCAGGATAAGGTTCAACCCCGAGAAGTGCACTTTTGGCGTACGGGCAGGCAAGTTCCTCAAATTAAAACCTGACAGAACTAGGAATAGAAGCAAATTCAGACGAGTATAGGGCTTTCTTCGAGTTCTCCATGCCGAGCACAAAGAAGTCCATCCAATCACTAAACGGGATGCTCGTATCTTTGTTATGATTCTTCGCCAAGTCTGCTCAGCACGCCTTCCCCTTCTTTAAGCTTCTATGCAAGGAGCCCGCATTTAAATGGATCGAGGAGTGAGAAGAGGACCTCATCCACCTCAAGCAAGTCCTCTCAGAGCCACTAGTTCTGTCAAGGCCTGAATTTGGGGAAACCCTATACCTGTATCTCGTTGTCACCACGGAAGCCGTTAGCGCAGCCTGATCTGCGAAACTCCCGAAGGGCAAAAGTCGATATACTTCACGAGCAAAGCCCTCCAAGGTCAGGAGCTTAGATACCAGCAAATCGAGAAGGTTGCTCTGGCCCTCATCAACGCATCCAGAAGGTTACGACATTACTTCCTGGCCCATATGATGATAGTCAGAACCGACCAGCCCATCAAATAGCTACTTGGGCAGCCGGATATATCGGGAAGAATGCTCAAATGGTCGCTTGAACTCTTCGGATTCAACGTCTAATAAGAGAGCAGAAAAGCCATCAAGGCTCAAGTCCTGGCCGACTTCGTCGCAGAGATGGCTTCTACAGAGTCCCCAACCCCCGAAGCGCACAAATGGACCATCTTCGTCGATGGCGCCTCTAGCTCGACAAAAAGTGGAGCGAACATCATACTGGAAAATGAAGAAGATATCCTGATAGAAGTCTCCCTCGCCTTGGCTTTCCCAACATTGAACAACCAGGTCAAGTACGAGGCGTTCCTCGCAGGACTCCGTCTGGCTGAAGACCTTGGCACAAAGGAGGTAAAGATCTTTATCGACTCCCAGCTCGTGGAATCCCAGGTATGGGGAGAATATCAAGCCAAGAACGAAAACCTCTATGAGTATTTCTCCTTTGTAAGAGAAAGAATGAAAAGCTTTGATTCCACAGAGGTACGACAGGTTCCACGCGAACACAACACCTTGGCAGACATCTTGTCGAAAATGGATAGCACAAACAAGAAGGGAGGAAACAAATCTGTAATCCAGGAGGTCCTCTCTCGCCCCAGCATCGAGAGGAGCACGATAACTACCGAGGTAAACACTATCGGCGATAGTGACTGTTGGATGACCCCTGTGTACGCCTACCTCAACACGGGACAACTGTCCGATGATGCCAAAGAGGCGAGCGTGGTTAGACTTTGAGCCTGCTCGTACATCTTGGTCAAGGACAAACTGTACAGACAGGGATTCTCCATCCCCCTCCTTAAGTATGTTGACGAATCCAAGGTACCAGGCATACTCCGAGAGATCCACGAAGGGATCAACGCCCAACACCTCGGTGGAAGATCACTTTCCCGCAAGGCCCTACGAGCGGGATATTATTTTCCCAACATACAGCAAGACGCCAAAGAGCACGTCACGAAGTGCGACAAACGAGCTCAAAACACTTTCGTCGCCATGGCCATTTTCATGGTGGGGGATGGACATCCTCGGGCCCTTCACCATAGGATCCTATCAAAATAAAATATTTGATAGTCGGCATCGACTACTTCACTAAATGGATAGAGGTTGAATCCTTAGCCTAAATCACGGCCCAAAACATACTTCGTTTCTACAAACAGAACATACTTGCCCGGTTCGACGTGCCCTAAGCCATCGTCACCGACAACGGGATGCAGTTCACCAATAAGAACTTCCAGGACTTCGTCACCAGGCTGGGCACAAAGCAACACTTCACGTTGATCGAACATCCGCAGACGAACGGGCAGGCCGAAGCCGCTAACAGAGTGATTCTACGCAGCCTGAAGTGAAGTCTGGGAGACGCCAAGAAAATATAGGTCGAGGAGCTACACAACGTCCTCTGGGCTTACAGAACCACCCCGCACTCGACAACTGGGGAGGCCCCATTTCGACTGAACTACGTAACTGAGGCGGTGATTCTAGTGGAAATAAGGGAACCTTCTAGGAGAACTGAGTTCCCCCTCCCCTAGGAGGAAAACAACGAGACACTAAGGGAAGAACTCGACCTAGTCAAGGAAATTAAGTCGGGGGTCTCCCTACGGGAAGCCTCGCTGAAACAAAGGATAACCTTGTGGCACGACAACAAAGTCATCAAGCGCGAATTCCAGGTGGGCAGCCTGGTCCTACAAAGGAACTAGAAGGATTCACACGAGGGAAAGCTCGCCGCAAACTGGGAAGGCCCCTACCGTGTCTGAGACAAAACGGGAAATGAGGCCTATTACCTCGAAAACCTACACGGGGAAGAACTTGCTCGACCATGGAACGCAGAAAAACTCAAGCAATACTACAATTAGACACTGCCCGCGACCTATTGGCGTCGCGACCACAGGGGCGCGACACGGTACAGACGCGACTCCTAACTCTAAAAACAAAAAAGACAAGAGTCAGCCCCTTGCGTGTGCGGGCAAGACCCTTGATCCAGCGGGGACCCCTCAACCGAGCCCCACCACTGTCGTACCATTGGGGCAGAACACCCAGCTCGTGATGGGAAGTTCACACTTGGGAAAAAGACCTCGACCGAGATCTTGGCCCCATCATTGATCGGATACCAACTCTGATTACCCGATTAGTTCCCCGTGCAGTCGGTCACCAAACAGATCAAGCAAGAAAACAAACAGAAATGCAGTTCATACATAGAAAACAAGGAAACATAGAAAATAAAGCACACACATCATAAAAGTAAAGTTACTACATTCCCAAAATAGAGGGCAAAGCCCATTGTTCAAAAATTACAAGAATGACATGCAAGGCAGAAACGGATACATCAAAGGTAGGCATGCAGGCCAAGAAAATAACATAGGCACGCAGGTCAGAAAGACAAAAACAAAACTAAGAGGCTTCATTCTCCTCCTAATCATCGCCCACCTTGACTGGATTGTCGTCTTCCTCATGGGATCCTGACGCGACCACGCGACCCTCGACAACCTGATGGAAGGGCCTCGTCCCTTCGGTGATAAACAGAACGTCTAGGTTCACGATTTGGAGTTGCTCCACGGTACTGTCATAGCCCACCTTGAGAGCCCTCACGCAATCCTGCTCGAGTTGCCGGATCCTTGACACCAAAGCCGCCCGAGATGCCATGAGCTTTTTCTCAGCAGTCTCGTCCTCCGCAGACTGGGAAACCGCCTCCAATTCTACAATCAGCGCCAAGAGCCTCGTCCTCTCTTCACCCGCGGCCTTCAACTGCTTTTCCACCTCGCCGTGGAGCTTAAGCTGGGCAGCACTCTTTTCTTTGGCCTGGTCGAGATCAGCAGCCAGCTTGCTTCTCTCTGCCTCGACGGTCGCAAGGTCACCCCGCAATTTGGAGAGGTCGACTGAAGAGTAAGCCTCGTCATTAAGGACCAGAGTCGTCTTGAAGACCTACATCACCGCGGCCAGGTCCTCCGTAAGAGCCGTCTTCCTCGTCTTCCGATCAGCGCCCAAGATGGCTTTGGTCTCCGCGACATCCACCAATAGGTAGCTAGCCCCACAAAAGAACGCAGGCTGAAAATGACAGGGTGGGAGCAAGAACCTCTCCTCGGTACTACCCTCGATGAGGTCGACGATCTCTGGCTTATTAACCCGCACCCTCTTAGATGTTCCCTGCGAGGAGGGGGATTGGATGCCCTGGGGGGAAGAAGAGGAGCCACTGGGCCCCTGGTCAGGACCAAGCATCTGATGTACTTAGGAAATCCTCCCCTTACCATATTTCTTCACGGCCCTGTTGGCTGCCAACCTCTTCACACGCTCGTGCATGCTCGACATCTCTCATGCAAAAGAAAAATAAACAAAGTTAGCAACACACAAACCAACAACGAATGCACATACAAGGTTTGAGCGGAAAGCGGACCCACTACCTAAAAGACACAGGGCTTCCTCGTTGGACGCACACTCGAGGAAGGCTCTCGTATTGATCAATTGCGACTCCTTAAAAGTCTTCCCGTTCGAGTCGAGGATAAAATTCTCGTCCGGCATCACGCACTTTGCAGGGGTGAAACTAGCCACAAATGCGACCAGCTTCTGGTAGGCCACCTGGTCTTCGTCATCCAATGAGCCTGCCCGTACTATGTAGCTATCCGTGCCTTTGTCGAACTCTTCCTCCGTCCAAATCAGCAAAATCTTCGGCACTAAGACTTTCTCGGGCTTCTCGTCTTTTTCCAGGACCTCGAGGTTGAAAAGCGAGTCCACGACCATGTGAGTGACGGGCTTGACAACGTAATACCGGTTCTTGAAAGTTTGGATGGAATCCATGTATGCCCGGAAAAGCCTTCTCGGTTGCTTCAAGGACACTCAAGTTATGTCAACCATCGAGCGTTTTTCTTTGAAGGTGGAAGATGCGGAAGAAAAGGGTGAGAGTGGCCCCGATGTTGAGATGTCGACATACTATCTCATACGCCTGCACGAACGCAATCGCGTTAGAATGAAGTTGCGAGGACGCCAGCCAAAGCCAGTCAAAAAATCCTAGTTGGAAGTCGGTGAAGGGCTGACGCAATCCTGCTTCCTGAAGGTAAACTCATACATGGGGAACCTCATTCCCTTATACGCCGAGCATATTCGATGGTTTGCTCGTGGTTTATACACCTTCCAGCTTATGGGGGAACCCTCACAGTGGTCCCCGACATTAGCATAGGTGTCACACTCATCCACGACAAAGTAAGAAGAAAGTTCCTCCCCATCCCAGTCTGCGGTAGACCTTATTCACTCTTCACCGGCCTTCGCCATTGGGGAATCAAGCTCGTCGTCAGTTTCAATAACCCCTTGTACCCAAGCATCCATTTACACTTGAAAAGCATAGGAAACCGGTGAATTCGACATTCCAGATCAAATTCATCCTTCCACCGCAGATCAAGTAAAAGGGAGAATAGGGGAGACCTCTAGGGACAGGGCCTCTCCCGCCTCGACATAGAGAGCGGACCCCTGAGACATCCAACGCTTGTCCCTAGGAGGTTCATCCAAAACTATCCTACATCCACGGGGACTTCATTGCTTGTCCCTGGGAAGTTCATGCAAAACTATCCTACGTCCCCGGGGACTTTATCGTTTGTCCCCGGGAGATTCATCCAAAAATATCCTACGACCCTAAGGGCTTCATCGCTTGTCCCCGAGAGCTTCATCCTAACCCTACTCTAATTCAAAGAAGTTACGACGTATTCGCCGGAAACTTCACGGGCTCCCCAGGGCATTCATCAAGTCAACCGTAGAAACTGACTAAAAATAGGAAGAACGAGGGTAGCGCAGCAGAGACTTACTTGGTATGAAGGTTCTGGGAGGACGATACAGCGGCGTACAACGGACGTCTCGGTGCTGAAATTTGAGAAGTACGACGAGAAGAAGGGGAAGCCTCTTGAACGGTAGAAACGAAAAGTGAGAAATGAAGGGAACTCGGTCCTATTTATAAGCCTAGCACGGGACTCGAGGCTCCCCTAGGCACTCAAACGCCCCTACCCCTAGCCGCCCTAGTAAAGAAATAATTGCCTTACACATGGCATCACCAGAAGCTTCGCATCCATGCGTCTCCATTTCGAGCTCGGAGAGCGGGCACATCCTTTGTGTTGTCCACTTCCCCGACATGTTGTCCCATCGAGCATCCTCCGCTCCCGACCTGGTACACAACTCCCAATTCTATGCATCGGGAAAATACCTTATCCCGAAGAGGTCCTCGACATTTCGACTTGCCTTTAAGTCATTACTCCTCCACCTAGGAGCAACGACTTAGGGGGCTCCTATTCTGGACTAGGTCGGGACCTGCCCCTCAGACGGGCAGGCCCAACCCAATATTATGCTAATGAGGCCCAACAAGTTTCAATCCTCTCTGTCGAGCACAATCCCCAACAAGAAACACTAGTCGGGCAGAGCATTCTCTGACACGAGGAGAGCTCACGCGTTTTCCCTACATACTCCACGTGCCCCCACGCGGGGACACGTCATCAGGAAACTACCCACTTCCGAAAGAGTTGGTCAGCCTGCCTTCCGAAGATCACGGGGCAGTTGATCCGGGGTGAAGATCATGTGCTGGTCTTCACTACGCCACGTAAGCCTTGGCAGTTACTTGTGTTGGGTTTGGAAATCCGACCCATTGCAATGTAACCATTAGTCATGTGATGGGGAATATTATAAATATCCTCTTTAGAGGGTCAGGTATTCTATACATTACACATTTTCTATGTATTTGCTCTCTCTAGTGCAGTTACTCACTTAAGCATCAGAGCATCTTGCAGGTATACCCATTTCTCCTCTACAACACCGGTGAAGGCAGCAACTCACGACGCGTGGCAGGCTACTGACTCCTTTCTGATCAGGTACGATCAGTATCTATCAAGAAGAGAGTTATTATACTCCATAGAAGACTTAGGCGAAGTCTAGTACATATTGTTTGTAAGGCAAAGTTGGAAGTTGTCAAACTTTGGTGAGATTGTGGAAAGACTGGTCGCAGACAAAGTTGGGAGTTGTCCAATCAATACTAAGCTATGGCAATCGCTCAAACAAAAAATTGGCGGGATCAAGGTGGATTGCCAATTTGTCACATACAAGGATTTGGAGCAGAATTATTGTGGATTTCAAGGTTATTGGATCAAGATCTTTGAGGATCTTTTTTTTGTTAGCAGTTTAAGTGTCTACATCAACAGAGAGAATTATCATGTGATATTTCAGTATAATCAAAATGCTTGTATCAAACTTATTAAAATAGTGGAAGATCATGATTATTTTTAATAGTTATTTAACACCATTGAAGAGTAGAGTAGGTAAAGCGATGACGGGCGTCAAACCACTATATATCAATGTGTATCTTTTCTCTCTTCTCTTATATCCTTAATTTTCTAGTATTCATTAATATTTCTATTGTGTTAGTGCATTACTGCGTCATTTGTGTTTCATTTAGGTTCGACCATACTTATAAGGATTTAATATGTAAGCTTAGGTATGTGATGCATCAATCTTATTGGATCTTCATAAGTTCAATTATGTCTTGAATATCTATGTAAAGTGTTTTTAAATCATCTTGTTTAAAGCGGTTTTGCTTATCTTGTAATTTACATACATTAGAAGTAATCAAGTCCTTAGTGATATCTTGTAATAATTCAATTGGTTTAATTCATTGAAATGCATTCAAGCTCTATTATTATTGTGTTCTGCTCCCGCATTTCTTAAAATCTATGATTTTGTTTATAGCACCTAAAATAGTTTTGAAATTGTCTTTGTGAGGATAGGTTTATTCAATCCCTCATATATACCTCTTTGTGTCCTTATTCTCATCCAACAACATTTAGTGTTTTTAATAAAATTTCTATCCAAAAGAAAACTAGTTTGAAACTCGATGGAGAAGTCTTAAAATATAAGTGTTTTAGAATCCTTAAAAGAGCATCATATATCTCTTTTTAATGATCAGTTTTGTATTTCTCAAAATTTAGAAGAAAAGGTAGAATTGGTTGAATGTGATACTTATCACATATTAAAAATTGAAATTGACAATTTTGAAAGGATAAATAATGCATCTCTCTAAAGGAAATTTTACCCTATACCCCTGCACTTATACCCATACCCCTACATTTTAAAAAAAAAACCATTTTATTCTTATATATTTTAATATTTTATTATTTTTTTCACTTTTTAGATTTTTCAGACTTTCGAGAAATTCATTCCACGATCTATCGGAACACTTTGAAAATGACTTCTGGTAGGCTTTTTTTCTCAAACCGGAAGACTTGGGCAAAGAGTTCCGGTTCACAAAAATATTGTACCGGAAGACTTCAAGAAAGACTTCTGGTTTGATAATTTTCGTGGGTGTTCATCGGAAGACTTGTAGCAAGAGTTCCGGTAGCCAAAAAAACAAACCAGAAGACTTTTACAAGTCTTCCGGTTTGTTTTTTTGGCTACCGGAACTCTTGCTACAAGTCTTCCGATTTGAATTGTCCAATTTATTTATTTTTGAATTTTTTTTATGTAATTATTTCAGAAATTCCTTTACAAATATGCGATAAAGATCAGATATGCGTAGATAAGTCTGATGTTTTTTCAGCAACTCAAAGATTTGGTACACGAGAAGAGGTAATAAGATGGATTAAAGAGATCGGAATCCGAAATAAAGTTACGGTTATCATCACTCGTTCGGATATTGAAACAGGCAAGAGAGGAAGAAGTAAAAAATTAATATTTGGATGTGATAAAGGAGGAAACCACAGAGATATTGATAGTGGAATCCAGAGTGCGACGAAAAATGTGGATGTCCGTTTAGAATCAGATCAATTCTGGCGACTGATGGATCTGGATGGAAGATTGATGTAAAATGTGGAGTTCATAACCATGATTTACCTGATAGATTAGAAGGTCACGCATTTGTCGGTAGATTGACAGCGGATCAGAAGCAACATGTTGTTGATTTGACAAAGAGAAAGGTTCCACCTAGACATATATTGCTTTCATTGCAAGAGTAAGATCCAGATAATGTCACTCGGATCACGCAAATATACAAACAGAAGAGTATGATAGAAAAAAAATATAAGAGGTCCTAGAAGTGAGATACAACATTTGCTTAAGCTTATTGAGGAAGCAGGTTATGTTTATTGGAGTAGAAAAAGAGATGACTCTGAAGTAATTAGAGATATCTTTTGGGCTCATCCAGATTCAGTTAAGTTGTTGAATATTTTTTCCTATTGTGCTAGTTATGGACAACACTTACAAGACAAACAAATATAGGCAACCTCTGTTTAAATTGTTGGCATGACATCAACCGAGTTGACTTTTGCTGTTGCATTTGCCTATATTGAGTCTGAGAAAACTGAGACTTTTTGTTGGGTGCTAGATAAGCTTAAACAATTGTTTGTGAAGAAAGAGTTGTGTCCACAAGTGATTTTGACAGATAGAGATCTTGCTTTGATAAAAGCCATTGAAATTGTGTTTCCAAGGTCGATCAATATGCTATGTCGATTTCATATTAACAAGAATGTTGGTGCAAAACGGAAACAATATGTGGCTAGTGACATGCAAAAGAAAATTGACGAATTATGGACGGATGTTGTATGAGCTAGTGATGAGGTTGAGTATGATCAAAGGTTGAACCAACTTGAGCAGGCGTGTGTTGATTGTAATAAATTTATTGATTATGTGAAGGACACATGGTTGACACCACATAGACAAAGATTTGTTGGAGCATGGATTAATCGAGTGCTACATTTGGATAACACCACGACTAATCAGTATGTATTTATTTTTATTATTTCTAAATTGTATTTTTTTAAAAATATTTTTAATATGTGTTAATTTTAGGGTTGAGTCTGCTCATTGGAAGTTAAAGCAAATGTTGGGGAACAATATTGGTGACATGGTCAAATGTTGGGAGGCTATAAATGACAACTTAAAGTTACAATTGGGTAATATTAGAGCTTCTTTTCAAAAGAGTTTTTATGAAGTTGAGCACGCCCACGTAAGTCCATTTTACAATAATTTACGTGGTTCAGTGTCTCGAGATGCATTGAGACGCATTGTTGAAGAGTTAAAACGAGTTGATCATGTTGGAACTAACAAGGAAATATGTCGTTGTACTCTTAGAACAACCTACGGATTACCTTGTGCTTGTGAGTTAACAGGATATAGAATTGATGGTATACCGATACCAATAGATGATGTACATGTTCATTGGAGAAAACTAAGTACGGAAGTTAAGTTGGATGAAGACGTAGATGATGGATAAGAGGTGGATATGAGTAGTGCAATAGATGAGTTATGGAAAAGGTTTAAGTCACTGGATGTTGTTGGGAAAAGGGCATTAAAAAGTAGGGTTTTTGAACTTGTCTTCCCTACAATGACTTCTATGTGTCCACCATCTGAGAAAATAAAAACTAAAGGGGGAGTCAAGAAGAAAGACAAAAAACCAGTAGGATATGATGTTTATAGAGACCCTTTGTATCACGAGTATGTTGATCAAGCATCTCAATCTTCACATATGCAATCGCAACCATCACAAACTTCGAAGAAGTTGAAATTATCACAGTCTTCACAAAAGAAATCTCAACCATCACAAGCTTCGAAGAAGTTGAAATTATCACAATCTTCACAGTCATCTAAATAGTTCATCCTTCAGTTTCCTAATCACATTCTCTCATATATTGATGATGTAGTTAATGTTGTATCAGATGGTAATTGTGGATTTAGAGTCATTGCATGGATTTGGTGAAGATGGTTGGTCAATGGTCGTCAGGACTTGGGGTTGGAAATAATACATAATGAAAGATCAAGTTTGTATGCCAATTTATTTACTAATCAGTTAGCAGTGGTGAGAGAATCTTTGATGATAGAGGAAGTCGGTCCACAACCACCACATAAATAGTTAACTCTACCAGATATGGGTTACGTGATAGTGAATCGTTATAATGTTGTACTTGTCTGTTTAGGAATTGAATGCTGGACTTTCTTCCCTATGACAACTTCATTTTCACCGAATGTAGCAATTTACTGCATTGATTTTGTAAACAGAAATCATTGGGTTCAGGTACTTAGTTGTTTTTAGATAATGCAATTAACCCTAAGTCTTTTTCATTATTTTTACTTACTATTTTGATTATTTTTTATTTAGGTAAACATGAAAGAAGGGTTTCCATTGCCACCGGTGACAGTAGATTGGAAGAATTTTCGTTCTCCAGCAGCAACATCTTGGATGCTAGGATTTGCACGACGTCTACAATATTGGCAACAACTTACGCCGATATTACCAACGCATTATACATTATAAATTATGTTACTCATTTTTAATTTCAAAACATGAATAATGAATTATGTTACTCGTTTTTAATTTCAAAACATGAATCGTGAATTAAGTTATTCATTTTTTATTTCAGGCTACAAGTTAACACTTAAACATAAACCAACTAGATCAAATGAGTCTAAAAGTTAAGACATAAACATAAAACAATTAGGTCAAATGAGTCTAAAAGTTCATATAATCATAAATATAAATATAAGTCACTGTGATCGAGCAATATATAAAGCTTCGAACAAATCCGCAAATTGTGGGTCATCATCTTCAGCACCAACCTGCTGAAGATAACGATGAATCAACGAAGACACACGAGCCCAGCTAGGATCAGATGGTCCTGCTTCATATACAGGAACTGGCATCTCTGCTGGCGCATCATGATAGGGTGGCGGTACCTGACGAGGATGAGAGACACGATAATACCACCCATGATATCCATCATCTGTCTCATATGGGGTGGTGGCCGGTGTTGTCGGACGAATCACATTCTAAATGCTCTGATGGTAACTAATCCAGTCAACATCAATATCACCAGCCATCATATGATCAAGAGGTGGATGTGGAACATACTGCCTGTATCCAAACTGACGCATACATGTGTCAGGCAAGTATGGAACAATAGTGTCACCCCACCTCAGACACCCCCTATATAGACATAGCTCATCGAACTGACGCCATACTCTATGATTCTCGAATGGACGCCATATGACATCAGCAGGTGTCAGCTCGTCCAGAATAGGTCGCAACTCATCCACCTTCAAGGCACCTTTCCTATATGACCATCTCATCGCTCGAGGGAGATCCACATTATTAGCTGGTATCCAGTTCTCTCCTTTTTTTTCCAAGTGTTGAAAAATACTCATGAATCCAGCACTGTTACAAAATTAATATGGTTATTAAATTTAAAATAATTAATTATATCATAATAAACTAGATAAATAAAATTAATATACTAGATAAAATTTATTAAAACAAAATATACTAAATTAAAATAAATACCTGTAGGAGAGTCGGATAACCACCAAGCTGCTTACAGCTGAACATGGAAGCATCTCCGAGATATCTACAAAGAGTAACCAACGCAGCTGCTCCCCAACAGTGAGAGGTATCGTGCCTCAACAAGCGTAAACGTTTTGTCCGCGAAAATAGTGAAACCCACTAACATCAGCAAATAAGCTCTAGTGGCATAATGCCATCTAGATGCAGCTCTATGCTCTACGAACTGATCATATAACCACTCCAACTTATAGTAGGAACCCCTGCATTCACGGACTTGTTGATGTGCTATTCTTTGTGACACTCCTAAATAATCAACAGCCCACTCAACAGCAAGCGCTTCACTGATATCTTGAGGGCTCCAGAAGACTCCCCTGATGGGCAAGTGAAGCAGGCAAGATACGTCATCTAGAGTAATCGTCATCTCACCAAACGGCATGTGAAATGAAGATGTCTCTAGATGCCACCTCTCTGCAAAAGCGGAAACTAGGTTTGTGTCTATCTTTGTTAAACTGGTTCTCTGGAGTGAAGCTAGACCAGACCTAGATATCTAGCTCTCCATCTCTCTGGGTAGCTGTAGTGGAACCCTCTGAGTCAAATTCAACCAATGTTCGCCACCTTTAACTCTTTCTTCGACCCTCTCTTCTGAAAAAATTAAAAGTAAAAATATTATAAAATTCAATATTAAAAATTCGAATTCTATTCAATATTAAATAATTTTCGTTTACTTACCTCACCGAACCATATACGGTATGCAACATGTTGTTCGTACTTAACTAACAGAGATGTATCATACGGTCCTCCTAGATATCCAACCGGCTTGGATGTTGATGCAGATGCATCAAAATGCTCTTCTTCAGTCATTCTCGATGACTCGCCCCGTCCTAGTCTACGAGGGATCCTACCATCTCTGCCTCGTGTGCGCACCACTGGAAAAAAAATCAATATAATTAAAAATTAAAAAATGAATAAATAAATAAATAAATATAATTAAAAATTAAAAATTAAAAAAACAATGAACCGGAAGTCTTCAAAAAAGAGTTCCGGAGAAGAAACACAAAATTTTGTGAACCGAAAGTCTTCAAGAAAGAGTTCCGGGAAATAAACTCAAAATTTTGTGAATCAGAAGTCTTCAGGAAAGAGTTCTGGTGAAGAAACAAAAACAAAATACAAACCGGAAGTCCTACTCTTAGAGTTCTGGTATGTATTGAAAAACAAATGTGTTCCGGAAAATTTGGTAGAAGAGTTCCAGTTTGTAAATGGATGAAGAGCTCTCCGGAAGTCTTGAAATGAAAATAAGTGGAAATGAAGTGAAACTGAAATTTTTTTAAAATTATAGATATTTAAATAAGGGTATTTTGGTCCAATATTTTTGAATGTTGGGATGTGGGTATAAGAATAGGGATATGGGATAAAATCTTTCTCTCTAAATCACCCCGTATTTCTTATATGAGTCCAAGTAATAAAGAGCAAAGATTTAGAAAAATTTAATAAGAAAGATTATAATGAATAATTTTCTTAAAGGGATTTGTTAATATATGATATTCGTACTTAAAAGTTTATGTACTAACCTCCAAGAATCTAACTCAAATTTAGTGCCTATGTTAATTCTATGATATTTGATGTAGGAATGTTTGAGGATCATGAATAGGATAAGTGTTCCTAATTAGTGGATGTTTAAGACAAGGGAAGGAAGATGTATCCAAGTATATTTCATTTTATTTGTGATGCAATATAAAATTTTGTTGTCTACTAACATTTTGTGTGCATTAAGTTTCATAATAGATCATCTTTATTGGTATGATGGTTCAAATTCTATAATCGTCTTATTGTTTTATTTTGTTTATCTTAGTTTTGAGTTTGTTGATATGTTACTCATTTGTGATCAATTATGTTGAATGTGTATATCATATTACATCATAATCATTCATTGTCATCAAACTTATTTTTCATCTCCATTAAAGTTTTATTTTATATACATTAAAATGAACTTTCCTCATTAGTTTTTTTTTGTTGTGCATTAATTCTTTTTTTATTAAAATTTTAATTTTTTCTTAGGTTTAAATTGTTTTTATGTCTCCATAAATTGTCGTGTTTTTATTTTTAGTTTCTAAAGTTTTTTTTTGAAAATTATTTCTAAATGTTAAATCTTTTTTGTTTTAGTCTTTAAAATTAAAATCTGCAAAAAAATCAGTAGACTTCTTATGCATTTTTCTTCGAACTTTTTCAAAAATTTAAAATCTAAGTTACCTATAGAATTTCCTTCGAAATTTCCTGTGAATTTTCACTTTAAAAAAAAACCATTATAATTTTAATATTCAAAGACTATTTTTAAAGAAAAAATAAGAATTAAAAATAAAAACACGTAAACTTTCTTAAACGAAAAGACTATTTAAACTTTTTTTAAATTTTATTTTGCATGATTCAAGTCAATTGAAGCCTTGAATCACAATTTTCTTTAACTGAGTCAAACCTCAATTTTTTTAAAAAAAAATTAATTCAATATATATGATTCAAGTCACATATCCCCTTGTCTCGAATCAAGGTGATAGTTGGAATTTTAAAAATACATTTAATTCAATGATATGAATCAAACATTCATCTATTTGATTCAAATCATACTCTTTTACTCGAATCAAGTACTTATAAAAATCTCATTTGGTCATTGTTTTTTATCCTTTCATATCAACCATTTATTTAGTTAGTATATATAATTTATTCACTGAACCCCAACTTCAAAGTTCATCTTCTCCAACTACAAACTTCATCTATGCAAATTGTTCTTTAGTCTTCAAGTGGTTTTGTGATTTTCGTTGTGTTGTGAAAGACTCTGCAAACTCTCTGTTCATCTCTTCTGCAACAATGTCTTCAAGACCTTCATCTGCCTCAGTTCCAAAAGCTACGGAAAAGAGATACGAAAGTATAAAATGAAGTCGGGTGAATCTTCTCCAAATCCTCCTCCATCTGATGTTCATCCATCTTTTCCAACTTCTCCAAACCTTTGAATTGTTCTTCCTAAAGTGACTCATCTGATTGGTCCTCGAGATTATCAAAGATTCATGGATAAATTTTATGCATAAGAGATCTCTCCTGACTACTACACTACTAAGCCAGTTGTTGATTCTGTTAGCATGGATTTTCTTGAAGTGTTTTAAAAACACAAGTTGGACAAGTTCTTAGCATTACATGTCATAGTTTAAATAGAAAAATGGAAATCAAAAATGATTACTTAGGAACATTTCCTTATATAAAAACAACTGCAGCTAAATTTCCTTATATAAAAACATTTCCTTACATATGAAGTATTCACATCAATAAGATGGCCCTTCAACCCTCAAATGTGGTAATTCAACTACAAGGACAATAATAATTCTCTCAATTCCTAACAACTTTTGTGCGTATAGATTATTACAAAATCAGGTCAAATGTATGGTCAATATTAACTTCCAAAATATGAATAAAAAAGCAGAAAGAAAAGTTCCAAGGAAATGATTGATACCCAGAATCTGCTTCATACATATAATTTCCAAAGTAACAAACGCAGGCAACTATGGATTATCTGATGAAACACATGCAATAATCAGTTGGCCACACTCATATCAGTCATCAAAATTTCTGCCGTAAACCTCTTAGAATAATGCGGGTGATACTTTGATGAAGCCACTGCTGCAAACCACTTACTCCACATCACATTGCGGCATGTATCTGCAAAATGCAAAATCCAAAAGAAAACCCATGGAAGAGGGAGAAGGAAGGAGATCAATAGAGAGTAGTGAATTCGGTGTCATTTCGGCAAATGAAAAAGCTGATTTTATTATAAAAATTAAATGTATGTACACGAGGTCTTGTTCTCTGATTTCTAAGAGCTACAACCAGAATAATGTTTTCTAACATATAATCACTGGGAATACTAACTTCTACCTTGAACAAAAAGATCTTTACATTGGAAGTCACCAACTTGAACACAAGCAAAATCCATAACAGCTGACAACGCCACTCAAAAACAACTTGGAGAGAATAATTTACCAAAGAATCTATAGAACCTACTTGTAGACAGAATTAGCCATAAAACCATCCTATGTAACTGGTTATTTTTCAGGGTACTTTGTTTCCTTTGTTATTGGTATACTAATGAACTCTATACAAAGAAAGCAGCTTCAAACCATCATATTCAAGTCCGAAAGGTCATCCATAGGAATTTCAAGGCCCATAAAGTCATCATGATCTTGTAATCCATCGTCGTCAATATTCAACCATGAACCAAGATCTTGACCCTGGTCAGCAAGGTCACCGGGATCACCAAGCACGTCCATTCCAGGCAGCTGCAGGTTGGACAAATCAATTGGCTCATCCAATCCACCCAAGCCAAACTCATCCTTTTCCTTGGCATTTCTATTACTAGGCTTTTCGATAGACTTTGAAACAGGAGGCAATGCTGGTTTTGGTTTCTCTGACAACTTACCAAGGAGGCCATTTACAGAAACAGAATGCTGTGTTGCTTTCTGTTTAGGCTTTGTTTTGGTTTTCCTTTCTCCTTTAGCACTGGATGATGCCTGCCTACCAACTTTCGTAGTTCCATTTCTTGATAGTACCTCTCTGCCATTCCCCTTTCCATCTCTGTCCCTCTCACTCCTCTTTCCTTTAGCACTGCTTGTTAGAGAACTTCCAATGCCCCCAACATCATCAAGGAACAATTCTCTCTTCTTTACCCTGTTTGACCAGAAATCTTCCTTGCCACTGGTTTGTTCAGATGAATTATTTAAAGCAGGAAGCATATCTGATGAAATGAAATCCAGATTATCCATATTCTGATAAAATTGTGATGGGCTCTGCTGTGAACCCATGGAAGCTGCAGAAGAAGAAAAAAAAAAACATATCAAAATCTAGCTTATGCTGAAAGGAGCAAAAGGAAAAATAAGACATCATAGACCAGACAAAGATGGCATGTACAAATATAGTTATCTAAGTATGTAAGTGAGCATGATGACACAGCAGATACATAGAATAAACACAATAAAATTATTTATGCCAGAAAGTAAAGAAGAACCTGATGTTGCCTCCAGAGACAGGAAAGGTTTTGAGGAATCAGCCTCCAATCCATCTGATTGCCGAACAATACTATGCTGGGAAGCAGCAGTAAGAAACATATCCTTGAATAAAGGCTCGCTGAAACAGCTCTTGCCTGTATCTTCAAATTGGTGGTATCGCTCCAATGTCCATTTAACAAATGCCAATGCAGCTTGCTTGACCATTTTGTTGTTGCTTGAATTTTTCCCACCCGAGGCACTAGAACCTCGACAAGCCTGACAATCAATTATTTGTTAAGCCACTCTGCAATATGACGTACTTATGCAACAGTAAGATTCCTAGCTTGTGACCTGGTACTTTAGAGTTTTAGACTTAAGTAACAGAATGGGGAATAACGCATACATCTCCCACTCAACAGCATAATAGTGGGGCTTCGACATCACACATGGGCCGCCGTTTGGTCAACTCTAATATAGAATAAAATGTTGGACGCTTTTTTCTAAGGCCAATTTTAACCATTTTAAGCAAATAATAGGGTAAAGTGTGGATTTTGGTTATACAACTTATGCTTGGGAGTACAAATTTATAGAGCAAATAAGAGTTCTGAGATTTAACATTTCCAGACATAAATGGTAGTATTTCATACTTCATAGTGCGGTAGAAAGAGAACTATGAAGATCACTAACTGTTATATGTTTACAATACCTTCCAGCTCCAGTAGTTGTATTATGTTGAATACACTGCACAACATATGGTCCTCAACACTTTGATAAGTCTCTTCTTCTACCCCCATCCAAAAAAAAAAAAAAACCTGAACAATGAGAGAATCCAAACCAGGCTCTCACTCTGAATCAATTTTACCCATTATTAAAGATCCCCAGCCTTATCAATAACTATTGTACTATATAGCTCTAGCTAGACCCTCGGCCCAGAAGTTCGAGGTACAACTAAATTAGCATGCAAAAATCTTGTTCTAAAGCTGACAATCAGATTATATAAACAAACAGTAATATTGAATGTCAAGAAGATTACCGTGTATTTCTCATAAGCTGTAACAACAAGTTGATCAAGAGCACGTTGGTCAAAATCCCTGTCAAACAAGTTTATATTTAGAACAATGAAGACACAGAAAGTTAAATTAGCACATAACAGGTACAAATGGCAGCAGCATTACTTTTCTTGAAGTTCTTTTGCGGTTGACGCAGATTTCAACAATCCATCTAGCAAGTTTCTCTTACTGGAAACCTATGATACACAAGAAAATAAAAAACCATAAACTAAATCATATCAGATAAAAGATCAACTTCATTAAATATTGCAGGAATTCTATAAATCAAATATCTCTAGCTCTGCAGGCGATGTATGCAATTATATTGTGTGAAATATTATAAAACAAAATAATACTCCTTCGTCCCAAATTATAAGACGTTTTGGACATTTCACACAAATTAAGAGACGTAATTAATTTTGTATGGGAAATAAAAATTAAGAATGACTTTATAATATTGTCCTTCATTTATTACACATGAAAGAGAAATTTACAGAATTGAAAGAAGAAATAGTAATAAATGATAGAGGGTATATTGGGAAAAATATCATTAATGTTGCATTGGAAGTGTAAAATGACTTATAATTTGGGACATTCTTTTTGCAAAGTGATTTATAATTTGGGACAAAGCGACTAGTTACACGGGGGGAAATATTTGACAGTAAGAATACTATAACTTGACTTCAGCATTAGTCCGTACCTGTCCTTGGTACAGCTCTTCTAACCTAGTAATATCCTCCAATATGGCTTCATCATCTTCTTGCACCATTTCGGGCTTTCAAATAAAAGTAATAATCATATTAACATGCTAAATACTAAACAAATATCATAACATTTGTAAGTAATCTATTATAGTTATATTGAAGAGATTTCTGACAAAAATACAAAACAACCTAAAACATAGTTGCCACTGGATTAGGAAAGTAACTGCTTACCACTGGTTCTAGATCAAGTCCAATACTTTGAAGCTCCAATAGAAGCTTATCATTTATGTCCAAGCTATTGTATTGCAACTCTGAACAAGCCAAGCCAGACATTAATGTTTTATCATGAAGAAAACCATTTACAGAGTTGCCAAAGCTTGGATTCAACCCAAAATTAGGAATATCAATCATATCACTTTCAGTTTCATCATGTGCTGGCCTCCCAGTAATCCCATAACCATTATAAGCAGAATGACAAGCAAACTGAATTTTGGTTAATGAGCGTTGATTCAATCCATTCAATTCTAATTCTCCATCAGGCTCGGATTCAGTATCAAATGTGTCAAATTTGAAATCTTCATTTCCGCCACTTCGATCTTCCTCTGATATTAAAGCAGCTATAAGACGTTGACAGAGAGGTACCATTTTATGATCTCCCTTTGGTGGTGGTAATTTTTCTGTATTAGTACCAGCACTGCCTTGAACATCAGATCTGACATCTCTTTCCCAGCCAATCAACCCATATCCATTAACAATGGTTTCACCGCCATCTATATATTTAGGAACTGGAGTTGCCATCTGAGTGCTTGATTCAAGATTTACCTAAAAGGGCAAGTGAACCATTAAAGAAGTTTGGTTGCTATTCTTGATTTTGTCTCAGATATTCCATTTTTTTCAAACATTTAATTCTGCCTTCTCGTTTCTTTTCTTTTTTTTAACAATACAATTCTGCCTTGATCATTAATAAACATTAGTAGTGAGTAATTATAAGAATGTTGTCAACATTGTAGCTCTAAAATAATCAATCACAAGTATTATTATTATTATTATTAATATTATTATTACTATTATTATTATTATTTTTTTATTATTATCATTATTATTATTATTATTATTATTATTATTATTATTATTATTATTATTATTATTATTATTATTATTATTATTATTATTATTATTATTATTATTATTATAAAGGAAATTTACTAGTAGAACTATTACAGCCAACAACTTCCATCGTATATAGAAGGAAAATTTAAAACACAGCAACTACTTTACCCGATATAAGCTAATTATCTTAAGCTTTTTATGATTTGGCCTGCCTTAGGTTTATTGGCATAAAAAGACATCATATAGCACAACATTATGCCCTCTAGTCAGTCAATATAGTTACCAAATGACCTAGAGAACTGATCTGTGTCAATGTCATATCCTACTAGAACAGTCAATATCTGCTGCATTATTCTGTAAAACATCAAATATATGTCTAAAACAAAAGGCACCATTGCACTTATCTTCTAATTTACACTCGACAGCTCTCAGTAGTCAGTAGTAATACTAATAGTGTGTTAGTAAACCCAGAGTAACTAAGGTGTATGTTAGGAGAACCAAGAGTAAACGAAGAATAGAATCCGAGTCAGTTACGTGATTAGGGCATCTAACAGATGTACTTGGGGACAAGAGGGAAAATAACAATAAAAAAAGTTGAGAGGAGGACTGCAGGGTACAGAAGATTTTAAGAAAGTAGGGAGTGGGACCAGGGTTCTACAATTCTAGAATTAAGAGATTTTTACTGTAATCCTCAAAACCGTCTCCAGACTTCAGATTCAGAGCCTTGAACGACAGAGGATTAGAATAAATTTCCAGTTTTTCAACCGATTCATCACTTTATTAATCCAATTTCTATTGCAGTGCAGTCCCAGAAACATTTCATTGCATCCAGTAGAACTGATAAAAGATCTAATAGGACAAAATCAAAACCTACGCATAACCGCATACAATATAACACGTACAATGTTTTCCTCGTCAATAAAAACTTACACATGATAGTTTTATCTATTACTTTATGTGGAATGAACTATTAAGATATTATGGACACCATCACAAAAATCTAACGCATCGCCGCAATGCACTATTTTCCATCATATGGAAGTGCCTGCTAAGTGTCAATAGTTAGCATGACTACTGATCTGTTACAAACTTTTAAAAAACAGTGACAACTGCCATTGAACGATCAAATATTAGTACCTTCTGCTTCCAGTAAGTAATATCTTCATCAGGTATCAAACCGAAGAAAGGCTCCATTTGTTTCCAAAATGGGCTGGAGAAGGTATAGGCTGCAATAATAAGAATATGTTAAATTACTCCATCATGGGAAACTATTTAGGAACCAATGATATATAGTATTTAGTAAAATATACCAGAGTTGATAACTCCCTTTACAGCAGCCAATAGCTCTCCATGTCCATCTTCTGACCCAACTATACCAACATAACAAAAAAGTAATAACATATTTACACTTTGCATACAAAATTGTGTTCATTTAATTTTTCTAAGGTTTTAACTAGTACCAAAATAATCTGCTGCTGCACAGATGGCAGTAGGCTTTTGACGAGCATAGGCTTTGCGATCAGAAAGTTTCCTTGTTGGGGGACGACCCACTTTGCTGCAAGGATTCCATAAAACTTTGAGACTTCAATTTATGTGTTCAAAAAACTTAAACAAGAAATAGATCCTAACCTTTCATTCTTATCAGATCCTAGTCTTGCACTTCTTAGTTGTTTTGCAGTATTTCCAAGCTTCTCAAATGCCATTGGTTTCTGTGACCTTGTGGCATTGAGACCGCGCCCCGTCCTGCCTTGCCTCCGAACACCATCTCCAAGTTCTTCCCCCGAAACAAGCTTACTCTTTCTAGTTACCAAGTTAGACACCTTTGGAACATTTTGTCCAGCTTTCATATCTCTCTCTTCTGGTTTCCTACCCTTTTCTTTTGGTTTAACCTCAGCCACCCCGGACTCTTCACTTTCAGATAAAGCTGCCGAAGGTGAAGGTTCACCTTTTTGTTTAATTTGCTGAGGAGAACTTCCAGCTGAGCGTCTCACAAATCCTAAACCAATATCATTACCAGACACATCAGAGACAGCATCCACAGCAGGAGCTTCATCATTACTCGAAGCAATAGGCACAAAACTTGCTCTCCTGGCAGTACGAGAGCTCTTTTGCGGCCTCTGCCAGGGGACAACAGGTGGGGAAGATGACCGTGCCGAAGTCACACGTTTGCGATTATTAGTACTATTAACACCAGCTGGGGGCTTTGTGGCACAATGAGAAAGCTCCCAGTCATTAGGAACAGCTGTTCTATGGACAACTGGTGACAACTTGGGGGCAACTCCTGAACCTGATCGTGGAGCCCGAATAGCAGCATTCAATTTTGTACTTGAGGTAGGGCTGGCTGAATTGAACTCGTCACGAACAGTTGCCCTGGGCATAAAACATAATAGAAACTCAATCAACTGCAGAATTCAAATCATAAACATGAAAAGATTTCGATCACTGATTACAAGGCTCCAAAGCACATGGAAATGGAACAAGAATATAAAAAAGCAACACACAAGAAAATGTAGCCAAGGAAAGATCTTTCTCCTCAAAGCGCAATATCATATAAATGAGAAATGGGAGCCACAGTTGTTGTGCTTACTTGTTAACAGCTCTGAAGTTCACCCTCTCCTTGTCTGAACTAGCAGGACGAACCCGCTTATCATTGACAAGGGAACTATTATCTTGGTCGTTTCTATGAATAGGGGCGCGTATACCCAACCCAGTCTGTTGAGAGACTCCATCTGATTTGCCAGCTGTAACAGTTCCATTAGAAATGCCCAGCCTGTACAAAAAAAACACATGAAAATATTATATCTATTTCCAAAATACTAACAAAACAACATATAAGAACTGGATGATAATAATGATAATAATAATAATAAATAAATAATAATAATAAAAATTAAAATAAATAAATAAAAACTTGTTAGATGATATCTTCCATCGGAGTTTAAAGCAAGGATCATAAAAATCAGAAAGAACCTACCAAAACACCCCACAATAGTATTCTTTCTTTGAAGTAAATCCTTTCACTATTTACTAACATGTTTTAATATCCACAAAAAAGTATTACACTGAAAAACATCGAGTCTAAAGATACCACTGATTACCCAACATATTCATACAACAATTAATTTACCTAAAAGTATTAGAATCGTTACTCAATTTCAACCGAGAATCAGTAGCAAGTCTTTGTTGCATTCCCTGTTTCGTTTCCTGGAAACCACTAACAGGTTTGTTCAAAGTAGTACTTGGAGAACCATCTAGCTTGATGCATGATCGCTTCTTCCTCATTTTTGACTTCTCCCAACCATCACCTACAACAGGTAAGTTTCGCTCTTCACTCTGAACCACACCATTATTGGCAATCCGTAGCTTTTCCTTATCTCTATCAACAGTCCCTAATGGCCTAACAAGAGAATTGGTCCGGACATCCATCTAGAATTTATCAAAACAACATCAGTTCTGCACACACCGTGTTAATCTGACAGCTGACTCAACATATAAAAGAAATAACAGAAGTCTAAGGCCACCACCAATGCACACCCATGTGTTATTAAAACAGAAAAACAAATCTACATTTCAACATTTTACCACTTCCAGGAAAGGAACAAGGCATAAACCAACTATCAAGGTAATGAAACACCTACATACAGCGATAGAATATAAATTGTATACAACAAATATACCATAATTTTTTATGTATCAAAAGATCTATATATGAAGTGATACATCGCCTAGTATACAAGTGGGGAAATGTTCTAGCACGTAACTTTTGAGAATACAGAATTTAACCAATGCCAATTCTCATATCAGTTGGAGATATGGAGAACAGATGATTCAAAATATACTAAGGTATATATAGTATACTATATACAAATGGAGTATTAATTCTAAAACAGTAAAAATTGAATAAACAACAATAAAAGGAGTTAAAAGAGATAATGAAATTGTGCAATGTTAACACTAGCAAAAATGCATGGGAAAAAGTCAGACATGTACCTTTACATCAACCATAGAAGTTCGAGTGCGCTTGTTCGGAACCAAACTTTTGGTTCTCTCTTCGGACTTTTGCTGCTCTAGTTCAAAAGCACCTGTGACGGTATGACCTTGAATGCCAACCTTACCCATGCTTGACCCCAGGGCTGAACGGTCATTCAACATGACACTAGAACGATCGTTGGAAAAGCTTTCAACTCGAGATCTCTTCTTCAAATTTACAGTTGGGAAAACTTCATTGAATACAGATAAGGCCTCATTGAACATTTTCCCACGTTCCCTGTTGAAATTCACAATTATGCAATTTATTTCTTAATTACACAAGTCTATATCTTAAATGCAAGTAAAAAAAACCTACAAAGAACTACCTCGCTTTCACAGTGCTTGAATACAGATTATCCCTCATACGCTTGATGTCTTCTGGTACTGGGGATGGCAGAAGCTTTCCTTTTGCAGAGCTAGACGGAGATTCATCAGGTGAAATTCCTAGAGCAGCATTAACGTGTCTCTTGTAATCCACATGACGATTAGATTTATGATCCAAGACCAACAACTTTGGATCAAAATGCACATAATTGAAGAAGCTCTCCACATCCCCATGCATTGCTGGAGAACTACTTCTCAACATGTTGGGTAGAGAAGACAAAATTGGATTTTCCATGCATTCTCGAAAGCTGCCCGACCTATCTAATGAAGCAGCTATATGAGATCCACGCTGCGTAGTATACAGAGGTCTATCTGGGCTACTAGAAGATGAATCAAACTTACTAGTTGTTGTCATTGCACTAGTTCCGGCACATCCTTTGAGTAAAAAATACAAACCATAGATTGGTGCACGACAAAATTGCAGAAAAGTAGCACATAAAGGGCAAGTCTAAATTTCAATAGAACAATTGGACAAAGTACCTGAAAAAGTCAAAATAGTCATAGAAAAGTCAAACTCAATTGACATGTATATATTTGTATATAAACTATTTCCAGAGATTAAAAGTCCACATACATGTATAAATCTGTAGAAGTAATTAACAGTATCAGCACCACTATTCTCATTCAAAGCTACTAAAAATGGATACGCTTAAAAAATTATGCAAAATCCTTAACTTCAATCAAATTGATAAATCTCGCTCAATATAGTATACCATCTCAAACTAAGAAAAATATACACAACAAAATTCCATTTTAATAGCATACACTTGAGACTGATGACAACAAGTCCAAGTAGAAGATGAACATTCTCATAAATGATACTAAGTTACTAACTATCTCAATTTCAATTGAATGAATTATATGTACTATACTAACATAAAGTTGGTACTTGGTATACAACATAGATCTATACCAAATGGAAAATATGAGTTCTAATCTATATTTGGTACATTTCATTATTTTAGAACTAAAATAGAACAAGACAGAGCATTGGGTGCAATCCATAAATAAAACATAATTGGACACGTGGATAAAAAAGTTTATACGTTTTGATTCAATTAAGAAGGTAGAATCAAGGAGAATAGAATAAATAAACTTGTACCAAATACATTATGAAGGGGGAAGAATCAGCCATAAAGTTTTTAAGATGTAATATACTTTTTACCTTAAGTCTTTATAGCATATATCTTCCTTCTGCGGCTCTTTTATAAATGTAGGTATCTTTTGAAGCTGCAAATTATTGAACAAGAAAAGTTAATGTCAATAGGCATACCCAAGATATAAATGGCAAAACGTAAACTACATAAACATGTAAGAACTTTTCCAATTCCATATTAATCAACGTTTTGCTCAGAAACAAGTCACGGTGCAGATTCATGCACATGCAAGTCAGATCAATTGTACATTACTAGGCATCATGATCATAGATCATATACAGAAATGTGATTTCACAGAATAAATATTCAATTGACATCAAAGAGAAGTCTATGCCATTCCGACATATGCTGTAAAGATTTGCTAGCAATATACCCAATGCAAACCAATTACAACATCCCTTTAGGCTGACAATACATCAAACACAAATCTTGTCCCATTAATTAAACCCCCACTAATCTCATTCACAGGAAAAATGGTCGATCAACCTTTTCAATAATCAGCTAGCTTTCAAACCCCGCAAAAAAAAGTTCAACTTCAAGTCAAACTTTCTGAGTGTGCCAAGCAGCAACTTTCAACCGCACACTATTGTTGAGAATTTATGTTTCCTGCACTCACAACAAGTCACACCCATCTTTGTTTGCTCTTTAAGTTTACTTCCTAAGTTCAATACATTATATACTACCACATTAAGCAATGACAACACATTAGAAAATACTACAGCACAATCTGAACTCGAAGAACTTACTTTAATTAAATTAATTTAATATAATATATCATATGATAGCTTGATAATAAACAAATATAATTTTAGTATAATAATATAGTATAATCGACAGTGGTTTTTCTGATAAAAAGAAATTGAAAGCAAGTATGAAAATTTACCAAAGAAAGCAGATAAATCTTCTATCCCTATATTGCTTCCATTACAGTTTACTCGAAAACATGATTTCAATTTTTTTGGTAAAAAAAAAATTGAGACTCATGAATAAGAAAATGAAACCCTAGGGGCTGAATCAACAGAAAAGGAAAAGAATGAGATAACGAACTACTTGAATAAGGAAATAACGAAAAGGAAAAAGCATTACAAATTGCCAAAAACAAAAACCCTAGAAAATCAAATTGAAAAAATAATCAGAGCGAAATTAAAAATTGAAGACCTTGAATGTTGCAATGATGAGAGGGTTTTATCGTCGATTGAGAAAATCGAAGAAGAACCGTTAGAAATTGAACGTTGTTGTTGAGTTGCTTAACGCAGAGTTACAGCTTCAAATTCGTACGAAGCAAAACCATGGACGACGAAGAGTACACGGTGTTTTGATCAATGATCGGCAAAATTGGTATATAATGATATTACTATTTTACCCCGTCTCTCTTATTTTTTGAAATTAAGAATGGTCGATTAGTTGAGGGCTTTTCTGTAATAATGTGGTTCGACACCGTATATCTGGCATTGTGTTATGTACATGTGCTTTGATTATCATCATGATTTTAATTTTTGGGTTTTTCAAGTTAAACCTCTTGATGTAAATACTTAATCTTAGGAGTACTATATTAGATTTAGATTTTTAAAAAACTTTGTTTAAGTTTATAATATTTAATTCGGAAGATATTTGTGGCTTACGTGTAAATATATTTATAATATTAAAAAAAAAATTGTGAATACGAAATGTCAAGGTTAGATGAAAAATTACAATGAGATGATTTTTATAACGGAAGATTCCTTCGAATTCTCTATCATATAATTATAAACATTTTAAGGATATTCTTCATACCCTTTGCGTCTCTTCTCTAGCGAGAATGTTAGCGCATTTGTTTGCTTTCATGTATATAAGTTTCATTCGAATATCTTTGATAATGCTCGTAATTTGTGGGATTCGTCTGATCAGATTTAAACTTGTCTCTTTCTCCACAGTGTTATTGGTTACAGATTCAAAAACCTTCTTGCTATCAACTTGCATTGTTAGTCTGATGTATTCTCTCTCTCTCTCTCTCTCTCTCTCTCTCTCTATATATATATATATATATATATATATATATATATATATATATATATATATATATATATATATATATATATATATATATATATATATATATATATATATATATATATATAGCAACTTTAAGGCCTATGAACACGCATTATAGTTCAGTTGTCTTACTGTTGCATTGTCATAGATTCATGGCATAACCTCCGAGTCATTTGCCTTGATGATCCCTAAACACTCCCTCGCAGCCTGCAAACTTCCTAGCTTTATTTATCCATTCGAATTGAGACATACCCAATCTAAGTCAGGTGGCTTCCATTTGATAGAAGTCTCGAAATTAGATTTTCTGCTAACTTTGTGTTTGCAGCCTTATGCTTATATCATACAACTTTAGCATGTTGTATCATTATATATGTAATTCTTTTACACATAAAAATGTTAAATATAATTCATTGTGTAAACAGATTTGATTTGATATGATTAGATATCATATGATTAGATTAGATTTGATATCATATGATTAGATTTGATATCATATGATTAATTTGATATGATATGATTAGATATCATATGATTAGATTTGATTTCATATGATTATATTTGATATCATATAATTAGATTTGATTTAGAATATTTTGGGTCTTTTATGTTTTGGGCTAGTGTAAACCTAAAACTATAAACAGGGTGTCTTACTTTATATTCTACATCACAACATAACAGATTTCACAGTTGCAGTTAGCAAGTGAAAGTTCAATAAGAAATCTCACAGTTGTGGGTAACACATTCTCTCCAAATACTTCTTCTCTCATTCTTCTCTTTCTTGTTTGTTATTCTTCTTCTCTTTTGTTGTTCTTGATAATTACTTGTTATTACCATCATTATCATATTGTGGGTTTGTTCATCAATCTTGAGATCAAGATTGAAGGGAATTCTTCATAGGGTGTGAGGTGAATTTCCAACATCTGGTATCTAAAGCTCCGGTTGATAGATTCAAGGAAGGAAGATAGTGATGGCGATGAACTATTCGAACGACAACTTTCCGACGACCCTGCCAATTCTCAAGAAAGACAATTATGAGAATTGGTGCAAGCAGGTTAAAGTGATTTTCTGTTATCAAGATCTTTGGGATCTTGTGAAGGACGGAGTGACACTGCTTGTGGAGAATGCAACGGAGGCGAAAAAGGCTGCGCATAAAGAATTGAAGAAGAAGGATTATAAAGCACTCTTTATAATTCATCAGTGTGTTGATCCTGATAACTTTGAAAAGGTTAGTGATGTTGATTCAGTAAAAGAAGCATGGGAGATTCTTGAAAAGTCGTTTGGAGGTGCAGAGAAGGTGAAAGAGGTGAGGTTACAAACTCACAAGAGAACCTATGAGTTGCTTCAGATGGAAGACAACGAAAGCATTACAGATTTCTTCACCAGAGTTACAAAGTTGGTGAATCAAATCAAAGTATGTGGAGAAACGCTGACGACGAAAGCAGTTGTCTCAAAGATTTTGAGATCGTTGGCTCCAAAATTCGACCACGTGGTAGTTGTCATAGAAGAGTCGAAAGATCTGTCAGTGTTGACGAAGGAAGAGCTTCAAGGGACTCTTGAGTCTCATGAACAGAGGATGGCTGAGAGAGCTGCAGGAAAGTCGAAAGATATGGCTTTGCAGACACAGACGGAAAAGGAGAGAAAAGAAAAAGGTAGTTGGAATGGCAACAAAGGAGGAAACCAGTCGAATCAAAAGAAACCTTGGAACCAAGGCAACCAAAGAGGTGGTGTTGCAGGTAAAGGAAGAGGTGGTGATCGAAAGACAGACAAAAGCCACATTCAATGTTTCAATTGCCAGAAGTATGGTCATTATGTTAGTGATTGTCCAGAAAAAAAGAGAAATCAAGAGGCTGATGCAAAGCTGGCGAAACATGAAGAAGAAGAAACGTTGCTAATGGTCACAACAAACGATGAAGAAAGATTCCAAGATCAGTGGTACTTGGACTCAGGATGCTCATCACACATGACTGGAAGAAAAGATTGGTTTGTCAACATGAAGCCCTCGTCGAAGAATACGGTAAAGTTTGCAAATGACAACACTCTAGCAGCTGAAGGTGTTGGTGATGTTCTGATTATGAGGAAAGATGGCAAAAGGTCAACAATTTCCAATGTGTTGTACATACCAGGCATGAAGAGTAATTTGCTCAGTATAGGGCAGCTTGTCGAAAAGAACTACAAGGTAGTTGTCGAAGACAAGATGATGAGAGTTCTCGACGCAGGTGGTAGATTAATCTTTAAGGCTCTAATGTCTTAGAATAGGACCTTCAAGATTGGACTCAATGTGATGGAGCATAAGTGTCTAGCAACTGCAGCCAACAGAGATGAGTGGTTATGGCATTTTCGACTAGGTCATCTCAACTTTAATGACATCAGAGAACTGAAGAAAAGACATATGGTTTCAGGATTACCAAAAATCGACATTCCAAGTGAAGTCTGTGAGGAGTGTGTTCAGTCGAAACAACACAAGAATAGCTTCAGCAAGGATGCAGGAAGGAAGTCGAAGGCAATACTTGAAGTCATATACTCTGATGTATGTGGTCCAATCCAGGTGGATTCGATTGGTGGCAATAGATACTTTGTCACGTTTATAGATGATTATAGTCGAAAGCTATGGACTTACCTCATCAAGAAGAAAAGTGATGTGATTGAGGTATTTTCCAGATTCAAGTCTATGGTTGAAAGACAGAGTGGTCGAAAGCTGAAAATTCTGAGGACTGATGGTGGTGGAGAGTATGTGTCGAAAGAGTTCGATACACTATGTGTAAAAGAAGGGATTGTACATTAGGTGGTGCCACCCTACACTCCACAGCAAAATGGGATTGCAGAATGCAAGAACAGAACCATCATGAATATGGTGAGAAGTATGTTTAATGGAAAACATCTACCCAAAGAATTATGGGGAGAAGCAGTTTCGACATCAACATATATATTAAACAGATGTCCGACGAAGAAGCTTGAAGGAATCACACCAGAAGAATGTTGGTCTGGTGTCAAGCCTAGTCTCAGTCACTTAAAGGTGTTTGGATCTATAGCACATAGACATGTGCCAGATTAGTTGAGAAGGAAGCTTGATGATAAGTCGAATCAGATGATCTTAATAGGATATCATTCGACAGGAGGTTACAAGTTGTTCGACCCAGTGAATAAGCAAGTAGTGATCAGTAGGGACGTGATCATAGATGAGCTTAAAGAATGGGATTGGACTGAAAATGCCAAGAAGGATTCAGTGAGAATATCTTGTGAAGAACCAGCCACTGAAGTTGAAATAGAAGTTCGACAGGAACCAGTTGCAGATGAAGTAGGTTCAAGAAGACCTCGACGAACAAGACACGTGCCTGCAAGGTTGCAAGAATGTGTAATCACATCAGATGATGTAGTCGATGAAGAGGGTGAGCTGGTACATTATGCTTTCTACGCAGATGTCGAACCAGTCAATGCAGCTGAGGCATTGAAAGATTCGAAGTGGGTGAAAGCAATGATTGAAGAGTTAGAGTCCATCGAAGTCAATGATACTTGGTCACTTGTCGAATTGCCGCAAGGCAAAAAGGCAATTGATGTGAGGTGGGTTTACAAGGTGAAGGTAAATCCTAAAGGAGAAGTAACTCGACACAAAGCGAGACTTGTGGCGAAAGGATTTCTTCAGAAGGAAGGAATCGACTTCGATGAAGGATTCACACCTGTTGCTAGAATCGAAACAATCAGGTTGGTTGTTGGTCTAGCAAATATGAACAACTGGCACACATGTCAGATGGACGTGAAGTGGGCCATGATGAATGTAGACAGTTTAGACACAATGAATTAGGTGGTGTGTTAAATATAATTCATTGTGTAAACAGATTTGATTTGATATGATTAGATATCATATGATTAGATTAGATTTGATATCATATGATTAGATTTGATATCATATGATTAATTTGATATGATATGATTAGATATCATATGATTAGATTTGATTTCATATGATTAGATTTGATATCATATGATTAGATTTGATTTAGAATATTTTGGGTCTTTTATGTTTTGGGCTAGTGTAAACCTAAAACTATAAATAGGGTGTCTTGCTTTGTATTCTACATCACAACAGAACATATTTCACAGTTGCAGTTAGCAAGTGAAAGTTCAATAAGAAATCTCACAGTTGTGGGTAACACATTCTCTCAAATACTTCTTCTCTCATTCTTCTCTTTCTTGTTTGTTATTCTTCTTCTCTTTTGTTGTTCTTGATAATTACTTGTTATTACCATCATTATCATATTGTGGGTTTGTTCATCAATCTTGAGATCAAGATTGAAGGGAATTCTTCATAGGGTGTGAGGTGAATTTCCAACAAAAAAATCATTGAATCAATGTTATCTTTTAGCTTTATTTAGTTTTTCTTTATATTTCTAGCAAATTAGGTTTACCTCTTTATAAATTGGTGCTTTCACTCATGCACTCAAACCTCCTATGGATTATCCTTATCATACAAACTCCATTTCATTACCATTTTATCCCTCATACACTCCTCCATTTTATTCCACCATCATTCTTCCAACCACATCACCAAATTTAGGTTTTAACTATAGTTACATACCACCTCCACTCAAGCCATATCCTTCATACAACTATCACCAACAACGTACAGTTTTCTCTCCACGTTTGCAATCATACAATAGTTACACAGCATAAACAACACCCATTTTAAATACAGATTTGCATAAATCATTTTCTGCAATTTTAGAAGGTTTAAGAAATTTTGAAAATGATATGAGTAAATCATTTCAAGAAATTTCTAAATCACATAGGATGTTAAAGAGAGTTTGAAAGAACGTGGAATTATTTTAAAAACATCATAAAAAAAACATTTATGATTCGCTAAAATTTCCTCCAGCGAAATTTCTGCCTTCAACAGTATTTCTAACATATTCTCCAACTAAATCTCCGACTCCGACAGTATTTATGGCGTCTTCTCCAATGACTTTTTTCGACTTCAGCAACATTTTTGGCGACAGTTTCAACTCGAGTAACATTCCTGATGTCTTCTCCAATGACATCAGAGACATTTCTGAAGTCTTCTCTAATGACATTTTTGTCGTCGCCGCCCTTGTAACAGTGGAAACTCAACAACCCACTTTCAAATTTAAGCTTCAAGATGACATTTAAATGTTATGGTGAAAATACTTATTTTTATTTTTCATCAATGGAACCCATGAAGTTTTCTGCAAGAATGTATAATTCGTCATGATGGAAAAACATTAACATTTGGTTAAACACTAACCTAAAAGTCAAAAACTCACCCAAACAAGTGAGAGAGACACCACATATTCACCCAAAACCTTAAGATGATAGATATATGGATCATCTCACTTATAAAGTGTTCAACCTCCACTTCTCTAAGTAATATGAGACTTAGAAATCACACTTGTTTCTCAATAATCTTCCTCCCAAATGTGAGTCCATCCATTATACTCCCCCTCAAGCGGAAGCTCTTTCATCCACATACTTATATCGTTGTTGAGAGACACCTTTATCTCGTCATGGGCACTTTAACGAAACACGTCACCTGACCACCATGTCAGGAAGAATTTCTACATAGGGAGACTGTCCTTTACTCGAACCATCGATTATGATACCACGGATGAGTCATCATGAGGGGGAAACATTCACATTGGTTCAAACACTCGCCTAAAGGTCGAAGACTCACCTAAACAAGTGAGAAAGACACCACATATTCACCTAAAACTTAAACATGATAGGTGTATGAGTCCTCTCACTTATAAAGTGTTTAACCTCCACTTTATTAGAAATGTGAGGACATGATTCAAGTGAACCTGGTGGCAATGATAGAGTATGAATTATATATTATACATTAAATTAGAAGTATAGTTAATATTAATTGTTATTTTAATTTTTAAAGTTTTATAGAATATTTTTAAGACCTTAAATATTATTAAGTTATGGTTTAAATAGTTGTTGGGCATTTACTTTATTATCCATTAGTGAAATTTTAGTATACAGATCTCATATGTCCTAAGAGATGTTGAGACACTTGATCTCTGCTTTAAACACAATGACAAGAAAGAGCATAATACAAATTGCAGAAAGTAAACAAACATACAATAATTGTTAACCCAGTTCGTGTACAACAACACCTACGTCTGGGACTACCAAATCAGGAATGAAATCCACTAGATGGTATTAATTCTAAGCTAAATAACCTCCGGTTTACAACTTATCACTTAATCACTACCCATGCTTAATTTCTATCTAATACTCTCCTAGGTATGAGACCCTTCTCAATTCCTTTTCAATCACAACAGTGACAAAAATTACAACTCAATGCAAGCAGTCCAGCTCTAGTATCAACACGATACAAGAGAGGCTTATAAATACATAAACCCTTAAACCCACTAAGCAACAATGTATTTTCCACACTTTGATTAGGTAAATCCATCATATTTATAACCATAAACTAGACTGGATTTGAGCTTCAAAAATGCAGCAATTATGTTACATAAAATTTTCAACTTCTTCTCCTAAAGAATAGTTTCTTCAATCCAAAGTTTCCTAAAATGTCTCCACACTTAGAAAATGGCATCTTCAAATTCAAATAGAATCCTTGATTCCTCAATCTTGAACGTCGCCTAGGATAAACAAATATTCCCACAATATTCTGAAATCTTGAAATATATTAGTAGTATCAAAATTACAAAGTAACAGACAAAGATGTTGAATTATCATGATAGGACATCTTGTCCAACATCTTGTTCTTTAATTTGTTCTTCATGTTAGGACATTTTGTCCAACATCTTGTTGTCAAGTTAGTTTTACCAAAATTAATGTCAATCTCAAAAGCTTTAACTTATTAATCTCCCCCTTTGGCAGATTTTGGTTAAAACTAACTAAATAACCCTTGCATACAAATACACAAAAAGTCAGAGGCAAAAATCAAAATAGCAGTAGAAATAATATAGCCTCCCCCTCAATCAGTTCCTTCTTCTGCAGCAAGTGGTTAGCACTCTCCTCCTCGACAGTAGCCAGTGGTTAGTAATGGTTAGTTAAGTTAGTATTACTCCCCCTTTTTAGCCATAATATGACAAAGGTAGTTAACTAACTAAACAACCAAACATTAACACAAGCAGAACAAAAGTTTAAAGTACAGATCAAGCACATGAAGTGCCAAAAATATCTTGGGCATTTAGCCCTTACAAAACATAACCACACAAAAAATGAATACTACTAACAGACATCGTCTTCAGTAGCGTCATCATCCTCTCCCTCTTTTTCTTCACCATCAAGATCATCAACATCTGACCCAACATCTTCAGCATCAGCCTCATCATCTTCTACTGCATTCTTTTCAGCATTATTTGTACCACTAACAACTTCAGTTCCCTTATCATGTTTAGTTGTAAAGACTTGTATCAATTATTCAAGCTTTGCTTTCCTAGTTGTGTCGAACTTGATGATGGCATCTAGATCCTTACAAGTCTCCCTTAACTGAGCAATAGTATCATTCTTTGAGGTTGCAGGAGCAGATGGTGCAAAGTCAAACGAGATTCCATTTTCATTGCATAATCAGTAGACACCGAGATACCAGGATACTGACCCAGATTATACCACGGATGAGAGAAGGAAAACATATAGGCATCTTAATGGCAGTTGATGATGCTTGCTGTAACACCCATTTTAATTATTTAGCCTTTTTGGTGTGTTCTTATGTGGGGGGTGTCTGAGTGCGTTGGTGGGTGTCCTTAAATTATAGGGAATTATTTAATAAAATGTAGACTCTAATATTAATATAATATAATTAATAATAATGATAATTTAATAATTAGTAGTAATATTATTATTAATATTATTATTATTATTTGTATTATTAGATTAAGTAAATTAAAATATGGATTAAGGGATATAAGAAGGGTGTTTGGGTAAAAAGGAGTTAGAAACACGATAAACCAGTTTAGAGAAAGTTTGAGAAGGAAAAGCAAGGAAGGAGAAAAGCAAGGCTAGGGCTGTCAATTCTTCAGGATTCTTCAACAATCTGAGCAATTAATCGAGGTAAGGGGGGAGAAACTGGTTGGGATTGGTATTTTTACATGAATTGGGTAGAGGGAATTCCTTAACCCTGTAGGGATTTGATGAGCATGATTGGTGTATTGATATGTTTATGATTGTCGCTGCCATTGATGAATTTTGTGCATATATTGTTGCAATTTTGGTGAGATTCTGTGTAACAGAGTTGTAATTTTAGTGAGACCCGGTGTAACTTCTATAGGATTAGGGATGAACATGAGTATTGGTTCTGGAGAGAAAGTTTGAGGAATAGATGGTTAGAATAGTGTATAATGGTTGTAGTAATAATAGGATACAAGATGGATGAAGGATAATATGATAGAATTGAGCAAGGTAACATTTTTGGACAGTTGAGGATTCTGAGTACGCAGACGCTTGCTAGCAAGTTCGCTAGGCGAGCGAGGTAATGAGCATTCACTAGGGCTTCGCTAGGCGAGCCAGGTAGCGAACACTTCCAGTAGCCACTATCTGCCTTCGCTAGCGAGCTCGCTAGGCGAGCTAGTAGTGAGCGTTCGCTGAGGCTTCGCTAAGCGAGCGAGCCAACGAGCGTGACAGCAACCTGTTTTATTTTTGTCGTTTCCATCCAAGGTTGAGGTTTGTATGATCCATTTTGGTCATGATGAGTATAGGGATGGTGTTTAATGGTGAAGAGTGTATACTTGGTGGTAGAATATGAATTTCCCTAATATTTAATTTAATTGACATGATTAATTGGTGAGTAATATGTATGATGTTTGGTGAATGTGATCAGGAGGATCGTGTGCAATTAGTGTGCTTGAGTTTATTTGTTGTGCATTTGGTGTCGTGCATATCATGGGGTTTTAGTGGGATGAAACATTGCTCAGGAGGAGTGTATGTGATTCATCCGTACTTATCATGGTGTTTTGATGGGATGAATCATTGCTCAGGAGGTGTGTATGTGATTCATCTGTATTCCCTTGTGGAGAATGGTGGGGATAGATCATTGCCAAGGAGAGGTGTATGTGATCTATCAGAGGTTCGATTGAATGAACCAATGAGTCGGTACCGCATGCATGGGGTTGAGTTGCATAAGTGCATTATTACATGTTGTGTTTGATGTTTGGACAGTAGGTCGTGATTGGTGCATGTTGGGTGGTATTTTATGTGATTACTACCTTTATTTCATGTATCTTATTACCGATAATTTTGATCATGTTTTCTCACCCCTTTGTTGTTGTTGTGGTATGTGCTTCTTTGGAAGTACAGATAATCCAGGTACTTAGCTAGCTTGGATAGTGGTGTGCGAGTCGAGTCTTAGGATGCTCTGATGCGTAGCACGGGACTTGGGTGTTTATTTGTTTTTATGTTGCATTTTTTTTATTCCTGTGACGTATCATACTTGGTGAACTTATTAATGAATGTTTTTATGTAATTTGGCGGATGGTCGTGAATGATGGATTAATAACAATTCCCGCTGTTTTATTTTGAAAACCATCTAATGATAAGTATGTTGAGTTATTTGATGTGATATTCCACTTGTGAAGGGAAACTCTGATGTTTATTTGAAATAATTGTATTTTATTTTAATTTGGGAAAGTGGGGTGCTACAATTGGTATCAGAGCAGGTCCGTCCGTCCGGCCAGTGTAGTAGTTGAGTTTGTCCGTAAGATAGAGATTGTGTACCTTTTAACCTGGTGTTGTTATTGTTGAGCAGTATGGCAGGAAGGAATGATGTTGTTTTGGTCGCTGCTATGCAAGCGATTGCGCAGGTGGTTGCTAACCATAATCAAGCTGCGGGTGCGCAATTTAGCGATTTGGCACAGTTTCAGAATAACAAGCCACCGACGTTTGAAGGAGGAATTCTGGATCCTGAAGCTGCACAGAAGTGGCTTAAGGCAATTGAGAAAATTTTCAGAATAATGGGTTGTAGTGATGAGCAAAAAGTGAAGTTTGGTACTCACATGCTGGAAGGAGAAGCTGAGGCTTGGTGCGACAACAGTCGCTAGAGATTGGAGACTGCAGGAACTGCGATTACTTGGGATGTGGTTCGAACTGGTTTTCTGGAAAAGTATTTCCCGGAAGATATACGGAGTGCTAAGGAGATAGAGTTTCTGGAGCTGAAGCAGGGTAATCTGACTTTAGCAAAGTATGCTGCTAAGTTTGAAGAGCTGGTGCAGTATTGTCCTTATTACAATACTGAGGCGGCAATGACTTCCAAGTGTTTGAAGTTTGAAAATGGGCTGTATCTGGAAGTCAAGCTGGGGATCGCTTGTCAGAAGATCAGGAATTATCCTGAGTTGGTAAGCAGAAGCAGGATTTATGATAATGATAACAGGGCCAGGATTGCACATTATAAGGTTGTGAATGACCGTAGAGGTAAGCACATATTTGGTGGTACTTCTTACAGTGTTCCTGCTGATAAGGGAAAACACAAGGTTGATATTGATAAGAAGCCCAGAGAAGGGAGAGTATCTGCTGATTTGAAATGTTTTCGGTGCGGTGGCGCGGGTCATCATGCTAATGATTATCCTAATGAGGTGAAAAAGTGTTTCAAGTGTGGTAAGCCAGGCCATGTGATAGCTGATTGCAGGGCCAATATGCCTACCTATTATAACTGTGGTGAGAAAGGTCATATCAGTATGCATTGCGAGAAGCCGAAGAAGTCTCAAGCGTCTCAGGCCAGCGGTAAAGTATTTGTTGTGGTAGGAACTCAATCTGCCAGTGAGGAGCGTTCTATCAAAGGTACTTGTTTCATCAATAATATTCCTTTGACGGCTATTGTTGACACAGGTGCAACCCACTCGTTCATTTCTGTTGATTGTGTGAAGAGAGTATGATTGGTGTCGTCTACTCTTGAGCGACGGATGACCATTGAAACTCCCTATATTGGTTCAGTGACTACTTCCTTGGTGTGTTTGAAGTGTCCACTGACGATTTTCGGTAGAGACTTTGGAGTGGATCTGATTTGTCTGCCACTTGGTAATTTAGATGTTATTCTAGGTATGAACTGGTTGGAGTTCAACCGAGTCTACATCAATTGTTTTTGAAAGGTGTTGTTGTTCCTTACTCCAAAAGAGGAAGCGTTGGCGGATTCCTTATCTAATAAGGAATTGAGGACCTTGTTGGAGGACGAAGCTAAGATGTTTGCTTTATTTGCATCATTATCTGTTGACAGCAAGACGTCAATGAAAGAGTTGGCAGTGGTGAATGAATTTCCCGAAGTGTTCCCTGATGATATTACAGAATTACCTCCAACGAGAGAAGTTAAATTTAGCATTGATCTTGTTCCTGGTACAAGGCCTATATCTATGGCGCTGTACAGGATGTCGGCAGTGGAATTGGCTGAATTGAAATCTCAGATTAGAGAATTGTTGGATAGAAAGTTTATCAGACCGAGTGTGTCGCCGTGGGGAGCTCCAATGTTGTTGGTAAAGAAGAAGGATGGTAGTATGCGCCTGTGCATCGATTACCGTCAGTTGAATAAAATGACCATTAAGAATAAATATCCTCTTCCAAAGATTGATGATTTGATGGATCAATTGGTGGGAGTTTGCGTGTTCAGCAAAATTGACATGAGGTCGGGTTACCATCAGATCAGAGTGAAAGAAGGTGATATTCAGAAGACGGCATTTAGAACCAGATATGGACATTATGAATATGCTGTAATGCCTTTTGGAGTGACTAATATGCCGGGAGTGTTTATGGAGTATATGAACTGAATCTTCCATTCTTATTTGGATCAGTTTATTGTTGTGTTTATTGACGACATACTGATTTACTCTAAGTCTGATGAAGAGCATGCAGGACATTTGAGAATTGCTTTGCAGGTGCTGAAAGATAATAAGTTGTTTGCTAAACTATCAAAGTGTGAGTTCTGGATGAAGACGGTGAGTTTCTTGGGGCATGTAATATCCGGTGATGGTATAGCGGTGGACCCATCGAAAGTGAGTGCAGTGTTGCAGTGGGAACCGCCAAAGACAGCGACGGAGATTAGAAGCTTTTTGGGTTTGGCAAGATATTACCGAAGGTTTATTGAAGGGTTTTCTAATTTGGCGTTACCATTGACTCGGTTGACGAGAAAGGATCAAGTTTTTGTATGGGACGCTGCTTGTGAAGAGAGCTTTGAAGAACTGAAAAAGAAGTTGACTACGACACCGGTGTTAGTGTTGCCGACTCCGAGTAAACCTTTTGTGGTGTACTGTGATGCGTCTAAGATGGGATTAGGCGGAGTCCTTATGCAGAATGGTAAGGTGGTGGCGTATGCTTCACGATAATTGAGGGTGCATGAAAGGAATTACCCTACTCATGATCTTGAATTTGCGGCGATAGTTTTCGTGTTAAAGATCTGGAGGCACTATTTGTATGGTTCGAGATTTGAGGTGTTCAGTGACCATAAGAATCTAAAATATCTGTTTGATCAGAAAGAGCTAAATATGAGACAGAGAAAATGGTTGGAATTCTTGAAGGATTATGATTTCGGCTTGAATTATCATCCAGGAAAGGCAAATGTAGTAGCAGATGCTTTGAGCAGGAAAATGATTCATATGTCGGCTTTGATGGTGAAAGAAATGAAACTAATTGAGCAGTTCGGAGATTTGAGCATGGTTTGTGAGACGACGACAGATGGTGTGATGTTGGGAAAGTTGCAAGTGAACAATGATTTCTTGGATATGATTAGAGAAAACCAAAAGCTGGATGTGAAGTTAGTGGATTTGATGCCTGGAGTAGAAAGTGACTCTGATAGTGATTTTAAGTTGGATAGTATAGGTGTGTTGAGATTCAGAGGCAGGATTTGTGTGCCGGATAATGACGAACTGAAGAAGTCAATTCTGAGTGAAGGACATCGTAGTAGTCTGAGTATTCATCCGGGAGCTATGAAGATGTACCACGATTTAAAGAAGTTATTTTGGTGGTCCAGTATGAAAAGAGATATAGCTCAATTTGTTTACGCCTGTTTGATATGTCAGAAGTCGAAAGTGGAACATCAGAGCCCTCTGGATTTATGCAACTGCTGGAAGTTCCGGTTTGGAAATGGGATTGTATAACCATGGATTTTGTTACGGGTTTGCCGAATACGGCGAGAGGGTTTGATGCTATTTGGGTAATTGTGGATCGACTTACGAAGTCTGCACATTTTGTGCCGATTAATATCAGTTTTCCGTTGGTGAAGCTGGCAGAGATTTATATTCGGGTAATTGTGAAGCTACATGGTGTTCCGTCGAGTATCGTGTCGGATAGAAATCTGAGGTTTACTTCAGAATTTTGGAGGAGTTTACAGGAAGCTTTGGGTACTAAGTTAAAGTTGAGTTCAGCTTACCATCCGCAAATTGATGGTCAGTCAGAGAGGATTATTCAGTCGCTGGAGGATTTGCTAAGAGCTTGTGTGTTGGAAAAGGGTGGTGCGTGGGATACTCAATTACCGTTGATTGAGTTCACGTACAACAACAGTTACCATTCTAGTATCGGAATGACACTTTTTGAAGCTTTATATGGTAGAAGATGCATAACTCCTCTGTGTTGGTATGAAACAGGTGAGAATGTGGTATTGGGACCAGAAATTATGCAGCAAACTACTGAGATAATTCAGATGATTCGTGAAAAGATGAAAGCGTCTCAGAGTACGCAGAAAAGTTATCATGATAATCAAAGAAAAGAAATGGAATTCAGTGAAGGTGATCACGTGTTCCTAAGAGTTAACCCAGTGACTGGTGTGGGTCGTGCGTTGAAGTCCAAGAAGCTGGATCCTAAGTTTATTGGACCGTATCAGATTTTGCATAAAATTGGTATTGTAGCTTATAGAGTGGTGTTACCGCCTTAACTGTCAAATTTGCATGACGTGTTTCACGTGTCGCAACTTCGAAAGTATGTCTCGGATCCATCTCATGTGATTCAGAGAGATGAAGTTCAAGTACGGGAGAATCTTACTGTTGAGACGATGTCGTTGAGGGTCGAAGATCGTAAAATGAAACAACTCCGAGGGAAGGAGATATCTTTGGTGAAATTGGTTTGGGGAGGTGCTGCAGGAGGCAGTGTGACCTGGGAATTGGAAAGCAGGATGCGGGAATTGTTTCCATCTGATAATTTTTTAGGACAAAAATAATTAAAGTGGGGGAGAGTTGTAACACCCATTTTGATTATTTAGCCTTTTTGGTGTTATTTTATTTTGGTGTGTCCTTATGTGGGGGTGTGTCTGAGTGCGTTGGTGGGTGTCCTTAAATTATAGGGAATTATTTAATAAAATGTAGACTCTAATATTAATATAATATAATTAATAATGATGATAATTTAATAATTAGTAGTAGTAATAATAATAATAATATTATTATTATTATTATTATTATTATTTGTATTATTATATTAAGTAAATTAAAATATGGATTAAGGGATATAAGAAGGGTGTTGGGGTAAGGAGGAGTTAGAAACACGATAAACCAGTTTAGAGAAAGTTTGAGAAGGAAGAGCAAGGAAGGAGAGAAGCAAGGCTAGGGTTGTCAATTCTTCAGGATTCTTCAACAATCTGAGCAATTAATCGAGTTAAGGGGGAAGAAACTGGTTGGGATTGGTATTTTTACATGAATTGGGTAGAGGAGATTCCTTAACCCCCTAGGAATTTGATGAGCATGATTGGTGTATTGATATGTTTATGATTGTTGTTGCCATTGATGAATTTTGTGCATATATTGTTGCAATTTTGGTGAGATTCTGTGTAACAGAGTTGTAATTTTGGTGAGACCCGGTGTAACTTCTGTGGGATTGGGGATGAACATGAGTATTGGTTATAGAGAGAAAGTTTGAGGAATAAATGGTTAGAATATTGTATAATGGTTGTAGTAATAATAGGATAGAAGATGGATGAAGGATAATAGGCTGGAATTGAGCAAGGTAACATTTTTGGACAGTTGAGGATTCTGAGTACGCAGACGCTCGCTAGCAAGTTCGCTAGGCGATCGAGGTAGCGAGCATTCACTAGGGCTTCTCTAGGTGAGCCAGGTAGCGAACACTTCCAGTAGCCACTGTCTGCCTTCGCTAGTGAGTTCGCTAGGCGAGCTAGTAGCGAGCGTTCGCTGAGGCTTCGCTAAGCGAGCGAGCCAGCGAGCGTGACAACAACCTGTTTTATTTTTGTTGTTTCCATTCAAGGTTGAGCTTTGTAGGATCCTTTTTGGTCATGACGAGTATAGGGATGGTGTTTAATGGTGAAGAGTGTATACTTGGTGGTAGAATATGAATTTCCCTAATATTTAATTTAATTGACATGATTAATTGGTGAGTAATATGTATGATGTTTGGTGAATGTGATCAGGAGGATCGTGTGCACTTAGTGTGCTTGAATTTATTTGTTGTGCATTTGGTGTCGTGCATATCATGGGGTTTTAATGGGATGAATCATTGCTCAGGAGGAGTGTATGTGATTCATCTGTACTTATCATGGTGTTTTGGTGGGATGAATCATTGCTCAGGAGGAGTGTATGTGATTCATCCGTACTCCCTTGTGGAGAATGGTGGGGATAGATCATTGCCAATGAGAGGTGTGTGTGATCTATCCAGGGTTCGATTGGATGAACCAATGAGTCGGTACCACATGCATGGTGTTGAGTTGCATATGTGCATTATTACATGTTGTGTTTGATGTTTGGACAGTAGGCTGTGATTGGTGCATGTTGGGTGATATTTTATGTGATTACTACCTTTATTTCATGTATCTTATTACCGATGATTTTGATCATGTTTTCTCACCCCTTTGTTGTTGTTGTGGTCTGTGCTTCTTCGGAAGTACAGATAATCCAGGTACTTAGCTAGCTTGGATAATGGTGTGCGAGTCGAGTCTTAGGATGCTCTGATATGTAGCACGGGACTTGGGTGTTTATCTGTTTTATGTTGCATTTGTTTTATTCCTGTGACGTATCATACTTGGTGAACTTATTAATGAATATTTTTATGTAATTTGGCGGATGGCCGTGAATGGTGGATTAATAACAATTCCCGCTGTTTTATTTTGAAAACCATCTAATGATGAGTATGCTGAGTTATTTGATGTGATATTCCACTTGTGAAGGGAAACTCTAATGTTTATTTGAAATAATTGTATTTTATTTTAATTTGGGAAAGTGAGGTGTTACACTTGCTTCAGAGTTTGGTCAAAAATATAAGCACCAAAATCAAACTTCCTCTCTTTACCAATAACATATATGAACTTCCCAAGCTCAGCGAAGATGGTTAAGGTATGGTTCGTAGGAACTCAGTTGATACTGCCAATTCTATGAAGAATTGTATACTTCACACTAAGTTTCCCAGCTGAAAGTTTTCCTTTGTTGGGCAAATGCTTCATTATATTACAAGTGATCTCCTGACACACTTGATCATCAGTATCTTTAAGCTCAGGTTAATGATCTTCTGATCTGCCCAGAAACTTGTTGACCAATGTGGAAAAAAATGTCACAACATTTCCTCTGACATACACCTTCTTGTTATCTTCACCGTTTACATCAACACAGCCTTCAGGAATGCTCACCACAAATTCCTTGACTAGCTTTTCATAACAATTACCAAATTTTGTGACAGTCTTCATTACATCAGCAACTTCAATTAACTTTATCACATATTTGCATTGTATACATTCTTCCCTAACTCCCTTTCCAAAGCAACCCTCATTTGGTACATATATTGCCACCTTTCCACACTTCCAGCAACATGAAAGGACACATTGTTCAGAGGAGCCTTAGGACTAGCAGCAGGCTTCTTCTTAGAAGCATATTTCTTGACTTGAATGATGTACTGGACATCTTATTCAACATCATAGTCTGACTCATTGTCAGACACAACCTTTCTCTTATTAGACACAGTCACAACCTTGCTCCAAGATTTAGGAGGACCAGCAACAGGTTTCTTGGTGCTCTTGGTAGGGTGTTTTCCACAGCCCCACCCTTACCTTTTATGCTTTTATGCCTCTTGGAAACACCAGAGTGAATACTCTTGGAAATAACCTCATTATTAGAGGGAAAGTTATCTATATTGATAACTTGATCAACATTTTCCCATTGTCTTCAGCAATACCCTCAGAGGCTCGACCCTTTGAATGGGATTCTTTTATTGCAGGGGATGTTCCAACATTTGTTTCAATATCTCTTACTACAGAATAAGCCAGAGTGTACAGATTCCCTTTTGACCCTTCATGATCAAGCACTTTCAACCCTATCCTTTTCAACCTCTATCTCAACATCGACATTTTTCTCAGTCTTTACCTCTGGATCAGTATCAGGTACAGTGGTAGTAGGGAGAATTTAAGCAATGGGTATATTAATCCCAACAATATTAAAATAACTCCCTTCATTTAAATTTTTATATACCAACTTATTAATTCTCTTATCAGAGTCAAATTTTATCTCTCAGTCCTAGGGTTAGAGAAAGAACCAGAGGTCTTTGAGACATTACCTGCAGGAAGGTTCTTGGATCTTCTCACAGGAAGTTTATCAGGCTTGTAAGGAACCATGGCTAAGGGAGCAACATCAATCGCGTCTTCAATAGACACCTTCGCAGACTTACCCCTAAATGTAGATGACGAAACAGTCTCCTTCTTGGATACACTTTTTGAAGAATGTTGGTGAGACCTCTTTGAACACTTGAGAGTTGGAGAAAGGTAAGAAACATTAGGTCTTTGTTTGAGATTGAAGATGAAATAGTTTGTGAAGAATGACACGGTATGGAGGAAGCGTGTGTGAGAGCGGTTTAGGTATATTTGAAATGATTGACTTTGAAACCCTCCCTTTATTTGTTGGGAATACATACACAGTTGAATAGTATTCCCATAACAAATTAACTGCTATAAATCCTCAGATAGACAAATCCCTAATTTGCCCCTTAACACTTCAAATTGATTTTTGGAAATATTGATGGCACTTAAGTTGTCACAGAATAATGTCACGCATCTTGGGTGACATTATACTCAGTCAACATTTATTTTATCCATATGCGTTGAGAGCAATTACTCCCTATGTATTCAGCTTCAGTAGTAGACGAGGACACATAATTTTATTTCTTGCTAAACCAAGAGATAAAATTGTTTTCCTAAAAGAAACATCCTCTAGAGGTGCTCTTCCTGCCATCAACACTGTCAGCATCATAATATCCCATCAACATGGAATTAGAATTATGAGTGTACAACACACTATAGTCACATGTACCATTTATATTTGACCCTTCAGGTCTTGGCATTAGGTCCCAGACCTCATGCCTCTTGAAACTCCCTAGTTCATCTTGCATAGCATTAATCCATAACTCATAAGTCAAAGCCTCCTCGACACTCTTAGGTTCAAATTTTGAGACAAAGCAAGTACCAGCAACAACTTTTCTTGATCTAGTCATTATTCCGTTATTCAGATCTCCTATGATAAGCTTCTTATAATGGTCTTTCTGAATTCTGATGGAATGTCCCTTGAGTCTGCAACATCATAGGATGTTCCAACATTGTATGTGACATCAACTTCTGTGGTTGAGTCATCATAAACAACATAGGCACACCTCTTTCCTCCAAGATTTTTAATCTGCATAGGTTCCACTAAGTCCCTATAAAGTAGTTCCTAAATCCTTGAAGTAGTCAGATGTTATAGCTTCTTGTGTAACATCTTGGTTTGCTTCCTAATCTGATATTCACCACAAATTCTTCCTCTGTCAATCTTCACATTAGGAGTATTCACGAAGTAGATAGAGGCTGGGGCCCTTGCCAAAATCACAACGTATAACATACTCTATTTCTAAAAGAGAAATATACTTGCCTAGTTTGGAGTACCGCAAACACTAGTCAGAGACAACGAGACAAAGGTCACCGACAAGAACTTCCAGGATTTCATCGCCAAGGTAGGCACTAAACAACATTTCACATCTGTCGAGCACCCACAAATGAACAGGCAAGCTGAAGCTGCGAACAGAGTGATCCTGCGAGGTCTCAAACGAAGATTGGTTGAGCGTAAAAAGATGCGGGTCGAGGAGATGCATAGCGTATTCTAGGCCTACAAAACGACCCCACACTTGACCACCAGGGATACCCTATTCTGACTAACTTATGAAGTCGAGGCTATGATTCTGGTGGAAATGAGAGAGCCTTCTAGGCGGACTGAATCTCCCCTCGATGAGGAGATGAACAACAAGGCATTAAAGGAGGAACTCGATCTGGTTGAAAACATTTGATTGGGGGAAGCCCTCTACAAATCCTCGTTAAAACAAAAAATAACCACGTGACAGGATGCCAAAGTCCTAAAACGCGAATTCCATATGGACAGCCTAGTCTTGCAAAGAAATCAGAAAGATTCGCGTGAGGGAAAACTTGTCGCGAATTATGAAGGGCCATATTGTGTCCGAGCAAAAACGATAAATATGGCCTATTACCTCAAAAACCTTTACGGGGAAGAACTTGCTCGACCATGGAATGCTTAAAAGCTCAAACAATATTACAGTTAAACATTGCCATCGAAGCATTTAGTTCGACAACAACGAAGTACGTCCCAACCACAAAATCGTGTTGAGGTACAAGCACGACTTCCAAATTTGAAACGAAAAGCCAGGATTCCACTATTATGTGTGCGAGTAGACTCTTGGCCCAACGGGGACACCTCAATCAAGCTATGCCATTGTCGTACCAATAAGGCAGAACACCCAGCTCGTGATGGGAAGTGTTGCAGTGAGAATAGGATATCAAATTATTAATTAATTTATATCACATCTTTAGTTCACAACCGGTCTTTGATTTATCCAAAGGAAATGTTAAAGAAGGAAAAACCTAATTTTCATCGTAAACATAATGCGGAGAGAGATCTAGGTAAGGGGTTGGTTAAGCTTATAGAAGGTATTAGCACCCTAAACTTCTGTAGTACTCTACAAGAACCTTTTGTTTAATGTTTGCTATTTTGCTTTAATTATCTGCTTGATGGTATATTGCTAAGGGTTAAAGATAAAGGAACACCTAAGGGTTAGTCCTAAGTTTACTCGCCAAGACTCGCATCTTGTGCCTACGTATCCGAGGTAGGAGATAGAATCAGAGTAATCGTAGTTCCCCTTGAAAAAGAGGTTAGAAACTTCTTGACTGCGGTCAAGGTTTCAATGGGGAATAAGCGTTCTTAAGGAAGCGCTTAGGTGGAGTGCGGCAACTCCTATTTCTACGTTGTAATTGAATTGAGTTTAAAAGGGTAAAAATAAGTATTCTACAGCGGGAAACCTAATACGGAGTGCGGCGACTCCTCATCCTAATGCTAGGGTAAAGGGTAAAACTGTCCATGGCGGGACGCCTAAAAATATGAGTACAGCGACTCGAATTCTCTAGGTTGTAAAGTTGAATTGAATTTGAAAAGGTCAAAGAGGTATTCCTCGGCGGGAAACCTAAAACAGAGTGCGGCGACTCCTTAACATAATGCTAGGGTAAAAGTGTAATTTGGTTCACGACGGGACGCCTATGCAATTAGGGTTTGAAAAAGTCAAAGGGGAGGACTGTTGACAAGGCGGTCAAACGGCTAGACCTAATCCTTTGGAAGGGATTTAACGGTAAATAAAATAATGAAAATACGATTAAGTGGCAATATGAAAATACGGGAAAGGTACGAAAATAGTAAAGGAAATGCACAACGACGATATACTCGCATAAATTACAACCCAAAATGAGATGGAATTGAAAACAACAACGACGATAGCCTCGCATAAGTTACAAACCATAAAACGAAATACAAAAAGTACGTGGGATTAGTAATTGTATAACTGAGAAAAATGAACACCAGATGACAATTATCGGAAATGTTAAGCATTTTAGCATGTTTAGGTTAGAACTATTTTTAAGAAATTTTTTTATAATTAATTAAAAATTAGTTTTAATTTTTATGTTTTTTAAAGGTTAGTAATTATTTAAAAAAACTTTAGTATTAATCTATTTATAAAAAAAGGGATTTTAATTTTTTAAGAAAAAGTTCATTTTGTTAATTTCTTAAGAGAAGTTAAGTGTAATAAAACAAATGTAAATTTTAAGGAGATTAGAAAAAAAAAAGTTAATTTTAAATTATAAAAAATTAAATTTTGAAATTAAGAAAATTAAGTTACACCATATGCTTTAAGTCATTAAAATCTTATTTTCCCTAAAAATTATTTATAAATAAATGATTATTTAAATGATCTTAACGTTACACCTTATGCTTTAATTAGAAAATGATTAGTAAATGACATTAACATTACAATTATTTATAAGAAAGTGATTTTAAGAATTATTTTAACGTTAGAATTTTTGTAATTAATAAATTGAACCTAATAAAATCTAAAGATTATAAAATAATAAAAATAAATAAATAATGAGTCAAATATAAGAAGTTGGTATCAATTAGGGTTTTTGAAACCCTTTCCCATCTTCTTCTTCTCCATAGCGGCGGCGGCGGTTTTCCCATGGATGAATTTTTGAAACTTTTTCCTCTTTTCCTGGCTTGCATGTGTTCTTAAAGCTTTTCATTTTTGCGTTCTGCTTCGCCCGTCTTCCTTTTTTCGTGCCACCTGAAAGAAAAACAAGAATACACATGCAACAGAAATTGCTCACCTCAATGGGTTGGGAGTGATTTCGTTGGGGTTTATGGTGTTCTTGCTTCGTCGCGGCCGATGATGAGTCCATTCTGAGGCTTCGTGGATGGATTCGCGAACGGTGATGTTCTTCGTCCTTTTTGGTGTCCGACGATGAACGGCTGGCCTTTTTTTCGTTGGATGATGATGATGTGCTTATAATATTCTTTTCTTGATGATGATTTGGGTCTGGATCTACTGAGTTTCAGGAAATAAAGTTTCACGGTTTGGTTACGTGTTGATGATTTTCAGAAGTTTTTGGGTTGAATTTGATCTGCTGTTACGAAATCCATGGCAATATTGTTGGATTTACGAATATGTCTGCTACTTCTCAGATGTGTTGTTGCGCTTTGTTTGAATGAGTTTGTTGGATTGTTTGTTGGAACTTGACTTTGTGCGTTTTGTTGTTTGATCCAATTTGGCTCAGAATTTTCAAGAAAATATGTTTAGGGTCCGTTTGGCAGAAATCATTTTTTATGAATAGTTTTTTTTTTACCAAAAGCACTTATTTTTAAAAATCACTTTTTCTCACTTTTCTTTCTCTGGCTGAAATAAGAACAAATTTTGTCGGTCTTGTGCCGAAGTCGGAAGGATAAGTCGGGAGCTGGCGGCAAAATATTGTGTTGCCCTCCCGACGTACCCAATGATGACCATTGAAGTGAGGGTATCAGATCAAAACAAATTAATTTTCTAACCGTTAAAATTGTTGCTCTGTTGTTGGTTTTGTTTTACAGGTTCGGAGAAAAATCAGAAGATTGACGATCGGACTCGAAGATACCTTTAGGATATTTTAGGAATTTATTTTGTAATTTGAAATTAATCTATGTAATGCTGTAATAATTAAAATAATAGAATAAATAAAATTCTATTTTCTTATTAACTTGCAATTACTTTCTCGATTAAATTTTCCGAAATAATTCCTCTGAGTGAGGGTATCGGATCAAAACAAATTAATTTTCTAACCGTTAAAATTGTTGCTCTTTGTTGGTTTTGTTTTACAGGTTCGGAGAAAAATCAGAAGATTGACGATCGGACTCGAAGATACCTTTAGGATATTTTAGGAATTTATTTTGTAATTTGAAATTAATCTATGTAATGCTGTAATAACTAAAATAATAGAATAAATAAAATTATATTTTCTTATTAACTTGCAATTACTTTCTCGATTAAATTTTCCGAAATAATTCCTCTGATTAATTCCAACGCATAAATTAACTTAATTGAAATTATTCGATTCAATTCCTTCACATAAACTCAACCAACTAAATTCGATTAATTAAATTCAATCGATTAAGCTCTTCCAATTAAATTCGTCCAAATAAAATCCCCTGCTTAAATCCATACAAATAAACTCAACTAATTCAATTTACCTGACTAAATCCGTCTGATTAAATTTTCTCTGACTAAGTTCACTTGATCAAATTCATTTGATTAAAACTCATCTGATTGAATTCATCAAATAAATTCAGTTAATTAAACTTATCCAATCAAAATTGTCCGATTAAACGGTGACGTTCAAATTCCGAATTTGATAATTGATAAACTGGCTCATTTTAAATCTTCCATAACTGATGAGCTCGACAAATCCCTTTGCAAATTAATTCATACCTGATAATAAAGTCAGTGAATATAGCCTTGAACAGATAAGCAGAGAAATCCGATTAACAACGAAACGAGCTGTCCTCCGTATTGATAAATTCATCTCGTATCTCAACTGATTTAACTCGGTAACTTGACTATCTCGGCTAACAATCATTATCAACCCACATATATTCATTATAATTCTACACGAACCGAAATTCCACTATTCCTTCAAAATCAACCGTCGATTGGCAGAAAGCAGGAAGCGTGCGTCTGTTAAGATAAAATCCTTCAAAGCAAATCTTCGCACCGATTTAACCTGAATCCATTTATATCGCAACACAGTCAGCTCCATATGGTTTAGGAATCAAACAACATTCCTGAAGTCCTACTGACGACTGAATCTCGACTCTTGAATAAAATGTGTTATGTCACGAGAAATCTGACGTCAAAACCGCCGTAAAATTCATCTCGTCCTAAAATAAATCACATGACTCGGAGATGGAAACCCCAACCACTTGAAGAACTCCTGATGACGACTCAGTTTCACGAATTGTCAGCATGCTACAAATTAATTACCATTTTGCCCTTCGCCAATTAAACTGCACCCGGTGTGATTTTCCTGCAAAACCAAACGGATTGAGCAAACGGGTTAGCGATTAGTTACAATGCAATGCAGAATGAAATGAAATGTGAAATGAACCGACTAATCTAAGGTTAAAATTTGGGGTATTACAGTTGCCCCTATTTAAATAGCTTCACCAGAGGATTTGAGCAGCGGATACTCGAGGAATCACGACGAAAGGGATTTAAATACAGATGACCAAAAATTTTGCCCTCAGATGCAGTGATATGCAATGCTATGGACAAAACAGAAACAGACTAAAATGGAAAATGCCATGAATCTACTAGTATGCGTATGATGGAATGATAAATGCAAGGATGCAGACGACACGACAATGTCGCACCTAGAAAAATCGCGGAGACATTTCAGAGAACGCGACCCTCGCGCGAAAGGCGCGGAAATGCGGTTCGACAGAGTCGCCACTGAACTTTATTTATCCCGAATAAATGGGAGAGGAAAATATCGAGAAAACCTCTTAAAACGAAAGGATAGAAACAGGGTTGTCGCAACCAAGTTCCGGGTTCGGGAGTCGGTTACGTGAGGGGAAGGTATTAGCACCTCTCACGTCCGTCGTACTCGACGGGAACCTCTTAAAGTAATTGTAGGGAGTGTTGTTTAGGTTTACTTGCTTTCTTCTCGTTATTAAAGATAGAATTGGTAGGTTAAAAGGTTAAAGACGCAAAGGAGAGATGGGTGGTTAGAGGATAGGGTGCTCGCCAAGGATTGGGGCCCTTGTGCCTACGTATGCTCATTCGGACGAGAATGAGAAATCAGAGCGTCGTAGTTCGACTAAGGGAAAGGATGGGGGAAAACGGAAGATGGATAGAAGTGTGCTCGCCAAGATCATCGCAATCTTGTGCCTACGTATCTTGTATTCAAGAATGAATAAAGAGTCAGAGCGTCCGTAGTTCGTGGTAACAACCACGAAATGGATACAGGGAAATGGAAAATGGAGGGGAGGTAGCTCGCCAAGATCATCGCGATCTTGTGCCTATGTATCTTATATTCGGACGAGAATGAAGAATCAGAGCAGTCGTAGTTCGTGGTAACAACCACGAAATGGATACAGGGAAATGGAAAATGGAGGGGAGGTAGCTCTCCAAGATCATCGCGATCTTGTGCCTACGTATCTTACATTCGGACGAGAATGAAGAATCAGAGCAGTCGTAGTTCGTGGTAACAACCACGAAAAGATGAGGTTGAGTAGATTGGAAGTTTGAGAAAGAGACGAAAGGGTGACTGACAAGCAACCCAAGAGCGTGCCTCAAGAGCTTGTCACTCAAGAATTCAAGGAATGCAAGATTCCAGGAACTCAATTCTTTCGGGAATCGATTGAATAAGTTGAAGATAAAGAGTTGGATGTTTTGAAATCGAAAGAATGAACTAATAACAACTCAAGGGAGCGCCTCGAGAGTTACTCATTCGAATATTCAAAGAATGCTAGATTCTAAGAATATCTCTCTTTTGTAAGTTTAAAAAGTGTTTTTGAAAGGATCGAATCGAAAAATGGCATGCGAGGCCAAAAGGAAGTTGGTTTGGAAACGGCTCGACGACGTGTCGAGGATTTGTTTGAAAATGAAACCGACTTGACGACGTGTCAAGGGTTAAGATTGTGAGAAACGATATTAGTCCCTGAGGGTGCCCCCAATTTCGAAACCACGAGGAGTTATGAATGAAATATGGGTTGCGAATGTGGACGAGCATTCGACTTAGGAGAGTGTTTGAAAAATGATTGAATTTGAAAGAGTCGAAAGGTTGAGTGAATAACGACTCAAAGGGCGTGCCTCGAGAACTACTCACTCGAAAATTCAAGGAATGCTAGACTCCAAGAATCTCCTTCTTTCGGAGTTTTAATCGAAAAAGATATTGAGAAAGTGTTTGAGAAAATCAAAAGATTGAGCGAATAAAAACTCAAGAGCATGCCACAAGAATTATTCACTCGAAGATCCAAGAAATGCTAGACTTCAAGAATCTCCCTCTTTTGGAGTTTTTTTGAGAAAAGTGTTTTGAAAATAATTTGAAGTGAATCGGTGACATGAAAAGAGTTTGTGGTATGAGAGGTGAGAATACGAGATTGGATTTGAAAATGACGATTATTTAGTAAATGAGACGTCGGCCTCACAACTAATTAATCGGAGTATTATCAAGATGCTAGATCTCGACAACACTTTTTTCAATTCGGGAAATGTTTGGATGAACAACGAAAATATCGTACAAAATTGCTGGATTCTTATGATATTTCTTTGTCCAAATAGGAGAATGTTAAAGAGCGAAGGGTTGAACAATACATTATTTAAGGTGTACACCTCAATAATATTTATTCGAAAACTCAAGAAGTGCTAGACTTCAAGAGTTTAATTTTTTTGTAATTTGGTTTAAAAAATAATTTAATATTTAAAAAGAAGTTAGATGAAGATTAGAAAAGGAAATTAATAGTTTTGAGGATGATTTATCTGAGAAAGTAATTTGTATTGAAAAATTTATTGGAATGGAAACAGAAAAAAAATGATGTCAATTTTGAAAGTAAAGTATGAAAATAGTTTGAAGTTTTATTTAGAAAATAATTTAGGATTGTCTTAAAATAACTATCTATTAAATTGAATATAAAACAATTTTTGATTTAAAAAAAGATAATTATTGGTATTTGGAAATGTTTAATGAAATATTATTTGCTCCAAAGTTTTTTTTTAAAATAGAATCTCCTTTGAAATTGCCTTATTAAATAAAATACTTAAAAAAAGAATGATTTTGATTTAATTTATAAAATATTGTTTTAATGAACAACAAAAGTATCACGTGGAATGATAGACTCCAATGATATTTTCTTGTCTAAATAATTAAAGGGTGTATTTTATAATGAAAAGTCGAATGTTACTACCTAAGGCGTACGCCCCAATAGTAATTATTCAAGAACTTAATAGATGTTGGACCTTAAGAGTTCTTTACATTATAAATTAAGAAAATGTTGTGTGTTGAGAATAAATTGGATTAAGAAATTAGTATATAATTAATCATATTTTGAAAATACAATTTAAAATAATCCATGATTTTGTTTAGAAAACATTTTTGAATTGTCTTTAAATTAATCAAATAAATGGTGATACAAAAATAATATTCCTAATATTAGTCATTAATAATAATTGCCACCTATTAATTCTAACATTCCAATTAAATTATAAAAGCCACCATGAGCAATATGACTACCAGCAAGAAAGGTAAGGATCATTTATGAAATTAAAAGAGACAATTCAAGCATTTGGCTTTTTGTGCCGTCACCTCCTCTCCAGCAAACAACTTATCGGTATGCGGGGCTCAAATATGAGATATGGGAAACAGATCACAAGATAATCATACAAAACATCGGAATGAAACTCGAAGCAGTAACATTATTCAGAGCCAAGAATCATAGATACATACTCAACACTATAGAAATCGCAATGAATTCACGTATAAACCTCACGATATCAGAATAAACAGAAGCAAGTGTACTTATCAATTTAAACCAAATGCCATGACTAAACACAAGAAACATAGAAGGCTGACTTGAATCATGGTTGAAATCGAATAACATCTACTGCATAACAACATACCAAACATGAAATAGCAACAAACAGAAAGAAAGCTAGAACACGGGACTAGAATGAATGGAAACACATCCAAATAGATTAGAAATGCCAGGAAATAACAACAATGTCAAATAATAGCAACAACAAGTCAATTAGACAGGGGGAATAGCATAATGCCAAAGCGATAGCGATGCAAATCAAAACGCGGCCAGAACATAACCATTCGTGTGCATCCTAGCAACGATGCAAACATGAGCACAAATGAATTAAAACTTAACGTCAAATCATGAGCGCAAGCCAAAATTATTACAACACGACTTTGGCATTCGAAGAAAAAAAAAGAACCACATACGACATACTCGAAACATTCAGTGCCAACAAAACTCAAAAACAGTAACTGCAATCATCAACATTTTTAATCAATCTAACCATCATTGTCAACTTGCTTTTTATACTCAAATTCCAAAATTACGACATGAACATGGGTTAGAAATACACAACCAAGATAACCTGCAGCACAATCCAGCATATTGGTTTAACATTGTTCTTAAAACGGTTATACATTGACTATCAAGCTTAACCAAAACCGAAATCAGAAAACAAAAGCATACGAAAAAATAGCAAACAGAATCGAATGATAATTACACAGCGCTAAAATCGGGCAAAGATAAAAATGTAACCAATCAATAAGCCGAAAGGTGTTGCCGCGCTTGAATTTGGTATGTGCTTGCTGAGATGTTGCTCGGTGTTGTTGAACTTGAATCGAATTCGCAACCCAGTTGTGACATGAATCTTTCATGACATGTTGTTGCTAGATATTGTCGCTACAGATCGCACTTGCAATTGTTTCTGCTACTTGAGTTTGCAAACAACCCTGCTTATACCACTCTCGTTTCGTACTGTCGCAAGGTCCTTCTCCGCCTTTCAAGTCGCTTTGTGTCGCTACTGCGAAAATCGGCGCCGGCTGAACAGAAGAGTCGCCACCGTGCGTTATTTATCCCAATGGAGGGAAAGGAAACGCTCAAAGTAAACCTCGCAAAAAACGGGAAAGGTATGGTCATCGCAACCAAAACCTGGGTTCGGGAGTCGGTTACGCAAGGGGAAGGTATTAGCACCCCTCACGTCCGTCGTACTCGACGGGATCCACGCTTGTTTTCGGGTATGGATTGTTATTCTATCTATTCTACAGGTCAGGGGTTAAAAAGAAAATAAAATGACTCGGCAAAGTATCGCACTTTATGCCTACGTATTCCCGTCTGGAACGAGAAATCAGATTCAACGTAGTTCGCCTACCTACGGGAAAGGAGGGGAAGGTTGCTCGCTAGGACATCGCATCCTATGCCTACGTACTTTCATACAGCATGAAAGATCAGAGAAAACGTAGTTCGGGCCACGTACGACACAAGTCTGTTTTGATTGCTTTTATTCCTTCTGAAAAAGGTTTTTCTGATTAACAGTCCAAGCGAACAAAAATGACGTTTTGATGAGTTCACATTCTTTTACGGAAGAAATGTCTTTTATTGTGTTTGAAATCTTATTGTGTTTTTCTGTTTGTTTTGAGAAAGAAGAGACAGAACTCTAACCTACGGTTGCGAAGGGAATTAGACTAACCTAATGTTATCATGCATGGGTTAAGACCTAATGTCTATCATGCTCCTCTCTTGCGCAGAGAGAAACAGAGATCCTAAGGGATAAACGGGAACAAAAACAATAGCATATATACAATAAAGCGGTAAAATGCATGGATGCAGCAATACAAGCGAGGCAAGGGAGTCTCACTCAACCTCGAACCTAGAAAACAATAGGCAAAAGTGAACAGAATTCACTTTCAACCTAACAGGTTAAACAGCAAACAATACAGTCAGGGAAAACCAATCAATACATCAAGAAATGAAATAGCTAAAAATAAACAGCAACAACAATCTTCATCAGCATCTGTCTTCAAGTCATCTCCAAACAGCTACAAGCTTCAAGCATGCACCAATCTTTATCTTCACAGCTTTCAAGCAAGGTCTTTATCATCAGTCTTCAATCTGCAATGGCTTTTCTTCAAGTCTCAATCTCCAAGATGAATATCAGTCAACAAGATGAAATGAATGCTAAGCAGTCAATTGCCTACCAAGGGTGGCTCATTGACTGTTAACATTATACAGACAATTTTCCCTCAAAAGTTCTATCTTTCAAATACATTCACTAATCCTTCCAAAGGAAGGAGGTGGATATTTGAAAGAGACTTTGAATCATAGAGAAAGAATGGAGGCAGACAAGACCTTCCATATTTGTGAACCAAGTTTTCTACTCTAGAGCTCTGCCTAGCTCCTAAACCCTATAGCCTTCAACAGCTGCCAGCAAGGGATACTCCTCATCAACTCTGGAAGTTGGTCTTCATTCTCTTTGATCTCCAATGGGCTTCATCATCAGCACAGTCTTCAGCTCAAACCCCCAAGCCCCAAACAAGCCCAATACCCCACACAGACAAATGAAATAACCCTAGAGAGGGCACACCACACAGTCAAGCAAGTACAAGCAGTATACTAATAGTAATAGTAGAATAAGGGAAACCTAGTAATTTCTAAGGGATCTATTATCTACCCATAACCCCTATATTCCCATACCCCAAAGATTCAAACTACAACTCCTAAAAGAATTGATTCATCACACCTATGTTATCTCCTAAACCCTAGTTTTGATCACACTAATCACACCTAAACAAATCATCTAAAATTAAATCCTAAAATCATGAATTAAATTTTATGAGCTAGCTAAAGTTCTAAGCTAATCAACTTAAAAAGAATGGATCAAAAATATAAAAGCATCTAACCAAACCAAAATCATCAATATCATGCATCAAATTAAACCACTATTTACACCTATTTAAAAGAAAAATATACTAAAAATATTAAAACAAAATGAAATGCTAATTTTTTTGTATGATAATTTTCTTAACAGAATTATGAACAATATGCAAAAACAACCAATTAAAAACATGCAATTTTCAATTATTTATGATTTTTTAAAGAAATGAAATGAATTAAGAAAATAATGTGAATTAAATTGGATTAGGGGTGCAACTAGCATATTAATTCAGTTAAAAAAACAAGATGGGCCCAGACTGGGGGGCGCGCCTAGCAATGCGCGTATGGGCCCAGTCAAACAGAAAACATAACAAAAATCAAAAAAAGAGGGAAACGGTGCATATAGCAAAAGATTCAGTTATAATCTCATTGGGCCTGGCAACTAGGGGTACGAATAGCAAGGGATTACAAAGCCCACTTTGAGGGAATAAATGAAACGCAGCGTTTCTGCTTTCAAATTTCCCTCCGTTTTCCAATTGAATACTAGCCATAGGATTGGTCTCAGAGTCAAGGTCAAATGATGGATCCAACGGCCCAGGGTTCGTCTTCAACCTTGGAACCCTAGGGTTTCTGAAATTCCACCTTCATGCATGAATTTTCCAGTCCTTCGTGCTCCCTCATACTTTGATGAAACCTCACGATGTAAAGAGCAAAGTTGATCCATTCTCTTCCCTCTACACAACCATGGTAGCATTCTCTTCTAAAACTCACTCAAACTTCAAACCCGATAGGTATAATATTCTGGTTCCACCATTATTCACTGATATCAAACCTTCCAATTCTTTCCAAATCTTACCCTAACACAATCTACACTTCATGCTGATCAAATTAAGCTACATATCCAAGATTATAGTGCAATATTCTAGATGTTATAAACCCTAACAGATTTGGTGCACCATTGATAACCTTCATGAAACCTTCTCAAACTCACCAAGATTAATCATCTAACCTAACCTAACAATTCTAACCTAACAAATCTCTATGATTCTAACTAAATCAAGCAATTCGAATGAGAAAACCAACCCGGTGTGATGATGAAACAGAGGTATAATTCTTGAGATCCAAAGCTTGCAATGATCTGGATTTGATCCACACACTCAATTTTTTGTTCTGTATGCAAAAGTTCTTGTTCAAACCTCTTAAATCCTTGTAACCACTTCTTCTTGCACTTTGAATGGTGAAGTTGGTAGCACACGATTCCTCTTCAATTCAACCAAATCTTTGATGGAAATTGGATCTATGAATGATCTTGATGATGATGAGATGAAGAACTTTGGAAATTGATGGAGATTTGATGGAGTTTGAAGTGATTTTGCAAAGTGGAAAAATGAAGTATAACTTGGTATTATGAACAAATGAATCACCAAACAATGCATGAAGCTACTCAATGCAATATATAGATGACCTTAGAAACCTCTAGAACTTTGTAGAAACTTCCCATGCACACTTTCCCTTGGATTTTGATTATGTAACTTCTTTTGTAAGTAACCAAGCATAACTTTCAAATATTGAACCAAACTCAAAAATCTACTTTTGCCAATGTTCTTAAAACATTTTTTCCAATCAAAATGACCTATAATTTCATCCCATTTGGCCAAATTATGAAAAATCTCAATTTTAGGTCATTTTTTATTCATTAAACTCACCAAATTTGAAACCTTGAGCTATGAGCCTTTCCAATCTTTCATGATCACTTTTCTAGACTCAAAATGTCATTTGGAGCAAGTTTGATGTTGTGAAGTTTTCCATTTGAAGCTTCCTTGTATGAGTTTTAGGCATAGGCTTGAAATGACCTGTAATTCTCAGATGACCAAAATACCCTTTGCTTGCCAAGACCATAAGTAGAGTTCCACAAATCAGATGAAGGCCTACCATACCTTTCTAGAAATCTAAGACAATGAGGAACAACTCTTATGTTGACCAGAAATTCATTTGAAATCTCCTTGAGGGGTAAAAGTTGCTTGGAAGACAAGTAACTTTCACAGACAAAATTTCAGATACCTCAGATGACCTGTAACTTGCAAGGACCATAACTTGAGTTCTATAAATCTCCTTGATGTCTTCCACCACTAAAATTAAAGGTCTTGAGATCCTATACAAGTTTCATGTTGACCAAGGATCCATTTGAAGCTTGCATTTTGACTTATCTTGCTTGGAATTTTGACCTAAATCAGGGGATTTTACACAGAAACCCTAATTTAGAAACTCCTCTTCTCCTTGATTTCTCTTGATTTCTTCTTGGCACATCACCATATCCTTGTCTACATGTCAAATGATGAACCCCACATCTCTCCAATAGACCTTAATACCTCTCAGTCAGTCATTTGACCTAGGGTTGACCTAGAGTTGACCCCAGATGAAACCCTAGTTGACTGTCTTCAACTGCAACTCTTGTGATCATATCAATGACTTGCCTCCTTCTACAAATGACTTTCTAAGTCTCCCATGATGTCTACATACTTTCCATACTCAGTTCACAGCTCACAACTTCTTTGATGATCTTCAGATACCCTCAGATAGGAGATAGGTTCACTGCTTGATCCAATGACCTCTCTGGGTTTCAATTTCTTTCTGATGACTTGAATATGCTTGAATTTGAACAATAACCTCTTGATAGGCTCATAGAGATGAGAATAGTGCTTGGTCCCTTCTTGAATGACTTGCTATGCTATGCTATGCATATGATTAGACTATGTATATGACTCTATATGCAAATGCTAATGTAATTGAAACATAAACCAAATGAATTAGGTTGAGCAAATTTTAGGGAGCAACACTTTGGTTCAAACTCGAGACCAAATTTGTACCTGTCAAACAGAAAACATAGAGACAACATCATCTAAATCAGTAACAAAACAGCAGCAGATGAATTTCCTATGTTGCAAACCAATAGAATACCACAAGACCAAACAATGTTGTTCACAGCTTCAAGGTATTATGCGCAATTTTGTAATGCTGTAGTCAACTAAAGCATGTCATATAACCTTAAGAAGTTATGTCAAGATTTGCGTCGTGAACATCCATATTCATTTGATTTCAACACAAAACCTCTTTCCGAGCTTAGCGAAGGTTCCACTGAGTCAATTAATGGAAGGGGACGAATCAATCGGTGGGTTCCTCATCGATTTCAGAGAAAGACGATCATGTTGGTGATATTGAGCCAGTTAGTGGGCTAGTGGTTGAAGAGAGGCTTTGGGGTTGTTGAAAAGAGGGTTGCGAGCGGAGGTGTTTTCCGGTGATGAAACGATGATGGCGGCGCCGTTTTGAGGTAACGACGACGTCGGTTCCAGGGAGAAGAGAAGATGTGCAGTGGGATCTCGTTTGGAGTGATGATGAGTTAAAACGGCGGAAGGTTATGGTTTGGGGTTGATTTGGGGCGGCGCCGATCTAGGGTTGGAAAGGGGGAATGAACAGTGTTCTTCTCCTCCCTTCAATCGGTTCCTCCCTTCCTTAAAAAACAAGCCACAGCCAAACCCTAACGGGCCGCTGAAATGGGCCTTCCTCAAATCCTGTTTTCTATTTTCTTTTCAATTATTATTAACAAACATTAACAAATATAATAATTAATTTAAACTAAATTAATAACTATTTAAATATATAAATATTAAATATAAAAATAAAAGATATTAACAAATATATATGTAAAACAAACTAAAAAAAAACAAAAAATAATATTTACAAGTAAAAGAGCTATATATGTGCATAACATATTATTATTAATAATATTTTAAGAAGAAAAAGGTTTAGGAAATTAAGGAAAGAATTAATATTCACAAAAATGCTCTTTTAGGCCACGTGTCACGCTTTAATTGGTTAAAAGGAAATTTTTTTGAAAAACGTCCAATTTCGGGTGGACACGTGTCTAAACGGCATGAAACAATAAATGCGAAAATATTTACGAAAAGGGTAGGACAAATTTAGGGTATGACAGATTCCCCTATCTAATAGGCTTAAACCTAGGGAAATAAACTGCTACGACGTTCGTTTTCCTGAGGTAGAAGTCAATTAGATATAAAGAAGACCCTGAATTTGTCCGAAAGAAAGAGAGATGCCTGAGAGTTGAAAAAAAAGCTGGATGAGGTAAAACTCTAAGTAAACTGTAAATAATAGGCAAAAGGTCGTCATCACCAAAAGGATGATGTAAGGAACACATACAGACAAACAAATATCGCACAATCTATCATCAATCCAAGTGACAGACCCCCCCACCAAAAGGATGACGGAGCGAAACCCGAACAAACTATCACACAATCTATATAAATGATTATGATAGACCCCCCCCCCCCCCCCACCAAAAGGATGACGGAGCGAAACTCACTCCAGCCACTACCACCAAAAGGATGATAGGGCAAACACAATCGCACAATCTGGCATCGACGAAATGCCAGACCCACCACCAAAAGGATGACGGAGCGAAACTCACACCAGCCACTACCACCAAAAGTATGATAGGGCAAACACAATCGCACAATCTGACATCGACGAAATGCCAGACCCACCACCTAAAGGATGACGGAACGAAACTCACACCAGCCACTACGACCAAAAGGATGATAGGGCAAACACAATCGCACAATCTGACATCGACGAAATGCCAGACCCACCACCAAAAGGATGACGGAGCGAAACTCACACCAGCCACTACCACCAAAAGGATGATAGGGCAAACACAATCGCACAATCTGACATTGCTGAAATGTCAGACCCAACACCAAAAGGATGACGGAGCGAAACTCACACCGGCCACTACTACCAAAAGGATGATAGGGCAAACACAATCGCACAATCTGACATCGCTGAAATGCCAGACCCAACACCAAAAGGATGATGGAGCGAAACTCACACCGGCCACTACCACCAAAAGGATGATAGGGCAAACACAATCACACAATCTGACATTGACGAAATGCCAGACCCACCACCAAAAGGATGACGGAGCGAAACTCACACCAACCACTACCACCAAAAGGATAATAGAGCAAACACAATCGCACAATCTGGCATAAACGAAATGCCAGACCCACCACCAAAAGGATGACGGAGCGAAACTCACACCGGCCACTACCACCAAAAGGATGATAGGGCAAACACAATCGCACAATCTGACATCGACGAAATGCCAGACTCACCACCAAAAGGATGACGGAGCGAAACTCACACCAGCCACTACCACTAAAAGGATAATAGGGCAAACACAATCGCACAATCTGGCATCGACGAAATGCCAGACCCACCACCAAAAGGATGACGAAGCGAAACAAACAAACGATATCGCACAATCTATCATTAATGACTATGATAGACCCCCCACCAAAAGGATGACGGAGCGAAACTCAAACAGACTAACGCACAATCTATCATTAATGACTATGATAGACCCCCCACCAAAAGGATGACGGAGCGGAAAAAACAAACTATATCGCACAATTTATCATTAATGACTATGATAGACCCCCCACCAAAAGGATGACGGAGCGAAACTCAAACAGACTAACGCACAATCTATCATTAATGACTATGATAGACCCCCCACCAAAAGGATGACGGAGCGAAACAAACAAATGATATTGCATAATCTATCATTAATGACTATGATAGACCCCCCACCAAAAGGATGACGGAGCGAAACTCAAACAGACTAACGCACAATCTATCATTAATGACTATGATAGACCCCCCACCAAAAGGATGACGGAGCGAAACAAACAAACGATATCGCACAATCTATCATTAATGACTATGATAGACCCCCCACCAAAAGGATGACGGAGCGAAATACAAACAAACATCGCACAATCTATCATTAATGACTATGATAGACCCCCCACCAAAAGGATGACAGAGTGAAACTCACACCAGCCACTACCACCAAAAGGATGATAAGGCAAACACAGATTCGAAGCTTACCAACACCAAAAGGATGCAGGCTAGGTTGAACTGACGAAGTTCGACTATCACCAAAAGGATGATAGTAAGGCAATTGACAACGGTCACGCTTGCTGGATATAACTCATTGGGGAACCCCCGAGAGGAAGATTGGATTGAAATGAGTCAACGGGGTACGCCCATCGTCTTGTTTGGAAATCATAGTTTTGCTGAAATGATTTCATGGTTACGCCCATTAGTTCTGAAGAGGATGCTCCTGACTGGGCGGAGTTTGTCTTGATGTCTTGTCTTGCTCAACAAAAGGCTGAACAACTTCATGAGGTACGCTCACGGATTTGCTGAAGATGCCCCTGCTCGGGCTGGATCTTGCATTAAACTTCTTGGATTTGCCCAACAAAAGGTTGAACAACTTCGTGGAGAACGCCCACGGTCTTGAATGGTATGCCCCTGGCTGAGATGTATATTAACTTGAAGATCTGATCAACCACGAGGTTGAAATATGTCATGGGAAATACCCATGGTATTGAAAAGAATGCCCCTGACTAGGCTGAATCTTGCTTTGAATATTTTGAAAATTTGTGGGAGAAACCCACAATCGCGGAAGATTGATTCTGACTGGGCTGATGATTGCTTTGAAGCTCTTGAAAATCGTGGGACAAACCCACAATCTTGAGGAGGATGCCCCTGACCGGGCTGATGATTACTTTGAAGCTCTTGAAAATCATGGGACAAACCCATAATCCTGCGGAGGATGCCCCTGACTGGGCCGATGACAGTCTTGGAAGTCTTCGAGATTGATCATGGACCTTGACTTGCATATATGGATGCTGGAGGATAAATGATATTCCATATGAGTAGAAGTGCAAATGCAAATGCTGACGCGCAGAGATGTAAGAATTGGGGAAGTATGATATGATTTGAGTATGCATATGATGCAAGATGCTTATGATTGCGAATGCAATGCGTATGATGCACGTGATTGCAGATGGGTGATTGGAAATGTAGGTGGAGACGCCAACGTGGTGGACTTTTAGTAGTTGCCAATACGGATTGAACTTTGGGTGGTGGGAGGGATTGACTTCCTCGACACGCAGTTCGTTGAAGACGTCACGATTGAAGCAGAAGATGATGCTCTTGATGCCCAAAGTCTGGGTACTTTGTGGTTTACTATGAATTTGCTTTAGAGAAGGTTGCAACTCTGCTTGATGGTCAGGATGACCTGGTCTTGCCCCAGTTAGAACTTGTTAATGATATGCCTCTGCTCGAGCTGTTGAATGATTTTCCCCAGCCTACGGGGTTTGAGGTACTCTTACTTCGTGTACGCCACTGAAAGTCAGATTCCTCCTCGATTGCCCCTTGTTGGAGTGCCTTTGAATACCTAGTATTGATTTGCAAATAAAATTGTACCTTCATAAATGGTAACATTAATGCAAAGTTCAATGTAAGTTTGAAAAAGTATCGTTTATTTGAAAGTGTTGTGGTAGTGAAACGAATGGACAGTTAGCCCAAACGTTGTGCTAACTTTGATTGGTGTAAAAGATATTGCAAGGGTAATGACACCAATGCTGATGATTAGCAATCATGTGAGGAGTCAGGTTACGCAACCTCGCAATAGTATGCTTTCAGAATAATCCTCGCCTCAATTAGGTCTTTCGAGGGTTGTAACGTGGTCTGGTTCACGGTTATGAAACAAAAGGTTATTAGGCTCAAAGTATGATTTGTACCCACCCCTTCTTCTTAATGATCTCCAGTCCTATGCTCAGTTAATTCTACACTTGTCTTAACGGTGTAAACTTGATGGTTCAAGGTTTACTCGACATGGCAATCACCTTACTTTGATGGATGTCAGTGCCCCTTTTGATTTGGGTGGCCACTGAATCTTATTTTGTTTTTGTTGAGGGTTTCGGGGTCCTCTTTTGCTTTTGTTTTTGATCCCTAACTTTTGCATGGATTGACTTTGTTTGTCAGATCCATCAGGATTGCCTTGATTTTGTCTAAGTCCCCTCTGAGGTGTTTGACTTAGCAGACTTTTGATTTTTTCCTTTTTTTTTTGGATTTTGTTGTGACTGCCCTGTTGTGAGTCATTGGTGAACAACCGTCTTTTGGATTTTGCTTTGTTGACTCGAGTGCGGGGTTGAATTAACTGAACACTACCCTGCCCCAGGTTGAGTGTAAAGGTTTGAATATCCGAAGGAAACTGCTACTTCTAGGCTCGAAGTGGTTTACTAGGGATTAACTCCTTATATCTCCAGTGTTTGGGGGATTGAAGCAATGCCTGTACATCATTGACGAGATTCTATCTGAAAGCATATGAGTTCGCAATTATGGGTATCTCGTTCTCATCATCCTCCCTCAAATTAAGCTAAACAACAGTGAATAGAGTGGAGTGAATAAATGTGTCGGTGATAAGTGAAAATGAATGAATACGACATAACTAATTCAAAACATGCATAAACGATACATTAATGAAAACCAAATACGAATGGCAATTGTTCGAAGCATACAATACTTAAACAAACAAAGACAAAACATAAGGAAAATGAAATATAAAATGGCATCATGACTGCCTTCTTTGGGATGAACTTGACTTGACTGGATTTGATGTTGGCACTAGCTGGCTGATGGCATCGGATCGTTGATGATGTTCGGAGACTTTCCATTGAAGTTGATAGCATCCCTGTCGATCATGTCTTGGATTATGTGCTTGAAAGCTTTGCAGTCCTCAATGGTGTGACCTGGAGCGCCCTTATGAAACTCACAATGAGCATTTGCATTGTAGTCGGCAAGAATGACGGTTGGGGGAGCCAAATCTCTCGGAACAATAGCTTTTTTCTCCATCAACTGAGCAAAGATACTAGCATATTTCATTGGCAGGCGATCAAAAACTCTATCTGGCCTCCATGTTCCCTGCTGACGCTGTGGGCGAATACCTTGTCGTTGCTGAGTAGCTTGCATTTGCTGTTGCTGAGGAGGATATTGGTATCCTTGCTGATTGTAGGCTTGTTGCTGAGGAGCCCGTTGCTGTGGCATCTGAGCTTACACTGCTTGAATAGCTGGTTGATAAGGCATTGGAGCATATTGCGCAGCAGCAACATACAGATACTGGTAGTAAGGAACCTGATAAGGCATAGGAGCGGGAGCTTGTTGAGAAGCTTGCCCTTTCTGCAAAAAGATAGCATTTGTCTCGCCCTCTTTCATCTTGTATCCATTGAAAGGCTTCTTGGCATTATCCTGGTTGTTAGAACCTCCTGGGATCTTTCCACTCTTCAACCCTTCTTCAATTCTCTCACCAACGATCACCAAGTCAGAGAACCCAGCGGAGACACTACCGATCAGCTTTTCATAGTATTGGCCTTGTAAAGTACCCATGAAGATGTCAATCAGTTCACGGTCAACAAGAGGTGGATGCACCCTTGCGGCTAGCTCTCTCCATCGTTGTGCGTACTCCTTGAAAGATTCGCTGTCCTTCTGAGTCATACTCTAAAGCTGAGTACGATTTGGAGCGAGATCTGTGTTGTATTTGTACTGTTTGACAAATGCATCGGCTAGCTCGGCCCAAGTGCGCACGCTATTACGTTCCAACTGCATATACCATTCGAGTGATGCCCCAGATAAGCTGTCTTGGAAGAAATGATTCATGAGCTTTTCATCTCTGGCATAGGCAGCCATCTTGCGACAGTACATCTTCAGATGAATATTCGGGCAACTGAGACCTTTGTACTTCGAGAATTCAGGTACCTTGAACTTGGGAGGAATGACAACATCAGGCACCAAGCACAATTCCAAAGCACTGAAAGAATTTGAATTGTGCCCCCCATGGCTCGAAGTTTCTCGGCTAAATCTCGGCACATCTTCATGGCTTCAGAATCCTGAGCAGCAACAGGACTGGCAATGGGGATAGCAGCATGATAGTTCTGAACATCGTCATACTTATCCATCAGAGTATCTTCGGTATGAGGAACTGGGATTTGCACAGCAGTAAGCTGGGCCTGCGGTATAGCTCCAATGGTAACTCTGGGCGTTGGGATTGGCTGAGAAGTGTTTCCTTCGGCTGCGTTGTTGAAGTTCAATGGCATCCCATGAGGATTTGGAATTGGAACCAAAGGGATGGCAGTAGACCCTTGTCCTTGACCATGGTTGACGACAGCGGCGGCTTCACGCTGTTCTTCCTCTCTCCTGGCCGCGAGGATGGCTTCGAGGATCTGGTCAATCTTTCCTTTCATAGAATCCAACTCTTTCCTGAAGGCAGCTTGCTCCTGCTGAATCTGCTCCATCATTCGTCTTGTATTGGCTCTAGTTGCGTACTGGTGTCGGGGAATCAGCTTGATTTACTGGAGAGGAAGGAACGAAGACATAAGATTCTGTTGAAGGACTGGAAATGCAAAATGCACAACATATGAAATGCAATGCAAATGATATGCAAGATGCAATGCAAGATATAAGATCCAGGATCACAGGATCACAATCAAACAATTTTGGAGCTGATAACTGTAACAGAGAAGTAACCGCAATTTCCGATCAAAGAAACTGACAGGTACGACCTATGCAGGAAGATCTAGACATTCTACCCATAAACCCACATACGGGATGGTTTCTACGTTTGGTTCCCAGGATCACGGACACTAGTCGTATTAGCGTCACGCAACAGGCTGGCTGTATTACGACGATAATGACGATAAGGTCTCTCCTGAGCGGGGTCTTCATGCTAGGCGCACAAGGAGCGAGTCCTTGGAGACTAACACTACACGACCACCAATATCGGAACTGGTGCTAACAAAAGGTTCCCAGAATCACGGACCCTTCATTAATCAAGTCGTGCAACAGGCTAGCTGTGTTATAACAAGATCTACGAATAGGCCTCCTCTGGAGGAGCTTTCATGCTAGGCCCACAAGGAGCAAGTCCTCGGAGACTAACACTACTCGACTACCAATTCTAAACTATGTGTTCTCTCTGCTTTTACCAAAGCTCGGGCGTAGAGCCTTACTTATGACGTCATCCCAAGAACCAAGAAGCAATCAAGATAACAAGCACAAATAAAATCCACAAGAGAACAAATACATAAACAAGAAGAAAACAAATAAAAACAAACACTCCTCACAAACCAAAAGATAGGCTCGACTCTCTCTTTGCATGGAGCAAATCCCCAGCAGAGTCACCAGCTGTCGCACCTCGAAAAATCGCGGAGACATTTCGGAGAACGCGACACTCGAGCGAAAGGCGCGGAAATGCAGTTCGACAGAGTCGCCACCGAACTTTATTTATCCCGAATAAACGGGAGAGGAAAATATCGAGAAAACCTCTTAAAACGAAAGGATAGGAACAGGGTTGTCGCAACCAAGTTATGGGTTCGGGAGTCGGTTACGTGAGGGGAAGGTATTAGCACCCCTCACGTCCGTCGTACTCGACGGGAACCTCTTAAAGTAATTGTGGGGAGTGTTGTTTAGGTTTACTTGCTTTCTTCTCGTTGTTAAAGATAGAATTGGTGGGTTAAAAGGTTAAAGACGCAAAGGAGAGATAGGTGGTTAGAGGATAGGGTTCTCGCCAAGGATTGGGGCCCTTGTGCCTACGTATGCTCATTTGGACAAGAATGAGAAATCAGAGCGTCGTAGTTCGACTAAGGGAAAGGATGGGGGAAAACGGAAGATGGATAGAAGTGTGATCGCCAAGATCATCGCGATCTTGTGCCTACGTATCTTGTATTCAAGAATGAATAAAGAGTCAGAGCGTCCGTAGTTCGTGGTAACAACCACGAAATAGATACAGGGAAATGGAAAATGGAGGGGAGGTAGCTCGCCAAGATCATCGCGATCTTGTGCCTACGTATCTTACATTCGGGCGAGAATGAAGAATCAGAGCAGTCGTAGTTCGTGGTAACAACCACGAAATGGATACAGGGAAATGGAAAATGGAGGGGAGGTAGCTCGCCAAGATCATCGCGATCTTGTGCCTACGTATCTTACATTCGGACGAGAATGAAGAATCAGAGCAGTCGTAGTTCGTGGTAACAACCACGAAAAGATGAGGTTAAATAGATTGGAAGTTTGAGAAAGAGACGAAAGGGTGACTGACAAGCAACCCAATAGCGTGCCTCAAGAGCTTGTCACTCAAGAATTCAAGGAATGTGAGATTCCAGGAACTCAATTCTTTCGGGAATCGATTGAATAAGTTGAAGATAAAGAGTTGGATGTTTTGAAATCGAAAGAATGAACTAATAACAACTCAAGGGCGCGCCTCGAGAGTTACTCATTCGAATATTCAAAGAATTCTAGATTCTAAGAATATCTCTCTTTTGTAAGTTTAAAAAGTGATTTTGAAAGGATCGAATCGAAAAATGGCATGCAAGGCCAAAAGGAAGTTGGTTTGGAAATGGCTCGACGACGTGTCGAGGATTTCTTTGAAAATGAAACCGACTTGACGATGTGTCAAGGGTTAAGATTGTGAGAAATGATATTAGTCCCTGAGGGTGCCCCCAATTTCGAAACCACGAGGAGTTGTGAATGAAATGTGGGTTGCGAATGCGGACGAGCATTCGACTTAGGAGAGTGTTTGAAAAATGATTGAATTTGAAAGAGTCGAAAGGTTGAGTGAATAACGACTCAAAGGGCGTGCCTCGAGAACTATTCACTCGAAAATTCAAGGAATGCTAGACTCCAAGAATCTCCTTCTTTTAGAGTTTTAATAGAAAAAGATATTGAGAAAGTGTTTGAGAAAATCAAAAGATTGAGCGAATAACAACTTAAGAGCATGCCTCAAGAATTATTCACTCGAAGATCCAAGAAATGCTAGACTTCAAGAATCTCCCTCTTTTGGAGTTTTTTTGAGAAAAGTGTTTTGAAAATAATTTGAAGTGAATCGGTGACATGAAAAGAGTTTGTGGTATGAGAGGTGAGAATACGAGATTGGATTTGAAAATGACGATTATTTAGTAAATGAGACGCCGACCTCACAACTAATTAATCAGAGTATTATCAAGATGGTAGATCTCGACAACACTTTTTTCAATTCGGGAAATGTTTGGATGAACAACGAAAATATCGCACAGAATTGCTGGATTCTTATGATATTTCTTTGTCCAAATAGGAGAATGTTAAAGAGCGAAGGGTTGAACAATACATTATTTAAGGTGTACACCTCAATAATATTTATTCGAAAACTCAAGAAGTGCTAGACTTCAAGAGTTTAATTTTTTTGTAATTTGGTTTAAAAAACAATTTAATATTTAAAAAGAAGTTAGATGAAGATTAGAAAAGGAAATTAATAGTTTTGAGGATGATTTATCTGAGAAAGTAATTTGTATTGAAAAATTTATTGGAATGGAAACAGAAAAAAAATGATGTCAATTTTGAAAGTAAAGTATGAAAATAGTTTGAAGTTTTATTTAGAAAATAATTTAGGATTGTCTTAAAATAACTATCTATTAAATTGAATATAAAGCAATTTTTGACTTAAAAAAAGATAATTATTGGTATTTGGAAATGTTTAATGAAATATTATTTGCTCCAAAGTTTTTCTTTAAAATAGAATCTCCTTTGAAATTGCCTTATTAAATAAAATACTTAAAAAAAGAATGATTTTGATTTAATTTATAAAATATTGTTTTAATGAACAACAAAAGTATCACGTGGAATGCTAGACTCCAATGACATTTTCTTGTCTAAATAATTAAAGGGTGTATTTTATAATGAAAAGTCGAATGTTACTACCTAAGGCGTACGCCCCAATAGTAATTATTCAAGAACTTAACGGATGCTGGACCTTAAGAGTTCTTTACATTGTTAATTAAGAAAATGTTATGTGTTGAGAATAAATTGGATTAAGAAATTAGTATATAATTAATCATATTTTGAAAATACAATTTAAAATAATCCATGATTTTGTTTAGAAAACATTTTTGAATTGTCTTTAAATTAATCAAATAAATGGTGATACAAAAATAATATTCCTAATATTAGTCATTAATAATAATTGCCACCTATTAATTCTAACATTCCAATTAAATTATAAAAGCCACCATGAGCAATATGACTACCAGCAAGAAAGGTAAGGATCATTTATGAAATTAAAAGAGACAATTCAAGCATTTGGCTTTTTGTGTCGTCACCTCCTCTCCAGCAAACAACTTATCGGTATGCGGGGCTCAAATCTGAGATATGGGAAACAGATCACAAGATAATCATACAAAACATCGGAATGAAACTCGAAGCAGTAACATTATTCAGAGCCAAGAATCATAGATACATACTCAACACTATAGAAATCACAATGAATTCACGTACAAACCTCACGATGTCAGAATAAACAGAAGCAAGTGTACTTATCAATTTAAACCAAATGCCATGACTAAACACAAGAAACATAGAAGACTGACTTGAATCACGGTTGAAATCGAATAACATCTACTGCATAACAACATACCAAACATGAAATAGCAACAAACAGAAAGAAAGCTAGAACACAGGACTAGAATGAATGGAAACACATCCAAATAGATTATAAATGTCAGGAAATAGCAACAATGTCAAACAATAGTAACAACAAGTCAATTAGACAGGGGGAATAGCATAATGCCAAAGCGATAGCGATGCAAATCAAAACGCGGCAAGAACATAACCATTCGTGTGCATCCTAGCAACGATGCTAACGTGAGCACAAATGAATTAAAACTTAACGTCAAATCATGAGCGCAAGCCAAAATTATTACAACACGACTTTGGCATTCGAAGAAAAAAAAAGAACCACATACGACATACTCGAAACATTCAGTGCCAACAAAACTCAAAAACAGTAACTGCAATCATCAACATTTTAAATCAATCTAACCATCATTGTCAACTTGCTTTTTATACTCAAATTCCAAAATTACGACATGAACATGGGTTAGAAATACACAACCAAGATAACCAGCAACACAATCCAGCATATTGGTTTAACATTGTTCTTAAAACGGTTATACATTGACTATCAAGCTTAACCAAAACCGAAATCAGAAAACAAAAGCATACGAAAAAATAGCAAACAGAATCGAATGATAATTACACAGTGCTAAAATCGGGCAAGGATAAAAATGTAACCAATCAATAAGCCGAAAGGTGTTGCCGCGCTTGAATCTGGTATGTGCTTGCTGAGATTTTGCTCGGTGTTGTTGAACTTGAATCGAATTCGCAACCCAGTTGTGACATGAATCTTTCATGATATGTTGTTGCTAGATATTGTCGCTACAGATCACACTTGCAATTGTTTCTGCTACTTGAGTTTGCAAATAACCCTGCTTATACCACTCTCGTTTCGTACTGTCACAAGGTCCTTCTCTGCTTTTCAAGTCGCTTTGGTTCAAACTCGAGACCAGATTTGTACCTGTCAAACAGAAAACATAGAGACAACATCATCTAAATCAGTAACAAAATAGCAGCAGATGAATTTCCTATGTTGCAAACCAATAGAATACCACAAGACCAAACAATGTTGTTCACAGCTTCAAGGTATTATGCGCAATTTTGTAATGCTGTAGTCAACTGAAGCATATCATATAACCTTAAGAAGTTATGTCAAGATTTGCGTCGTGAACATCCATCTTCATTTGATTTCAACACAAAACATCTTTCCGAGCTTAGCGAAGGTTCCACTGAGTCAATTAATGGAAGGGCACGAATCAATCGGTGGGTTCCTCATCGATTTCAGAGAAAGACAATCATGTTGGTGATATTGAGCCAGTTAGTGGGCTAGTGGTTGAAGAGAGGCTTTGGGGTTGTTGAAAAGAGGGTTGCGAGCGGAGGTGTTTTCCGGTGATGAAACGATGATGGCGGCGCCGTTTTGAGGTAACGACGGCGTCGGTTCCAAGGAGAAGAGAAGATGTGCAGTGGGATCTCGTTTGGAGTGATGATGAGTTAAAACGGCGGAAGGTTATGGTTTGGGGTTGATTTGGGGCGGCGCCGATCTAGGGTTGGAAAGGGGGAATGAACAGTGTTCTTCTCCTCCCTTCAATCGGTTCCTCCCTTCCTTAAAAAACAAGCCACAGCCAAACCCTAATGGGCCGCTGAAATGGGCCTTCCTCAAATCCTGTTTTCTATTTTCTTTTCAATTATTATTAACAAACATTAACAAATATAATAATTAATTTAAACTAAATTAATAACTATTTAAATATATAAATATTAAATATAAAAATAAAAGATATTAACAAATATATATGTAAAACAAACTAAAAAAAAACAAAAAATAATATTTACAAGTAAAAGAGCTATATATGTGCATAAAATATTATTATTAATAATATTTTAAGAAGAAAAAGGTTTAGGAAATTAAGGAAAGAATTAATATTTACAAAAATGCTCTTTTAGGCCACGTGTCACGCTTTAATTGGTTAAAAGGATTTTTTTTTGAAAAACGTCCAATTTCGGGTGGACACGTGTCTAAACGGCATGAAACAATAAATGCAAAAATATTTACGAAAGGGGTAGGACAAATTTAGGGTATGACAGACAACACAGGGGCAGACGCGACAACCACATACCGGGGAATACTATGCACTGGGGAAATAGCACGACACTATGGAATTCTAAAGTGGTGGCCAATTGGTGCAAGCATGACCAATTGTCACTTTAGGATGAAACAGTAAGAATGGGATCCTCAATGGAGAGGGCACCAACGAGACGGTCTCCACTGGGGAATATCCAATAGTAATTATGCAACAGATTCAGGCATGACCGGCTGACACTCTAGGATGACAGGGTAATATAGGATCCACACGGTGGTAGGATCAGGTAAATGACAAGTGCTGGAGTTTTCGGGATTCCTTTAAACAAAGAGATCGAGCAGGATCTTCAGGAATCGTCGGGAAATATACATGGAGAAACAAACATTAGAAACATCCGGAAGAACATCAAATAAACTCTGAAACACACCAGAGATACTCGGAAAAATGTCGAATAAACTCTGGGATAAAGAAACAAAATGAGAACATCTATAAGAGCATGAGATGACGACAAAGTCTCTGAAGGTATATCCGAAACATTTAGGAAATTAATAAATGTACGGAACAAGTTTGAAGACCTATCTGGAAGAACATTAGATAAGCAACCAAGGGGTTCTAGAAGAAACATCAGAACCAAAACTCAATCTGGAAAACCATCAGAAGGAGAAATAAATCCGGAGAAACATCGGGTAGATTCTAGAAAACCATCAGAATCACAGGGAAATGTCTGGAAAACCATCAGATAAGTTCTTGAATAATATCAGAACAAAGACTCGATTTGGAAAACCATCAGAAAGAGGAATAAATCTGGAAAAGCATCAGATAGATTCTATAAAGCCATCAGAATTGCATGGAAATATCTGGGAACCCATCAGATAAGTTTTAGAAGAACATCAGAACAAAGACTCGATCTGGAAAACCATCAGAGAGAGGAATGTATCTGGAACACCATCGAAAAGATTCTGGAAAACCATCAAAATCACAAAGGAATATCTGGAAAACCATCAGATAAGTTATGGAAGAACATTAGAACAAAGAATTGATCTGGAAAACCATCAAAAAGAGAAATAAAACCGGAAAAACATCTGATAGATTATGGAAAACCGTCTGAATCAAAAGGAATATCTGGAAAACCATTAGATAAGTTCTGGAAGAACATCAAAACAAAGACTCGATTTGGAAAACCATCAGAAAGAGAACTGTATCTGGAAAACCATCGGATAAGAAAAATGTCATATCTGGAAGAATATCAGATAGATACGACACAAAATTGTTTGGTAGGTGCCAAGTAAGTTGGACTTCGGCCACAAGGTAAGACATGGATAAAACACGACCTCGGGAGAAATGCAAATAAGGATGAAACACTCATGTTATGCATATGTATATGAATAATGCTATGATATATAATCAAATGCAAATGCAGATGCCGACGACAAGGCTCAACTCTTGTGGTGAGATGACAAGACTGGAAGACTGACTCCTCAATACGGAGATCACTACCATTCTGCTTGGGGACTAAAGGTGTTACTGCTGAACACATCTCTGCCACATCTTTAAATTGTATCAAGTTGATGATCCTTGTAGGAAGGATGAAAAACTGCCTGGGGATCCTTCAAGTAAATTGCCCTAGATTACACCGTCTGTTATAGATGAACTGATAATCACTTCAACTTGTATGATTCGTGAAAATGACTATTTTACTGTACCCTCGGGAGGTCTACCCCAGTATGAGTCTTGAAAAGTCTTTTGGATAAACCAAATCTGAGAAGACCTTGCCTTGAACAAATCTTGAACTGATTCTCAGACAGAATGTAAAAGGAACTTGCCCCTGATAGGATCACTTGACCAAGTTTCTCGATTGTTTGAAAATTCCTTAGAGGAAAGCCAGTTTGCAAACAAAAATATTCATACAAACATGGTAATGCAAAGTTCATGCAACTTTTAAAATCAAAATTATTTTTGAAAGATGAAAATAAATGAATCGTTGGTTAGAACACGGTGGTTCAAGACGCTCAAAGTTTAAAACAAATGTGTACTGCCAAAATAAATGATTCGCAAAGATCTTTTGGAGTCAGTTTACGCAACCTTGATGTAGTATGCATTCAAAATAACCTTGCTTCAGTTAGGTCTTTTGAGGGTTCTAACGTGGTCTGGTTCACGGTCTACGAAACAAAGGATAAAGGCTCAAAATTTATTTGTACCCACCCAATCTACATGATAACTTCATTCATATGCTCAGTTAACTCATATTATTTGCTCAGGTTCCCATAGGTTAGGAATTGAACTGATAATAATGACGATGGTTCAAAAGTCAATAGACCTTTTTGAAAAGGCAAACCACTACTTCCCTATAACGTTTGGTTGTTTTGACATTGAGAATTTCCAGGGTAAGGATTTAAAGATCTTTTCTTTTTAGTATCCCTAACTTTAGCCTGAACTATTTCTTTTAAAGCACACAGTCAGCAGGATGTCCCAATTTTGCCTGTCTCCTTCATAGGTTTTGACTTAGCGGGCTTTTTCTTTTGATGATTTTTGTGTGGAAGAAAGTGACTATCTGGATTCAATGATCACGGTGAACCGTCATCGGCGTTTTGGCTTAAAAAACATCTTCAACACTTACTTGTGGTGTACGAAGGAAAATTATGAGTGCGACCTTTATATGAAAGGTGTATTGCAGGAACACACAACCAAGTTAATTGAGAACTACCCATGCCCCAGGTTAAGATTGCGGGTTTTTTGTAACGAAAGAAAACTCCGACTTCTGGGCTCGAAGGGGTTGACAAGGGAATAACTTCCTTATTTCTCCAGTGTTTAGGGATTGAAACAATGTCTTACATCGTCAACAAAGTTTGATTGAAAGCATACTGACAATAATTATGGGTATAACGTTTTCATCATCCTCCCTCCAATCTTTGCATATCAAAAATTTGGACAAGAAGTAAATATTTGAAAGATAAAGCATAAAGATGCAAATAATAGACAAAATGAATTGAAATCGAAAGTTGCAATGCTCATTTCGTTAATGTAAAAGTACGAACATAATATGAAGGAAAAAAGCTAATATAAAAATAAGGAAAATATAAACAACGAGAAACAAAAGGTCTAATGACTAAATCAATATAAAGATGGCGTCCTGTCTGAAACACAAATAATTCGTCGGTAGGGCTGGAAATGAGTCGAGTCGAGTCGAACTCACCTCAGCTCGGCTCGACTCGTTAAGAATTGTTCGAATTCGAGTTCGAGTTCGAGTTCGACACGAACTTTTTTTTAAGCTCAAACTCGACTCGTTATAAGTTCACGAACAGTTCGATTCGACTCGTTAGGTTCATCTCATTAGGTTCAGCTCACATGGTTCACGAACTTAAAAACTATTTTTTAAAATATATATATTTTTTAGTATATTTGACATTTTAAATAAATATATATTTTTTAAATAAAATATTAAAATAAAATAAAAGTTATCATATTGATATTTAACTTTATCTTCAAAATCTACTAATTCAAAACCTACACAACTTTCAAGAGATACATTTGAGAGTCTAACTCAAAAACTACTAAATTGAAGATTAAATTTGTCTAAGATTTGAAGTAAATATTTAAACCTAATCTTAAAGACAGTATAATTCTTTTCATATGTAATCGAGTTGACTCATGAACCTAACGAGTCGAACTATGTATAGTTCAAGTTCAGCTCATTTAGTTAACGAACTTAATTTTTCGCTCATACTCAACTCATTTGGTTAATGAACCTAGTTCAACGATTTAATTGTCGAGTCGAATTCCGAACTATCTTCGAGTTGGTTTGGTTCATTGCCAGCCCTATTCGTCGGGGTTAGGCCGAAGCTTCACTTTTAGTGCCCTGGCAAAGGATTGTTTTGGACATTTGGATGATTATCCGTAAAATCAAGGATTTCAGTTCTAACCAACTCACGCACTCTAGCCTTTAGTGCAAAATAATGCTCCAAGTCGTGGCCTAGGGCACCCTCGTGAAAAGCGCACTAAAGATCATCCCTAAATCCAACTGAAGGAGGATTAGGACGGGGTTGTAAAGCCCTTGTAGTGATCAGCCCTCGTTGAACCAGGTAAGGATAAAGTTCTGTGTAAGTCATTGGAATAGGATCAAATTGATTCCTATTTCAATACTAGTCTTGTCTAACAATGGGACGTTGAGGAGTCTGAGCTGGTTATGGAGCAACAACATGATGATCAGCAGGTTGAGGTCCATGGCGAGGCCTTCTTGATTCAGTCGTGACAACATTGGTTTGATCCTCTTTCTTCTTATGGAAATTCCCATAGGAATTCTTTGCCCCACTAGAAGATTCGGCAGCTTTGGATACCTTACCATTTTTCAAACCTTCTTCTAACCTCTGGCCAATAGTCACCAGATCTGTAAAGCTTGAGGAGACACTCCCAATCATCTTTTCCCAATAGAAAGGAGACAGAGTATCCATGAACATTCCTGTCAATTCCTTCTCTGCAATATGGGGTTCAACTTGGGAAGCTAACTCCCTCAAACACTGAGCGTATTCCTTGAACGACTCTTTTTCCTTCTGAGACATACTTCGAAGTTGACGGCGATCGGGAGCCATGTCCAAATTGTATTTGTATTTCTTCATAAAAGCGTTGGCGAGATCCTGGAAGCAGTGGATGTTATTATGCTCTAAATTCATATACAACTTGAGAGAAGCACCACTCAAACTGTCCTGAAAGCAATGGATGAGCAGCTTCTGATTGTTGGTGTAAGCTGCCATCTTTTGGAAGTACATGACTAGATGGGATCTTGGACATGAGTGACCTTGATACTTCACAAACTCGGGAGTCTTGAATTTGGCTGGCAAAACAAGACCAGAAACTAGACACATATTGTCGGCATCAACTTTGAAGAAATCAGTACCCTCAACAGCTTGGAGTCTCTTGTTTATGATTTGAAATTGTTCACGGGTAATCTCAGGCTCAACAAAATCTTCATGGTCTTCCCCTTGAGCACCGGCAGCATTGTACTCATAGGGAGGATTCTCAAAGGTAACTTGGACAATCTGATTAACAGTGTGGACCACATGTCTGAGCTCGGTAAGGACGGGAGCTTGAAAAGCTGGTCTGACGGTCTGACCAATCATAGCAGTAGATGCAAAAGGTGGAGAGTAGTTAGGAGGTAAACCAAACTATGGCCAAGTAGATGGTGGCAATTGGGCAGGAGGGGGATCAACACTTGAAACTTCCTGAATGACGGTCCTTTGAGGTGGCTCTCCTCTGGAAATCAGTAGTTGAAGCATCTCGTTAAGCCTAGTCATGCCTGCTTTCAACTTATCGATCTCCGTTCGTATTTCTGTATTATGTTCCTCTTGTTCCGACATCTAGAGTATATAGTTAGCTCTAGTCCGATATCTGTGTCAAGGAATCAGCTTGACGACTCAAAGGAACACTGGAAGATAAAGACAACTGGACATGAGGAACCGGGGAAAAATGCAAGACATGATGTTAATGCAATGCAATGGTTTCAAGAACTTCAACGGTCGATTGCAAATATTCTCTAAGAAACGCTGAAAAATGTTTTAGACTTTAAAATGTAAGACCTTTTGAATTTGCAAAGGACAATTGAATGATATGATGTTTTATGGATGCAATGCACAACCACAAACAACAAAAGTCCTAGGTTAGGGGAACGTGAGCGGAGTCAAGGTCTACCCTTCCCAAAAGGTATGTATTATAGGTTAGTTGTACCTACAGAACAAGAATTCTAAAGAAGTGCCCAAAGTCACCAGTCCATCTTTTGGATATTATCAATTTTCCGACTAACTCGACAGTTAATAATATTATCAAGATAACCTCTTTTGAGTGTAGTATCGCGTAACAACTATTTTGGGAATACTCCCTCATAGTCCTCGCACTACGTCCTAGATAAGGCCAAAGTGGGGTTAAAGGTAACTACGGTCCTCAGTATCACAGGCTCGAATCAAAAATAGTAAATGTTTTCACGAATACTCGTTCAACAAAACCATTTTTCAAAAGGGCCTCAACTGAGTGGTGATTCTCAAGTCAGCTTGGTCGGGAATCACTCCTTATAAGCCTCGTCGAATATATCACCTTCCTATAACAATTTCACTCAAGTCCGGGTGTAGGACTTATCTCACAATAAAGATACCCCCAAGTAAGGCACGATAATATATACAAACAAACAAATAATAAAGCAAATGACATACAATAAACAAAGTAGGGATAACCCTTAAAAGATAAAACAGTCCCCAATGAAGTCGCCATTTTTTGTTGCGGTGAGAATAGGATAACAAATTATTAATTAATTTGTATCACATCTTTAGTTCACAACCGGTCTTTGATTTATCCGAAGAAAAGGTTAAAGAAGGAAATACCTAATTTTGCATCGTAAACACAATGCGGGAAGAGATCTAGGTAAGGGGTTGGTTAAGCTTAAGGAAGATATTAGCACCCTAAACTTTTGTAGTACTCTACAGGGACCTTTTATTTAATGTTTGTTATTTTGCTTTAATTATCTACTCGATGGTATATTTCCAAGGGTTAAAGATAAATGAAGACCTAAAGGTTAGTCTTAAGTTTACTCGCCAAGACTCGCATCTTGTGCCTACGTATCCGAGATAGGGGATGGAATCAGAGTAATCGTAGTCCCCCTCGAAAAGGAGGTTAGAAACTTCTTGACTATAGTCAAAGTTTCAATGGGGAATAAGCGTTCTTAAGGAAGCGCTTACGTGGAGTGCGGCAACTCCTATTTCTACGTTGTAATTGAATTGAGTTTAAAAGGGTAAAAATAGGTATTCCACGACGGGAAATCTAATACGGAGTGCGGTAACTCCTCATCCTAATGCTAGGGTAAAGGGTAAAATTGTCCACATGGGGACGCCTAAAAATATGAGTACGACGACTAGAATTCTCTAGGTTGTAAAGTTGAATTGAATTTGAAAAGGTCAAAGAGGTATTCCTCGGCGGGAAACCTAAAACGGAGTGCGGTGACTTCTTAACCTAATGCTAGGGTAAAAGTGTAATTCGGTCCACGGCGGAACGCCTATGCAATTAGGGTTTGAAAAAGTCAAAGGGGAGGATTGTTGACACGGCGATCAAACGACTAGACCTAATCCTTCAGAAGGGATTTAACGGTAAATAAAATAGTGAAAATATGATTAAGTGGCAGTATAAAAATACGGGAAAGGTACGAAAATAGTAAAGGAAATGCACAGCGACGATATACTCGCATAAATTACAACCCAAAATGAGACGAAATTAAAAATAACAGCGACGATAGCCTCGCATAAATTACAAACCATAAGACGAAATACGAAAAGTACGGGGGATTAGTAATTTTACAACTGAGAAAAATGAACACCAGATGACAATTATCGGAAATGTTAAGCATTTTAGCATGTTTAGGTTAGAACTATTTTTAAGAAAAAAAAAATTATAATTAATTAAAAATTAAGTAGTAATTATTTAAAAAAACTTTAGTATTAATCTATTTATAAAAAAAAAGGGATTTTAATTTTTTAAGAAAAAGTTTATTTTGTTAATTTTTAAAGAAAGGTTAAAATTTCATTTCTTAAAAGAAGTTAAGTGTAATAAAAATGAATGTTAATTTTAGGGAGATTAGAAAAAAAGAAGTTAATTTTAAATTATATAAAATTAAATTTTGGAATTAAGAAAATTAAGTTACACCATATGCTTTAAGTCATTAGAATCTTATTTTCCCTAAAAATTATTTATAAGAAAATGGTTATTTAAATTATCTTAACGTTACACCTTATGCTTTAATTAGAAAATTATTAGTAAATGATCTTAACATTACAATTATTTATAAGAAAATGATTTTAAGAATTATTTTAACGTTAGAATTTTTGTAATTAATAAATTGAACCTAATAAAATCTAAAGATTATAAAATAATAAAAATAAATAAAGAATGGGTCAAATATAAGAAGCTAGTATCAATTAGGGTTTTTGAAACCCTTTCCCATCTTCTTCTTCTCCATAGTGGCGGTAGCGGTTTTCCCATGGATGAATTTTTGAAATTTTTTCCTCTTTTCCTGGCTTGCATGTGTTCTTAAAGCTTTTCATTTTTGCGTTCTGGTTCGCCCGTCTTCCTCTTTTCGTGCCACCTTAAAGAAAAACAAGAATACACATGCAACAAAAATTGCTTACCCTCAATGGGTTGGGAGTGATTTCGCTGGAGTTTGTGGTGTTCTTGCTTCGTCGCGACCGATGATGAGTCCACTCTGAGGCTTTGTGGATGAATTTGCGAATGGTGATGTTCTTCGTCCTTTTTGATGTCCGACGATGAACGGCTGGCCTTTTTTTCGTTGGATGATGATGATGTGCTTATAATATTCTTTTCTTGATGATGATTTAGGCTTGGACCTACTAAGTTTCAGGAAATAAAGTTTCACGGTTTTGTCACGTGTTGATGATTTTCAGGAGTTTGTGGGTTGGATTTGATCCGTTGTTATGAAATCCATGGCAATGTTGTTGGATTTGATCTACTGTTACGAAATCCATGGCAATGTTGTTGGATTTACGAATCTGTTTGCTACTTCTCAGATGTGTTGTTGCGCTTTGTTTGAATGAGTTTGTTGCATTGTTGGTTGGAACTTGACTTTGTGCGTTATACTGTTTGATCCAATTTGGCTCAGAATTTTAAGGAAAATGTGTTTAGGGTTCGTTTGGAAGAAATCATTTTTTAGGAATAAGTGTTTTTTCCAAAAAGCACTTATTTTTAAAAATCACTTTTTCTCACTTTTCTCTCTCTGGTTGGAATAAGAACTGATTCTACCGGTCTTGTGCCGAAGTCGGAAATATAAGTCGGGAGCTGGCGGCGGAATATTCGTTGTCCTCCCGACGTACCCAATGATGACCATTGAACTGAGGGTATCGAATCCACTCTGAGGCCGGTGATGAGTCCACTCTGAGGCTTTGTGGATGGATTCGCGAACGGTGATGTTCTTCGTCCTTTTTGATGTCCGATGATGAACGGCTGGCCTTTTTTTCGTTGGATGATGATGATGTGCTTATAATATTATTTTCTTGATGATGATTTGGGCCTGGATCTACTGAGTTTCAGGAAATAAAGTTTCACGGTTTTGTTACGTGTTGATGATTTTCAGGAGTTTATGGGTTGGATTTGATCCGCTGTTACGAAATCCATGGCAATGTTGTTGGATTTACGAATCTGTTTACTACTTCTCAGATGTGTTGTTGCACTTTGTTTGAATGAGTTTGTTGGATTGTTGGTTGGAACTTGACTTTGTGCGTTTTACTATTTGATCCAATTTGGCTCATAATTTTAAGGAAAATGTGTTTAGGATCCGTTTGGAAGAAATCATTTTTTAGGAATAAGTGTTTTTTCCCAAAAGCAATTATTTTTAAAAATCACTTTTTCTCACTTTTCTCTCTCTGGCTGGAATAAGAACAGATTCTGACGGTCTTGTACCGAAGTCGAAAAGATAAGTCGGGAGCTGGCGGCGGAATATTCTGTTGTCCTCCCGACGTACCCAATGATGATCATTGAACTGAGGGTGTCGAATCGAAACAAATTAATTTTCTAACCGTTAAAATTGCTGCTCTATTGTTGGTTTTGTTTTACAGGTTCGGAGAAAAATCGGAAGATTGACGATCAGGCTCGAAGATACCTTTAGGACATTTTAGGAATTTATTTTGTAATTTGAAATTAATCTATGTAATGCTGTAATAATTAAAATAATAGAATAAATAAAATTCTATTTTCTTATTGACTTGCAATTACTTTCTCGATTAAATTTTCCGAAATAATTCCTCTGATTAATTCCAACGAATAAATTAACTTAATTGAAATTATTCGATTCAATTCCTTCACATAAACTCAACCAACTAAATTCGATTAATTAAATTCAATCGATTAAGCGCTTCCAATTAAATTCGTCCAAATAAAATCCTCTGCTTAAATCCATACAAATAAACTCAACTGATTCAATTTACCTGACTAAATCCGTCCGATTAAATTTCTCTGACTAAATCCATAGAAATACCATTCCATTTCCATTCTGGAATATTCAACGGTTTCATCAGACCCAACGGTCTCTGGTGTTCAATCTTCGACTTCCGACAAGTCTAACCAGCATACACAAACTCAACCACTTCTCTCTTCATCTATGGCCACCAAAACAATTTCCCCAAATCCAGTTACATCTTCATAGTATCGGGATGGATACTCAAACCACTTAAATGTCCACCCTCAAGAATACTCTTATCCAACTCACATTATCTGGAACACAAACTCTATCACGACATTTCATGATACCATTTCTATTAATTTGAAAATCATCTTTTCAACTTTGATCCATCAATTCCACCGATCTACCAACTCAAATCAGAATTCCGACCTCTTCGAATCTCATTAAGAATACCAGTAGTAAGCCTCAACATACAAAGCTTAACTCCATAGGAAGTCTCTTCACAGACCAAACTCATATCCCGAAATTGCTCAATCAGTTCTAACTCTTTTACCATCATCATCGATATAAGCAAAGATTTTCAAATCAATGCTTCAGTTACCACGTCTGCTTTATCTGAATGGTAATTCAACCCAAAACCATCGTCCCTCGGAAGTCCCAACATCTCCTCTGCCTCATATTCAACTTTTTCTAATCAACCAAATACTTTTAAGCTCTTATGGTCACTAGACATCTCAAATCTCGAACCAAACAAATAATACCTCCAAAGCTTCGGCACAAACACAACAACAACCAACTCTAAATCATGCGTCAGATAATTCCTCTTATGCACCTTAAGTTGCCTTAAAGCATAAGCTAAACTTGCTGATGTTGCATTAACACACCTCCCAATCCCATCAACGAAGCATCACAATGTACCATAATGGTTCTGTCGGATTCGGCAAAATCAAACCTGAGCTGTTGTCAGTCTTCTCAAAAGCTCTTGCAACTTTTCTTCATACTTTGCATCCCAAAACAAAAGCTTAAACCTTCATAGTCCACTGCTTCAATGGAAAATATGACTTGGAAAAATACTTCAATGAATTCCAATAACAATCTGTCAACCCAAGAAAACTTCCAATCTCAAATACCGTTTTTGGAGCTTCCCATTGCTATACAACTTCAACCTTCGTCATATCAACCACAAACTTGCCCAAATAAGCATGGAACATCCTGTTCATACTCTACAAACCCACATGGTGCATTAGTCACACCCAAATGACACTACTAAATACTTATCATATCCATACCTCGTTCCAAAAGCAGTCTCCTGAATATCTTCAGCCCCCACACGAATCTGATGATACCTAGTTCTCAAATCTATCTTACTGGACACACTTGCAACAACCAACTAATCCATCAAATCATTAGTCCTTGAAAGTGCACACATATTTTCGATAGTCACCTTGTTCACTTATCTATAATCCACCCAAAGCCTCACAGAACCTTCTTCCTTCATAATCAACAAAATTGGTGCACCCCATGGTGACACACTCAGACAAAAGAGTCTCTCCTCAAGCGAATCTTCAAGTTGACTCTTCAACTCTTTCAATCCCAATGCACACACACTATATAGAGTCATCAATATCGGGCTAGCTTCAGGAACTAAGTCGATCACGAACTCCATTTCACGTTCCGGCGGTAAATCACTTATCTCATTAGGAAGAATTATCGGAAAAATTCTTTTTTTTTTCATTTTCAGAAAAACATCATTTTTTTTCGAAAAAAAATCAACCATATTTATTTTTCAAAAAAATATTTTTTAGTTGTCAGAAAAAAAATTGATTTTATTTTTATTTTTGAATTTTTTAAATTAAATTTAGTAAAAATAAAAATAATCCATTGAATAATTAAAATATATAAGATCTATTGGACTAATCAATGCATATAAATGAATAAATTTAATTCAATTCATTAATCACTTTTCTATATGATTGATGAATTTTTTAATAAATAAATTAGATGAATTTTGTCTTAATAATTTTAATTGTCATCGGTAATTTATTTTGAATTTGATAAATTTAGAATATATATCATTTACGAAAGTATTAATAAATATAACACAATTTATTAATATGGTAGATTATATCATGAACACGTTAGATTAATCTAAATGATTATATATAAGATAATACTAACTTGTGTTCTAAAATTTATATTAAAAAAATTAATAAAAAATTAAATTTTATATTTTTATTTAAAATATTGCACAATTTTCAAAATATTATTTCTAGTTTTAGTTCTTACTCACTAAAATGTATTAAATGTATTAAATGAGTAGGTGTAGAATAGTAATACAATAAGTTTATTTTGCACTTAGGTGGTGCACCACTATGATCAAAATACTTTAAATGGGTATGTGGTTTACTATGTAAGAGAGATTTTTGTTCTTGCATATAAGATCTATATCATTCGGATAACATTTCTTATATTGCATGTTTAAAAGGCTATATTAGTTAAAATAAATCTTAGATAAAAATAAATACGTAAAATTTACAATAAATCAATTATAATTTTTTCAGTAATTAAAAAATATTTTTTTTTCTCTTTCTTATTATAACCGCCACCTCATAATTTCAATTAAAAAATTAAATTCAAAATAGAAACACTTTATTAATTATTTTTAAAAATATAAATATAATGTGTTTTCATGCAAATTTCTCGTTAGTTAAAATATTAAGAAGTTAAAACAGCATATTTTTTTTATTACTTTATCTCTTATAATCGAGACCATCAATTATCTTATCATCAATATATTAATCATTTATACATTAATAACTAGAATTTTAATTAAATATCTAAGAATTAACCTTATTATCATTACTAATCACATTCAACTACCTTTTTATTATCAATTAGATATAGTTATTAGCTATTGCGGTTAGATTAATTGATTATTTATGTTCACCTAACCAATTTTTACCTATAAAACATTTTACTTCAAAGTACTAATATGTTAGTTAATAATATGTTAATTAAGTAAAATTTGTTGGAATTAAACTCCAATCTTAGAGATAATCCAAATCAATTTTGATTAAACAAGAATCAATCTTTTTAATTGATTACGTTTCTCGTCGTTCACACTTCACTTGAGTGATTCAATCACACATTGATTGTAAGATGATTTCGTTGCACAAAGATTTGATGAGAGAGAGAGAGAGAGAGATATTTGGGAGAAGAGGGAATTTTATTGAATGATTATGAGTTACTCATAATCTCTTATTTTTTAACCATATGGTATCTCCCTATTTATAATTGACATTACTTACACACCAAGTAATACTTAACTAATTCACAAAATAAATACTTATTTTAACTGGGTCGAAGTTAACTCCTTTGGCAGCTATATACTTCGACAACTAAAGAGTGTATTCGACTACTACTCTATCGAATACATTCGACTTCGACTCTGTCGAATCTTACAACATGCTTAACACAAAGAATTACATATTTAACACATCACCTAATTCATTGTGTCTAAGCTATTTACATTCATCATTGTTCTTAATCTCTTGAATAGTTCAACCTACACAATCTTCGTCATTATGTCAGTAATCTGATTAACTGATCTGCAATGTTCCAAGTTCAACTTCCCATTTGCTAGTTGCTCTTAAAGGTAATGAAACCTCACCTTAACGTGCTTACTTTTTCTGTGTGCTATTGGATTCTTCGCTAGATTGATAGCAGACATAATGTCGATCTTCATGGTCATTTTCCCATGATTCTTCCCTGTAATTTCTTTGATCAAATTCAACATATATGTTGCTTGGCATGCACAGAGAAATGAAACTATGTATTAAGTTACACATGATGATAATGATATTACTGGTTCCCTTCTTGAGATCCAAGCAACTAGTGCACCACCTAGCATAAACACATGACCAATTGTGGAATTTTTATCCTCGACATTACGACACCAACTTGAGTCGGTGTAACCCACTAGTTTGCATTCTTTTTCCTCATCTGCAACAAGAAACAAAATACCATAGTCGAAAGTTCATTTGAGATACCTTAGTATCTTCTTTATGGATGCAAGGTGTGATACCTTTGGCCTTTGCATGAGTCAACTCACCATACTTATATTGTATGCTAGATCAGGCCTTGTATGACAAAGGTATTTAGTGATCTAATGAGTCTTCGGGTCCTTTGTCAGTTTCAATCTTGTTCCAACTAGTGTCAAGTTTGGATTTCATTCATCCATCTCAAATCTCTTGAGTATCTTGCTTGCATATCTTCTTTGGTGCGACATCAATCCTCTACTACTCTTGTAGAATTCGATTCCAAAGAAATATAAAATGTTGCCAAAATCAGACATTTTGATCTCCTTGCTCACACCACCTTTGAATTCTTTAATCTCTTTCTTACAACTACATGTTATTACCAGGTCATCAACATATAAACATAGTATAAGAAGCTCACTCGTGCTTCTTCTAACATATACTCCATACTCAATTGTGCATTTTACAAATTTTCTCTCTCTTAGGAAACTATCTATATTCTTATTACAAGCTCTTGGAGTTTGTTTAAATCCATACAAGACTTTATGCAACATGTATACCTTTCTTTCTTGGTCTTGCTTCACAAAACCAACTGGTTGTGCTACATAAACCTCTTCATCTAGAGGATCATTCAGGAATGCACATTTCACATCCATATGACACATATACCAGGTTTTCATGTTTGTTAGGCCAACAACCAACCTGGTTATTTTAATCTTAGAAACTCGTGCAAAGACTTCATCAAAGTCAACTCTTTCTCCTTTTGGATTCAACTTCACTTTGTAAACCCACTTCACATGAATTGCCTTCTTGCCTTGTGACAATTCAACTAGTGACCAGCTTTTGTTTACTTCTATGGACTATAGTTCCTCCATTATGGATTTCATCCACTTCGAGTCCTTCAATGGCTTAATTACATTGATTGGCTCAGCATCTGCATAGAATGCATAATGAACAAGTTCACCTTCTTATTCTTTGAGATCTGCTTGTGTCTGCTTTACCTCTGGCTTCTTCTTTTCTAACTTATCTATTAGTTTCACTAGCTGGTTCATCGCGTATGATTCTCACTGAATCATTCTTGACATATTTATTCAAATCTCATTCCTTAAGCTCATTTATGATCACACCCTGCTTGTTTACTGGGTTGAATAGTTTGTATCCACCATTAGAGTGATATCTTATTAGGATCATCTGGTTTGACTTGCTATCAAGTTTTCTTCTCAACTGATCAGACACATGTCTATGTGCTATGGATCCAAACACGTTCAGATGACTTAAGTTAGGCTTAACACCAGATCAACATTCTTCTGGTGTGATTCCTTCTAGCTTCTTTGATGAATACACGAGGCATACTATAATACCCAACACCATCAGATAACATAATACTTAACAAGAAAATCCCCAATCCTTTTTTACTAACTTCCCTTTGGTTTGTTATTTTAGTTATTTCTTGATTTTAATCTTTAATAATTCTTGATTTAACTTTGGTAGTTTTAATTCTAGTTATTTCTTGTTTTTAGTTTTAGTTAATTATTGATTTAATTTTGGTAATTTTAATTTAGTTATTTCTTGCTTTTAATTTTAGTTAATTCTTGATTTAACTTTGGTAATTTTAATTTTAGTTATTTCTTGATTTTAATTTTGGTTAATTCTTGACTTCATTTTGTTAAATTTTTAATATTCAGTTTTAGACTTAGTTCTTGGTGTTACTTGTGATGTACTTATATTTATTAAATGTTGATAAAACCTTCTGGTTAGTCTTTGGGATTTTAATTAGAATTTTTGATAGTTTTGACTAGGTTGATATTTTATTATTAGCCTTTTGAGTAACTCCTCGTGATTGATTATCATGAAATTCTTGATACATTTGAAACCTTTGATGCTTTGATTAATTCTCGATGCTCTACTGTGTGTTCGATAATTTGACATGATGCGATTTTTCTCTTTGTGCTTGAGGCTTGTTTATGTTGTTGTTTGCTCATTGTACATTACTGTTATGATGTGTAACACCCCAAATTTAATTGAAATATTTTAATTTATTTAATTAAGAATATTCATTTTCGGCGATTTTTGGCGGTTTTGTGGAATTTTGAAGAATTATGCATAATTGAGTTATTTATTTTGAATAATAGTATATAATATGAAGATATTAATATTATTATGAATTAAAATAAATATAAGTGAAAGAAGGGCAAATTGGACATTTAAGAGGAGTTAGTGAGGGTGTTGTGGGAAAAGCCCAAATTGTGAGGTCTAAGACTAGGTTTGACAAAATAGAATTCTGAAGGGAATTAGGATTCATTTGTGAACCGTGAAAAATATTGTGGCCAGAGAGCTCTGAGGAGAAGATTGGAGGCAGAAGATTCCCGGAGATAATCGTGAAGACTTTGAATCGACTAAGGTATATGGAGTATAACTTTTCATGATTTTCCATGTGTAGCTTTCAATGTAATTATGGTTGATTTACGGGTTTAAGTATTTAATGGGAAATTATGAGAAAATGGGATTTTTGGCCTTCGTGACCTAAATCTATTATGGAGATTGTAACCGTAGAGATTTTAAGGGTATAGATGAGAAATTATGGTCTTTGGCTTTCGTGGCCTAAGCCGATTATAGGTAAATCTAGTCGTGGTTCAATTGAGGAAAAAGGGATTTTGGCCTTCGTGGCCTAAATCTGGTTTTGGGATCTCTGATGTTGTGGTGTAGTGGTAAGTATTCCTGACAGTTAGAGCATAATATGAGAAAGGGAAACCTTAGGCCTTCGTGGCCAAAACCTTGAACAGTCATATGACTGACCCTGTAGGAATAAGAATATTTGAATGTGAGTAACTCTAATGCCTTAGGGTGTAATTGAAGAAAAAATTATGATTCAAGGCTGAATATGTTCCGAGATTGGCCTAATAAACCGTAGTTTTTGTGCCTTTATCGCTGTAGGATCTTAGGGATGTTTTGGGGGAATTGGGTAAGTGAATCGTAGAGCCTTTTGGGTAGAAATCAGTTCTGGTGCGTAGTAGAATTTACTGTCATCGCACAGTTCGCCTAGCGAAGAAAGCTTCGCCTAGCGAACAATGATGTTCCCAGACTCGCCTAGCGAAGAAACTCGCCCTAGACTCGCCTAGCGAACATGCCAGCGAACGTAGCAGAGTCTCGCGAATATTGATCGTGTGCAGCGATGCCTTGATGTTTGATTCTGTGATTTATGTGACGAGTTAACATGAGTATGATAGTGAGGTTTATGTGATAAATAAGCGATAGTATGAGGATTACCACGAGTATAATTATGAATTAATATGTGATAATATGATGAATTGATGTGAGTATGACTGTGAATGCTATGTGATTTGTACATGATCATATGATGATTTTCTATGATGTATGATGATGATTATTATGATGAATTATGATGATGTGATGTATGATGATTATTATGATGAGATATGATGACATGATGTATGAAGAGGATTATTATGATGAGTTATGATGACATGACGTATGATGATGATTATGAAGATGAGCTATGACGTTTGATGATGATGAATATGATGAATGATGATGCACCTATGATGTTATTATGAGGATGATTTGTGACGTGTGCATCATGCATTCATGTGCATCTGGACTTCAGTTCAGGACCTCGATTACTTTGGCTTCAATCCTATTGTGTGGATGTAAAGTGTTTTGATGTGCTCCGGTTCTCTAGTAGAATCGATCCTATTGATGGAGATCTATGGAGGGTTGATGACCCAGTGTCCATCGCGTTGTGATGATTGGTACCACATACATTGAGTCTATGTTGCATTTGCATTTATGAGTCTTTTTATATGAATTATGATGTTGTGTCCTTCGAGGCCTATTGAAGGATATGAATGTGTTGAATATGAAATGACGCCGTTTATATGTTGATTTTTATACATTTTTTATCATGAATTGTTTTACTCACCCTGCCTGTTTGAATGTTACCTCCACGTGGGTAACATCCAGATACCAGGTTTAGCTGTGGATGTCGTTGAAGACTTTTGAAGTTTTGAGTTGTTGGGCTTTGGTCAACCTAGAGGGTCTTGCTCTGATGGTGTAACATTGGGTTAGGGGTCTTTGAGTTGAGTTATGTTTATTGAGTTTATTTTGATTATCTTCCCGTATGAGGAAACCTTGATTATGCCTTTGAGTTCCGTTGTTTTATGTAGTTTGATGTATTTTGGGCATAACCCATTGTACACGGAGCATTTATTTATTTTGAGTAACATGAGAAATGTACACCCTTTGAGGTGATTTTTATTGAGTTAAATATTTTACTCTGATGACTTTGAATAAATGTGCCTTTTAATTGTGGGGTAGAAAAAGGTGTTACATTAGTGGTATCAGAGCCTGGTTGGTCTGTCCGCCCAAGTTGTCTAATGTTATGTGTTCCCTAGTATGCGACATATGTGTAAAAACATTGTCGATACATGTTCGTTTTCTAACATTTTCCTGCAGAAGTGGGAATGAAACAAGTGGGGGAGAAGTTGTGCTTCTCCAGGATGCTGCAAGTGTGGAGTGGTGGCTCAGTATGTCGATGAACGCTCTTATGGTTTGGTAAAGATGGTTTATGCCCCATCATGATTTTCGACTGTCTACTGACAACTTGAGGGATTGATCACCTTTAATCTCTTGTTGATAGTGGACGGAGTCATGCTGGATGGGATAGACGTATCTTGCAAGCTTAGATGACGGTGCAGTGAATTGTTTTGGGTTAAGCTAAGTGCTTACAATTGTTTGATGAGTCGGTGCAGGATGGTGCAAAGACGTTTATTTTGATGTAAACTTTGAGTGGTAATGAAAATGGGTAAGTTGGTGGTTTACCAATTAATTTTGATTTTCCGGAGGTTTTTCCTGATGAGATAAGTGACTTACCGCCGTCACGTGAAGCAGGGTTTACGATCAACTTAGTTCCTGGAACTAGTTTGATAACAATGGCTCAATATCGCATGTCTGCATTGGGATTGAAAGAGTTAAAAAGTCAACTTGAAGGATTGCTTGAGAAGAGATTCTTTCGTGCGAGTGTGTCACCGTGGGGTGCACTAGTTTTGTTGATTAAGAAGAAAGAAGGTTCAGTGAGGCTTTGGGTGGATTATAGACAACTGAACAAGGTGACTATCAAGAATAAGTGTTCACCTCCAAGGATTGATGATTTGATGGATCAGTTGGTTGTTACAAGTGTGTCCAGTAAGATAGATTTGAGATCAGGGTATCATCAGATTCGTGTGAAGGCTGAAGATATTCCGGAGACTGCTTTTAAAATAAGGTATGGACATTCTGAGTATTTCGTGATGCCAATTGGTGTAACTAATGCATGTCGCTACTCGAAAAATGCATCGTGCAACGACGGGGAGGCGAAAAAGATAGACAGAAGAGTCGCCACCGAACTTTATTTATCCCATGAGGGGAAAGGAAAATATCGAGAAAACCTTAAGAAAAGAAATGGATAAGATGGTCTCGCGACCAAGAACGGATTCGAAAGCCGGTTATGCGAAGGGAAGGTATTAGCACCCCTCACATCCATCGTACTCGATGGGAACCATTTGTTTGTCGACGTGTGAATTTATTTGCTTAAATATTATGCTGAAAAGAGTGTTCCAAAAGATAGAGAGAAAGGGTTAGAAACATGGAAAAGAGAGGTAACGGGGGGAAGAAGATAAAGGACGGACTCAGTAGGACTTCGCGGTCCTAGGCCTACGTATTCTCAAAAGGTATGAGAAAGTCAGAGTCGACGTATTTTGGGGCTACAGATATAGGGGGAATGTGCTCGGCAAGGATTGTGGCCCTTGTGCCTACGTATCTTTACTTAAAAGAAGTAAAGAATCAGAGCAGCCGTAGTTCGGCCTACGATTTGCGGGGGAAGTTTTTATGGATGATGCTATCATGCGCATTCTAGCAGTTTAGGTGTATTGCTGCTCGCATGTAAGGAGACTTATGCGTTACCTGTTTGCGGTAGAACGAACGTAACATATCCTTTTTGAAATGATTATGTTTTCGCCATGCGAGGCAAGATGTCACATTTGATTTGTGAGATTGTTTTTTAGGGGCGAGATAAGTCCTCGGATAGTAACCCCTTGCGGGTAGTACCCAATTCCTTATCTCAAAGTTTTTTGTTATGAAATGGTGTGGCGAACGTAGCGTCTTCGTATTGAAAGACGAGTATCACGACCACCCACACTACAGTGAATATCCTGATACTCGGAGAGGAAGAAGACTACACTAAATCCTCTCTCTTAAATTCAATACAAAGAGAGCTTCATTCTCTTATTAAAGTTGTTTTTTGGTTTTTAATGGTAAGTGCTTTGCGACAGAGAACCCTACGGTAAACGTCAGCACTCAGGATAGGAGAAGGCCTACGCCTAACCACTCCATGACCATTCAAGTTTTGTTATGAAAAGAGTTTGAAAATGCACTCGGTGCGGGATCGGGGTTTTAGGTGAGAAAGATTTCGGAAAGAAGTTGTGAAAGGAGAGGTGGTGGAAGAAGTCGCGTCTTCATATTGAAAGACGAGTATCAAGACCACTCCCACTACAGTGAGTATCCCAACACTCGAAGAGGAAGGAGACTACACTCAATCCTCTTTTTTAGTTCAATACAAAGGGAAGTTTAATTCTTGTTGAAAGGGATTGAAAGCGTGCAAGCGTCTTCGCATTGAAAGACGAGTGTCAAAACCACCCACACTATAGTGAGCATCTCGACACTCGGAGAGGAAGAGGTCTGCACCCAATCCTCTCTTTTTAATTCAATACAAAGATAATTGATTTATGATTGAAGATGTTTTTGAAAAATGCACTCGGTATGGGACTGATGTTTTAGGAGGGAAAGTTTGAAAATGAAAGCGTCTTCGCATTGAAAGACGAGTGTCTAAACCACCCACACTACAGTGAACATCTCGACACTCGAAGAGGAAGAGGTCTACACCCAATCCTATCTTTTTAATTCAATACAAAGAGATATTGATTTTCTTTATTGAATAGTCTTAAAATGGGCCAAAAAGCCTAAAATCAAAAGAGAAATAAAATAAATAAAATAAATAAAAATGATAAAAATATATTAACATATTAAAACAAGAGAAAAATGATTTTTTTTTGGATTTTATGATAATTAAAACTATTTTAAAATAAAACAAAAATTAAATAAGGAAAAAACAAAAATTAAATAAGGAATAAACAAAAATAAAGAAAATAAAACAAAATAAAGTGCTAAAAATATTAAAGTGCCCCCCAAGGCTTGAACTTAAGACCTTGGAGTTGTAGGCTGAAAATAAAACCAACTCAACCACTCAAACATACATGAAGTAAATGGGAAAAGAAAATAAAAAACAATAAGACGGATAAATAATGAAAAATAAAATAAAAACGCCCCCGCTGGGGTCAAACTCAGGACAAGGGCAATGCAAGGCAAGTTACTAACCACTGGGGTGGCGATACGTCCATTGTATAACACTGCCCCAATAAAAGATAAACCAAAGGGCGTGTTTAGGCTGGGCAAAACCAAAGGGCAAGCTCAAGGCAGGTTGTGTCAAAACGATTTGATTCAAACTCTATCAAAACTCCACCAATTTTCATGAAATAAAAGTCAAAACCACTTGAAATTCCATAAGAATTACAAAGGTGCTGCCAAAAATTTCAAATAATGCACAAATGATAAGATTCGATTGAACATGCAAGTATGAGCTTTAAAATGCATTTTGAGGCATGAAGATCAAAACTGATGCAATCTGGTTTAGAGAAAGATACATGCAAGTTTCAAATGTGCAAAAGGTCAAGTTTCAACAGAATTATGGATAAAAAGACATTAGGACAAGATTTTGGCACATGAGTTGCAATAATGGACATGGTAAAAACAAAATGGATAAACCAACGAACCAAGTACATTCAAGCATGTTAAAGGAACACATTCAAACTAAATCCTAAGCTTAATAACCTCTTGACCAACTGCTAGCAGAAGAAAGCAATCTAGAGGACTGTCCAGTCCGGGCAGTCGAGGTTCATAACAGAATCAACAAAGACATGTTGATACAAGCAAGGCAACTATGTACTCAAGTCATATGCTTAAGATAGTTGTCAACACACCAGGAAGATAGACATGATTCAACCAAAATAAACACATCACAACTGAATTAAACAATGCAAGGCCCAGGATGTCCACAACAACATGCAATTTCAGAATTCAAGCCAAAGCTCAAGCTGGTAGCACCTAAACTAATGCACTAGGGACAAACTATCTTACCGAGGAACAAAGCATTAAATGAAAAGTTTAGCAAGTATACTAAGGCAATGTATCGAACAACATATACTTGTAATAACATAAATCCAACAACCTTGCTAGAAGCAGAAACCTATACTAAAATGGCACAAAAGACAGACACTAGCTCCAAATGTTACCTTTACAGTGCATTGGCATAACATCAATATGGGGCAAAATCTACACTAATGGCATCAGATGCAAAAAACAGATTCCATCATGAAATGGTTCAGATCCAAACATCATAAACTAAACCTCCTCAGTACCAACAGGTTTTGGTAGTCCTTTAAACAAATATGGTGAAGTTCTAAGACAACACTACATCATCCTAAATCCAACCATTCTGATCAGCAAGCATACAAACACTAACCTTCAGCACAAAATCAGTCCCAACAATTTAACATGACAATGTTAAGCATCAATTCATTATAGGTCTCACATGACAAACATAGACTTATGACAACAATCCAATGCATCATGCTCAATAAATTCAACACAGAAAAGCAGCAGACCAAAAGGGTTTGGTTTTGAGAAAACATAAATAACCACCGAGTTTTACATTATAATGCAAACATGTTTCCTTCATAACAGTCACCAATGCAAACACACATAGGGTATAGACTAAGTAAGTTCACATCAAATCAGTCATGCTATCATGGCAATATTCAACTCAAATGGTTACTTCAATGATAGTTTTCAACCTTCTCAAACAAAACAAAAATGACAGTTATACACACTTCCAATAACAGTCATAATGCAAACACACATATGCTGGACAAATCAAACTTCAAACTTAACCAAAGACACATGCCAAACATAGCAATGCACCTAACCTAAACGTCACTTACTAACAGTTCAAAACAGCTTGGTGATTTCAAAACCAATTTCGAAGTTTGAATGCAAAAGGACATGTTTGCAAGTTCAAAGGCAAAACAATGTTTTACTAGTCTAAAATAAAACCAAAGATAATCCTTAATTCGCACAGGTAAAAAGAAAGTATGAAGAGCAGAATTGTCATCCACATGAGTTATTAAACTCATATCAGCAACTTTTGACAGAAAAACAAATTTATAAACATGAATATGATAATGTTTTAACAGGTTTGACATAAATCACAGTTCAAACAACAACCAACAACCAACATACCAAACCACATACATGAGTTAATACTAAAAGACATGGTTTATTCACAACAAAACCTCAAAACAGTCCAGGTCATCAAAGGTACAAACAAGACAATGTTGATCTTCAGCCCCTCATATGAATTCTCAGCATTGGACACAACTAACAGTCAATTAATAATCCTACTCTAAGGGTTGTCATCTACTTAAGGCAAGCATGAGATAATTGGACAAGCAAAACTTGAAGCAAGCTCAAACAGAAAGATGCAAATTCAACATTCAAAGGCCAAGGCACAAACAAAACCTCCTCAAAACAGTAGGCACATACAAGACATGAACATTTGCATTAAGTTGGCACAACCAGACAGTTTGCACACATGGCATGATAGAAGCATAAACATAACCAAGACAACTACAAAACAAAATTAACATGAAGAAAACAGTTTTGACAGCACAGTTAAACAAACTACTTCAACATGGTCATGTACAAGCTGAACTAAAAAAAAACAAACAACACACGATGATTTACATTGGTGAAGGAGTTCAAAATAACATACATCTTGTAGTCTAGCTGCAAAAATCAAGAATCCCTTCTCTCTGAACAAGCTTGTGAAGTTGCTTCCTTTTGGAGAAATAAGCAAAATTTCAAAGGCAGTTTGAGCAGATGAAGTTTCAGTTGTCTTTTAGGATTTTAGACAATTGGTACACTTCAAATGGAAGATGTTCAAATGGTCAAAACAATCAAAACTGGTCTAGGCAGTGTATGTGGCTATTTTATGCAGAAAAGTCAATGTTCATGGTGTGAGCAGTTGACTTTTTGAGTTAAGGTGCTTTTGGGTGGTTTAATGGTTGGAACACCTCTAAAACATCATTTTGAGGTTGTATGGATGGTTTTTATGGTGATTGGATGGTTGGAAAGGAGATTGGTATCAAGCTAGGCCAAGACAGTTTTTTTGTGTTTTGGAGGGTTTGAGGTGGTTTCAAGAAAATGAGATGCTGGTTTTTCTATGCAGAAGTGGCTAGCCCCCTTTCTTGAACTGATATTTTGTCTTAAATATGGAATCCAATCAGGTTTGAAAGAGTTTCCACATGGTAAGGTTTGAATGGCCAGATTTTCATCTCCATGGTTATTTTTTGAATTAATGGTGGATGATGGATTTGGACCTCAGCAAGCTTGCTCATGGACTTGTTTTTGCCTCTGTGAAATGAGTAGCACAGTGTAGCTGTAAGGGATCAGAACATTGGGCAGCTACTTTGTCTTTTACTCCTTTTGGCTAAGACTCAAAAATGGGGCAAAATGGTACAAGCTTGTGTTGGTTCAATTTGGGAAAATTTTTGGTAGCTCCCAATGCTGTATCCCATACGCATGATTTGGAGGAGGGCATCAATATTGCAGGTTGAAATACATAAACATGCTAATTGTTCATATTTTATGCCTTGTGAAAATGTTCAAGTCAGCCACTTTAGACCATGATATCTTGGGGCACACAATTCCATTTGCCTAGATCTTGTGCTGAAATGAAAGAAGGCATGGAGTAGAACACATTTCATGTTGGGGTCATCTTGATTTGAGGATTGGAAGACCATGAAAAATGATGTTGAAAATCATGTCATGAAAGTTGTCCAGAAATAACTTAAAAAAATTCTAAGTTATGGATTTGGCTTATTTTCCCTCAACTTTGCACATCCATAACTTGAGCTTCACATGAGGACTTCTTGGACTCTTTGGAAAGCTTGTAATATGCTCTACAACTTTAATTTGGGACAAATTTCCATCTGACTTCAAGAACTTGATGAAAATTGGCTTGCAAAGTGAGTCCAAAAATCTGTCCACTCTTGGCAATGTTGAAACCATTGAAAACCTCAACTTTGATTGATCATAACTTGAGTTCCAAGTATCACATGATTATGAATTGGTACTCAAAAGAAAGCTTGAAATACAATGAAAAACTTTGATGTTTGATCCAAGTTCATTTAAAATCTTGATCATGAAGAAAAATGGCTTTGAATATGGTTGTTCCAAACATAAAACTTTCTATAAATAGAAAGTTCTAAAACCCTAATTTCCCTAAAATGGAAACTTTCAACAATTCTTGATTCTTCATGATTCTCTTGACTTTTCTTGATCAAATTCCATCCATTGGTCATATTGAACTCAAGGATCATGATCTTGACCTCAAAAAGTCAGGAGTTGACTTTTTCACTGCACAGTTGATTTTTCCCCAAATCTCCTAATTTTCAATTGACTGATCAATTGAAACCCTTCTGATTAAAATTGATGGTCAATATCCCATCCCCAAACACCTTAGGACATATGGAAAACCATGAAAACAAGTTTTGCTTCAAGAAACAAATTTATCCTGATTAAAAATGAAACCCTAATTTAACCTTTTTTGCCTAGGCATTATTTAGATGAACTGAGTGACCACTCTAATTCCACCATGCCCTCTGAGGTGCTCAACAAACTTCTACCTCATGCCTCTACAAATGATGAAACCTCAAAATTCCTTGACAACCTTTGGATGGTCTGTACCGATGCCTTTGATTAATAAAAAAAAAAGGGCAAATTTAGGGTATGACAGATGCCCCTATCTAATCGGCTTAAACCTGGTAAGACGAAATGCTACGACATTCATTCTTTCGAGGTAGAAGATGATTAGATATTGAAGACCCTGAATTTGTCTGAAAAGAAAGGAACTGCTTGGGAATGAAATATTGGGTATCTTGCAAAGGTCGCTAACACCAAAAGGATGTTAACAGAGAAAACTTGACACCCAAATGATGACAAACCTATCACCAAAAGGATGATAGTACACTCACACACACACTGCTTTGAAATTGAAATAAAGTATGGGACCCACTACCAAAAGGATAGTGGAGCGAAGCAAAATCAACCCTAACACCAAAAGGATGTAAGGAATTCATTACCAAAAGGATAATGAAGCGGAAACGCTAGTCATAACACCAAAAGGACGTTAGACCCATCACCAAAAGGATGATGGAGCGAAAAAAAATCAAACCTAACACCAAAAGGGTGTAGGGAATCCATTACCAAAAGGATAATGAAGCGGAAACGCTAGTCATAACACCAAAAGGACGTTAGACCCATCACCAAAAGGATGATAAAGCAGAACAAAATCAACCCTAACACCAAAAGGATGTAGGGGATCCATTACCAAAAGGATAATGGAAAACACGCTAGTCATGACACCAAAAGGACGTTAGACCCATCACCAAAAGGATGATGGAGCGAAACAAAATCAACCCTAACACCAAAAGGGTGTAGGGAATCCATTACCAAAAGGATAATGGAGAAAACATTAGTTATGACACCAAAAGGATGCCAGACCCATCACCAAAAGGATGATGAAGCGGAACAAAATCAACCCTAACACCAAAAGGATGTAGGGGATCCATTACTAAAAGGATAATGGAGAACACGCTAGTCATGACACCAAAAGGATGTCAGACCCATCACCAAAAGGATGATGGAGCGGAGACGCTAGTCATGACACCAAAAGGATGCCAGACCCATCACCAAAAGGATGATGGAGCGAAACAAGGCAAACCCTACACCAAAAGGATGTAAGGAATCCATTACCAAAAGGATAATGGAAAATACGCTAGTCATGACACCAAAAGCATGCCATACCCATCACCAAAAGGATGATAGAGTGAAACAAGGCAAACCCGACACCAAAAGGATGCAGGGAATCCATTACCAAAAGGATAATGGAAAACACGCTAATCATGACACCAAAAGGATTCCAGACCCATCACCAAAAGGATGATGAAGCGGAAACGCTAGTCATAACACCAAAAGGATGTTAGACCCATCACCAAAAGGATGATGGAGCGAAACAATAAGTTACTACCACGAAGAAGGATGATAATAACTCCCACGAGAAACGCCCATGGCCCTGAATAATATGCCTCTGACTGGGCGGAATTTTGCTTTGATATTCTTGAATTTCGCAGGGAGACCCACGGTCTTTGCAGATAATGCCCCTGTCCGAGGTTATGGTTGCTTTGAAGCTCAAAAAGCTACACAACTCCGTGGGGATCACCCACGGTCTTGAATGACATGCCCCTGACTGGGCTGAATTTTGATCTTGGAAATCTTCGAGATTGATCCTGGATCTGAGCTTGCATACGTGAATGCTTGATGATAATGATGTTCCATAATGAATGGAAATGCAAATTCTAAAACGCAGAGATACAAGAGCTAGGGAGATATGATATGATTCCAGGTATGCATATGATGCAAGATGCTTATGAAGTCGAATGCGATGCATATGATTGCAGACGGGTAATTGGAAATACAGGTGCCGACGCGGCGAATTTTTGGTAGTTGTCAATGCATATTAGACTTTGTGTAGGAAGGTGAAAGTACGACTCCCCGACACTCGTCTTGAACTCAACAGTTGCTGACGAAAATGGACTTGTTTGATTAACTTGCCCCCAGTATAGTTCGAACTTGCCCTAATATAATCTTTGGGAAAGTTCATCTTGAAAAGATGGTAACTTGCCATGAGACGGCCTCGGGATGGCTTGCCCCAGAATTTGTATCATGAAAGGATTCATCCTTGATCAACCGACTCTTGGTGGTTGGCTTCAATACATTTTTTGGAGTAGCTTGCTCTTGAAAGAGCGTTGAAGCGACTTAACTCGTCCTGAATGAGCACCAGAGGGGTCTGCCTTTAAGTTAAAAAATTCTGGGTGGCCTGCCCCTGATCGGTATTCTCGAGATGATTTACATCCGATCAACCACTTCTTCAATGATTTTCCCCATATTCAGACGATGCTTGGGGATTTACCTCAGACTGACTGATTCCAAATTCGTTGGACGTCAATGCCCCAGATCCATAAGGTTATATGGTATACTTGGTTCTGGTCCAGACCGCTGAATAATCCAGTCCTGTTTGATTGCTTCGTATTGGAATTTCCTTAATGCCAACTACTGACTTGTAAATAAAATTGTTTATTCATGAATGGTAGTTTTAATGCAAAGTTCATGCAAGTTTTGAAAGAAAACGTCTTTTATTAAGTGTCGTGATAGTGAGACGAATGGACCGTTAGTCCAAACGTTGTGCTAACTTGATTGGTGTAAAAGATATAGCAAGGATAATGAAACTAATACTGATGATTAGCAAATATGTGAGGAGTCAGTTTACGCAACCTTACGATAATATGCTTTCAGAATAAACTTCGCCTCAATTAGGTCTTTCGAGGGTTGTAACGTGGTCTGGTTCATGGTTATAAAACAAAGGATATTAGGCTCAAAGTATGATTTGTACCCACCCCTTATTTTTGATGATCTCCAAACCTACGTTCAGTTAATTCTGCATTTACGAACTTGAGGGTGTAAGCTTGATGGCTCAAGGTTTGCTTAAAATGGCAGTCACTTTATTTTGACGGATATTAGTAGCCCCTTGATTTAGATGGACACTGAATCTTATTTGTTTGTTGAGGGTTTGAGGACCTATTTTTCTTTTGTTTTTGATCCCTAACTTTTGCATGGACTGATTTTGCTTGTCAGATCCATCGGGATTGCCTTGATTTTTGCCTAAGTCCCCTTTGAGGTGCTTGACTTAGCAGGCTTTTGATTCATTTTTTTTTTGGATTTTGTTGGCGAATTGTGACTGCCATGTCGTGGGTCATTGATGAACAACCGTCTTTTGGATTTTTGCGTTGTTGATTTGAGTGTATAATTGGATTAACTGAACACTATCCTGCCCCAGGTTGAGTGTTTAGGGTTTAAAAGTCCGAAAGAAACTCCTACTTCTAGGCTCGAAGTGGCTGACTAGGGATTAAATCCTTATATCTCCAGTGTTTAGGGGATTTGAAACAATGCATGTACATCATCGTCAAGGTTTTATCCGAAAGCATACGATTTGCAATTATGGGTATTTCATTTTCGTCATCCTCCCTCCAATATTTGCTAAAACAACAGTGATAAAGTGGATTGGATAAGAGGTATAGGTGTCTGTGTTTGTGATAAGTGGAAATAATGAGCGAATAAGACTTGACCGATTCAGAAAATGCATAATCATTTCATTAATATCACCATTCAAAACAACAATGTTTAAACACAAGTAGCAATTAACAAGAAGTAAACTACAAATGCAAATGATAAAAAGCTCAAGGACTGCCATTGTTGAGGATGTCTGCCTGTCTGGACCACTGGCTTCTGGAAACAACCCTTGAAATCTTCAAGCTTAGACAGTTGAGATATTGACATGGACGACCAAACATCCCTCTGGAAATGATACGTGCCCTTTGTCAATCAATTGTTGCACTTTGGCCTGGAAGGCTTTACATTCTTCAGTCGAGTGCCCCTTGGATCCTCCATGATATCCACACTGAACATGGGAATTGTACCCGGGAGGGTAAGGCTCTGGAAATGGCTTGAGAGTCTTGGGCTCCACCAAAGAATTTTGAATTAGATGCGGCAGAAGCCGACTCTGCGACATAGGGACTGGATGAAGAGGAGCATTCCTTCTTTCCAAGTTGTTGCGAGGCCTCTTCTGATTTTGGCGCTGATGGTTTTGTTGCTGAGGAGCATAAGGTTGTTGGTACTGATTAGGGCATTCCTCACGTGCAACCCCTTTCATCCTCAGATTTGGCCCAAGAACAGGCGATAGCTGTAGGCATGGAGATTCTAAAACCAAAGATTGTAAGATACGCTCCTGACCTGATGCAGCTTCAGGGGAGAAAACATGGATATCCATTTCTTTGACAGCAACTAGAATAAGCCCACCTGGCACTCTCATACCGCTTGGCATAAACTCGAATGCTTTTGAATCGATTAAGTCTTGAACTTTGTGTTTAAGAGTTTTGCATTCTTCCACATTATGGCCCGGTGCCCTAGAATGAAAATCACAATGGGCACTTGCATCATAGCCTGGTGGTGGCTTGCCAACACACGGAGCCAGAGTCCGAAGTTCAACCAATCGAAGTTGAAGCAAGAGCTGCAACAACTGAGTATAAGTCATAGGGATCTGGTCGAAGCTTCTCTCGGGTCGCTTCAGCCTCTACGCATACCTCATAATCTTAGGGTTGTCTTGGGAAATAAGAGATAGCTGCTGACGGGGAAACCTTGGAACTTTAGGTTATGAAAACGATCTGTGAGGCGTATCGCGCTCTTGAAGATATTCCACAGGTACGGGTTGAACGATCATTTCTGCTGCGACTTCAGGCCTAAGATTTTCGTCCTTTCTTAGCACATTTTCCAAGACTTATATATTCTGGCCCATCTGAGTTTTCAGCTGATGGACTTCTTCCTTGAGCATTTTCTAATCTTGACGCAAAGCTCGCATATCCACCATGGATTGTCCATATGGCTTCAGACTTCCTTCAACTCTGCTTGAATCTACTCCATAAACCGCTTCTGCCCCATAGCTACCTCGGCTTGCATTGTCTGACTTTACCTTACAAGGTGTCTACACTCCTCTTGCTTCAAATGCTTCACAGCTCTTATAAGTTTAATGGGAGTGTCAGGAAATCAACTGTGGGTTATAAACAAGGATGGGTAAGCTGTTGGTATCTGGTAAGTGAATGCAATGCAAAATGATGCAGAGATGCTTATGCGAATGCAATGCAATGAGTGCACAGGAGAACAGATCCACATCACGGATTAAAGTTACAAATCCTGCAAGACAATAAAAAGGTATCTCTCCCATTGGGTGGACAATCTATTGGTTTAAGAGAGGGTATCCCAAAGGCTTTAAAACAAAGTGCCATGCACTAACCCTTAAAAGTTTTCCATCATAGCGACTACTCGTAAGACGGTATTCCCTTCAAAGGATGAACACAGAGTTATATTTTAGGAACCTTCAGAATAAGGTTCTACAAAAGGTCCTCAGAGTCACAGACTCCCAAGTTGGAAATAAAGACGCCATTACGACTACACGTAAGACATAATCATCCCAAAAGGGTCTCATCTGAGCGGTGGAATTCGATCCAACTCAACGAGTCCTAAGTCTCGCAAATCAGAAAGAATCCACCTCCTAACTTAGTGTATACTCGAAAGCTCGGGTAGGAAGCTTTATTCTCACAAACCAATCCCAAATAAACCCAACAGGTTAGAAAGAACACAACACAAATAAATAACAAAAGCGAATAAATCACATATGCGACAAGCAAACTAGGTTTGGCTCGCTAGGTGTCCCCAACAGAGTCGCCAGCTGTCGCTACTCGAAAAATGCATCGTGCAATGGCAGGGAGGCGAAAAAGATAGACAGAAGAGTCGCCACCGAACTTTATTTATCCCATGAGGGGAAAGGAAAATATCGAGAAAACCTTAAGAAAAGAAATGGATAAGATGGTCTCGCGACCAAGAATGGGTTCGGAATCCGGTTAAGCGAAGGGAAGGTATTAGCACCCCTCGCATCCATCGTACTCGATGGGAACCATTTGTTTGTCGACGTGTGAATTTATTTGCTTAAATATTATGCTAAAAAGAGTGTTCCAAAAGATAGAGAGAAAGGGTTAGAAACATGGAAAATAGAGGTAACGGGGGGAAGAAGAGAAAGGACGGACTCGGTAGGACTTCGTGGTCCTAGGCCTATGTATTCTTAAAAGGTATGAGAAAGTCAGAGTCGACGTAGTTCGGGGCTATGGATATAGGGGGAATGTGCTCGGCAAGGATTGTGGCCCTTGTGCCTACGTATCTTTACTTAAAAGAAGTAAAGAATCAGAGCAGCCGTAGTTCGGCCTACGGTTTGCGGGGGATGTTTTTATGGATGATGCTATCGTGCGTATTCTAGCAGTTTAAGTGTATTGTTGCTCGCATGTGAGGAGACATATGCGTTACCTGTTTGCGATAGAACGGACGTAACATATCCTTTTTGAAATGATTAGGTTTTCGCCATGCGAGGCAAGATGTCACATTTGATTTGTGAGATTGTTTTTTAGGGGCGAGATAAGTCCTCAGATAGTAACCCCTTGTGGGTAGTACCCAATTCCTTATCTCAAAGTTTTTTGTTATGAAATGGTGTGGCGAACGTAGCGTCTTCGTATTGAAAGACGAGTATCACGACCACCCACACTACAGTGAATATCCTGATACTCGGAGAGGAAGAAGACTACACTCAATCCTCTCTCTTTAATTCAATACAAAGAGAACTTCATTCTCTTATTAAAGATGTTTTTTGTTTTTTAATGGTAAGTGCTTTGCGACAGAGAACCCTACGGTAAACGTCAACACTCGGGATAGGAGAAGGCCTACGCCTAACCACTCCATGACCATTCAAGTTTTGTTATGAAAAGAGATTAAAAATTCACTCGGTGCGGGATCGGGGTTTTAGGTGAGAAAGATTTCGGAAAGGAGTTGTGAAAGGAGAGGTGGTGGAAGAAGTCGCGTCTTCGTATTGAAAGACGAGTATCAAGAACACCCCTACTACAGTGAGCATCCCAACACTCGAAGAGGAAGGAGACTACACTCAATCCTCTTTTTTAGTTCAATACAAAGGGAAGTTTAATTCTTGTTGAAAGGGATTAAAAGCGTGCAAACGTCTTCGCATTGAAAGACGAGTGTCAAAACCACCCACACTACAGTGAGCATTGATGACGAGAAAACGCATCGGTTATATCGCTAGATTTCATTGACTTTTACCGCGCATTCACCGTTTTAACGCTCGATTCCTCGAGTTTTTCTTACTATTTTGCAGGTACATCGATATGTGAGGCCAAATCAAGAATTAAGAAGAAAAGAACAAAGAAACCACAAGAAATGAAGCAAGACAGAAGCCTGCATAAAACTCTGCATAATTTGTTACGACCACGGTCGTTACAAGGGAGTCACGACCGTGACACCTTGCTTTGGGACCTCACGACCGTGAGGAATGGGTGACGACCGTGACACTTGGAAACATAAGGCAACGAGCGTGAAGACCTTGTCACGCCCGTGACAAGGATATAACGTGATTCTTTTGACCCAGACTACGTCAAAGTCACCAGTGAAGCCACTCCTCCTAGAAATTCTCACGTGAGGGAAGTTTCTCCCACTTTCTGCTGCCACTTTCCAACATTTTCTCAACCACTTCAGCAAAGCCCAAGAAGCAAGAGATCCAGGACCAGCCCATGGGAACTCTATAAATAGGACCAGCTCAGAAGAATTTGGGGACAGACTTCAGTATCCAAATTTCCTGCGGAAGCTCTGCCGAATTACCTTACCATCATTTTATTATTCCAGCATTTTATTTTCTGCCCTATTTTATTCGTATCCAAACCAACCGTGTAACAATTTCCAACATTAGGGAATTGTTATACCTTTATTTGTTTCCAGCCTTCAGCATTTCGTTTTAAATTTTATTTCCGCCTACTCCAAGCTTTCCGGTCTGTGGAAGAAGGAGTCTACCCAGATATTGTTAATCAGGTTTTTTCAGTTATTACAATTTAATTTATTTAATTTATTTATAATGTCCAATTATTTCTCTGCCATTAGTAAGTTAATAAATAACTCTGAGTCTGATTTAACCTCGATGAGTAGCTAAATACCTTAGGGCGGTATGTAGTTATAACTAACTTAACCGGTAAGATATAACCATGGGCTAAAATAATTAATCGCTTAACATTCTGGCTGATACTTTTTAATTAAATTTGACCTTTTCGTTACGAGAGTAAGAAAAGGGTATTAGGTTGGGTCAAGACCACGAGAGTGTGAGATTTTAACCAGATAGCTAAAGTTAGGCATTTAAATTAAATACAGCGAGAGCGCTTTAAGATAAATTAGAATTATTTAGTTTCCAAAAATTATTTCTAAACACTTATGGGCTAGCGAGAGCAGGCATAGGGCTTTAGAGATAAGATCTGATTCAAGACCACGAGAGTGTGAGTTGAGGGTATTCAAACTAGTAATCTCTACCGAGTAGATTAAGTGAACATCTTTATAAGCCTAGGTTAGATTGACCCACCTAAGTTAGTATAATTACATACCGACCGTTTTAGTATTATTTTATTGAAAACTTAATTTTTATTCCGCCTTCAATAGTCTTAGGAAACCAACAAAAATCGTGACAACTATTCGCCTTAGCTAAACTAGAAGTTCATCTAGCACTACGTAACGATAGAATCCCTGTGGATCGATAATCTTAAATATTACTTCGATAGGCTGTGCACTTGCAGTAAGATACCGCTAGACGCATAAGTAGACACGTCTTTAGCCCATCAAGTTTTTGGCGCCGTTGCCGGGGATTCCTTAATTTAGTTACTAGTGCACTTAGGTAGCATTGTCTAGACTAAGGTATCAACTATTTAATTTAATCTAATCTCCGAGTGTATGCCACGTACTCGCTCCAAAAGCGAAGACTTGCAACCTCTAATCCCTGAATCGGAACGCTTCTTACACGTAAGAAGACGTATACTCGATTTCGAAAATAATTCCAATATTCCAGATCTTCAATTAGATCCGCCTGAACTAGTCGTAAAATCAGAAAACGCAGGAATGGCTGACGAACAAACTCATCCACTCAAGTATTACGCTAATCCTTCGCAAGGTGAACCGCATTCAAGCATTGCAGCACCGGCTATCAACCGAAACGATTTCGAACTAAAACCATCATTGATATCAGCCGTGCAACAAAACCAATTCGCCGGAAATCCTACCGAGGATCCGAATCTCCATCTTTCGATCTTTGTGCAATATGCAGATACCGTAAAAGCCAATGGAGTTACCCAAGAAGCTATTAGACTACGTCTATTTCCTTTTTCGCTTCGAGACAGAGCAAGAGCATGGCTTCAATCTCTGCCTTCAAACTCAGTAACTACGTGGGAACAGCTTAAGAAAGTTTTCTTGAACAGATATTTTCCACCTAGCAAGACAGCTATGCTGAGAGCTCAGATCAATGGATTTAAGCAAAGAGAAAGTGAATCATTATTCGAAGCTTGGGAACGCTATAAGGATCTACTTAGGCTTTGTCCACATCACGGATTAGTAGAATGGATGGTCATCCATACCTTCTATAATGGACTCTTGTACAATACAAGAATGACAATTGACGCTGCCGCGGGTGGTGCATTGATGGACAAAGAATATAGTGATGCCTATGCACTTATCGAAAGTATGGCTCAGAATCATTACCTTTGGGGAAGCGAAAGAGTCGCAACTGAGAAACCAACAAAGGGAGGTATGTACGAAGTAAGTAGTATGGACCAAGTCAATGCGAAGTTTGACCAACTAAGCCAAAAGATCGATAACTTGGCCATAACACCTGCAGCCACCGTGGCTGCAGTAACACCCAACTGTGAGTTATGTGGAGTCCCGGGACACGAAGTCTCTGATTGTCAACTATTGACAGGAACTCCCACTGATCAAGTGAATTATGCTCAAGGAAACCCTTACTCAAACACATACAACCCAGGTTGGAAGAATCATCCGAATTTCTCTTATAAGAGTAACAATGCTTATTACGCACCAGGTCAAGCACCAGCTACATCACCAGGATATCAAAAGACTGCTCCTAATGTCCCTAGAAAGTCGAACCTTGAATTGATGATGGAGAGCTTTATAGCTAGCCAATCTCAGACGAACAAGGACTTCTTAAACCAAAACATTCACACTAGTGAGCAGATTAAACAATTAGTGAGCAAAGTAGATGCATTAGCTACACATAACAAAATGCTTGAAACTCAGATTTCACAAGTAGCTCAACAACAAGCGCCTACCGCTGCACCAGCTGGAGTATTCCCTGGACAACCTCAACCTAATCCGAAAGGACATGCTAACGCTGTAATATTAAGAAGTGGCAAGGAACTTGACGGACCTACTGATCCGAGACTTGACAATCCAGCCATGTACCAAAAACCGGATAAACCGACTGAAGTGGTGAATGATCCAGAAGAAAAGGAAGATGAAAGTCAAGAGGTAGTGGAGAAAGAACAACCATATGTGCCTCCACCACCCTATAAACCACCAATTCCGTACCCTCAAAGATTAATAAGTTCTAAGACGACGGGTCAATTTAAGAAATTTGTAGAACTTCTGAAACAGTTGAATATTACTATTCCGTTTACAGAAGCAATTACCCAAATACCCTCGTACGCCAAGTTTCTAAAAGAAATCTTATCCAATAAGAAAAAGATAGAGGATAACGGAACAGTTACACTCACTGCCGAGTGTAGCGCCATAATCCAGAATAACATGCCTCCTAAGCTAAAAGATCCAGGAAGTTTCTCTATACCCTGTGTAATAGGAAAATTCGTCATTGACAAAGCCCTTTGCGATTTAGGAGCCAGTATCAGTGTTATGCCCTTAACGATTTGCAAAAGGCTAGATATGGGAGAACTAAGACCAACAAAAATGTCTGTTCAACTAGCCGATCGCTCTGTTAAATATCCTGTAGGCATACTAGAAAACGTCCCAGTACGTATAGGACAATTCTACATTCCTACTGATTTTATAATCATGGACATCTCTGAAGACTCCACTACACCTATCATACTAGGAAGACCATTCTTAGCTACCGCCGGAGCTATAATAGACGTAAAAAGAGGAAAGCTAACCTTTGAAGTAGGTGAAGAGAAAGTTGAATTTGTTTTAACACAATTCTTACAATCACCAGCTATAGAGGATACATGCTATCTAATGGACGTAATTGACGAATGTGTAAGAGAAATGGAACTGGAGGAGACCACTTATTCTGAAATAATGAAAATTCAAATCCCTCCAATTCTCGAAGATGATAATTGGCAAACACCGTATCAGGATAATAGTCTGAGCGAAAGCTTAGCACTTACACCGGATCCCATGCCAAGTAAAGATAAACCTACATTAGGATTAAAAACTCTACCTAAAAACCTAAGGTACGAATTCTTAGACGTTGAATGTAAAAGACCAGTTATAGTGAATTCCAGTTTAGGAACTATAGAGACAAAGAAACTTTTAGATGTCTTGAAGAAATATCCAACTGCATTAGGATATAACATATCTGATCTCAAAGGAATATGTCCTTCAGTTTGCATGCATCGCATTTTGCTAGAAGAAGACTGCAGAACCTCCAGAGAAGCTCAAAGAAGAATAAACCCAACCCTTAGCACTGTAGTAAAGGAAGAAGTCAAGAAATTATTAGATGCCGGGATAATATATCCAATCTCTGATAGTGAATGGGTTAGTCCAATACATGTAGTGCCAAAGAAAGGAGGTATCACTGTTGTGAAAAACGCTCAAGGCGAATCGATATCGCAAAGAGTAGTGACGGGATATAGAGTGTGCATAGATTATCGTAAACTAAACAAAGCCACTCGAAAAGATCATTTCCCACTACCTTTCATAGATCAAATGTTAGAACGATTAGCCAAGCATTCTTACTTCTGTTACCTTGATGGTTACTCAGGATTTTTCCAAATCCCTATCCATCCTGATGATCAAGAGAAGACTACATTCACATGTCCTTATGGAACGTTCGCTTATAGGCGAATGCCCTTTGGATTATGCAACGCCCCTGCAACCTTTCAGAGATGTATGATGTCAATCTTCGCAGATTTTATAGACAACATCATGGAAGTGTTCATGGACGACTTCTCTGTGTGCGGGCAAAGCTTTGAAGGATGTCTATCAAACTTAGAAATGGTGTTAGAAAGATGTGTAAAAGTGAATCTCGTGCTTAACTGGGAGAAATGTCATTTTATGGTCAACGAAGGAATAGTATTAGGTCATGTGATATCAGATAAGGGAATTGAAGTCGATAAAGCTAAGATTGAAGTAATAAAAGATCTTCAACCTCCTAAAACCGTTCGAGAAATACGAAGCTTTTTAGGACACGCCGGTTTTTACCGACGATTCATTAAAGATTTCTCGAAAATCACTAAACCTCTTACTGGTTTATTAATGAAAGACGCTGACTTCATATTCAATGAAGATTGTCTTAAAGCATTCGAAACTCTAAAAACAGCCCTCATCACCGCACCAATCATGCAACCCCCTGACTGGAGATTACCTTTTGAAATCATGTGCGATGCGAGTGACTATGCTGTGGGCGCAGTCCTGGGTCAGAGAAAAGAAAAGAAACTCCATGCGATCTACTATGCAAGTAGAACCTTGGATTCTGCCCAGACGAACTACGCCACTACAGAGAAAGAATTGCTGGCAGTTGTCTTTGCGCTTGACAAATTCCGCTCTTACCTAGTTGGAGCGAAAATAATCATTTACACAGACCACGCTGCCATCCGATATCTATTAACTAAGAAGGATGCTAAGCCAAGACTCTTAAGATGGATTTTACTTCTACAAGAGTTTGATCTAGAAATAAAAGATAAAAAGGGTACTGAAAACGTCGTAGCGGACCATTTATCTAGAATAGAAGGTATTAAACCCGAACGAGTGCCGATTAACGATGATTTTCCGTATGAACAGCTGATAGCACAAATAGGAAGCGACCTAGCGCAGTTAGATATAAATAAACCAGAACCCGTGGAAATAATACAGACAACTGTAGGACTGCCATGGTACGCTGACATTGTCAACTACCTAGCCGCAGGAGCTCTTCCACCAGATCTAACCTATCAGCAGAAAAAGAAGTTCTTTCATAACCTGAAACAGTACTATTGGGATGAACCATTATTGTTCAAACGAGGACCGGATGGAATCTTTCGCCGATGTATTCCCGAAGAAGAAATAGAAGACGTCATTACTCAATGTCATTCATCTCCTTATGGTGGACATGCGAGCACTTCCAAAACCTGTGCAAAAATCTTGCAAGCCGGCTTATACTGGCCTAGTCTATGGAAGGATGTCCACATCGCTGTTATAAGTTGCGATCGGTGTCAACGCACCGGCAATATTTCAAGAAGAGATGAAATGCCCCAAAAGGGAATTTTGGAAGTAGAAATCTTCGACGTCTGGGGAATAGATTTCATGGGACCGTTCCCATCATCTTTCGGTAATAATTACATACTCGTAGCCGTTGACTATGTCTCAAAATGGATCGAAGCCATAGCTTCTCCTACAAATGATGCACGAGTAGTAATAAAGCTTTTCAAAAACATAATCTTTCCCAGATTTGGTGTACCTCGACTCGTCATAAGTGACGGTGGCTCACACTTCATTTCGAAAATCTTTGACAAATTACTATCTAAATATGGAGTGAGACACCGTGTGGCCACACCGTATCACCCACAAACAAGTGGACAGGTCGAAGTCTCAAACCGAGAGATTAAACAAATCCTAGAAAAGACTGTCGCCATATCTCGGAAAGATTGGTCATCTAAACTTAATGAAGCTCTATGGGCTTATCGGACCGCTTACAAGACTCCCATAGGTACTACACCTTTCAAACTAGTTTATGGAAAGTCTTGCCACCTCCCAGTAGAACTAGAACACAAAGCTTATTGGGCGATCAAAACTCTCAATATGAACTATAGTGCTGCAGGAGAAAAGCGAATCCTAGACATTAACGAATTAGAAGAACTAAGGTTAGATGCATATGAAAATGCTAAGCTATATAAGGAAAGAACCAAGCGATGGCATGATAAACGCCTATCTAAGAAAGAATTCAGTGTGGGAGACGTTGTACTCCTCTTTAATTCAAGACTTAGGCTCTTTCCTGGAAAACTAAAGTCTAGATGGTCGGGACCCTTTGATATAACTAAAGTATTCCCAAGTGGAGCAATAGAAATCAAGGGTAGGAACAATGAACCATTCATAGTAAACGGACAGCGCCTAAAACATTATCATAAAGTTGAAAATAGAGCCTATACGAATGATCTAAAACTTTTGAGATTGTCCGATAATTCCCCTGATTAGTCTAAACTTCAGCGTTACGTCAGGCTTTTGACAATAAAAACAGCGCTTAGTGGGAGGCAACCCATTTCCTTAGTTACCTATTTTAAACTATCCTTTTCCTTTTTGAGCATTTTTAATTATTGTTATTACTATTTGTTTAAATTGTTTTATTAGTTTTATTTTACATTACATTTATAGCCACATTTTAGCATTTCATTTTTCTTATTTTTCTTTTCCTAAATCACTTTTTACAGATTTTCTAAAGTCTTTTCCACTGAATTGTTTCCACCGTATTTTCACTGACTATGGCTAACCAACCTATTAACTATATGGAAACCCAATTTAGAGGTAGGAATCAGAGAATAAAGTTCGAAGAGTTATCACAGAGGCAAATGGATTTGACCCTGTACCCAAATGAAAAGACTATGGAAACCTTAGGTATACATGAGAGCATGATATACCTGTTCAACCGACTCGGATGGGAAAATGCAATGATCCAGCAGAAGTTTGCGACTTACCGAGAGCTCACCCTTGAGTTCCTTAGTTCCCTACTTTACCTACCCGAGCGCGGTTTTGGTTCTAGGAAAGGATTCATTAGTTTCCGCCTATTCGGAATAGAATACGACTTTAACCACAAAGAACTAGCTGACCTACTAGGATTCCCTAGTGGACCTTTCGCCTTTACTACCACACAGGTAGAGTTGATGGATGTGGAGCTAAATTTCTTTTGGGGAACTCTGACCGGAAACTACCACCCTGAACCAAATGATATGAACAATGATGAAATCCATAACCCTGCCCTTCGCTACTTCCACAAATTCCTAGCCCATACCTTCTTTGGAAAAGAAGAAAATATTACCGGAGTCTCTAAGGATGAATTATTTATTATGTCATGTTTCAATACTGGACAGTGTGTTAATGGTGTCCCTTTCATGATGCAAACCTTCACCCGCATCCAAGATGAACCTGAATTACCTATAGTGGTAGGAGGCCTTGTAACCATGATTGCTGATGCCTTAGGACTTAGGTACCAACTGGACAGGTGTACCCGTCTGGGAACAGTACGCCTGATGAACCTTAAATTCTGCTTCAATAGACATATTATAAGGAATTTAGGACGCCCACCTTTTGAGTACCTGATCCGGAACACAGTAGTCACCCTGTTCACACTGCCCAATCATGCAAAAGTAGGTGTTCATAATAAGGATAATTGGCTTTACGAGTTAAACCCACCTGTTTATCCAGCCACTCCTGAAACACCTCGGTCTCACAGGATAACAGATGATGTAATGACCGCTGTTGAAACCGACCCCGAGACACCTCCTGGATACTATGACATTGACCCAACTGACAAAGATCATGAAACCCCTGGAGCGAATCACGGAGAGTACGCTAACAACTTGCAGAACATCATGCACACTCTCAATGCCTATCAAGCTGACATTAATCTATTCAGAGAAGACATTAAGAGTATGCGATTGGACATCGTGGGATTGACTGACATGGCATGCGAACAGTTCTATCATCTGGACTCCGCCATCGAAGATCTGAAGAAACGCCTTTGAACCGGCTATCAGTGATTTAGTTTATCAATTTTTTCTCATTACTCTTTATCGTTATTTTCAATTCCAGTTGAATTTATTTTTCGCAACGATTTCTTACCATAATTTGAGTTTATGTAATTTCAATTTTCTTACTACCATGCACTTTTTATTTTTAATTGATTCTTCATTTTAGCAGCTTAAATAATTTATTTTATACACTATATTACCGTATACTGTATGACTGCAATATTCTATCTCAGATTCGTGTACTACTGTTTTAAAATTGTTGTATATCATGGTGTGTTACTATAGTGGATAAATAAAATACATTATTATTAATTAAAAACAAAAAAATAAAAACACGAGGCAAGGTGCTTTTCTGAAAATATTCAACGCTACATAGTCTCACGGTCGTCACGCCCCCTTACGATCGTGACGTGCCCATTTAGCGCGTCACGACCGTCACGATCTAGTCACGACCGTGACTACCTCTATACCAGAGGTCGTGAGAAACAGAACTGTTTCTTCATCGTGTCCACCCCTCTTCTCCCTCCATAACCTATCTTACATTTCCCCCACTCATTCCCAAACCGTCAAAACCATTCCACTACCCCCATTAATCCACCACTACCAGTGACTGTTCCAACTCCACTGTCCCGTATTTAATCCGAACAACAACTCCCTCATTCTACCACTCCTCTTCCAAAAACTTCACAGAAAAAAATCCTTCCACCCTCTCCCTTCACATTTGCATGTTATGGATTCTATCGTCTTCAGAGAAGGAGAAGCAGGAGAAACCCAGCGAGACCGTTTCGTCCGCTTCGAGAACCGCGGTCTGCAGCCCACCCGGTACATTTCTACCGACTGTCTGCAAGAGCTCGGTATGCTGCCCAGCGTCCAAAACCTATTGCAGACGGTTGGCCTATGGGACCTCTGTCACCAGCCACAGCCTACCTTCGAACTCCTGACGCTGGAGTTCCTCAGTTCCTACTGCTACATCACCCCTCATGGTTCGCAAAGCCAGCTTACCGGCAACGTATCATTCAGACTGCTTGGCCGGGAGTTCAACCTCACACAAAACAGGATTGCAGAGCTGTTAGGCTTCCACCACGGCACCGAAGCCCACCGTCGCGTGCCGGACAACTTCAGTGAACAAGCATTCACACTGTGGCGCGACCTCACCAACACCCAAGCGACCACTTTCCAGAGCCTCAACGCCACTCATATTCACAACCCGGCTATCCGCTACTTTCACCGGGTCCTCTGCAACACCATCTTTGCTCGGGAGAGCAACCACAAGCTCAACTCAAAGGAGCTCCTGTTTCTGTACTGTGCCCTGCATGATGAGCCAATCAATGCTGCCCCCTTTATGCTCTACCACATCCAGGCCATCGCGCACCGCGGCTCATCCCCGTTTTTCATTGGAGGCATTGTCACCACCCTCGCCATTCAGCTGGGGCTTGGTGACGCGCTCGCTGATCTGCCGCACCTCGCCCCCGATTTCCTGACCATGAGCTACTGCCGGTCCGCCCACCTGATCGCACAGCGGGAGGATGGCAGGTACAGCCCTGTCGTCAATGGCACCGTCTTCCACCACATCACTCTGCCGTCACGCACACGCATCGACCCAGCAAACCGAGCCAACTGGCTCTTTGCCTTACCAGCAGCCGCGGATCACGTGCCGGTACATGATGATCAGCCAAACGCCGCAGTAGACGAGATGCAGGACGCCATGGATGCGGCTGAGCATGCCCAGGACATCCCCGAGACCTCCACCCGACAGCAGGCAGCCCCCGCTGCCACACTAGAGGACGTCCTATTTGCGATCCACCAGCAGAACCTGATGAACGCAGAACTGGAGCGTCAGCAGAAGGCCCAGTACGACGCTCTGCTCGGCACTATTGCTGCCAACCATGCGGCCACTAACGAGCGGATTAGCGTACTCTTTGGCGAAGTCCGCGGCGATCTTGAGGCACTCCGCCTCAGCATTACTGCTACCTCCGGTACCGGCTCTGACCCCGACGCGACTCCCTCCAGACGCCGCGCTCGCACCAGAGGCCGAGCCCGCGATCACCAGCAGCAGTAGTTTGCTTTTATGTTGTTTTCAGTTTTAGTCTTGTAACTGTATCTATACCGCTATTATATCAGAACATTGAGGACAATGTCTGATATAGTGTGGGAGAGGTACTTTCCATTTCATTTCATTTCAATGTACTTTCAATTCTGTTGTATTCCTTTTAGAAAATCAATGAAATGAGCAATTCTGTGCATTATTTTGAATATCGAATTTTCCCTGATTATTAAGCCATACTAGAAAAATCCTTAAATTACTCGCATTACCCGACTGACCACCGAACGGTTCGTAATTACGAAGCCGGGAACGATTAAACAGGACCAATACAATCTTGACATCTTCGACCCCCTGCTTAAGAAATTCCATCCGATCACCATTGCGAATGCACCTTTAGTTTCAGTTCAAAAAGTAACCCCAGTAGTTTATACTAGCAGTCAGCACCGTCTGAACACAAACCACGTGGGGAGCCGATGAATATAAGCGTTTGATGCCTAATCAATAATGATCCTTCGTATCTCAATGCAAAATGAAAAGAGATTGCACCAAAGTACACGGTCGCAGACAATAAACGAGAAATATGAGAAGGACTCCGTTTCGGGTTGGTTCAGAGGTACTGGTTCTGAACTCGGTAGGGCGTGCCACGGCTCGATCCCCCACAACCTCCGCATCGGATAAAACATGAAGGGTTACCACACTCGTGTACCAGACCCCGTGCTAAAAAAGGATCAAAATCGCTAACCGGCTACTCCACTACGTGCGTGCGAAGGCAAAGGGCTTAATGTGACTGCGCCAGAACGAACCGGGTGAAATACGATCGAAAAACTCTAGGTGAAATCGCAATGTGATTGTCGATTGTTTCGCTTGACGGGAAGTAGACGACATAGCCTGTTGCTTATGTCATCAGTGTATCGGTAGTGTTCTATCAAAGTACCGGACTATCCGACAGAACGACCCACCGGACGGTTTGCTATGAGTATGCGCGAGTAAAATCTTGTCCGCCGATTTTCAACCGACTATTTGCTTGAGGACAAGCAAAGGTTTAAGTTTGGGGAAGTTTGATGACGAGAAAACGCATCGGTTATATCGCTAGATTTCATTGACTTTTACCGCGCATTCACCGTTTTAACGCTCGATTCCTCGAGTTTTTCTTACTATTTTGCAGGTACATCGATATGTGAGGCCAAATCAAGAATTAAGAAGAAAAGAACAAAGAAACCACAAGAAATGAAGCAAGACAGAAGCCTGCATAAAACTCTGCATAATTTGTTACGACCACGGTCGTTACAAGGGAGTCACGACCGTGACACCTTGCTTTGGGACCTCACGACCGTGAGGAATGGGTGACGACCGTGACACTTGGAAACATAAGGCAACGAGCGTGAAGACCTTGTCACGCCCGTGACAAGGATATAACGTGATTCTTTTGACCCAGACTACGTCAAAGTCACCAGTGAAGCCACTCCTCCTAGAAATTCTCACGTGAGGGAAGTTTCTCCCACTTTCTGCTGCCACTTTCCAACATTTTCTCAACCACTTCAGCAAAGCCCAAGAAGCAAGAGATCCAGGACCAGCCCATGGGAACTCTATAAATAGGACCAGCTCAGAAGAATTTGGGGACAGACTTCAGTATCCAAATTTCCTGCGGAAGCTCTGCCGAATTACCTTACCATCATTTTATTATTCCAGCATTTTATTTTCTGCCCTATTTTATTCGTATCCAAACCAACCGTGTAACAATTTCCAACATTAGGGAATTGTTATACCTTTATTTGTTTCCAGCCTTCAGCATTTCGTTTTAAATTTTATTTCCGCCTACTCCAAGCTTTCCGGTCTGTGGAAGAAGGAGTCTACCCAGATATTGTTAATCAGGTTTTTTCAGTTATTACAATTTAATTTATTTAATTTATTTATAATGTCCAATTATTTCTCTGCCATTAGTAAGTTAATAAATAACTCTGAGTCTGATTTAACCTCGATGAGTAGCTAAATACCTTAGGGCGGTATGTAGTTATAACTAACTTAACCGGTAAGATATAACCATGGGCTAAAATAATTAATCGCTTAACATTCTGGCTGATACTTTTTAATTAAATTTGACCTTTTCGTTACGAGAGTAAGAAAAGGGTATTAGGTTGGGTCAAGACCACGAGAGTGTGAGATTTTAACCAGATAGCTAAAGTTAGGCATTTAAATTAAATACAGCGAGAGCGCTTTAAGATAAATTAGAATTATTTAGTTTCCAAAAATTATTTCTAAACACTTATGGGCTAGCGAGAGCAGGCATAGGGCTTTAGAGATAAGATCTGATTCAAGACCACGAGAGTGTGAGTTGAGGGTATTCAAACTAGTAATCTCTACCGAGTAGATTAAGTGAACATCTTTATAAGCCTAGGTTAGATTGACCCACCTAAGTTAGTATAATTACATACCGACCGTTTTAGTATTATTTTATTGAAAACTTAATTTTTATTCTGCCTTCAATAGTCTTAGGAAACCAACAAAAATCGTGACAACTATTCGCCTTAGCTAAACTAGAAGTTCATCTAGCACTACGTAACGATAGAATCCCTGTGGATCGATAATCTTAAATATTACTTCGATAGGCTGTGCACTTGCAGTAAGATACCGCTAGACGCATAAGTAGACACGTCTTTAGCCCATCAAGCATCTCGACACTCGGAGAGGAAGAGGTCTACACCCAATCCTCTCTTTTTAATTCAATACAAAGATAATTGATTTATGATTGAAGATGTTTTTGAAAAATGCACTCGGTATGGGACCGAGGTTTTAGGAGGGAAAGTTTGAAAATGAAAGCGTCTTTGCATTGAAAGAAGAGTGTCTAAACCACCCACACTACAGTGAGCATCTCGACACTCGGAGAGGAAGAGGTCTACACCCAATCCTCTCTTTTTAATTCAATACAAAGAGATATTGATTTTCTTTATTGAATAGTCTTAAAATGGGCCAAAAAGCCCAAAATCAAAAGAGAAATAAAATAATAAAAAAATAAAAATGATAAAAAAATATATTAACATATTAAAACAAGAGAAAAATGATTTTTTTTTGGATTTTATGATAATTAAAACTATTTTAAAATAAAACAAAAATTAAATAAGGAATAAACAAAAATAAAGAAAATAAAACAAAATAAAGTGCTAAAAATATTAAAGTGCCCCCCCAAGGCTTGAACTCAAGACCTTGGAGTTGTAGGCTGAAAACAAAACCAACTCAACCACTCAAACATACATGAAGAAAATGGGAAAAGAAAATAAAAAACAATAAGATGGATAAATAATGAAAAATAAAATAAAAACGCCCCCGCTGGGGGTCAAACTCAGGACAAGGGCAATGCAAGGCAAGTTACTAACCACTGGGGTGGCGATACATCCATTGTATAACACCGCCCCAATAAAAGATAAACCAAAGGGCGTGTTTAGGTTGGGCAAAACCAAAGGGCAAGCTCAAGGCAAGTTGTGTCAAAATGATTTGATTCAAACTCTATCAAAACTCCACCAATTTTCATGAAATAAAAGTCAAAACCACTTGAAATTCCATAAGGATTACAAAGGTGCTGCCCAAAATTTCAAATAATGCACACATGATAAGATTCGATTGAACATGCAAGTATGAGCTTTAAAATGCATTTTGAGGCATGAAGATCAAAACTGATGCAATCTGGTTTAGAGAAAGATACATGCAAGTTTCAAATGTGCAAAAGGTCAAGTTTCAACAGAATTATGGATAAAAAGACATTAGGACAAGATTTTGGCACATGAGTTGCAATAATGGACATGGTAAAAACAAAATGGATAAACCAACGAACCAAGTACATTCAAGCATGTTAAAGGAACACATTCAAACTAAATCCTAAGCTTAATAACCTCTTGACCAACTGCTAGCAGAAGAAAGCAATCTAGAGGACTGTCCAGTCCGGGCAGTCGAGGTTCATAACAGAATCAACAAAGACATGTTGATACAAGTAAGGCAACTATGTACTCAAGTCATATGCTTAAGATAGTTGTCAACACACCAGGAAGATAGACATGATTCAACCAAAATAAACACATCACAACTGAATTAAACAATGCAAGGCCCAGGATGTCCACAACAACATGCAATTTCAGAATTCAAGCCAAAGCTCAAGCTGGTAGCACCTAAACTAATGCACTAGGGACAAACTATCTTACTGAGGAACAAAGCATTAAATGAAAAGTTTAGCAAGTATACTAAGGCAATGTATCGAACAACATATACTTGTAATAACATAAATCCAACAACCTTGCTAGAAGCAGAAACCTAGACTAAAATGGCACAAAAGACAAACACTAGCTCCAAATGTTACCTTTACAGTGCATTGGCATAACATCAATATGGGGCAAAATCTACACTAATGACATCAGATGCAAAAAACAGATTCCATCATGAAATGGTTCAGATCCAAACATCATAAACTAAACCTCCTCAGTACCAACAGGTTTTGGTAGTCCTTTAAACAAATATGGTGAAGTTCTAAGACAACACTACATCATCCTAAATCCAACCATTCTGATCAGCAAGCATACAAACACTAACCTTCAGCACAAAATCAGTCCCAACAATTTAACATGACAATGTCAAGCATCAATTAATTATAGGTCTCATATGACAAACATAGACTTATTACAACAATCCAATGCATCATGCTCAATAAATTCAACACAGAAAAGCAGCAGACCAAAAAGGTTTGGTTTTGAGAAAACATAAACAACCACCAAGTTTTACATTATAATGCAAACATGTTTCCTTCATAACAGTCACCAATGCAAACACACATAGGGTATAGACTAAGTAAGTTCACATCAAATCAGTCATGCTATCATGGCAATGTTCAACTCAAATGGTTACTTCAATGACAGTTTTCAACCTTCTCAAACAAAACAGAAATGACAGTTATGCACACTTCCAATAATAGTCATAATGCAAACACACATATGCTGGACAGATCAAACTTCAAACTTAACCAAAGACACATGCCAAACATAGCAATGCACCTAACCTAAACCTCACTTGCTAACAATTCAAAACAGCTTGGTGATTTCAAAACCAATTTCGAAGTTTGAATGCAAAAAGACATGTTTGCAAGTTCAAAGGCAAAAAAATGTTTTACTAGTCTAAAATAAAACCAAAGATAGTCCTTAATGCACATAGGTAAAAAGAAAGTATGAAGAGCAGAATTGTCATCCACATGAGTTATTAAACTCATATCAGCAACTTTTGACAGAAAAACAAATTTATAAACATGAATATGATAATGTTTTAACAGGTTTGACATAAATTACAGTTCAAACAACAACCAACAACCAACATACCAAACCACATACATGAGTTAATACTAAAAGATATGGTCTATTCACAACAAAACCTCAAAACAGTCCAGGTCATCAAAGGTACAAACAAGACAATATTGATATTCAGCCCCTCATATGAATTCTCAGCATTGGACACAACTAACAGTCAATTAACAATCCTACTCTAAGGGTTGTCATCTACTTAAGGCAAGCATGAGATAATTGGACAAGCAAAACTTGAAGCAGGCTCAAACAGAAAGATGCAAATTCAACATTCAAAGGCCAAGGCACAAACAAAACCTCCTCAAAATAGTAGGCACATACAAGACATGAACATATGCATTAAGTTGGCACAACCAGACAGTTTGCACACATGGCATGATAGAAGCATAAACATAACCAAGACAACTACAAAACAAAATTAACATGAAGAAAACAGTTTTGACAACACAGTTAAACAAACTACTTCAACATGGTCATGTACAAGCTGAACTCAAAAAAAAAAAAACAACACACGATGATTTACATTGGTGAAAGAGTTCAAAATAACATACATCTTGTAGTCTAGCTGCAAAAATCAAGAATCCCTTCTCTCTGAACAAGCTTGTGAAGTTGCTTCCTTTTGGAGAAATAAGCAAAATTTCAAAGGCAGTTTGAGCAGATGAAGTTCCAGTTGTCTTTTAGGATTTTAAACAATTGGTACACTTCAAATGGAAGATGTTCAAATGGTCAAAACAATCAAAACTGGTCTAGGCAGTGTATGTGGTTGTTTTATGCAGAAAAGTCAATGTTCATGGTGTGAGCAGTTGACTTTTTGAGTTAAGGTGCTTTTGGGTGGTTTAATGGTTGGAACACCTCTAAAACATCATTTTGAGGTTGTATGAATGGTTTTTATGGTGATTGGATGGTTGGAAAGGAGGCTGGTATCAAACTAGGCCAAGACAATTTTTTTGTCTTTTGGAGGGTTTGATGTGGTTTCAAGAAAATGAGATGCTGGTTTTTCTATGCAGAAGTGGCTAGCCCCCTTTCTTGAACTGATATTTTGTCTTAAATATGGAATCCAATCAGGTTTGAAAGAGTTTCCACATGGTAAGGTTTGAATGGCCAGATTTTCATCTCCATGGTTATTTTTTGAATTAATGGTGGATGATGGATTTGGACCTCAGCAAGCTTGCTCATGGACTTGTCTTTGCCTATGTGAAATGAGTAGCATAGTGTAGCTGCAAGGGATCAGAACATTGGGCAGCTACTTTGTCTTTTACTCCTTTTGGCTAAGACTCAAAAATGGGGCAAAATGGTACAAGCTTGTGTTGGTTCAATTTGGGAAAATTTTTGGTAGCTCCCAATGTTGTATCCCATGCGCATGGTTTGGAGGAGGGCATCAATATTGCAGGCTGAAATACATAAACATGCTAATTGTTCATATTTTATGCCTTGTGAAAATGCTCAAGTCAGCCACTTTGGACCATGATATCTTGGGGCACACAATTCCATTTGCCTAGATCTTGTGCTGAAATGAAAGAGGGCATGGAGTAGAACACATTTCATGTTGGGGTCATCTTGATTTGAGGATTGGAAAACCATGAAAAATGATGTTGAAAATCATGTCATGAAAGTTGTCCAGAAATAACTTAGAAAAATTCTAAGTTATGGATTTGGCTTATTTTCCCTCAACTTTGCACATCCATAACTTGAGCTTCACAAATCATATTGAGGACTTCTTGGACTCTTTGGAAAGCTTGTAACATGCTCTACAACTTTAATTTGGGACAAATTTCCATCTGACTTCAAGAACTTGGTGAAAATTAGCTTGTAAAGTGAGTCCAAAAATTTGTCCACTCTTGGCAATGTTGAAACCATTGAAAACCTCAACTTTGATTGATCATAACTTGAGCTCCAAGTATCACATGATTTTGAATTGGTACTCAAAAGAAAGCTTGAAATACAAGGAAAAACTTTGATGTTTGATCTATGTTCATTTGAAACCTTGATCATGAAGAAAAATGGCTTTGAATATGGTTGTTCCAAACATAAAACTTTCCATAAATAGAAAGTTCTAAAACCCTAATTTCCTTAAAATGGCAACTTTCAACAATTCTTGATTTTTCATGATTCTCTTGAATTTTCTTGATCAAATTTCATCCATTGGTCATATTGAACTCAAGGATCATGATCTTGACCTCAAAAAATCAGGAGTTGACTTTTTCACTGCACAATTGATTTTTCCCCAAATCTCCTAATTTTCAATTGACTGATCAATTGAAACCCTTCTGATTAAAATTGATGGTCAATCTCCCATCCTCAAACACCTTAGGACATATGGAAAACCATGGAAACAAGTTTTGCTTCAAGAAACAAATTTATCCTGATTAAAAATGAAACCCTAATTTGACCTTTTTTGCCTAGGCATTGTTTAGATGAACTGAGTGACCACTCTAATTCCACCATGCCCTTTGTGGTGCTCAACAAACTTCTACCTCATGCCTCTACCAATTATGAAACCTCAAAATTGCTTGACAACCTTCGGATGGTTTGTACCGGTGTCTTTGATTAATAAAAAAAATATGGGCAAATTTAGGGTATGACAATGCACCATGTGTATTTATGGAGTATATGAACATGATTTTCTATACTTATTTGGGCAAGTTTATGGTTGTGCTCATTGATGATATTTTGATATGTTCGAAGAGTAAAGAGGATCGTACTGAGCATCTGAAAATTGTGTTATCCGCATTGAAAGGGAAGCAGTTGTATGCAAAAACTGTCAAAGTGAGAGTTTGGTTGGAGGAAGTAAGTTCCTTGCTTATGTGATCTCGAGTGGAATTATTGTGGTTGATATGTCGAAGGTTGAAGTCGTATAGCAATGGGAAGCTCCCGAAAACTTGTGTTTGAGATTAGAAGTTTTCTTGGGTTGGCAGGTTGTTATTGGAATTCATTGAAGGATTTTTCCAAGTCATCTTTGCCATTGACGCAGTGGACTAGGAAGGTTCAAGCTTTTGTTTGGATGCAAAGTGTGAGGAAAGTTTCAAGAGCTTTCGAGGAGGCTGTCAACACCTCATGTTTTGATTTTTGCTGAATCCGACAGAACCATTGTGGTATATTGTGATGCTTCGTTGATGGGATTGGAAGAGGTGTTAATGCAACATCAACAAGTTTTAGCTTATGCTTTAAGATAACTTAAAGGGCATAAGAGGAATTATATGACGCATGGTTTAGAGTGGGTTGTTGTGGGTGTGTCGAAGCTTTGGAAGCTTTATTTGTTTGGTTCGAGAATTGAGATGTGTAGTAATCGTAAGAGTTTGAAGTACTTCCTTGATCAGAACATGTTGATTGTGAGGAAGAAGAAATGATTGGGACTTCTAAAGGATGATGGTTTTGGGTTGAATTACCATTCGGGTAAAGTAGACGTGGTAGCTGATGCATTGATTTGGAAATCTTTGCATATACCGATGATGACAATAAAAGAGTTAGAATGGATTGAGCAATTTCGTGATATGAGTTTGGTTTGTGAAGAGACTTCTTATGGAGTTAAGCTTAGTATGTTAGACCTTACTAGTGGTTTCTTGATGAGATTCTAGAAGGTCAGAAATCTGATTTGAGTTGGTAGATCGATTGAATTTGATGGATCAAAGTCGAAGAATTGATTTTTGGATTAATGGAAATGGTATCATGAGATGTCGTGATATAGTTGTGTTCCATATATTGTTGAGTGGGATAAGAGTATTCTTGAAGAAGGACGTTGAAGTAGACTGGGTATCCATCCCGGTGAGATGAAGAGGTACCCGTATTTGAGGAAATTGTTTTGGTGGCCAGGGATGAAGAAAGAAGTAGTTGAATTTGTATATGCTGGTTAGACTTGTCGAAAGTCAAAGATTGAACATCAGAGACCATTGGGTCTGATGCAACCGTTGAATATTCCAGAGTGGAAATGAAATAGTATATCTGTGGATTTTATGTTGGGTTTGCCGAAGACTATGAGATGGATATGATTTGATTTGGGTGATTGTGGATAGATTAACTGGATCAACTCATTTCTTACCAATGAGGATTAATCGTTCTATGTTGAAGCTAGCTGAGATGTATATTGAGGAATTTGCGAAGTTGTATAAGATACCGTCGAGTATTGTGTCTGATAGAGATCTGAGATCTTCATCGAGGTTTTAGGAGGGTTTGCAGACGCTTTGGATACCATGCTAAGATTGAGTTCTACTTATCATCCGCAGATGGATGGACAGACAAAGAGAACTACACAGTCTTTAGAGGTTTTGCTAAGAGTTTGTATGTTGGATCAAGGTGGATCAGGGGATAGTCATTTGTCGTTGATTGAGTTTACCTACAATAATAGCTATCATTCTAATATCGGAATGGCACCGTATTAGGCTTTATATGGTAGGAGATGTAGGACTCCGTTGTGTTAGTATGAGTCAGGCGAGAGTGTTGTACTCGGACCTGAGATTATGCAAGAGAAGACTGAAAAGATCAAGATAATCCAAGAAAAGATGAAAGCGTCACAGAGTCTTCAGAAAATATATCATGATAAGAGGAGGAAAACACTTGAATTTCAAGGGGGGATCATGTGTTTTTTAGAGTTACGCCGGTAACTGGTGTTGACCAGGCTTCGAAGTCCAGAAAGCTCACACCGTGTTTTGTTGGTCTGTATCAGAGTGGCGCAGCGGAATCGTGGGAGAAGTAGCATGTTAGGCTGTTTTACCGCTGTCGCTTGTGAAATTGCATGATGTGTTACAGTTAAGGAAGTACATTCTAGATCCGTCGCATGTGATTCAGATGGATGATGTACATGTGAGAGGCGATTTGACCGTTCAGGCGTTGCTAGTTCGGATTGATGAACTAGAAGCGACTTCAAGGTGAAGATATTTCCTTGGTAAAGGTACTTTTTGGAGGACCATCTGGAGAAAGTTGGACTTGGAAACGTGAAGATCAGATGAGGGAGTCGTATCCGACTCTGTTTTCTTGAGGTAATTTTCGAGGGCGAAAATTCTTTTAAGTGGGGGAGAGTTGTAACACCCCAAATTTAATTGGAATATTTTAATTTATTTATTTAATTAAGAATATTTATTTTCGGTGATTTTCGGTGGTTTTGTGGAATTTTGAAGAATTATGCATAATTGAGTTATTTATTTTGAATAATAGTATATAATATGAAGATATTAAAATTATTATGAATTAAAATAAATATAAGTGAAAGAAGGGCAAATTGGACATTTAAGAGGAGTTAGTGAGGGTGTTATGGGAAAAGCCCACATTGTGAGGCCTAAGACTAAATTTGACAAAATAGAATTCTGAAGGGAATTAGGATTCATTTGTGAATCGTGAAAAGTATTATGGCCAGAGAGCTCCGAGGAGAAGATTGGAGGCAGAAGATTCCCGAAGATAATCGTGAAGGCTTTGAATCGACTAAGGTATGAGGAGTATAACTTTTCATGATTTTCCATGTGTAGCTTTCAATGTAATTATGATTGATTTACGAGTTAAAGTGTTTTATGGGGAATTATGAGAAAATGGGATTTTTGGCCTTCGTGGCCTAAATCTATTATGGAGATTGTAACTGTAGAGATTTTAAGGGTATAGATGAGAAATTATGATCTTTGGCCTTCGTGGCATAAACCAATTATAGGTAAATCTAGTCGTGGTTTAATTGGGGAAAAAGGGATTTTGGCCTTCGTGGCCTAAATCTGGTTTTGGGAACTCTGATGTTATGGTGTAGTGGTAAGTATTCATGACAGTTAGAGCATAATATGAGAAAGGGAAACCTTAGGCCTTCGTGGCCAAAACCTTGAATTGTCATATGACTGACCCTGTAGGAATATGAGTATTTGAATGTGAGTAACTCTAATGCCTTAGGGTGTAATTGAAGAAAAAATTGTGATTCAGGGCTGAATATGTTCCGGGATTGGCCTAATAAATCGTAGTTTTTGTGCCTTTATCATCGTAGGACTTTAGGGATGATTTAGGGATGTTTTGGAGCCATTGGGTAAGTGAATCGTAGAGTCTTTTGGGTAGAAATCAGTTCTGGTGCGTAGCAGAATTTGTTGTCATCGCACAGTTTTCCTAGCGAAGAAAGCTTCGCCTAGCGAACAATGACGTTCCCAGACTCGCCTAGCAAAGAATCTTTCTCCTAGTGAAGAAACTCGCCCCAGACTCGCCTAGCGAATATGCCAGTGAATGTATCAGAGTCTCGCGAATGTTGATCGTGCGCAGCGATGCCTTGATGTTTGATTCTGTGATTTCTGTGATGAGTTAACATGAGTATGATAGTGAGGTTTATGTGATTAATAGGCGATAGTATGAGGATTACCGCGAGTATAATTATGAATTAATATGTGATAATATGTGATAATATGATAAATTGATATGGGTATGACTGTGAGCGCTATGTGATTTGTACACGATCATATGATGATTTTCTATGATGTATGATGATGATTATTATGATGAATTATAATTATGTGATGTATGATGATTATTATGATGAGATATGATGACATGATGTATGAAGAGGATTATTATGATGAGTTATGATGACATGACGTGTGATGATGATTATGATGATGATCTATGATGTTTGATGATGATGAATATGATGAATGATAATGAACTTATGATGTTATTATGAGGATGATTTGTGACGTGTGCATCATGCATTCATGTGCATCCAGACTTCGGTTCAGGACCTCGATTACTTTGGCTTCAATCCCATTGTATGGATGTGAAGTGTTTTGATGTGCTCCGGTTCTCTAGTAGAATCGATCCTATTGATGAGGATCTATGGAGGGTTGATGGCCCAATGTCCATTGCACTGTGATGATTGGTACCACATGCATTGAGTCTATGTTGCATTTGCATTTATGAGTCTTTTTGTATGAATTATGATGTTGTGGCCTTCGATGCCTATTGAAGGATATGAATGTGTTGAATATGAAATGACGTCGTTTATATGTTGATTTTTATACATTTATTATCATGAATTGTTTTACTCACCCTGCCTGTTTGAATGTTACCTTCACGTGGGTAACATGCAGATACCAGGTTTAGCCGTGGATGCCGTTGAGGACTTTTGAAGTTTTAAGTTGTTGGCCTTTGGTCAACCTAGAGGGTCTTGCTCTGATAGTGTAACATCAGGTTAGGGGTCTTTGAGTTGAGTTGTGTTTATTGAGTTTATTTTGATTATCTTCCCGTATGAGGAAACCTTAATTATGCCTTTGAGTTCCACTGTTTTATGTAGTTTGATGTATTTTGGGCAAAACCCGTTGTACACGGAGCATTGACTTATTTTGAGTAAAATGAGAAATGTACGCCCTTTGAGGTGATTTTTATTGAGTTAAATATTTTACTCTGATGACTTTGAATAAATGTGCCTTTTAATTGTGGGGTAGAAAAAGGTGTTACATGACGCCCCTTATTTACCTGTAGATTCTAAAGGAAATGATCCCCTCTATTGACTGCCATGTCATGTGTAGGATAGCTTAGCTTAGCTTTTCTCCTTTCTTCCCTTTCATCCTAGCCTTAGGATTAGAATTGCCGTACTCTATGTGAGTGCCTTGCCATGGACACTTCTTTTCCCGTTTATCCTAGCCCTAGGATCAGAGTCGTTGTACTCTATGTGAGTGTCATGGTTATGAACACTTACTCACTTTCTTACCCGTTTTACCTAGTCTTAGGTTTAGAGTCGCCACAATCTATGTAATTGTCTTGCCATGGACACTTACCTCCCCCTTAGAACCTTGACCACAGTCAAGAGTTCCTCACCCTAGTTGGGTGAACTACTGACACTCTGATTCCTCATTCCCTAATGAGGGTATGTAGGTACAAAGATCCTTATCCTTGGCGAGCTCACTAACAACTAACCACCTATAGTTAGGTGAACTACGAATGCTCTGATTTTATCCTAGTCAGGATACGTAGGCACGAGATACGGTTTCTTGGCGAGCATACTTAGTGTACATACCCTAGGTCTTTACCTTAGCACATTTCCCGAGCAAGCAAACTTTAGCATAACACAAATACAAACAAGAGGTTCTTATAGAGTACTACAGATACTTAGGATGCTAGCACTTTCCCTAAGTATAACCAACCCCGAACCTTAGATTCTCTTAACTTTGTTGTTACATAACGCATTTAGAGTTTTCTTCGATCTTTACCCTTTCCTTTGGATAAATCAAAGTTAGATGGTGAACTTCAGATTTGTGATTCAAGTTAATTAATATCTTGATACCCGATTCTCACTGCAACATTATCACACCCCTGTTGATCACAACCTGCTTATTTACTGGGTAGAACAGTTTATATCCATCATTAGAGTGATATCTTATCAGGATCATTTGGTTTGACTTGTTATCATGTTTTCTTCTCAACTGATTAGGCACATGTCTATGTGCTATGGATCCAAACGCCTTCAGATGACTTAAGTTAGGCTTGACACCAGACCAACATTCTTCTAATGTGATTCCTTATAGCTTCTTTGTTGGACATCTATTTAAGATGTATGTTGTAGTCGACATAACCTCACCTTATAACTTAATAGGTAAGTTCTTGCCTCTTAGTATACTCCTTACCATGTTCATGATGATTCTATTTTTCTTCTCAGCAGTTTGATTTGGTGTGAAGTGTAGGGTGGCACCACCTTAGGCACAATCCCCATATTTCTCACATAAAACAACAAAATAATTGGAAACATACTCTCCACCACCATCATTTCTCAGGGTCTTGAGCTTTCAACCAGTTTTCCTCTCCACCATAGATTTAAGTTTTGTGAACACTTCAAGCACGTCACTTTTATTCTTGATTAGGTATGTCCACAGTTTTTGACTGAAATCATATATGAATATCACAAAGCATCTATTACCTCCAATCAAATCCACCTTAATATGACCTCAAACATCTGAATATACAACTTCAAGAATTGCCTTCGACTTGCTTTATGCATCTTTGCTGAAGCTATTATTGCGTTGCTTTGTCTGAACACATTCTTCACACACTTTATTTAGAATGTCGATATTTGGTCAACTTGAAACAATACTTTTTCTCTTCAGATTTCTAATGTCTTTGAAGTTGAGATGCCTAAGTCTATAGTTCCATAGTTGTTCATCTCTTATAGCTACAGTTGCCAGACACTTGTGCTTCATCACATTAAGTTCAATCTTCATGTTTCTATTTTGAGAGATTGGTGTCTTCAAGATTAACTTGCCACTTGAGTCGAGAATTATCATCATTTTGTCTTTAATCAACACTTTGTAATTCTTCTCGATCAGTTGCCCTATGTTAAGCAAATTACTTTTCATGTCTGGTATGTATAATACATTAGAAATTAATGACTTTTTGACATCTTTCCTCGTGATTAAAACATCATCAATACCTTAAGCATCTAGGGTATTGTCAACTAAAAAGTTAACTTCGTTCTTCATCGAGGGACTTATGTTGACAAATCAATCTTTCCTTCCAGTTATGTATGATGAGAAACTTGAATCTAAATACCATCGGTTCTTGAATTTTTCTTCATCTTTCATTGTGACGATCAACAATATCTTTTCTTCTCAGTGTCTTGCGAATCTTGCATCAATTTCTTAATTATTTATTTTGATTTCTAGATAACCACTAGAAAAGTGATCATACTTCTGACAATTGTAATACTGAATGTGACTCTTATTAGGTTTTCTTCCACCACTTCTTCATCTACCTGCACCACCACCTTTGTGATTGTTCTAGTTTGAGGGTCTTCTCTAGTTTGAATGATTTCCCTCTTCTTGGTTACTTTTACCATTCGAATTGTTGTAACCTCCTTTTCCTTTGTCATTGTTCCATCTTCCTTTATCTTTTTTTTTTGTTGCTATTTGCGCTTGCAGAGCTACATTACCTTTCGTCTTGCTTGCAGATCTTTCAATCATTCTTTGTTCATGAGATTCAAGCGTCTCTTGAAGCTCTTCATTTGTCACGTTTGACAAATATTTCAATTCTTTTATGGGTACTACTACATGATTGAATTTTGGAGTCAGTAACCTCAAGATCTTGGCAACTATTGATCTCGATGTCAACATCTCTCTACACATCTTGATTTTATTCACCAGTCTTGTTACATTGGTGAAGAAATCAGTGATGCTTTCACTTTTTTCCATCTGAATTAATTCATATGTTCTTTTGTGAGTTTGTAACCTCACATCTTTCACCTTCTTAGCACCTCCAAACGTTTTTTCCAAGATGTCCCATGCTTCTTTTGATGAGTCTACATCACCAACTTTCTCAAAGTTGTCAGGATAAACACATGGATGAATTAAAAAGAGAGCTTTATAATCTTTCTTCTTCAAATTTTAATGTGAAACCTTTTGTTCATTTGTAGAATCTTCTCCAATTGGTGTCACTGTGTTCTTTACAAGATCCCAAACATCTTAATAGCAGAAGATAACCTCATTTACTTACACAAATTATCATAATTCTGTCATTTAAGATGAGAAGATTTGCTGGAAAATGTCCATACAGATGAGAAGTCATTGTTATATACTTTTCAAGAATCGCATACAGTGCTCTAAATACCAGATATTAGAATTAAACCCCAACGTTGGAGATAATCTGAATCAATCTTGATTGAACAAAAATCAATCTTTCTGATTGATCACGTTTCTCATTCTTCACTCTTCACTCGAGTGATACAACCATACATTAATTGCAAGATGATTTCGCCGCACAAATATTTGATGAGTGAAAATAATGTGTGTGTGTGTGTGTGTGAGAGAGAGAGAGAGAGAGAGATTTTATTGAATGATTTTGAGTTACTCACATTCTCTTAATTTCAACCATATGTTATCTCCTTATTTATAGCTGAGATTACTTACACAACAAGTAATCTCTAACTAATTCATAAAACAAATACTAAGTTTAACCCTGTCGAAGTTAATTTCTTCGACTACATATTTCGACAACTAAAGATTGTATTTGACTACTACTCAATCGAATACATTCGACTTCGACTCTATCAAATCTTACAACATATTTAACACAAAGAATTACATATTTAATAAAATCAAAAGTGTCTCATATAATATTATAGTTTAGACAGAATAATATTCTATATTACTTCATCGAGACTGTCTCACAGCCACATTGAAGGTAGAGAAACACATAAATTTGAACTAGGAAATTTGAATCCTAAAATTTCTAGGAGAAAATTACAAATATGAACCCATAAAATTTTCATTTGTTAATTTATGGGTTTGGTTGGAAAACTCATAATTTGAGGGGTTTGAAAGTTTAAGATAATATGATACATCGAGTCACGCGATGAATGTTTGGTTTGAAACCCTAAAATAAATAAATATTGCTTTAGGTGATAAAAATGTACTTGTTATAAGATCAACGATGTAGAATGGAATAGATTCTTGGACTGTGATAGTAAAATTGACTTAGAATATATATAAATATGTTCGTGCCACATTAATAAAAATAGTACATTAGTATATTGACATAGAAGGAAGTCAAATTAATGGTTGGACTATTTTGGAGTTATTTTCAGAGCAATATATCTTATGAAAAATTCATCAGAGACTTATTCAAAATTTTAAATTAATAAAAGTGTGAAATCTTCTATTTATAAATGTTTAAATTTATATATTATTAATAAATGTGCGATTTTTTTAAACTACTCACATTTATTATTTTCAACACTAATCACATAAAAAAATAAAAAACTCTAAAAAATATAAATAAAATTGTTAATAAATATTTCAAATTCTGACATCAATCATTTATTTATATTTATGTAATGTAAACAAATTATTTATATTTATAAATCAAAAATCTAAAAAAAAATATTTTATAAAAATGGTAAAAGTAGAAGAAAAAAAAGTTGTATCAAAAGCTAATGTCTCTTTTATATATAGTAAATCTATAAATCTATAAATAAATAAAAAATAGAGTTATTTATTGGTTTAATACGAAGATCTAAAACAATTTATATTAAAGGTAAAATTGAAAGAAAAGAAATACACTAAAACTTGATCTTCCTTTTATATGAATAAATATAGATAAACTTGTAACTAAATCTTCTCAGTTATAATTTAAATACAATCTAGACAGATTAAAGAGCTGACATTTACTCTTCATAATTTAATGAATCTTTCGATGTGAAAGATTTATTCTTAGTTTTGTTTATAGAATAAGAAATATATTATTGATGAATACACGAGGCATCCTATAATACCCAACACCATCAGATACTTAACAAGAAAACAAATTATAATTTAAAACTATGAAATGAAAGACACACATGGTCCATATTAACTAATAGACTTGTATTATTTCTGACTAAATTATAAATCGTTTTATTAAAAAAAGTTGTCTCAAATGATAAGTCACATTAACATTAATGAATTTTTTTTTCAATAAACGCTATATAATTTATTAGTATTTTTTGTTCTAATTCTTTAAATTTCTCTTTTATTTATAATAAATAAAGAACAATATTGTAAAGTCATATACAGTTTCTCTTTTTCATATGACAATAATTATGTTTTTTAATTCGCGTAAAATGTATTATAATTTGAGACAGATGAAATACAATATTCTTCTTCTTTGATTTGAATTTGAGTTGAATATCTAATAAATCTACCATCCATAGAGACTTCATAGTTTCTTTTATGAGACCTGATTCAAATTTGACAATTAAGTGATTACAAGTTGTGAGTACGAGATTTTAGAGATTTTAGACTTCTTCTTTTCTTTAAGCTTTTTCAACCTCTATCTGAGCTTCTCTCTCCAATTTCCTAAGTAACTCAGTCGGACCAGCCATGTTTATCTTCTGATGGAAAAATTCAAGATTAATCATGAGTGTTTACCATGTCACGAATATTACCAAAAGAGTCCTTATTCCAAATCTTTAAGTTGGTTTTGAGAAGCTGGAGTTTTTTGTTCAAAACAAACATTGGGCAACCAATTACAGTAATGGACCAAATATTGGAAATGTGATCCCTGCCCTGCAATGATCATGTAGTGTCCATATCTCAAAGAACCTGAATTGAGAAACATGCTTTTGAGGGATGAAGAGGGATTTAACCAAAATTAGATGGTAGCCAGGCTTAAGTCTGGGCAAAGGTATTGTTTGAAAACTGAGGCTTATATTGCACCACTTTTGATTGTAAAAGACTCTATCCAATTTTCTTCCAACAAAGACTCTATCAGATTTACCATTGTACCAAGTGAGGTTGGGACCTTTTGTGCGAAACTCATTCAAATGGTTAAGGTCAGACCAACCTTTAAAATTATTAATTAGAATTCTGCTGGGGGTGCTGGAACCTCTATGCTCTTGAGCCTATATAACTGATTTAAAGTCTCCCACAAAAAGGAATGTATATTTATAGAGGATTGACATATAGATGAGCCATGCCAAAGTCTTATCCTATTTGCATAGCAAGTAAAAACATAAATTGATACAAAACCTTAAAAGGTATTATGGTAATAATGAAGGAATCATGTTTGTCAAAGTTGGTTTGGATTTGGGGGTCAAGGTTTTTCCAACAGATACACCCAAAATTAGGAGCACTTTGTTGTCTATTGTTGATAGCAAAAAGCATGAGACCCGATCTATTCCAAAAATCTTGGAAGAAATTAGCTTGATCGTCCAAGGTTCTTCTATAAGGTATATATCTAGATTATTTAATTTTTTTTAAAAAGACCAATTTTGAGGGGGAATTGGTAAGGCCCTTAATGTTTAAAAAGAAGTACTTCACAAGGATTACTTATTTGGACCAACTCTAGTTCTAGTATAATAAACCTATGTTGCTCTTTTAGGTTGTCTTCTTTTCTTATTTTGGGATTTTGAAACAACTACCTAAAAATTTGAAGCATCTCCTTCAAAGAATTCATCCTCACATGAGTCATTTTTTTCATTATAATCAACCATATTAGGCCAGGAGTTTTTTAGAAAGACTTCATTTCTATTTTGAATTTCCAATATGGTGTCATCATTCGTATTTTAAACTTCTACTGTGGTGCCTTCTATTGCATTATATTGTGTCTCATCAACAAACTCAGTCTCATTATTTTCCTGAACTCTATTTTGTCTCTCAATGGTTTATTGCTGCTCATTTGCTTGTTTGCATACACCTTTCAGAGGATTAACATATTCATTTTCTAAATTGATCACTTCAGAGAAAATTGTAATCGGGGTTTGGTTAACTCGGTCCTTATTCATACCACTTCTTTCTCCAATAATGTTTTGGTTTTGTTTTTCTTTGTCGAGTTTTGTACTTTCAACTAGTTATTCTTTTTGCTTATACTTAGGGCCTGACTTGGTCTTCCTTATGTTTTCTAAGCCTTCTTTTTCAGGTTTTCTCCTATAATTAGTGTCAGAGTGCCCAATAACTTTACAATATTGACACAATTAAGAAAAATCATATTCAATCTCCATAAAAAATGCATATCTTACTCGTTCCACAAGGTTTTTGTCTATAAGCTCTTTAAGTAAGTCAGCGTCTATAAGACCCTGACATAATGCCCAAAAGCCTTCTAAAATAGAGTTCTACTGGATGTTGAATTTATGTAATGGAGGTGCCTAGATTTCTAGCTATTGCAAAAATGATTTTAGGTCTCTAGTATTCATGAGATAACCTATGAATCCTGACCTAGACTTATGTTGAAGCATGGTTAACATTTGATGGGATGAAATCCCTAGTCTAAGGGAAAAGTTTTGAAACTCCAGGATTTAAGTTCCATGAAAGCATGTATCTTACCCTTCTAACATCTTCTAAAGTAAAGAAAGAAAATTTGTAAAATCCCTTACCTACGGATGTGATGCCTCATTTAGCTATGCAATTTTTTGTCTACAAAATCATTTCATTGAGGTTATGCTTGTAGGACTCCAGACTAATATAATACTCATCCTCTAGGATTTCTATAGATAATCTTTCCCCCGTGACACATGGCACCAAAAGCTGGCTTAAAGGGATGTTGCAAACATTACCAAGGACTTATGCGAAAGTTTTATTGGGTTTATGATTGCTTGGAAGGGTTAAAGTTATGCTTGGTTTATTTGGTGAGAGGTATAATATTTTGAGAAAAAAGGTGTAAGCTTGGAAGGAATCCACGGAAGATGAAACAGGTTAACAATGTATTTTTCACTCCTTTTTCAACATAAGAATTTGTAACAAGTTAAATTGTATTTATGTAATTTCTTTCGATGAACTTCACAAATAGTTTTTTAATGATATCTTTGAAACTTGCATGCCTAATAATGTGCATTTAATTTATAATATTTTCTTTCGAACTTCAGACTCTATTTAATAAAAATAGTTGGTAGATGATAAGTTAGTCGATAATTTATAACTAATGACTGATAGTTAGTAGTTTATAATTTATAGTTAATTATTAATAGTTAGTAAGTTAATTTGAGTGTTTGAAAAATTAATTGTTAAATTAACTGATAAATACAAAATGACATAAAAGAATATTTTTAATATAATAAATTAGTAATCACATTATCTTTTATATAATATTATTAAATTAATTTTTATTGGATAAAAATAAACACATGCAAGATATTTTAAATATATATGTAAAATTAAACAATATATATGTAAAATTAAAATACACCAAAATATCAAACATATATATATAAATTTAGTAATGAAATTTAACAAATAAAATAAAATAATAATATTATAATTTTAAATTTAATTATATTTATAAAAAATAATAATAAAATAAGTTTATTGTCAAACATTTCACAATGCTATAAATATTTATTTTACTATAAATTATAATAAAATATATATAGTAAAAAAGAATTTTATGTTAAAATAGTAAGAATATAAACAAAAGAAAAGAAAAAGTAAAAAGTAAAAGTTATAAATTCAAAAGCTATTTTACCTTTTTAAAATAAACGCAAAACAATTTAAAAAAGAAAATTATAAACTACAAATCATTTATCAAATAATTTTTTTGGCTTAAATGCACTTTTAATCTTCTTAATTTAGACGTTTTAAATCATTAATCCCTTATTATTAAATTAACGATTTTGATCCTTTAATTTTGATGGCCTTTAGACCACTTTCAACGGTGATTTTTCAAATTGGTTTGCCAGCTTGGCATTGAAATTGTCAACAAAAAGTTGTTCCAGCTCGTAAACGTTACAAACATAAACAATAGTTCTTTATTTTTTTAATTATTAAAATAATCATTTAGCCGATGTGCAACAACTTTATTTTTATTTTTTTAAACTTTTTTTATTTATTATAAATATAGGTTTGTTGGAAAAATTATATACCAATTCTATTTTTTCTCACTTTTATTTACTCTTTAATTTCAAATTTCTCTCTCACAATTTCATCATTTTATTCATAAATATTTAATTTTTTTCCAACAATTTCTTCTCATTATCATTTTATTTCATATTTTCATCTAATTAAATTTAATTTTAATTATTATTTTCAATTCTATGTTTAATTTTAATTTTATGTTTAATTTGTATTTATATTAATTAAAATTTAAATATTTAAATTATAATTTTAAATAAAATAAATTTAATATAAATAATATATTTTAAGTAAAGTGGTGAGACCCAATATGGATTCTTTGGAATTGCATCATTGAAGTAAAAATTGAATGAGTTGCTTTAAAAGAGTAGGTCCCACAAAGAACCTAAAAATGAATTGCACCATTGAAGATGCTCTAAGATATTCGTGGTTCATTCCACTTTTGCATTCGTAGCAATGATGGTTAGGATAAAAAAATACCTTTAATAAATTGACAAGGATGACTAAATATTTGATTAATTAATATGTTTTTAATTAATTTAATATTTAAAAATAGTTTTAACTAAATTAATATTTAATAATTTTAATTAAGTTTTTTTTAAAAAATGATCTAGATGGTGCTTGTATGAACTATATAAAGACTGGAATTATTTGTGAATAAACCAATGTGGGATTTCAATAACAATTTGCTTCTAGTTTCTTTGACAGCTGCTTCTAGCTATGCATCACTGCCTTCCTTACAACACCATCATTCGTTCTTAACTAGAATAATATGGAAAACATATGTAGCAGCAACAACAATTACTAATTACCAACCATTGAACCCTATTATTAGTTATAGAACCAAGTCTATGATTATCGAACTCACCATAAAAAGTGTATTCAATCCAACTGTTCCATTTCACTCTAACCATCTAGAAGGTTGAATCAAATCACCAATATATTGTTCCATTCCACTCAATCATTGAACCTTTCATAGCGGTTGGGTACAAAATCGAAGTCAGAACTTAAGCCTTACAAGTTAGAAGTCTAAATCAGTGATTGTGTGAATGTAAGGATTTAAATTTTTGTGCAAGCTGCTATTTATGCTCCCAACCATACAAGTTGCTTATGTGACATTCAATGTGATCATATATATTTGAACAATGGGTTTTTCATTTCTTAGAAAGTTTAGAGACCAAAATTAAATAAAATATAGGTATAGGCATAAGCTTCATGAACTTGTGCAGGATGCAATGCATTGTCAAATGTACGTACACTACTATACATGAGATGACACGTTAGCAGTCTTATCGATTGTGCATGGCAGGATAGAAAAAAGTTTGTCATTTCAAACTGCAATAGGCAGTTTATGATTAGATATCTGACATGGCAGCACCATAGTTTGCAATGAAGTGTTTATATGAAAGGTTTATATGTGTTTTTTTAACTGCATGTTACCTAGTTGATGATTGTCTTTTCCATTAATGAGTTATGGCGTTGAATGTAATTAATTAGTGAGAATGTTTTACTTGTTTTGAATTCATGTTACATTATTTTGGTAATTACTAATTGTTGATGATGCTATGTATGCTTTCAACCACCTAATGGATATGTATTTCAACCACTAATAATGTGATTATATGTGCATGGTTCATTGCTAAATCAATTTTCCATAGCTAACGACAGTTTGAATGGAGGAATAGTTGAGTGAGTTGGACTAGTAATGAATCTTGTCTGACCTAATGCAATTACGAAATCGGCTAGTGGCTCAATAGTTGCTGGCTTTATAACAAACTCAATTATAATTTATTAATTTATTGTATAACATATTAATTAATAAATTGTCTAAGTCAACATTTTTAAATTATTAAAAATAAATATTAAAATATCCTAATTATCTTTACCACTCAATTAAATTTTTTTTATTCCAATCATCACTTCCACCTATACAAAATTGAGGGGTTACAAAAATTAAAAGGCCAACAAAATTAAAGCGTCAAAATAATATTAATAAAAACTGAAAAATTAAAAACTAAACGGATAAAAAAATGTTTTTTATGATTAATTATAAATTATGAATTTATTATTTTAACATATTAATTAATAAATTATCTAAGTCAACATTTTTAAATTATTAAAAATAAATATTAAAATATCCTAATTATCGGCCTTCATAAAAAACTTCATTATGAATTATTAATTTATTCTAAAACATATTAATTAATAAATTATCTAAGTCAACATTTTTAAATTATTAAAAATAAATATTAAAATATCCTAGTTATCTGCCTTAAAAAAAACTTAATTATGAATTATTAATTTATTCTAAAATATATTAATTAATAAATTATTTAAGTCAACATTTTTAAATTATTAAAATATCTTAGTTATCCTTACCACTCAATTAAAATTTTTTTTTATTTCAATCATCACTTCCGCCTATACAAAATTGGAGAGGTTACAAAAATTAAAAGGCCAGTATATGATCAATTATTTAAAATATCTAAATTAAAAAGACCAAAAATGCATTTAAATTAAATTTTTTTTATTAATAAAAACTGTGAAATCAAAAACTAAAAAGATAAAAAGAAAAAGCTATAAGAAACAGGCTCTCAACATCCTTTGTACTTAAAAGAAGAAAAAAAAACTAGAAAAGCTATAAATCTTTCAATTAATAAGCTTACCATTTTGAAAATTTTTAGTCTAAGAAACAGACTATCAACATCCTTTGTACTTAAAAGAAGAAAAAAAAAACTAGAAAAGCCTACCATTTTGAAATTTTTTGGTACATTTTGAAATGAAGATTAGGACTTAGATTCTAAATGAGTAAATTTCTACAAATAGTTGAGCAAATGGTCCACCGTCCATGTGCATAAGATAGGAGTAAGACCACCTAGATTTGTCATGCTAACACAATTATTCTCTGGTCGTGCAAATACTAGACTTTGCTTTTCCATTTAGCTTCATATACTTGTTCAATACCTTTCGTGTTATGTTAGCTTTCAAATTCCCACACATTTATCACGATAAATATATTCCACCGTTATTCTTCATCTCAAAACCAACTCATTTTGACCTTTTTCATCTAAGTGCAATTTTTTTAATGGAATAGACATGAATTTCAAGAAATGCCCCTACCTTGTCCTAACATTAAGGGACACAACAAAACAAAACATAACCTCAGTAACCTATTTTAAGAATAAAAATCCATTTTACTACTTTTAACCAGACATCCAAGGACAACAAACTCAAAATTACAGTACTAACAAATAAACAAAAATCAAAAGTCTTTCGTCAAACAAAATTCAACTGTTTCATTCATTTTATGTAATTTCTATAAAAAATCTCTCACACTCTATATCTTAAACTAACAATCCACAACATCATAACCCATCCCTAATGTTACAATCTTGTTCATCTTCATCATCATGACATAACATAAAACATAAAACTACAAAAAAGTAGTGCCGGCGCGGCCACGATGTAACAAATCATGAGCAATATTGTCTCTCGCCTGAGCAGCAGCAGCAGATCGAACACCATTCTCCGCCACCATCTCATCGTCAAACAGATCAAAACTCCACTCAGGATCCATCTTCTCATTCCTCATTTCACAAATATTATGCAAAACACAGCAAGCACCAAGAACACCAGGCAGATCCTCAATCTTCACCTCAGTTCTCTTCTGCAAACAAGACCATCTACCTTTCACTTTCGCAAACGCATCTTTACAAACCTTCTGAATATCCCCAACTTTCTCGTTAAAAGCGTGTTGTGTCCATGTCAGATTTTGATGTGTATATGGAACCAAAATTCCATCCATCAAAGGAAACCCAGAGTTTCCAACAACCCAAACATCTTTCAAATTCCCTCTCATAACTCTCTGATACAAAACCGATTTCTCCAAAACTTGATCATCAGGATAAGAACCAGGCCAACCAATACAAACATCAGTGAAAATCCCTCTCGTATCAACCACTCCTTGAACGGTAACAGAGTAGGAAGTTTTCTGGTTCCGCTGAGTGTGCCTCTTATTGAAATAAGAATTCACATTGGACTTAGGTGCAATTATCGGAATATGAGTCGTATACATTGAACCACCAACACTCGGTATTCCAGAAAGAGACTCATACTCTTGTTTAATTAACTTGAGGTTTTTCTCATCAGGCCAACTAATAAATTTCGGCATAAGAACTTTCTTAATCGCAGCACAAACCTCAAGTACAAGTTTATGACAAGTGGATATCCCTAAACCGAATCGCTTCGAAACAATTCTAAGTGGATCACCGGTTGCGAGCCTCCAGATGCAAACCGCCACGCGCTGCTGCACCGGAATCGCGTCGCGGAGCATAGTGTTTTTCTTAGTAACAGCTGAATCGAGTTCTCTGCAGATAAATTCGAAAGTTGATTTACTCATCCGAAAACATCTCCGGAATTCTTCTTCTGGAAAATCAGGGCTGATGCAGCTCTCCCACCAGTCTTTTGAACGGTTTTTAACCCATAACCGTCTCTGTGGGCCCACTATTGAAGAAGTAGTTGCAGTTGTTGCCGTTGCAATGGCAGACGCGTCTGAGTGACGCGCTTTCTTTGTAGCTGGCTGTTCGAAATCTAACTGATACAACTCATTTGAATTAGATTTCACTGGCGTTGCTTGTTGTTGTTCTTGTTTTGGAATTTGCCTGTCGAATTGAATGAGAGAACTGAGGATATTGTTTAATGTACTACTATCAGTATCATCATTGAAAATGTTATTGCTGTGGTTCCATTGAGTTTGTGAACTTTCTGGGTAACTTCTTTTCTTTGAGTTTAGATTGGATTCCATTTCTGGGAACAAGAATGAGAAATCTTCTAGAGTGGGAAATGTGATTTCCATGTGAAGTTGAAAAAAGAGAATGTGAACGGTGAAGAATATAATGAGTTGAGAAAAAAAATGTGAAATGGGTTTATATGAGTGAGTAGGGAAAGTGAAAGGTGCGGAAGCGTGTGAATGCACGCGGTAGGTTTGACGCAGACTATGACTAAGAAGAAGAGAGAAGTGAACAGTGACAAGTGTTTAGAGAAAAGATAATAAACGTGTTATTTTTCTCGTTTTGGTTGTTAATATCATTCTCAACGCAACGCGTTTGAATAATACGAAAAACGATGGAAATAGAAGAGAAATGTGTCAGAAGGTTCTGTCAACTAAGAGAATCAAATCAAACTAACACTGTTTATTGGGATTTAACAAAGACACTGCCCATTATTTTTATAATGGGTTATTAAGCTGACTTAATATAACAACTAAAAATCAATATTTATACTATTTCATTTCTTCTAATATAAGTATTCTATGTATTATTTTAAAATATAAAAAGTTAACTTAAAATAAAAGTCAACTTTTTATTTATTAAAATATTAATTAATTTATTTTAAATTTAACTTTAATTAATTAATTTTAATATGCATTTATGATATTGGATAATACTCTACTTTTACCATCTATGTTTATAGATATAGGGTTATTTTGTATTTTTTAATGTCCCTTTTCTATATTAAAGTGTGTTAATTATATTTTATCTATGTACTCTTAATTATATTACATTATTTTTTATATATAATGCACTATATATTTTAACCCAGACATAAAATAATTCTCTCTTAAGATAAAACTTATAAAATTATATAAATTATCGACAAATTTAATATTTTAATTAATTTTTTAATTTTTGTGATTTATTTTAGAAAATTTTATATTCATAAAATAATTTTCTCTCTTAAGATTAAATTTATAAAACCATATAAATCGTGAACTAATTTAATAATTTAATTCTTGTGATTTATTCTAGACAATGTATATTCATGGAATAATTTTTTTTTTAAATTAAACTTGTAAAACTATACATAATCGTCAATAAGTTTAATACTTCAATTAATTTTTTAATTCTCGTAATTTATTCTAGATGATCTTATATTTAGCAAATGAGAAATGTAGTAATAATAAACAGTTAACAACAACAATTTTGTTAAATTGTTGAATTTATTATTATAGCATTGAAAAAATAGGAGAGTAGAGATCTAAATAATTTGAATTTGAAATATAGGAATTAGAATGAAATAGTGGACTCGTTGGTTTAATTTTTCTAAAAAAAATATTTTTTATAGTTTTACATATTTTTATTAAAGAAAATCTATATTTAAGAAAATAACCGTTAAATAAAAAATTGGTTTAAATAATTATTTTAGATATTTTATCATTTTTCTATACTATTTTTTTAGTTTCAAAATTTAATTTAAAATTGAAGCTATTTTAAATAGATTTTCATAAAAATCATTTTTAAAAATATTTTTTTTGGAATGTGATTTTAACTAACTTTTAATCTTCAATAATAATATATATTTATGTTATAGAATGTCAAAACTAATTTTTTTAATTCATAAAAAATGAATTTAAAAAAACTTAATAATTTAAAAAATGTTTTTATAAAAATTATATTAAAAAATATTTTACCAAAAATTAAAATTAAAATAAGCGATTTTATAATAGAAAGACAAAAATTGAATTTAAATTTAAAAAATGATTATTTTAATATTATATTTCTTATATAAATTGACAAATAAAAAAATAAATTAAATTTTTGATATCTAAAGAATTTAAAATAATTTCTTAAAAAATAAATCATAATTATTAAGAATGATAAAAAAGTTAGATTGAGATACATCCTTGATACAATTGATGTGTTTAATTACATTATCCCAACAATTGAAATGAACTTTGTACAAACGTTCTATCATATTTCACCGTTTACTTTTACAGAATAATTGAACATTTAAAAATATTCTCTTTATCTCGTTGTCAAACAAATTACCTAATTATATTACTAAACCAATAACAATAAAATCTGATTCAATCTTTGATAATAAAATCTTCTAAAACGCAACAATGTTAACATTGACCTGTTGCGAAAGGCTCATATGCCTTACCAACATGTTGTGATATTGCGTCCAGCATGTGTCTCTTCTGCACATCCATACAACTTAAGTAAGCAAGATTAATCTTGAACACTTCTCTGTATTGTTGTTTTGCAAAATGCATACAATCCAAAAGGAACAACAATCTCTCCCCTTTGACAAATTGTTGCAAAACATATCTTCAAGATAAGTATCACTCATTCAATCAGAACAAGTGACATTCAACATAAAACTATCAGAACATACACTTTCATCAGTAGCAGCTTTCATCAGAGTTGTAGTACATCAACGAAAAATTAATAGCGCATATGCATGCCACACAAAACAATGCTCCAAAATCAATCAGACTAACATGCAATCATTCACAACTTAGTCATGCATGACATCAGTCAACTCATAGTTAGTAGCATACAGTCCTACTAACTAACAATTATTAGCATACAATCATTCACATACTTAGCCATGCATAACACAAACAGTTAGTAGTTAATATCATGATGTGCAAAATACTACAAATAGAAAAGATCACTGCAAAAGGGTCAAATGTTTTTTTTATGTTGCTACATATGAACACAACATATGAGCACATCATTAATACTTATCCAGATGGTCAGTACTAAACAAAAATACATGTGTTACTCCCCCTTTTTGCCATATTTTGGAAAAGGGTTAGAACATCAAATACCACCAAGAGGTCAGTCATGCATAGGCTAGTATGTTAGCACATACATAACCAAAACATAAGTAAAACAACCAGAACAACATCCAGAGATGCACAAGATTATATATGCTTTATTGTAAAAAGTTTAAAGAGACTATGAAGCCTTTAAAAATAAAATATGCCCAGATACAAGGGCCAAAAACAATTAAGCGATAACACTTGAACTTATTCTTCAATCCGTCCTCTGTAATTCTTATAAGCAATCTAGTCTTCATCAGCCTTTGAGTTTGATAACGTGAAAACATATCATGTTTGTAGGCTCAAAAACACATATTATTTTTGTGTTGTTTCGTGTTTGTTTTGCAGTTTATTGCATTTTAGAAGCATTCAAGCGAGGATGTTGGAAAGAAGAGCAGAAGAGCATAATTTATGATTTCTGGCACGATGGTGTTTACCATTCCCTAATGGCGTCCACCATTGTCTAAAATGACACGTCATTTAATGAGGGAGGCAATGGGATTCGCCATTGTCCTAATGGTGTCCGTCATCATGCAGAGCAGTTTTCACGAGAATTAGTTGAAACTTCCCTTAGCCACTCCCTCTTTCCTCTCCAACCGCCCCTTGCACGTTTTAGAACTTCTCAGTTATTACCTAGTCTATATATAGGTCTCATCTAATCACTTGAAAATGGAGAGAATTATGCGGAAGCTGTAACACCCCACTTCCCAAAACAAATAAAATATGAATAACATAATAAAAATCAGAGTTTCCTTCCCAAGTGGGATATCACATAAAAATCACGTTTCCTTATAAAAAGGTTTTTCTCCAAATACAGCGGAATATTTAAATAATACAATTAAATAAAAATTTTGATACGTTCGCAGGAAAAAAATAGGAGTTCAACATGAAACAATAAAAATGCCCAAGTCCCGTGCTACGTATCAGAGCATCCTAGACTCGACAGTCACACCAATATCCAAGCTAGCTAAGCACCTGGATTATCTGTACTTCCGAAGAAGCACAGACCACAACAACAACAAGGGGTGAGAAATCATGATCAAAAATATAATGGTAATGTAATACATGTAATAAGGCAGTAAAACACACCAACACATCAATTATTCACCCCAACAACACCATATAACGAACCTACTGTTCAAATTACAATATAACATATTATAATGCAATTATGCAACTCAACACCATGCATGCGGTACCGACTCATTGGTTCATTCAATCGAATCTGGATAGATCACTTACGCTCCTCCTGAGACATGATCTATCCCCCACCATTCTCCACAAAGGAGTACGGATGAATCACTTACGCTCCTCCTGAGACATGATTCATCCCACCAAAACACCATGATATGCAAGACACCAATGCATAATTATTATATTCTGGCACGCTAAGTGCACACGATCCTCCTGATCATATCATCATACAACAATGCATATGTATAGATATATTACACCAACACCATATAAATCAATCAGATAGTAAACGAATTCATACTATCACACCGGATATAACTACGTCCCCCCCCACTCGGGGATACACGATCCTACTGATCACTACACACATATACATTACTAATTGCTCACCAACAATATTAAGGGAAACGCGTACTATCCCCAAGTACACAAGTTATATCCCATACTCATCATTTTCACACTACAGCAAGGCTAGAAGGATCACACGAGACCAATTCAGACATCTCACCAAAAGTCTCTGAGGTTACTCAGAACCTCCCTAAACCAACACCCCAGCCTATACACCAAAATCAATAATTCATCAACATCAATCCACAATCACAAACATGCCAATAGATATTATACTTACCAATTATCCTATAATTTCTACTCTAGAACCGACATTACGGTACATTACCGACACTTCAGAGTCACTCTGAATCTCACCAAGGTCCTAACCATAGTCATTAACGACACTATAGGGAAACAACACATAACTTTTCCCAAAGCTATAATCACTGTCATTGCCAACACTACGGTAACAACACATAATCTCATCAGCTTTATATTCCTAGTTACTATCAACACTACAGTAACATCAACAATCCAACAAAATGGATCAATACTACAGTAACATCATCACCATATATATATATATATACCCCAAAATGCATCATCATCATTCATCAATCCCTCAACCTCAACAATAATCATAGCATGCCAATATAAAACTTTATATAACGATAAATTCCTACGGGGTTAAGGAATCCCCTCTACCCTATACATGTATAAACCATTCCCAATCAAATTTCTCCCCCCTTACCTTGACAATTGGTCGATCGATAGAATTCCTCCTAGAATTGGTCTCTTGGCCTTCTCCTTCCTCTTCCGTTCTTCGTTCCCTTTTTCCTTCGTTCTTTTTCACTTTCCTCGTTCTTTCCTCTTCTCTCTTTCTATCGCTCTTTTTTCTCAATTTTCTAAAATGTATCGTAACTCTCCTAACCCCTCATATTCTATTTCCCTTTTTAATTATTCTAATCCCAATAATAATAACTAATAAAATAATATAATATTAATAATCTTAATAATAATAATAATACTAATATAATCTTACTAATATTAATAATACCACATATTAATAATAATAATAATAATAATGATAATAATAATAATAATAATCTTAATAATAATAATAATATTAATAATTCTAATAATAATAATAATGATAATAATAATAATAATCTTAATAATAATAATACTATTAATAATAACAATAATAATAATATTATTATCTCTCCAATAATCATAATAATACTTTTAATAATAATAATAATAATAACACTAATAATAATAATAGTAATAATAATAATAATAATAATACTATTATTATTATCACACCAATATCCCACGCCTATGGTAATCCCTTTCCTCTCCATTCCAACTTTTCTAATATCTCCTTGCTACCCCTTCATATTTCCTTCCTCACGGTTTCTATCGTGACTTTTCATATTTCCATTCTAACTTCCCAATAACTCTTTCACCTCTTATTTTACTTATTCCAACCACTAATATTCCCAATAATAATTCTAATAATAATAATTATAATAATCATTATAATAATAATAATAATATAATATAATATAATACTATTATAATATTATAGTAATATTCAACATAATAATAATAATAGTGATACACCCAACAATAATTATAATTATAATAATAATAATATTATTACACCAATAATAATAATAATATTAATAAAAATAATATAATAATAATATAATAATACTAATATTATTATTTCACCAAAATAATAATAATATTAATAATAGTAACAAATATAATAAATATAATAATAATAATAACACCCCCACCAATGTTACTATTATTTTTATATTACTATATTTCACACCAAAATATCACCAATAGTCCTCCCACATTAGGGACACCCACCAAACATCATCAAATACACCCCCACCAAAGGGCACACCAACATATAATTTTTAAAATAATAATAAAGTGACTAAATAATTAAAATGGGTGTTACAACTCTCCCCCACTTTAATTATTTTCGTCCTCGAAAATTACCTGATGGAAATAGCTCCGGATACGCTTCTCGCATCCTGCTTTCCAACTCCCAGGTCACACTGCCTCCTGCAGCACCTCCCCAAGCTACCTTCACCAAAGGTATCTCTTTCCCTCGGAGCTGTTTCATCTTACGGTCCTCGATCCTCAACGGCATCGTCTCAATAGTAAGATTCTCCCGAACCTGAACATCATCTCTCTGAATCACATGAGATGGATCAGAAATATATTTTCGCAATTGCGACACATGAAACACATCATGTAGATTCGACAACTCCGGCGGCAACGCCACCCTATAGGCCACAACACCAACTCTTTGCAAAATTTCATAAGGTCCAATAAACTTAGGATCCAGCTTCTTGGACTTCAACGCCCGACCCACACCAGTCATCGGGTTAACTCTTAGGAATACGTGATCACCTACACAAAATTCCAACTCTTTCCTCCGATTATCATGATAACTCTTCTGCCTACTCTGAGACACTTTCATTTTCTCACGAATCATCTGAATCGTCTCAGTAGTCTGCTGAACAATTTCTGGTCCAAGCACCACACTCTCACCGGTCTCATACCAACACAGAGGAGTCCTACACCTCCTCCCATACAAAGCTTCAAAGGGTGCCATTCCAATACTCGAATGGTAACTATTATTGTACGTGAATTCAATCAATGATAAATGAGTGTCCCACGCACCACCCTTTTCCAATACACAAGCTCTTAATAAATCCTCAAGCGACTGAATAGTCCTTTCCGATTGACCATCAGTTTGTGGATGATAAGCTGAACTTAATTTCAACTTAGTACCCAAAGCTTCTTGCAAGCTCTTCCAAAATTCTGAAGTAAACCTCGGATCTCTATCCGACACAATACTGGACGGAACACCATGTAACTTCACAATTACCCGAATATAAATCTCCGTCAACTTCGTCAACGGAAAACTAATATTAATTGGCACAAAGTGTGCAGACTTCGTTAACCGATCCACAATCACCCATATAGCATCAAAACCTCTCGCCGTATTTGGAAATCCTGTAACAAAGTCCATAGAAATGCAATCCCATTTCCAAACCGGAATTTCCAACGGTTGCATAAATCCAGAAGGTCTCTGGTGTTCTACCTTCGATTTCTGACACGTCAAACAGGCATAAACAAATTGAGCAATGTCTCTTTTCATACCAGACCACCAAAATAATTTCTTTAAATCATGATACATCTTCGTAGCTCCGGGATGAATACTCAGATTACTACGGTGTCCTTCACTCAAAATCAGCTTTTTCAGTTCCTCATCATCTGGTACACAAATCCTGCCTCTAAATCTCAACACACCTGTACTATCCAATTTAAAGTCACTATCGGAGTCACTTCCTACTTCAGGCATCAAATCTACCAATTTCACATCCAACTTCTGATTCTCTCTAATCATATCCAAGAAGTCATTATTTACCTGCAACATACCCAACATTACACTCTCTGCAGTAGTTTCACAAACCATGCTCAAATCTCTGAATTGTTCAATTAACTCAATTTCTTTCACCATCAGAGCTGCCATATGAATTGTCTTTCTACTCAAAGCGTCTGCCACTACATTGGCCTTTCCCGGATGATAACTCAAACTGAAGTCATAATCCTTCAAAAATTCTAACCATCTTCTCTGCCTCATATTCAGCTCTTTCTGATCAAACAGGTATCTCAGACTCTTATGATCACTAAACACTTCAAATCTTGAACCATACAGGTAATGCCTCCAAATTTTCAACACAAAAACAACCGCAGCTAACTCAAGATCATGAGTAGGATAATTTCGCTCATGCACTCTCAGTTGCCGCGATGCATATGCTACTACTTTACCATTCTGCATAAGAACTCCTCCTAATCCCATCTTAGACGCATCACAGTACACCACAAACGGTTCACTCGGAGTCGGTAACACTAACACCGGTGCCGTAGTCAATCTCTTTTTCAACTCTTCAAAACTTTCTTCACAAGCAGCGTCCCATACGAAAACTTGGTTCTTTCTCGTCAACTGAGTTAATGGCAACGCCAAATTAGAGAACCCTTCAATAAACCTGCGGTAATAACCAGCTAAACCCAAAAAGCTCCTAATTTCTGTCGCTGTCTTCGGCGGTTCCCACTGCAATACTGCACTTACTTTTGACGGATCCACCGCTATTCCATCTTCAGATATTACATGCCCCAAGAAACTCACTTTCCTCAACCAGAAGTCACACTTTGACAATTTAGCAAATAGTTTATTTTCCTTCAACACTTGCAAGGCAATTCTCAAATGTCCTGCATGTTCTTCATCAGATTTAGAATAAATTAATATATCATCAATAAACACTACAATGAATTGATCCAAATAAGAATGGAAAATTCTGTTCATATACTCCATAAATACTCCCGGTGCGTTAGTCACTCCAAACGGCATTACAGCATATTCGTAATGTCCATATCGAGTCCTAAAGGCAGTCTTCTGAACATCACCTTCTTTTACTCTTATCTGATAATAACCCGATCTTAAGTCGATCTTACTAAATACACGAGCTCCCACCAGCTGGTCCATCAAATCATCAATCCTCGGGAGAGGATACTTATTCTTAATCGTCACTTTATTCAACTGACGGTAATCGATGCACAAACGCATACTACCATCCTTCTTCTTCACCAACAACACTGGAGCTCCCCACGGCGATACACTTGGCCTAATAAACTTTCTATCCAACAATTCTCCAATCTGAGACTTCAACTCAGCCAATTCCACTGCAGACATCCTGTACGGTGCCATAGAAATAGGCCTCGTACCAGGAACAAGATCAATACCAAATTCCACTTCTCGCGTCGGAGGCAATTCCGTAATGTCGTCAGGAAACACTTCCGGAAATTCATTCACCACTGCCAATTCCTCCATTGACACTTTGCTATCCACCGATAAAGTTGCAAATAAAGCAAACACTCTAGTTTCATCTTCCAACAAGGCCCTCAATTCTTTATTAGACAAAGAACTTGCTAAAGCTTCCTCTTCAGGGGTCAAGAACAACAATTCCTTCCGAAAACAGTCGATGTAGACTCGGTTGAACTCTAACCAGTTCATACCCAGAATAACATCCAATTTACCAAGTGGTAGACAAATCAAATCCACTTCAAATTCTCTACCGAAAATAGTCAGCGGACACTTCAGGCATACCAAAGAAGTAGTCACTGAACCTATAGAGGGTGTCTCAATAGTCATTCGTCTCTCCAGAGTAGACGGCACCTATCCTATTCTCTCCACACAATCCACAGAAATAAACGAGTGTGTTGCACCCGTATCAATAATAGCAATCAAAGGAATATTATTGATAATACAAGTACCTTTGATAACACGCTCATCACTGGCAGCTTGAGTTCCTGCCAAAGCAAACACTTTTCCACCAGCCGGAGACGTCTGAGGCTTCTTCGGCTTCTCACAATGTGTACTGATATGACCCTTCTCACCACAGTTATAACAGGTCGGCATGGTTGCTCTGCAGTCAGCTATCACATGACCTGGTTTCCCACACTTAAAACACTTCTTGGATTCATTAGGACAATCATTAGCACGGTGTCCTATACCACCGCACCGAAAACATTTCCCTTCAGCAGATGCTCTCCCATCTCTAGGCTTCTTATCAACAACAGCTTTACGTTTTCCCTTATCAGCAGCAACACTATAAGGAGTACCACTAAACCTCTGCTTACCCTTACGGTCATTAACAGCTTTGTAGTGCGCAATCCTAGCTCGGTTATCGTTATCATATATCCTGCTCCTACTTACTAGCTCAGGATAGCTCCTGATCTTCTGACAAGCAATTCCCAACTTAATCTCTGGACGCAGTCCATTCTCAAACTTTAAGCACTTAGAAGTCATCGCCCCCTCCACATTATAGTGAGGACAATACTGCACTAGCTCCTCAAATTTAGCAGCATACTCCGCTACCGTCATACTACCCTGCTTCAACTCTAAGAATTCAATTTCCTTAGCACTGCGAATATCTTTTGGAAAATACTTTTCCAAAAAACCCTTCCGAACCACCTCCCAAGTAATGGCGGTTCCAGCAGCTTCCAATCTTTGGCGACTATTGTCCCACCAGGCTTCAGCCTCACCTTCCAGCATGTGAGTACCAAATCTCACCTTCTGCTCATCAGTACATTCCATCGTTCTGAAGATCTTCTCAATTGCCTTCAGCCACTTCTGAGCAGCTTCTGGGTCCAGAATTCCTCCTTCAAACGTTGGTGGCTTGTTGCTCCGAAACTGCGCCAAACTCCTGAATTGGGCATCTGCAGTTTGATTCTGATTAGCAACTGCCTGCGCCATTGCTTGCATAGCAGCAGCTAATGCAGCATCGTTCCTTCCTGCCATACTGCTCAAAACATAACAACACCAGGTTAAAAGATATTCAACTACATCATAAAGGACAGACTCAACTCGACTCAACAACACTGGCCGGACGGACCGACCTGCTCTGATACCAATTGTAACACCCCACTTCCCAAAACAAATAAAATATGAATAACATAATAAAAATCAGAGTTTCCTTCCCAAGTGGGATATCACATAAAAATCACGTTTCCTTATAAAAAGGTTTTTCTCCAAATACAGCGGAATATTTAAATAATACAATTAAATAAAAATTTTGATACGTTCGCAGGAAAAAAATAGGAGTTCAACATGAAACAATAAAAATGCCCAAGTCCCGTGCTACGTATCAGAGCATCCTAGACTCGACAGTCACACCAATATCCAAGCTAGCTAAGCACCTGGATTATCTGTACTTCCGAAGAAGCACAGACCACAACAACAACAAGGGGTGAGAAATCATGATCAAAAATATAATGGTAATGTAATACATGTAATAAGGCAGTAAAACACACCAACACATCAATTATTCACCCCAACAACACCATATAACGAACCTACTGTTCAAATTACAATATAACATATTATAATGCAATTATGCAACTCAACACCATGCATGCGGTACCGACTCATTGGTTCATTCAATCGAACCTGGATAGATCACTTACGCTCCTCCTGAGACATGATCTATCCCCCACCATTCTCCACAAAGGAGTACGGATGAATCACTTACGCTCCTCCTGAGACATGATTCATCCCACCAAAACACCATGATATGCAAGACACCAATGCATAATTATTATATTCTGGCACGCTAAGTGCACACGATCCTCCTGATTATATCATCATACAACAATGCATATGTATAGATATATTACACCAACACCATATAAATCAATCAGATAGTAAACGAATTCATACTATCACACCGGATATAACTACGTCCCCCCCCACTCGGGGATACACGATCCTACTGATCACTACACACATATACATTACTAATTGCTCACCAACAATATTAAGGGAAACGCGTACTATCCCCAAGTACACAAGTTATATCCCATACTCATCATTTTCACACTACAGCAAGGCTAGAAGGATCACACGAGACCAATTCAGACATCTCACCAAAAGTCTCTGAGGTTACTCAGAACCTCCCTAAACCAACACCCCAGCCTATACACCAAAATCAATAATTCATCAACATCAATCCACAATCACAAACATGCCAATAGATATTATACTTACCAATTATCCTATAATTTCTACTCTAGAACCGACATTACGGTACATTACCGACACTTCAGAGTCACTCTGAATCTCACCAAGGTCCTAACCATAGTCATTAACGACACTATAGGGAAACAACACATAACTTTTCCCAAAGCTATAATCACTGTCATTGCCAACACTACGGTAACAACACATAATCTCATCAGCTTTATATTCCTAGTTACTATCAACACTACAGTAACATCAACAATCCAACAAAATGGATCAATACTACAGTAACATCATCACCATATATATATATACCCCAAAATGCATCATCATCATTCATCAATCCCTCAACCTCAACAATAATCATAGCATGCCAATATAAAACTTTATATAACGATAAATTCCTACGGGGTTAAGGAATCCCCTCTACCCTATACATGTATAAACCATTCCCAATCAAATTTCTCCCCCCTTACCTTGACAATTGGTCGATCGATAGAATTCCTCCTAGAATTGGTCTCTTGGCCTTCTCCTTCCTCTTCCGTTCTTCGTTCCCTTTTTCCTTCGTTCTTTTTCACTTTCCTCGTTCTTTCCTCTTCTCTCTTTCTATCGCTCTTTTTTCTCAATTTTCTAAAATGTATCGTAACTCTCCTAACCCCTCATATTCTATTTCCCTTTTTAATTATTCTAATCCCAATAATAATAACTAATAAAATAATATAATATTAATAATCTTAATAATAATAATAATACTAATATAATCTTACTAATATTAATAATACCACATATTAATAATAATAATAATAATAATAATAATAATAATAATAATAATAATAATAATAATATTAATAATTCTAATAATAATAATAATGATAATAATAATAATAATCTTAATAATAATAATACTATTAATAATAACAATAATAATAATATTATTATCTCTCCAATAATCATAATAATACTTTTAATAATAATAATAATAATAACACTAATAATAATAATAGTAATAATAATAATAATAATAATACTATTATTATTATCACACCAATATCCCACGCCTATGGTAATCCCTTTCCTCTCCATTCCAACTTTTCTAATATCTCCTTGCTACCCCTTCATATTTCCTTCCTCACGGTTTGTATCGTGACTTTTCATATTTCCATTCTAACTTCCCAATAACTCTTTCACCTCTTATTTTACTTATTCCAACCACTAATATTCCCAATAATAATTCTAATAATAATAATTATAATAATCATTATAATAATAATAATAATATAATATAATATAATACTATTATAATATTATAGTAATATTCAACATAATAATAATAATAGTGATACACCCAACAATAATTATAATTATAATAATAATAATATTATCACACCAATAATAATAATAATATTAATAAAAATAATATAATAATAATATAATAATACTAATATTATTATTTCACCAAAATAATAATAATATTAATAATAGTAACAAATATAATAAATATAATAATAATAATAACACCCCCACCAATGTTACTATTATTTTTATATTACTATATTTCACACCAAAATATCACCAATAGTCCTCCCACATTAGGGACACCCACCAAACATCATCAAATACACCCCCACCAAAGGGCACACCAACATATAATTTTTAAAATAATAATAAAGTGACTAAATAATTAAAATGGGTGTTACAGAAGCGCTGTAGAAATTTTTATGCATATTACTTGTAAAGTGATAATAACTCACATCGAGACATTGTCACAATATTTCTGTGTTTTCTTGTATTACCTTTTGTACTCTTGAATCGAAGCAATCTGGTCAGAATGAAGTCGTTTCTTCAAGTCCTATTTCGGGATATTTACTTTATAGGTTTTCATTTATTGTTTTTACTTTAGTATAATTATTGTATTGCCTTACTTGTTATAATGTTGTCTTCAAATCTGAATGTCATGTTTACGTTGTTTTGATCTGAAATAATATATTGCTAATTTTGTCTGAGTCTGACGTATGAGGACCGTCGTTACCGGCGGAACCTAGTAGAAAATAATAGGGGCATATTTGTGTTTAAAATTTTATTTTGGCTTTAGTTTCCAATTGTATGTATTATTGTATCGTCACGAGAGTGAGTAGAAAATTAAGGTTTGAGCCGATAGCGTGGGAGTGTAAGAATTGAACCGGATAGTGAAAATTAGGCATCGATCCTAAAAATAGCGAGAGCGCTTTAGGTATCGACTAGGATTTAATTGATTTTCAAAATACACTTTCTAATTAAAATGGGCGAGCGAGAGAAAAACCCTGTGGTTATGGAGTGTGGCTCAGTCAATAGCGCAAGAGTGTGAGACAGTGTCTTTAAACCAATACTTTCTACAGAACATAGTTTATCATAATCAGTGCCTAAAATCTAGGAAGTCCCTTAGAAATGCAGAATTCATATTTCGGCCTATCATTTTTTAATGATAATTTCCAAACCTTTAGTTAATTACATTTTTATTCTCATCTTAACCTTTTAACCATAGCCTTAGCTTTACACAACATCAATAAATAACGGTAGATTGATTATTAGTTTATGTGGGTTTAATATATTTTAAAACTACACGATTGACTGTATACTTGTAATTAGATTCTGTTTGACTCGTAAAGTCGCGATCAAGTTTTTAGTGCCATTGTCGAGGACTAATTTAGTCAATATTGTGATTCCGTTGTTGCGCAATATAGACTAAGGCAACACATTTTTCCTTTTTCCTATTTCGTAGATTGTATGCCAAGCACTTGCTCTCAAGGCGACAAGTTAGAGCAGCCGATTGACGATATCGAGCGTTTTATTAATTTAAGACATTGAATCAACAATTTCCAAATTAAATACAATCTTCTTGAACCTGAAATTATTTATCCAGAATTAAAAATCCCCATGGTTGAGAATCCACTGGATCGTCCTCTCAAGGACTAAGCTGTTCCATCACAAGATGAACCTTACAATAGCATTGTTTCCCCTGCCATTGAATGAAACAATTTCGAGCTAAAACCTTCATTGTTACAAGCCGTTCAACAGAACCAATTTTCTGGGAGTCCTACAGATGACCCGAACCTTCATTTATCAATGTTTGTGCAATACGCTGACACCGTAAAAGCAAATGGTGTTAGTAATGAAGCCATAAGACTATGTCTTTTTCCTTTTTCTTTAAGAGATAGAGCTAGATCTTGACTTAAGTCTCTACCATCTAAATCTATCACTAAATGAGACGAGTTGAAGAAAGTCTTTTTAGCCCGATACTTTCCACCTAGCAAAACTATTATGCTAAGAGCCCAAATCAACGGATTTAGGCATAAAGACAATAAATCTATTTTTGATACTTGGGAAAGATACAAGGAAGGACATGTTGAGGCTCTATCCACATCATGGACTTAAGCAGTGGTTGATAATCCATACTTTCTATAATGGTCTTTTGTACAACACCAAGTTGAACTTGAATGTTGCAGTTGGCGGCACCCTAATGGACAAACCTTATGAATACACTTATCAACTCACTAAAAACATGGCTCAAAACCATTTCCAATATGGAGGTGAGAGAACTCCTACAAAGAAACCTGCTACGAAGATCGGAGTGTACAAAGTTGAAAGTTTGACTATAACTCTAGCAGCCATCGTGGCCGCTGTGACACCAAAATTTAAATTATGTGGAACCCCTGGGCACACTAACTTTGAATGTTATTTATTGGCTGGTATTCCTATCGACCAAGTGAATTACACTCAAGGAAACCCGTACTCAAGTACTTATAATCCTGGTTGGAGGAACCACCCCAACTTTTCTTACAAGAGCAAAACTGCTTTGTTCGCTCTAACCCAAGCACCAACTGTTCCTCCAGGCTATCAGAAAGCAGCCTCTGCTGCTCCTCAAGCATCTAGGAAGTCAAATGTTAATCTGTAATTAAAAAATTTCATTACAACCTAAACTCAACAAAACAAAAAGTTCGCCAACCATAACGTACACACGAGTGAATTGTTAAAACAAGTGGAAACTAAGCTTGATGCAATGACTACCCATACCAAAATGTTAGAAACTCAAATTTCTCAAGTAGCCCAACAACAAACATAACAAGCAGCCACAATCCTAGTATTTCCTAGCCAACTGCAACTCAATCTGAAAGGTCATGTGAATGCTATCACATTGCGAAGTGGGACGGAACTAGATGGGGCCAGTAGATCCTAGAATCCAAAACTCATCCATGTATCACAATTCTGGAAAAGAAATTGAGAATTCGAAAATGAACGACCAATCAAATAAAGCAAATAATGGTACAGAAGATGACAAAAATAAAGAGACCGTAGAGAAAGAAAAACCATATATGCCTCCACCATATAAGTCATTCATCTCTTATCCTCAAATACTTGCTAAGTCTAAAAATGAAGGGCAATTTAAGAAATTCATAGAGCTTTTTAAACTACTTAATATCACTATACCTTTCACACAAGCTATTACGCAAATGCCCTTATATGATAAATTTCTCAAAGAGATCCTATCTAATAAGAAAAAGCTCGAGGATGCAAAGTGTAGCGCTATAATTCAAAATAATATGCATATAATATTAAAAGATCCAAGTAGTTTTTCCATACCATGTGTAATCGGAAAATATGTCATAGACAAAACACTATGCGACTTAGGAGCTGGTGCCAGTCTAATGCCCATTTCTATATGTGAAAAACTTAAATTAGGAGAAGTAAGACCAAAGGGGATATCTCTACAACTTGCTTACCATTCTGCCAAATGTCTTGTAGGTATGCTAGAGAATGTTCCCGTTCAAATAGGACAATTTTATATACCTTTTGACTTCATAATAATGGATATAAAGGAGGACTTTAACATTACCATCATATTAGGGGGGCTCTTTTTGGCCATTGCTGGAGCCATCCTAGATGTGAAGAAAGGAACACTAACCTTCAAGGTTGGTGAAGATAAAGTTAAATTTATCCTTTCGCAATTCCTAAAAATACCAGCTATTGACGATTCGTGTTGTTCCTTAAATATCATCGACAAATGCGTAAGAGAAATGGAGATGGAACAATCTAAGTATACTGAAATACTAAAGATTCCAACACCTCCTATAATATAAGATGATGATTGGTGTAAACCATGTGTAGATGATAGTCTGAGAGAATGTTTAACACTAACTTCTGATCAAATGCCTTGCCCGAAGAAACCTTATGTAGAACTTAAAACACTACCCAAGAATCTAAGGTATGAATTCCTAGATACATAGCTCGAACGCCCTGTAATAGTCAACTCAGACTTAGGACAGTTTGAAACTGAGAAATTGTTACATGTCTTAAGAAAGGACCCTAAAGCTCTAGGCTATAACATCTCAGATCTGAAAAGGATAAGTCCATATGTATGCATGCATCGCATTATGCTAGAGGAAGACTGCAAAACCTATAGAGAACCCTAGAGAAGGATTAACCCGATATCCGATAGTAATTGGGTCAACCCAGTACATGTCGTGCTGAAGAAAATAGGTGTTACAGTTGTGGAAAACGAGAAGGGAGAATCTGTAGCAAAATGTGTTGTAACTGGATGAATGATGTGTACTGATTATAGAAAGCTGAATAAAGCCACTCATAAAGATTATTTCCCTTTACCATTTATAGATCAGATGCTTGAACAATTGGCTAAACACTCTCATTTCTGTTATTTAGACGGTTATTCAGGATTCTTCCAAATCCCTATTCAGCCTGATGACTAAGAAAAGACTACCTTTACTTGTCCCTATGGTACCTTCATCTATCGACGTATGCCATTTGAACTATGTAACAATCCCACAACATTTCAAAGATGCATGATGGAAATCTTTGCAGATTTTTCGGATGACATTATGGAAGTATTTATGGATGATTTTTCCGTTTGTGGGTAGAGTTTGGAAGGATGTTTGACGAACCTAGAAATGGTACTAGAGATATGTGTAAAAGTTAATCTGGTGCTTAATTGGGAAAATTCCAATTCATGGTCCAAAAAGGAATAGTGCTTGGACACATATAATTATATAAGGGGATTGTGGTTGATAAAGCTGAGATAGAAGTCATAGAAAACCTTCAACCTCCAAAAACCATGAGAGAAATACATAGTTTCTTAGGACACACTGGTTTTTACCAATGATTTATAAAAGATTTCTCTAAAATAACTAAACCTCTGACTAGTCCGTTAATGAAAGACGGTGAATTCATTTTCGATGAAAAATACTTAGAGGCATTCCAATTATTAAAACAGGCTTTGATTACGGCATATGTTATGCAACTGCCTAATTACAGTAAACTTTTCAAAATAATGTGTGACACTAGTGACTATGCCATAGGGGCGATCTTAGGACAATGCAAGGAAAATAAGCTTCATGCAGTTTATTATGCAAGTAGAACTTTAGATGAAGCACATATGAACTACGCTACTGCCGCTACTCGAAAAATGCATCGACGGGGAGGCGAAAAGGATAGACAGAAGAGTCGCCACCGAACTTTATTTATCCCATGAGGGGAAAGGAAAATATCGAGAAAACCTTAAGAAAGAAATGGATAAGATGGTCTCGCGACCAAGAACGGGTTCGGAAGCCGGTTATGCGAGGGGAAGGTATTAGCACCCCTCGCATCCATCGTACTCGACGGGAACCTTTTGTTTGTCAACGTGTGAATTTATTTGCTTAAAAATTATGCTATAAAAGTGTTCCACAAGATAAAGATAATGGTTAGAAATATGGGAAAGAGAAATAACGGAGGGAAGAAGAGAAAGAACGGACTCGGTAGGACTTCGCGGTCCTAGGCCTACGTATTCTCAACAGATATGAGAAAGTCAAAGTCGACGTAGTTCGGGAAACTACAGATATGGGGGGAATGTGCTCGCCAAGACATCGCCGTCTTGTGCCTACGTATTCTCATCTGGCATGAGAAATCAGAGCAAACGTAGTTCGTGCCTACGGTTTGTTGATGTTTTTATGGATGATGCTATCGTGCGCATTCTAGCAGTTAGGTGCATTGCTGCTCGCTCGTTGGAGACTTAGGCGTTACCTGTTTGCGGTAGAACGGACGTAACATATCCTTTTTTGAAAGATTGATTAGGTTTTCGCCACTCGGGGCAAGAAGTCACATTTGATTGATTGGATTATTTTTAAGGGGCGAGACATGTCCTCGGATAGTAACCCCTACGAGTAGTACCCAATTCTTTGTCTCAAAGTTTTTGTTATAAAAGATGTGGCGAACGAGGCGTCTTTGTATTGAAAGACGAGCGTCGAAACCACCCCCACTACAGTGAGCATCCCAACACTCGGAGAGGAAGAAGACTACACTTAATCCTCTCTCTTTAATTCAATGCAAAGAGAACTTCATTCTCTTATTAAAGATGTTTTTGGTTTTGAATGGTAAGTGCTTTGCGACAGAGAACCCTACGGTAAACGTCAGTACTCGGGATAGGAGAAGGCCTACGCCTAACCACTCCACGACCATTCAAGTTTTTGTATGAAAAGGAATTTGAAAATGCACTCGGTACGAGACCGAGGTTTTAGGTGGGAAAGGTTTCGGAAAGGAGTTGTGAAAGGAGAGGTGGTAGAAGAAGTCGCGTCTTCGTATTGAAAGACGAGTATTGAGACCACCCTCACTATAGTGGGCATCCCAACACTCGGAGAAAAAGAGGTCTACACCCAATCCTCTCTTTTTAGTTCAATACAAAGAGAAATTTATTTATTATTGAAAGTATACTCAGTACGAGACCGAGGTTTTATGAGGAAATGTTGGAAGCGTCTTTGTATTGACAGATGAGCATCGAGACCACCCTCACTACAGTGGGCATCCCTACGCTCGAAGAAGAAGAGGTCTACACCCAATCCTCTCTTTTTTTAATTCAATACAAGGAATTGATTTTAAGGAGATGAGATTTGAAAATGGACTCGGCACGAGACCGAGGTTTTGAAAATGTACTCGACACGGAGCCGAGGTTTTTTAGGAGAGAAAAGTTTAGAAGCGTCTTCGTATTGAAAGACGAGTGTCGAAACCACCCTCACTACAGTGGGCATCCCAACACTCGAAGAAGAAGGGGTCTACACCCAATCCTCTATTTTTAATCCAATACAAAGAAAATATGATTTGAAAATATTTTCGAAGTTACACTCGGTACGAGACCAAGGTTTTAGGAGGATAAGCGTTGAAAGCGAAATGGTCTCAGATCCAACGTTATTTATCAACAGTTTGACTTAATAACGATTTACGGAGGTCTCGTCATCGACCAAAAAAGCGACAAATGAAATAAAGTCGAAAAGTGACGTAAAGTTGAAAATGAGAAAGAGGAGAAAAAAGTCGGTCTCGGATCCATAGTTTCTCGTCAACTATTTGACGGATAAACGAAGGAAACTTCTTCATCGACCTAAGAGGCAAAAAATACCCAATAACAAATGAACAAAAATAAAATTCAACTTTTAATATAAAATATAGATGAGAGTCTAAAACTGTATATTAAAAATATATAAATTTAAAATAATAATGTATATAATAAACTTTAAAGAAACTAAAAAACAAGAACTTCTAAAAGAAATAATAATATACATGTCTTATTTATAAAATAGTTATTAACATATTTACATAATACAAATAATAAAAAAATATATATTTATATACAAATTAGAAAAACAAATATGTGCAAACTTGTGAAATATATATATTAATATACAATCTTTTAATTGTTAGAAAAATAATACACAAATTAATTTACAAAAAATAAAATAAAAAGATATACAATTTTTTTAAAAAATAAAAAATAAAAAAATAAAAAAAAATAAAGAAAGAACAAGGGTGCTAGTTCAAAAAAGATGTGGGATCATCATGGGCTGATAAGCCCATTCACCCATACGAACAGGGGGTGCTGCGGTCCAGGGGGTGGTGAGATCCACAGTTACAAATAATAAAAGAAAAAAAAAGTAAAATAAAAATAAAAAAAACGAGTCTCCCTCATCACGTTTTACGCTCTCTCCCCACTCAAACTCCCTTTCTCGTTAACGTTTCTCTCTGTCTCTTTCGCTTTTCAAAAATTGTTCTTCCCCTGCCTTTCTGTTGGTGTATGTGCTTGATGGATGAAGAAAGTTTTGGTGTCGGAAGTGGTGATGGAGTTTTATTTGTGGATTTCAGAAAGTGAAGAAGGTGAATCTGTTGGAAATGGAGGTTTGTTTAGAGGTGGAGGTGAAATGTGTTCTGGGTTCGTTGCAGATTTGCGATGAGGTTTGATAATGGTGAATAGAAGTTTCGCCGTTTTGGGTTATTGAAAGAAACTGTGTTGTTGTTTTTTCTATTTCTGTTAGTGGAGGTCGGAGACATTGAAGGTGGGTTTTCCGGCATTTCTAGGTTGTATGGTTGTGGATTCGAAAATGGCGTTGCTTGAAGATGATGGATTCGTTGTCTCGGATTCTGGGTTTGAGCGAAAAATAGAGGGATGGTTTGTTTGTTTTAACGGCGGTTTGATAGTTTGCTTTGGGTATGGTCTTACAGGTGAAGGAGGTAAGCCGGAAAGTGTTATAAGGCATTGGGTGAAGAGTGAGTGAAGCTCGTGAAGGTTTGTGGTTTTAGACGGAAAAAGATAATTATGAAAGAAGCAGAAATCGGTTAACGAGAGATGAATAGAGGTTTTGAAATGATGGTGTTTGGAAGGTGATCTCTAGAGAATGGAAGAACAGTTGGTGATGAATGATGAACAAGGAAGAAGGTGGCGGCTGTTGAAGGTTGATGGAGGCTGAATTTTTTTTTAGGGTTGAATGCCCTAGGGTTTGGAGGCTGAGAGCTTCAGATTAGGGTTGTCTGTTTTGGAGAAGAAGGAAGGCGAGTTGAGGTGAGTAGAGTTTGAAGTTAGTTGTAAATGGTGAGAGTTCGTTAGACCCAATGCCAGAAAACAAGACGAACCAAACAAACACAGAATAAGACTATGAATGCAGAAAGGGTAACAGAGTACTTACAGAGTAGGAGCAATACCAACAGATGGTTGATACAGAACACAGGTGAGCTCCTTCTTCAATCTCCTCTTTCTTCAATTCTTTGTGATGAGTTTATGAGAGAAAAGCAGCCGTTTTTTGTTGTTAGGTTTTTTCTGAATGAGCAGTAACCAATATATATGATGTGAGATTAGGGTTTAAATTAGAGAAGTTGTGGGAACTTTGGGTCTCTTCCTCTTTGGGAAAGAAAGTGAGATACTTTTTGCAATGGGAGCAAGGGCTGAAGTTGTGGGATTGAAAACAGCATGTTCTTTGTCTGTTTGTAGCTTTTGAAATTGTTTGTTTTTTAATCATGATTTTCACTGTGGTAACACAACAATTTTTACTGATACACTTAAATTTTCTTTGCAGGTTTATCATGATCCATAGCTTAGTGACTTTGACAAAGACAAGAAAGAGGGATGTTTCACTCCCAAGCCTAAGAGAGACCCAATCCTCTGTATATACACCATTTGACACACCATTGTTATCTTTTAATTCATGCTGCTCAGATGATTCTGCTGGTCTTGTAGGAAAAAATCTGAAGCGAGGGATCCTCTCCACCAAATGCCAATGGATCATCACTTTTGTTGGCTTGCTGAGCAGCGGCTTTGCATGCTCTGGAATGTCATAAGATGGTGGTGAAGGTGTCTTAATATCAGTCTCACTTTTCCTCTTCCTTGGTGAATAGCCACCAAGTCCACTAGCAGAGCCACTGCGTCGATATCCACGATGGTAACTATTTAAAAACATTAGTTGATACTCTATTTTTATCATCAGAACACCTTTTTCCTAGAACTATCTGTCAGAGAAGGCGTAGACAAGTCTTTGCGGTCTCCACCTTGATAAGTATTTCTGCGTGCCCTTGGTGAAAAAAAGGTGACCTTCTTCTACTCTCACGCTCCCGACTTCTTGATCGTCTATTCTTCATGGTTGATTCTTCATAATGTGACTTCACCTTTCCTGCCTGTTCTTCCTCTCATAACCGTGTGGGTTGTGATGTTTCACAATATCTTGTTTTCTTATTGCATTCTTGTCCTGAGTTTCAACATCTCCACTTCGATATTTTCTCTTGATTTTCCTTTCATTATTTGTTCTTCTTTCTACATGAATATGCTCATCTGAGTTTTGTTTGCTTGCAGAAAACATCTGATGGACTCACACATCCCAAATTAGATTCATGTGGCTCTAACGTGAGAGGAGGAATTTCTTGCGTGTGGGTTTCTGATTTATAATTTTCCTATGCTGATGGTTAGTACAACAAGCCTGTACAACAAATCCAGCCACACCCTGTCCATTCTTGTCCGTTCAAATAATAAATTGTTTTAAGCTAATTCCATAATTGAGATTGTTTTATAAGACTGATAACTATTGTGATGGAATCTACAGATTTTGATTAGCAGCTTATGAGCAAAAGAACTACCATAACAACAACAGGGCAGAGCGCTAGAACCGACAAATTTCAGGATGAGCCATAACACATTTTACCTGAAAGAACTATCCTAAACGTTGCTCTGATCATATAGTAAGGTTCATTTTAGTAGCTTCCATTTTGGATAACAGATCCTTAATCTCTGACTCCATTCTCCTTTTCATGTTCAGATTGGCTATTATTTGCTGTTTTCTCTGAAACGATTGCACTCTGAAAACCTGATGAATACGAGCAGCAGCTCGAGTTGCATTGCACCTGCAGCCAAAGAATCTTTCGTTGAAAGTTCGTGTGATATCTTCTCATTGTTAAGTTGAGAAGTGTTTTGTTCATGGACCCTTTGTACTATTTTTGCTCCAAAACTTTCTCCAACTTCTTTTGCTTCTGTGTTTAGAGCTTAATTTCTTTTTATTTGTTGACAGAGCCAACGCCAGAATTTGAACTTGCGGCAAATTCTGTGCCAGACTGTGAAAGTTGTTTGGCGCTGAGAAATCGCCCACCGGATCCTCTAACCCTTTTCAAAGCATGCCGGTGCCGAGATTCATGAAGATATGGTTTGCGAGATTTGATGAGTTTGTTCTGAGCCTTAAGCTTTGCTCGTGACTGTCGTCTTCTCAGGATACCGTGGTATTGTTTTGCATTGACATAGATGGGTCCATCTCGTGCAAGATCAGGTGGTAACGTAACTCGATTGGATGCTGACCCCATCATCTGAGGTAACATTTGGGGCTGGTTAGTAGCCTGCGGGGCATAAGCAACTAACGGACCAACAAAAGTTGGATCGGCGTAAGGATAAGGAGCATGAGCCATAGAGTGATTAGGATCAACTTGTGAAGAATTGAACTCAGTTTCAGAAGGATGATTCAAAAACATAAAAGGCTTCATGTAACCTTCAACAACACTGTAAAATTTAGAACTTGGCCTTTGGGATCTAACAAAGATATGTATGAAGAAGAAAGAGAAGTAACGTTTGAAGTGTTGCTGTTGGGTTGAAATTGGGCATGTCCCCCTTTTTTTTTAATTTTCTGTTTGTTGTAAATTGTAAACAAATTATACTCTGCTATTAACAGTGAGTTTTGGAAATTCTTGATGGACTTGATAATGAATGTGGATGATACTTGTAGTATATCAATTTATTTTGGGGTGAATGAACCTTGTTGGGCCTTTTGCACCATAACTTGCTATTTGCACCATAAAACAAATTGAGACACTTGAAATAGATCATTGTTTCTCTGTTATCCATATTCAATCCAAACTGAATCAGACATAAGCATTGCAGATAAAAACCAGAAAAATGAATCCATCCTCCGTTTGTACTTTTGAGCTATATTCAAACATGATCATAGATAACCTTAATTCATGATTAGAATTCCAAAACATAATCTATGATTCTCACAAACATCATTCTTGGATTTTCACTTAAATAGAGCACTGAATTGATTCATATTTTCATCTTGACCTGATCACTTTGCTTGACGACTTGAACATAACCTCCTTGATCAGGTTAAAAAACCTTGATAATTCTTCTTGTCAGACACAAATTTCTTGATTCCCTGCGAACTGCAAAATGCTATGCAATGCAATGCTTATGTATGTGCTGATGCAATGAAATAAAACATAAGCCAGAGAGGTCGGTCAAATTTTTGGGGTACAACAGCTGCCCCTATTCAAGCGACTTAGACCTGAAGGGATGAAAGGTAAGCGACTTTCATACAATCAAGGTAAAAGACGGTTGAATACCCAAGGACCCGTAAATTTGACAATCGCGATACGAACCTATGACATCGCCGCCAGGAACCCATATTAAGTAGAACGTCTGACCTCGCCGTCAGCTCTTTTAATAGCATCTAACCTCGCCGTCAGATCTCAACGTCAAAATTATAAATCAACTGACTTTATCGTCGGTCCTTAATATTTTCTGACTTTGCCGTCAATTTTTCGCAGAACTTTGGTAAAGCCCCTGACTTCGCCGTCAGCTTTTCAAAATAATCTGCTGACCTCACCGTCAAGTTTACAATATTTTCTGACTTCGCCGTCAAATTTTTTTCAAAATCGTCTTCTGACTTCGCCGTCAGTCCTCAGAATAATCTGACCTCGCCGTCAATTTTTCCGTTAAATACGAACAGCCATTAAATTCAAAGATATAATTACTTATGACATCGCCGTCAACACAAACATCTCAACATCGCCGTTGAAGAATATAATTACTTTTGACATCACCGTCAACACAAACATCTCAACATCGCCGTTGAAGAATATAATTACTTTTGACATCGCCGTCAACACAAACATCTCAACATCGCCGTTGAAGAATATAATTACTTTTGACCTCGCTGTCAACACAAACATCCAACATCGCCGCTGAAAACCAAATCACTTGACATCGCCGTCAAGACAAACTTCTCAACATTGTCGTTGAAGCATACAATCCATCTGACATCGCCGTCAGAAACAAACTTCTCAACATCGCCGCTGAAAAACTAAATCATTTGACATCACCGTCAAAACTAAATCATCTGACATCGCCGTCAAAACTAAACCATCTGACATCGCCGTCAAAACTAAATCATCTAACATCGCCGTCAAAACTAAATCATCTGACATCGCCGTCAAAACTAAATTTTCAACATCGCCGTTGAAGAATCAAATCACTTGACATCGCCGTTAAAACTAAACTTTTCTGACATCGCCGTCAAAACTAAATCATGTGACATCGCTGTCAAAACTAAATTTTCAACATCGCCGTTGAAGAATCGAATCACTTGACATTGCCGCCAAGGCTTCGCTGAATATATGAGTAATAAGATTCAAACGAATTTAAGACCATCCATTGGTGACGCCCACAAAAGAATTCTGCTGGGGAAACAACACGAGTTGGGGTATAAACAACACAACGGGCAAAGATGCTGATCGTCTGCGAGGTTTACTTGAAACAAAAAGGGGTAACAACCTGGCCTATGTTTCACATGCATATGTTTGAATATGACAAAATGCTCCATGTGAAATGGAAATGCTTCGCGTTTGGGTAGATGTTATGCATGTATGTAGATGCAAATGAACCGCTTTAGCAAATGCTAAAGAGAAAGAGCCAACTCCGTTGGGTCAGAGCTAGGTACGCCTAGCGCAAACAAACTCATGCTGAGGAATACAAGCCCTGGATGGCCTCCGAAAAAACTTCTGGGTAAAACTGCTCTGCTAAGACCAAAACTACTCCGCTGGGGATCCTAACCAAACTCTGCTGCGGAGAACGTCCCAGATGGCCTATCAGCCTACAACTCTTCTGGGGATCGAGCAACTTGGCCGGAGGCAACAACTCCACTCTACCGAGGAAATCAGCTATGAATGATTAGCCAGAATAACTCTACTGGGGAAACACAGCGGATTGCTGAGGAATAGCTCCATTCTGTCGGAGATTGAATCCACTATCTGCTTGGGATGTCGAATAAGATTTACTGGAAGGATTATCCCACACTCTCTCTGCTGGGGATGGAGATGAACGATCTCTGAGTCAGTTCCATTCTGTGGGGAAGAAAAATTAACTCTGCTAACTTGGCTGTGGATTATATAAGGAGGGAATCATCATCAACCTCTGCTTGGGGAAAGTAACAACAACTAGACAAGTGTGTTGTACAGCTGGCACCAAGTTATCAATTATGAATTTATTTAAAACAAATGTCTTGATTAGTAGTTAGCAAAGCCCACAAGTTTATGTATGCAAGGTTTTTTATCAAAAATATCAGGCGTCTTTTGCAAACAAAACGGTAAAAGGTTAAAACCAGAACAAAAGCTTTTTCTGAATAGTATATTTTATTGATAAAAGGCCCGAAAATAGGCAACTTTACATCGGATGCAACTCCTGAAAAGAGAAAGTTGCGCAAGAAGACAATCGCAAGGAAAATATACAAAAATGTCGGCAATGTGGTACAGACAAACACCATGTGACGACTCATCCATGACTCGCGTGGCTTTGACGCTCTCCAATACTTTAACTTCCGAAGAGATTGATTTGAATGGTCGATCTTCGAGTCCTCCCTAGAATCCACTATGCTTGTGATAATCAATGCGCAGGCCGCAGTCATTTGCTTTAAAATCCCTAATTTTTGCCTGAATCGCCCTTGCGGGTTTTCGATTCACCAGGATACCCATTTTTGCCAAAGTTGCCCTTTCAGGTTTTCAACTTTGCGGGTTCACATTTTTCTTATATCCCTAATTTTTGCCCGAACCTATCTTTTTATGGTTCGCCGGGATGCCTCATTCTTGCCTGGATGCCCTTTTTCTTTCCAGCGAGCTTTCTTAAGCAAAATATTTTTTGACCGCGTCTGCGTTCACCGGGGATGTAAAATCTTCGCCATCCATAGTTGAAAGTAGCAAGGCTCCTCCTGAGAAAACCTTTCGTACCACATAAGGACCCTCATAGTTAGGAGTCCATTTGCCTCTGTGATCATTCTGCGGTGGGAGAATTCGCTTTAACACCAAGTCGCCTGCCTGAAAGCTCCGAGGACGTATCTTTTTATCATAGGCGCTCTTCATTCTCTTCTGATACAAACGACCGTACGCGAGAGACGCCAACCTTTTCTCATCCATCAAACTGAGTTGATTCAACCTGTTCTTTACCCATTCTGCTTCATCTAGTTTGACATCTGTCAGTACTCTTAGAGAAGGGATCTCGACCTCCAATGGCAGAACAACTTCCATGCCATACACCAACGAGAAAGGAGTTGCCCCAGTTGAAGTACGCACCGAAGTGCGATATCCATGTAAGGCAAAGGGCAACATCTCGTGCCAATCCTTATAAGTTATCACCATCTTCTGTACTATCTTCTTAATGTTCTTGTTGGCCGCTTCCACGGCGCCATTCATTTTCGGGCGATAGGGAGAAGAATTGTGATGCTCAATTTTGAAACTCTGGCACAGTTCCTTCATCATCTTGTTATTCAAATTAGAACCATTGTCAGTAATGATCCTTTCGGGTATCCCATATCGACAGATGATATCTCTTTTGATGAATCGGGCCACTACCTGCTTTGTGACATTGGCATAAGAGGCCGCTTCGACCCATTTGGTGAAATAATCAATAGCCACTAAGATAAAACGGTGTCCATTGGACGCGGTCGGCTCGATTTTTCCAATCATATCAATGCCCCACATGGAAAAAGGCCACGGCGACGACATGACATTCAAAGGACACAGCGGTACATGAATCTTGTCGGCATAAATTTGACATTTGTGGCATTTCTTGGCGTACTTGAAGCAATCTGACTCCATAGTTAACCAATAATATCCTGCCCTCAATAATTTCCGAGACATGGCATGACCGCCTGCATGTGTTCCGAAAGCACCTTCGTGGACTTCTTCCATAAGCAAATTTGCCTCTTTTTCGTCCACGCATCTTAGTAGCACTAAGTCATGGTTTCTCCGATAGAGCGCACCGTCTGGATTCAGATAGAAATTGCCGGACAATCTCCTCAAAGTCTTCTTATCTTGGGTAGATACCCCAGGCGGATACTCCTGGTTCTTAAGAAAGTTTCGGATGTCATAAAACCATGGTTTACCATCAGGAGCTTCATCTATTGCGAACACAAATGCTGGTCTGTCGAGCCGTGAAATGACAATTATAGGAGCATCGTTCCAGAAGTTAACTTTGTACATCGAGGATAGAGTAGCCAAAGCATCGGCCATCTGATTCTCTGCTCTTGGCACATGGTGAAGTTCTACTCGATCGAAAAAAGGTAGCAACCTCCTTGCGTAGTTCATGTATGGGATCAGATTTGGCTGGCGCGTTTCCCACTCTCCCTTGATTTGGTTGACCACTAAGGCTGAATCTCCATAGATATCAAGGTTCTTGATTCTCAAGTCGATTGCTTCTTCAATACCCATGATACATGCTTCGTACTCGGCCTCGTTGTTGGTACATGGGAATGTTAACCTCGCGGTGAATGGTATATGGGACCCATGGGGAGTTGTAATGATTGCCCCAATCCCACTACCGTATGAGTTAACAGCGCCGTCAAAGATTAATTTCCACTGGGAACCCAATTCCGGTCCCTCGCCCGGCAACGGTTCATCGCAATCTTTCATTTTCAAGTACATAATGTCTTCGTCAGGAAAGTCAAACTTCATTGGCTGATAATCATCGACTGGCTGCTCTGCAAGGTATTCTGACAGAACACTACCTTTAATAGCTTTTTGAGATACATATTGAATATCATATTCTGTCAGAATCATCTGCCACCTAGCGATCCTTCCTGATAGCGCCTGCTTTTCGAACACGTACTTAATTGGGTCCATCTTTGAAATCAACATGGTTGTGTGGTTTAGCATATACTGCCTTAGGCGCTTGGCGGCCCAAGAAAGTGCGCAACAAGTCTTTTCTAACATTGAATATCTGGATTCACAGTCCGTGAACTTTTTACTCAAGTAGTAAATTGCGTGCCCCTTTCTTCCAGTCTCGTCGTGCTGACCGAGAACACAGCCCATAGAATTCTCAAGAACTGTTAAGTACATTATCAACGGTCTCCCAGCCACCGGGGGCATCAGTATTGAGGGTTCTTGTAGGTATTCCTTTATTTTCTCAAACGCCTTCTGACAATTCTCGTTCCAAACGACCGCCTGATCCTTCTTCAGAAGTTTAAACAATGGCTCACAAGTGGCGGTGAGGTGAGATATGAACCTTGCAATATAGTTCAATCTACCTAAGAAACCACGAACCTGCTTCTCGGTCTTTGGTGCTGGCATTTCTTGAATTGCCCTGATCTTCGAGGGATCAACCTCAATACCTTTCTCACTAACGATGAACCCCAACAGCTTTCCTGACCGTACGCTGAAAGTACATTTGCTCGGATTCAACCTCAATTTGAACTTCCTCAACCTCTCAAACAACTTTAGAAGATTCACCAAGTGCCCCTCCTCCGTTTGGGACTTTGCAATCATATCGTCGACATAAACTTCGATTTCGTGATGCATCATGTCGTGAAAGAGTGTGACCATTGCTCGTTGATAAGTTGCCCCTGCGTTCTTCAACCCGAAAGGCATTACTTTATAGAAAAAGGTCCCCCAAGGTGTGATAAAAGTCGTTTTCTCCATATCCTCCGGCGCCATCTTAATTTGATTGTATCCGGAAAAGCCGTCCATGAAGGAAAATACCGAGAATTGCGTGGTGTTATCAACAAGCACGTCAATATGGGGAAGCGGGAAATCATCCTTTGGGCTTGCTCTATTCAAGTCCCTATAATCAACACACATCCTAACTTTGCCGTCCTTTTTAGGCACGGGTACGATGTTAGCGACCCAAGGGGGGTAGTTGGCTACAGCAAGAAATCTGGCGTCTAACTGTTTCTGAACTTCTTCCTTGATCTTCACTGCCATGTCTGGCCTTGTTCTTCTCAATTTCTGTTTGACAGGTGGACACTCTTCACGAAGAGGCAGACGATGAACCACAATGTCTGTGTCGAGTCCTGGCATGTCCTCATATGACCAAGCAAAAACATCCTTATACTTTTGGAGCAACTCAACCAATCGTTGCTTGACATTATTTTGCAGCGTAAACCCTATTATGACCTCCTTCTTATCTTCTTCTGTCCCCAGGTTGATAACTTCAACTTCCTCCTGATGAGGCAGGATGACCTTCTCCTCTTGTCTTAGCAATCTGGCAAGCTCCTCAGGCAGGTCTTCATCTTCCTCGATCTCTTCTTCAGCTTGAAAGATCGGATTGTCGAAGTCATACTGAGTCATAGACGAGTCTGAGTCGGTGGCATCTGAAATGTGTAACCTGCGATGATGATGATTTTATGCTTTTAAATGATATGCAAACAAAAACACAAACCACATTGCCATTTTATTGTTAAAGATAAAAACAAGAACAACAAGGATCACAAAATTCTGAATGAAAAGACGCCTTTTAATTGATGATAAAAAGATTGTTCACATGCATAAAGATAGGGCCCTACAAACAAAGTCCATTATGCCTTGGGCAGAGCATATGGAAATACATTAATCAAGACAAATCAATTACTCTTCATAAGTCACTGTGATAATTTCCTCCATGCTCCAATTCTTCAAGCCCTGGCCGGGGATGCATGGCTGGATCCACGCATCCATATCACAGTCGTTGTCTCCTTCCCCATCTGATATGGCATTGATTTGATCGAAAATGACTCCACTACTAGTAAATCGGACAGGACCCTTGTAACGTGGAAGGCTTTGTGAAGATGATCCATGTGGGCTATATCCCAATCCGAACTTATCTTGCTTGTTTGGAACGCTCACCACTTGTCCCCATCCTTGTGCTGACCCGGATTCCACCATGGCCCGTGCTTCCTTGTATGACGGCATGGCAACTTCTGGAGTCTTGACCTCGACCGGCGCCTTCTCCTTGATTTGGACAGTCTCAAAGGCCTGGCACAGCGTTTCTTGAATTTCGCCGTCGACTTCCACATATTTGAATGAAGACAGGTGGCTCACCATGATGTCTTCTTCTCCACAAACGGTCACAATACTCCCATCCACCATATATTTCAATTTCTGGTGCAACATCGACGTTACAGCGCCTGCTAAGTGTATCCAAGGCCGACCCAAAAGACAGCTATAAGCAGGCTGGATATCCATGATGTAGAAAACTGTTTCAAACACCTCTGGGCCTACTTGGATAGGCAGAGTTATCTCCCCAAAGACAGATCTTCGAGTTCCATCGAAAGCCCGCACAACCAAATCACTGGGCGTACAATATAGACCCTGATGATCGATCTTCATCAATGCCTTCTTCGGCAACACATTCAAAGACGACCCCGTATCAACAAGTACATGTGACATCACCGTTCCTCGGCATTCAAGTGAAATATGCAGAGCCAAATTGTGATTCCTCCCTTTTGGTGTCAAATCGCGGTCAGTGAATCCCAACCCGTTACCTGCATTGACATGGGCCACCACGCCTTCCAATTGATTAACGGATATCTCTTGAGGCACATAAGCATTATTCAAAACTCTGAGCAAAGCATTCCTGTGAGCCTCAGAACATAACAGCAATGACAAGATAGAAATCTTTGAAGGAGTTTGTTGTAAATGATCCACAATTTTGTAGTCACTCCTTCTTATCAAGCGCATGAATTCCTCCGCATCCTTCAGCAAAGTTTCCTTTTCTCTAGCCTGAGAATTCTCTTCCGCTATAACCTTCCCCTTACCTTTATCAGCCCTTTCTGTACTTGCTTCGGGAGGTGCAAATACTCTCCCGCTCCGAGTCATTCCTCCAGTTCCCACCAAATTATCAACAGAATCCAACGATGAACCTCTCAGTTCCTGCTTTTGACCATTGCAGTAGACCTCGGCCCCATAGTTCCAAGGAATTGCTTTAGAACTTTCATAGGGTACGGGCCCTGCCTTTGTGAATATAATAGTGGGCCTCGCCGGAGGCGCAGAAATTGTAATTGTTTTGTATGGGATGGATATGGTGGCCACCTCATCCTTATCTTTGATGACTACCTCTTCAGCATTCTTCTCACAGATTCTATCGAATTGCAACAAACCGTCGTCCATCATGTGCTGTATATGGTTCCTCAAGTTCCGACATCCTTCTGGACAAATCATACAGTCTTCGCAATCCTTTCCATAGCCTGGGAATACCCCTCCTTCTAACAACTCGCTCTTCACGAAGCTTAACGGCGTCTTCAAATTCTCTACTCTGGACACCAAGTTCAGGCCTTCCTCACTGTCAATAGCATTCACGCCACCACCCCTACCATGGTTAGGCATGGGATTCTGATCCACGCTTGGCGCATCCTGATTGAAATTGATAGCTTTACTGTCAATAAGGTCTTGTACCTTATGTTTGAAGGCTTTACAGTTGTCAATACTGTGGCCGGGGGCGCCAGAGTGGAATTCACACCTAGCGTTGGCGTCATATCCAGGAGGTGGTTGGCCAGTTAGAGGTGCCATTGTCCTTTTCTGGACCAATTGCAGTTGAATTAAGTGTTGCAGCAACTGAGCGTATGGCATTGGCGGTGTGTCAAAGTGTCTATCCGCCACCCTTCTCCTATCCTGGAACTGTCTTGGTGCATAATTCTGTTGTTGAGGTCGTTGCTCCTGTTGTTGACGTGGTTGTTGTTGCGGAGGCTGTGTCACCGGGATGGCAATACTCGCTACTTGTGATGGTTGCTGGTAATACGGTCGCTGCTGACGCTGATCCAGGTATCTTTTTCGGTTGTTAAAGCCGTACACTGCATTTGTTTCATTATCCTTTTTCTTTGCACCAAAGAACTTTCTTCCACCTCCAGATGAGGTCCCTTCCGCTGCTTGAATTTTCCCCATTTTTATACCGTTTTCAACTCTTTCGCCCGTGATAATTAAGTCCGAGAAGCTTCCTGACATATTGCTCACCAACTTTTCGTAGTAGATTCCGGGCAAGGTGGCCACGAATAAATCGATTAGTTCTCTTTCCACCATGGGAGGTTGAACCCTAGCGGCAAGCTCTCGCCACCTTTGGGCATATTCTTTAAAACACTCATTGCTTCTTTGGGATAGATTCTGCAACTGCACTCGATTTGGTGCCAAGTCACTATTGTACTGGTAATGCTGGACAAAGGCCTCTGCTAAATTCTTCCAGCTCCGAATATTGGCAGGTTCCAAACCCATGTACCACTCCAGAGAAGGCCCTGACAGACTATCTTGGAAGAAGTGCATAAGCAACTTCTCGTCATCAGAGTATGCCGACATCCTTCGAAAATAGGAGCGGATATGCACCTTTGGACATGTCGTTCCTTTGTATTTATCGAAATCTGGCACTTTGAACTTTGGAGGGATCCTAAGTCCCGGAATCAATCCCAGATTGGACATGTCAAGCCCCACAGTGTTCTGGTTTTCCAGAATGCTCTTCATCTTTTCTTCTATTTCATTAAACCTTCTATTGGTGTCGGATCGTAGCCCTCCCCCAAGGTCCCTCATGGAGAAGATATCATCCTGTTCATCTTGGTCCCATTGAGGATTCACGCTAGTAGGTATGGCGCCTGCCACAACTGGGATGGGGATTCCAGTTTGTTCTCTTCCGCCCGGAAGGTTGACTACAGTTGGGCCACCGTTGACTTGCGAGGTTCCACCATTAGCAGGAGGGGGGACAGCAGCAGCCCCACCGTGCAAAACGCCACTTCCATCCACCTGAGCTATTAAAGGTTGAACCAATGTCCTTAACTGGTCTTGTCCATTGGCCACCCCCTGCATCATCTCCATGAATTGTGCCATCTTCTCACGAAACTCCAAAAGCTCGGCTTGAACCTGATCCATAATTCTCTGCTGATTTCCCCGCGTGTTGTAGGAGTGTTGAGAAGTCAGCTTGCTCTTCCTCTTTCCCTCTCTTTCTCTCTGAAATGGCAAGCGGTGTGAGGTCGAGTTTCAGGGAATGCAAAATGATGCGCAAGTTCATGCGAATGCTCAAGAGACTTTCGAAACCTATGATTATAACCGGTATTATAGAATCGCGAATGAACAAATAATAAAGAAAACACAATTAGACCAAAAGCAAATTATCATTAATTTGGGGAGATTCAATACAAACATTTGCTGACTATGCCGAATAACAATTCTCATTACAAGGAAAACACTAAATGACTGAAAATCAAGAGTACAAAAAAACTAGAATTTCTCCTTTTGGAGACGCTCTTCAAGCTTCTTCGTCTCGAACATGAACCTCCTAACCATTTGGTCGCAGAGCTGGATAAAGTGGTGAACAGAAGGAGGGATATCATTTCCTTCCAAATCTTGAATGGCGCTTTCCAACCTCCATGAATCACGGATCATGAGGTTGCAATGCTCCACCAAATTGTTGTACCTAGCACGACACGTATCTAGAGTCGACTGGTAATAACAAATAGAATCCACATGGGTGTCCAACAACTCATTGAGCTGAGCTTCTTTCTCGAGCCACTGTGCACTATCTCTTTGCAAAGCCTCAAAACGATTCCTCCACAGAAGGGCTGTTTCCTGGGCAGTTTCCAATTCTTGACATTTGTTATTCCATAGGTCAGATGTGACATATGAATCTTTCAATGCCTCCTCTTTGAGTCTTCGTTCATTTTCCACTAGGGTCAAGGCGTTTCTCAGTCGTTCTTCAAGATCCCCAATATCAGCCTCAAGATTCTCTCGTATTTCCTTCTTTTCGGCAGAGGCTACCTCAAAGAAGTGCCATGCCCTATCACAAGAAGCTTTGGTATCCTTTAAGCGTTGTCGGAGAGTTGTTAATGATGCATCGGCCCCTTCGTAACCCTGTTGGTACCTGACTCTCAGATCCGTTTCTAATTTTAGCTTCTTGCTACTCTCAGCCGCTTGATCCTGTTCAAACTCCACCTTTCTTTTGTACTGACCGTTCTCCACATTTGCTTGGTGGACTTCATTCTGAAGGTCCTGATTCTCCTTAGTCAATCTCTCCACTATTAGCTTCAGTTTTTCATATTCTTCTATGGGTACATGAGTGGGAGCAGGTGGTGCTTCTCGCATAGAGGGCTCTAAGGGAAATGGCAACGACCTTTCAGCTACTCTGGCTAGTAACCACCGGTTGTATGGCTCCTTTGCCACACAATTCTTCGCTTTTAACTCCTTCCTTCCCTTTGTATGAATCTTGCCCCAAGCCTTAGCAATCTTCCTGACAAACGCAGGGTCTTCTGATGTGGCTAGCAGAAAGAAACTCTGAACCTTCTCTGCTTCGGGCTCGCCCTCCATAGCATAGCCCAACTGACGTAATGCCATGACTGGGTTATAGTTAATACAACCGGCCCTACCGATTAAAGGTACATTACTGAATTCTCCACAACTAAAGATGATTTCCACATCATAGTACTCATGAGAGTACCAAGTAATATCACTAGCTTCCAGAGACATGATGCGCTGAGACCATTTCAATTCCTTCTTGTTTTCCACGAACGGTCCTTTCTTGGGCAAATGAGAAGCATACCATTTGTATAGTAGGTGAGAGCAGCATTGGATCGTTCCCGCCTTCTTTTCGCTCCTCCAATGAATAGAGTGATAGACATCGGCAAGGAGTGTAGGGATGGGATTCTTCTGCATGAAGAGAACGATGGCAGTGATGTCTATGAAATTGTCCACATTTGGAAAGAGGACAATCCCTTAGATCATTAGAGTAACACTTATACCGAACTTTTCCCAATCTTCATCAACCTTGTACTGAGCGGCCTTTTCTAGCAAGAACTTCAATGGAAAACCCTGAACACCCCCTTTACTGGTTAGACCCTTCCTGACTTCTTCTTTGGTCATATGAAGAGCAAGAGCAATGACAGCAGGCTTTGGTTCTTCTTCCAAACCAGTATAGACAGGTTGATTCTTAATTTTAATGTTCAAAATGTGAGAATATTCTTCCAAGGTGGGAGCCAACTGGTAGTCTTGAAAAGTGAAGCACCGGAGAGGTGCATCATAAAATTGAGCCATAGCATACAAGGCCCAAGTATCAACTCTAGAGTGTAGAAGATCAAGAAATTTCCCATGTTTCCCTTGAAAGTTGATCTTGATAACTTTCGGCACGTCAATCAGAAGGTCTTGAATTGATTCCAACTTTGGTTCCCTAAACTTTATGGAATTTGTGCTTCTCTTTCTTATATCAGCCATTGAGTTCTCCAATACCTGAGATAATCATAGCTTCTTAAGTCTCTTGGTATGCAAAATGATATGCAATGTAATGTTTTATGAATGCATATGATAATATTCACACATCGAGATCAAAGTCACAAATCCTGCAAGACAACATCAAAAGGTATCTTCTCCAACGAGTGGGCAATCTAATGGTGTACAAAAAGAGTATTCCAAAGGCCTTTCAAACAAAGTCCCATGTACTAACCCTCAAAAGTTTCCCATCATAACGACTACTCGTAAGACGGTAATCCTTTCAAAAAGGATGAACACAGAGTTATGTTTCAGCAACCTTCGGAATAAAGGTTCTACAAAAGGTCCTCAGAATCGCGGACTCTCAAGTTGAAGATAAGAACGCCGTTACGACTACACGTAAGACATAATTATTCCAACGGAGTCTCATCTGAGCGGTGAGATTCAATCCAACTCAACGAGTCCTAAGTCTCGCAAATCAGAAAGAATCCACCTCCTAACTTAGTGTGTGCTTGAAAGCTTCATCCTCACAAACCAAATCAAATAAACCCAACGGTTAAAAAAAATAAAGCATAAATAAATAAAACAAGTAAAGACACAAACATGACAAACAAAATAGGCTTGGCTTGCTAGGATTGTCCCCAGCAGAGTTGCCAGCTGCCGCTACTCGAAAAATGCATCGACGGGGAGGCGAAAAGGATAGACAGAAGAGTCGCCACCGAACTTTATTTATCCCATGAGGGGAAAGGAAAATATCGAGAAAACCTTAAGAAAGAAATGGATAAGATGGTCTCGCGACTAAGAACGGGTTCGGAAGCCGGTTATGCGAGGGGAAGGTATTAGCACCCCTCGCATCCATCGTACTCGACGGGAACCTTTTGTTTGTCAACGTGTGAATTTATTTGCTTAAAAATTATGCTATAAAAGTGTTCCACAAGATAAAGATAATGGTTAGAAATATGGGAAAGAGAAATAACAGAGGGAAGAAGAGAAAGAACGGACTCGGTAGGACTTCGCGGTCCTAGGCCTACGTATTCTCAACAGATATGAGAAAGTCAAAGTCGACGTAGTTCGGGAAACTACAGATATGGGGGGAATGTGCTCGCCAAGACATCGCCGTCTTGTGCCTACGTATTCTCATCTGGCATGAGAAATCAGAGCAAACGTAGTTCGTGCCTACGGTTTGTTGATGTTTTTATGGATGATGCTATCGTGCGCATTCTAGCAGTTAGGTGCATTGCTGCTCGCTCGTTGGAGACTTAGGCGTTACCTGTTTGCGGTAGAACGGACGTAACATATCCTTTTTTGAAAGATTGATTAGGTTTTCGCCACTCGGGGCAAGAAGTCACATTTGATTGATTGGATTATTTTTAAGGGGCGAGACATGTCCTCGGATAGTAACCCCTACGAGTAGTACCCAATTCTTTGTCTCAAAGTTTTTGTTATAAAAGATGTGGCGAACGAGGCGTCTTTGTATTGAAAGACGAGCGTCGAAACCACCCCCACTACAGTGAGCATCCCAACACTCGGAGAGGAAGAAGACTACACTTAATCCTCTCTCTTTAATTCAATTCAAAGAGAATTTCATTCTCTTATTAAAGATGTTTTTGGTTTTGAATGGTAAGTGCTTTGGGACAGAGAACCCTACGGTAAACGTCAGTACTCGGGATAGGAGAAGGCCTACGCCTAACCACTCCACGACCATTCAAGTTTTTGTATGAAAAGGAATTTGAAAATGCACTCGGTACGAGACCGAGGTTTTAGGTGGGAAAGGTTTCGGAAAGGAGTTGTGAAAGGAGAGGTGGTAGAAGAAGTCGCGTCTTCGTATTGAAAGACGAGTATTGAGACCATCCTCACTACAGTGGGCATCCCAACACTCGGAGAAAAAGAGGTCTACACCCAATCCTCTCTTTTTAGTTCAATACAAAGAGAAATTTATTTATTATTGAAAGTATACTCAGTACGAGACCGAGGTTTTATGAGGAAATGTTGGAAGCGTCTTTGTATTGACAGATGAGCATCGAGACCACCCTCACTACAGTGGGCATCCCTACGCTCGAAGAAGAAGAGGTCTACACCCAATCCTCTCTTTTTTTAATTCAATACAAGGAATTGATTTTAAGGATATGAGATTTGAAAATGGACTCGGCACGAGACCGAGGTTTTGAAAATGTACTCGACACGGAGCCGAGGTTTTTTAGGAGAGAAAAGTTTAGAAGCGTCTTCGTATTGAAAGACGAGTGTCGAAACCACCCTCACTACAGTGGGCATCCCAACACTCGAAGAAGAAGGGGTCTACACCCAATCCTCTATTTTTAATCCAATACAAAGAAAATATGATTTGAAAATATTTTCGAAGTTACACTCGGTACGAGACCAAGGTTTTAGGAGGATAAGCGTTGAAAGCGAAATGGTCTCAGATCCAACGTTATTTATCAACAGTTTGACTTAATAACGATTTACGGAGGTCTCGTCATCGACCAAAAAAGCGACAAATGAAATAAAGTCGAAAAGTGACGTAAAGTTGAAAATGAGAAAGAGGAGAAAAAAGTCGGTCTCGGATCCATAGTTTCTCGTCAACTATTTGACGGATAAACGAAGGAAACTTCTTCATCGACCTAAGAGGCAAAAAATACCCAATAACAAATGAACAAAAATAAAATTCAACTTTTAATATAAAATATAGATGAGAGTCTAAAACTGTATATTAAAAATATATAAATTTAAAATAATAATGTATATAATAAACTTTAAAGAAACTAAAAAACAAGAACTTCTAAAAGAAATAATAATATACATGTCTTATTTATAAAATAGTTATTAACATATTTACATAATACAAATAATAAAAAAATATATATTTATATACAAATTAGAAAAACAAATATGTGCAAACTTGTGAAATATATATATTAATATACAATCTTTTAATTGTTAGAAACATAATACACAAATTAATTTACAAAAAATAAAATAAAAAGATATACAATTTTTTTAAAAAATAAAAAATAAAAAAATAAAAAAAAATAAAGAAAGAACAAGGGTGCTAGTTCAAAAAAGATGTGGGATCATCATGGGCTGATAAGCCCATTCACCCATACGAACAGGGGGTGCTGCGGTCCAGGGGGTGGTGAGATCCACAGTTACAAATAATAAAAGAAAAAAAAGTAAAATAAAAATAAAAAAAAACGAGTCTCCCTCATCACGTTTTACGCTCTCTCCCCACTCAAACTCCCTTTCTCGTTAACGTTTCTCTCTGTCTCTTTCGCTTTTCAAAAATTGTTCTTCCCCTGCCTTTCTGTTGGTGTATGTGCTTGATGGATGAAGAAAGTTTTGGTGTCGGAAGTGGTGATGGAGTTTTATTTGTGGATTTCAGAAAGTGAAGAAGGTGAATCTGTTGGAAATGGAGGTTTGTTTAGAGGTGGAGGTGAAATGTGTTCTGGGTTCGTTGCAGATTTGCGATGAGGTTTGATAATGGTGAATAGAAGTTTCGCCGTTTTGGGTTATTGAAAGAAACTGTGTTGTTGTTTTTTCTATTTCTGTTAGTGGAGGTCGGAGACATTGAAGGTGGGTTTTCCGGCATTTCTAGGTTGTATGGTTGTGGATTCGAAAATGGCGTTGCTTGAAGATGATGGATTCGTTGTCTCGGATTCTGGGTTTGAGCGAAAAATAGAGGGATGGTTTGTTTGTTTTAACGGCGGTTTGATAGTTTGCTTTGGGTATGGTCTTACAGGTGAAGGAGGTAAGCCGGAAAGTGTTATAAGGCATTGGGTGAAGAGTGAGTGAAGCTCGTGAAGGTTTGTGGTTTTAGACGGAAAAAGATAATTATGAAAGAAGCAGAAATCGGTTAACGAGAGATGAATAGAGGTGTTGAAATGATGGTGTTTGGAAGGTGATCTCTAGAGAATGGAAGAACAGTTGGTGATGAATGATGAACAAGGAAGAAGGTGGCGGCTGTTGAAGGTTGATGGAGGCTGAATTTTTTTTTAGGGTTGAATGCCCTAGGGTTTGGAGGCTGAGAGCTTCAGATTAGGGTTGTCTGTTTTGGAGAAGAAGGAAGGCGACTTGAGGTGAGTAGAGTTTGAAGTTAGTTGTAAATGGTGAGAGTTCGTTAGACCCAATGCCAGAAAACAAGACGAACCAAACAAACACAGAATAAGACTATGAATGCAGAAAGGGTAACAGAGTACTTACAGAGTAGGAGCAATACCAACAGATGGTTGATACAGAACACAGGTGAGCTCCTTCTTCAATCTCCTCTTTCTTCAATTCTTTGTGATAAGTTTATGAGAGAAAAGCAGCCGTTTTTTGTTGTTAGGTTTTTTCTGAATGAGCAGTAACCAATATATATGATGTGAGATTAGGGTTTAAATTAGAGAAGTTGTGGGAACTTTGGGTCTCTTCCTCTTTGGGAAAGAAAGTGAGATACTTTTTGCAATGGGAGCAAGGGCTGAAGTTGTGGGATTGAAAACAGCATGTTCTTTGTCTGTTTGTAGCTTTTGAAATTGTCTGTTTTTTAATCATGATTTTCACTGTGGTAACACAACAATTTTTACTGATACACTTAAATTTTCTTTGCAGGTTTATCATGATCCATAGCTTAGTGACTTTGACAAAGACAAGAAAGAGGGATGTTTCACTCCCAAGCCTAAGAGAGACCCAATCCTCTGTATATACACCATTTGACACACCATTGTTATCTTTTAATTCATGCTGCTCAGATGATTCTGCTGGTCTTATAGGAAAAAATCTGAAGCGAGGGATCCTCTCCACCAAATGCCAATGGATCATCACTTTTGTTGGCTTGCTGAGCAGCGGCTTTGCATGCTCTGGAATGTCATAAGATGGTGGTGAAGGTGTCTTAATATCAGTCTCACTTTTCCTCTTCCTTGGTGAATAGCCACCAAGTCCACTAGCAGAGCCACTGCGTCGATATCCACGATGGTGACTATTTAAAAACATTAGTTGATACTCTATTTTTATCATCAGAACGCCTTTTTCCTAGAACTATCTATCAGAGAAGGCGTAGACAAGTCTTTGCGGTCTCCACCTTGATAAGTATTTCTGCGTGCCCTTGGTGAAAAAAAGGTGACCTTCTTCTACTCTCACGCTCCCGACTTCTTGATCGTCTATTCTTCATGGTTGATTCTTCATAATGTGACTTCACCTTTCCTGCCTGTTCTTCCTCTCATAACCGTGTGGGTTGTGATGTTTCACAATATCTTGTTTTCTTATTGCATTCTTGTCCTGAGTTTCAACATCTCCACTTCGATATTTTCTCTTGATTTTCCTTTCATTATTTGTTCTTCTTTCTACATGAATATGCTCATCTGAGTTTTGTTTGCTTGCAGAAAACATCTGATGGACTCACACATCCCAAATTAGATTCATGTGGCTCTAACGTGAGAGGAGGAATTTCTTGCGTGTGGGTTTCTTATTTATAATTTTCCTATGCTGATGGTTAGTACAACAAGCCTGTACAGCAAATCCAGCCACACCCTGTCCATTCTTGTCCGTTCAAATAACAAATTGTTTTAAGCTAATTCCATAATTGAGATTGTTTTATAAGACTGATAACTATTGTGATGGAATCTACAGATTTTGATTAGCAGCTTATGAGCAAAAGAACTACCATAACAACAACAGGGCAGAGCGCTAGAACCGACAAATTTCAGGATGAGCCATAACACATTTTACCTGAAAGAACTATCCTAAACGTTGCTCTGATCATATAGTAAGGTTCATTTTAGTAGCTTCCATTTTGGATAACAGATCCTTAATCTCTGACTCCATTCTCCTTTTCATGTTCAGATTGGCTATTATTTGCTGTTTTCTCTTAAACGATTGCACTCTGAAAACCTGATGAATACGAGCAGCAGCTCGAGTTGCATTGCACCTGCAGCCAAAGAATCTTTCGTTGAAAGTTCGTGTGATATCTTCTCATTGTTAAGTTGAGAAGTGTTTTGTTCATGGACCCTTTGTACTATTTTTGCTCCAAAACTTTCTCCAACTTCTTTTGCTTCTGTGTTTAGAGCTTAATTTCTTTTTATTTGTTGACAGAGCCAACGCCAGAATTTGAACTTGCGGCAAATTCTGTGCCAGACTGTGAAAGTTGTTTGGCGCTGAGAAATCGCCCACCGGATCCTCTAACCCTTTTCAAAGCATGCCGGTGCCGAGATTCATGAAGATATGGTTTGCGAGATTTGATGAGTTTGTTCTGAGCCTTAAGCTTTGCTCGTGACTGTCGTCTTCTCAGGATACCGTGGTATTGTTTTGCATTGACATAGATGGGTCCATCTCGTGCAAGATCAGGTGGTAACGTAACTCGATTGGATGCTGACCCCATCATCTGAGGTAACATTTGGGGCTGGTTAGTAGCCTGCGGGGCATAAGCAACTAACGGACCAGCAAAAGTTGGATCGGCGTAAGGATAAGGAGCATGAGCCATAGAGTGATTAGGATCAACTTGTGAAGAATTGAACTCAGTTTCAGAAGGATGATTCAAAAACATAAAAGGCTTCATGTAACCTTCAACAACACTGTAAAATTTAGAACTTGGCCTTTGGGATCTAACAAAGATATGTATGAAGAAGAAAGAGAAGTAACGTTTGAAGTGTTGCTGTTGGGTTGAAATTGGGCATGTCCCCCTTTTTTTTTTAATTTTCTGTTTGTTGTAAATTGTAAACAAATTATACTCTGCTATTAACAGTGAGTTTTGGAAATTCTGGATGGACTTGATAATGAATGTGGATGATACTTGTAGTATATCAATTTATTTTAGGGTGAATGAACCTTGTTGGGCCTTTTGCACCATAACTTGCTATTTGCACCATAAAACAAATTGAGACACTTGAAATAGATCATTGTTTCTCTGTTATCCATATTCAATCCAAACTGAATCAGACATAAGCATTGCGGATAAAAACCAGAAAAATGAATCCATCCTCCGTTTGTACTTTTGAGCTATATTCAAACATGATCATAGATAACCTTAATTCATGATTAGAATTCCAAAACATAATCTATGATTCTCACAAACATCATTCTTGGATTTTCACTTAAATAGAGCACTGAATTGATTCATATTTTCATCTTGACCTGATCACTTTGCTTGACGACTTGAACATAACCTCCTTGATCAGGTTAAAAAACCTTGATAATTCTTCTTGTCAGACACAAATTTCTTGATTCCCTGCGAACTGCAAAATGCTATGCAATGCAATGCTTATGTATGTGCTGATGCAATGAAATAAAACATAAGCCAGAGAGGTCGGTCAAATTTTTGGGGTACAACAGCTACCACGGAGAAGGAACTCTTAGCCGACGTCTTTGCATTAGATAAGTTTTGTTCCTACCTAGTGGGAGCAAAGATAATTGTCTACACCGATCACGCTGCAATCGGGTACTTATTGAGCAAAGAGGATGCTAAACCAAGGATTTTGAGATGAATCCTACTACTTCAGGAATTTGATCTAGAGATTAAGGATAAGAAAGGAACCGAGAATGTAGTAGTCGATCACCTCTCTAAGATTGATAACATAAAATCCGAACAAGTACCCATCAACCACGATTTCCCTTATGACAGACTGGTAGCCCAATTAGGAAGTAACACAACTGAATGTTTTCTAATTTATAATGACGCTGAAATTGATGAAGTTGTGGAAGTAGTACACACCAAAACTGTTGTGCCATGGTATGCTGACTTTGTCAACTACCTAGCAGCCAAAGTACTTCCACCAGACTTAACTTATCAACAAAAGAAGAGATTCTTTCATAACTTAAAACATTACTATTGGGATGAGCCTCTTCTCTTCAAGAGAGGCGCCAATGAAATTTTATGTCGATGTGTCCCCGAAGAAAAGGTAGAAGATATCATATCCCATTGTCATGTTGCACCCTATGGAGGGCATGCAAGCACATCTAAGACATGCGTGTAAATCTTATAATCAGGCTTATTAAGGCTTAGTTTATGGAAAGATGTCCATACCATGTTATAAATTATGATTGATATCAACACACTGGGAAAAACTTTAGGCGCGACGAGATGCCTCTGAACGGTATCTTAGAAGTGGAAGTCTTTGATGTGTAGGGTATTAACTTTATGGGCCCCTTCCCATCTTATTTTGGTAACAAATATATAGTCGTAGCTGTTGATTGCGTTTCAAACTGGATAGAGGTCATAACCTCTCCTTCAAATTGCACGTGACTAGTTATTAGGCTTTTAAAGAACATCATATTTCTAAGGTTTGGCGTGCTGAGACTCGTCATTAGTGACGGTGGCTCTCATTTCATTTCAAATATATTTGGGAGACTATTAATTAAATATGGGGTCCGACACCGAGTAGCAACACCTTACCACCCTCAAACGAGTGGACAAGTAGAACTTGAATGCTGCAGCTGGCAGCGCCCTAATATACAAACCTTATGAAGACGCCTATCAACTCATTGAAAACATGGCTCAAAACCAATTCCAATAGGGAGGTGAGAAAACTCCTACAGAGAAACCTGCTACGAAGAGCAGAATGTAGAAAGTTAATAGTTTAGACTAAGTCAGTGCTAAAGTGGATGCGCTTACTCAAAAGGTTAAAATTTTGATTATAACTCTGGCAGCCACCGTGGCCGTGTTACACTAAACTTTGAATTATGTGGAACCCCTAGGAATAGTAACGCTGAATGTCATTTATTGGCTGGTATTCCTACCGACCAAGTGAATTACGCCCAAGGAAACACGTACTCAAATACTTATAATCTTGGCTGGAGGAACCACCCCAAATTTTCTTACAAGAGCAACAATGCTTTGTTCGCTCCAACCCAAGAACCAGTTGTTCCTCCAGGCTATCAAAAAGCAGCCTCTGCTGCTCCTCAAGCACCTAGGAAGTCAAACATTGAGTTGTAATTAGAAATTTTCATTGCAACCCAAACTCAACAAAACAAAGAGTTCGCCAACTAGAACGTACACACTAGTGAATTGTTGAAGCAAATGGAAACTAAGCCTGATGTAATGGCTACCCATACCAAAATGTTAGAAACTCAAAATTTTCAAGTAGCCCAACAACAAGCATCAACAAGCAGCCCAAACCAGAGTATTTCCTAGCCAACCACAACTCAATCCAAAAGGTCATGTGAATGCTATCACATTGCAAAGTGGGACAGAACTAGATGGACAAGTAGATTCTAGAATCCAAAACCCATCCATGTATTAGAATTCTAGAAAAGAAATTGAGAATTCGAAAATAAACGACCAATCAGATAAAGGAAATGATGGTATGGAAGATGACAAAAATGAAGAGACAGTAGAGAAAGAAAAAACATATGTGCCTCCACCACCATATAAGCCACATATCCTTTATCCTCAAAGACTTGCTAAGTCTAAAAATGAAGGGCAATTTAAGAAATTCGTAGAGCTTTTTAAACAAGTTAATATCACTATACCTTTCACATAAGCTATTACGCAAATTCCCTCATATGCTAAATTTCTTAAAGAGATCCCATCTAATAAGAAAAAGCTCTAGGATGCAAAGTGTAACGCTATAATTCAAAATAATATGCCTCAAAAATTAAAAGATCCACATAGTTTTTCCATACCATGTGTAATCATAAAATATGTCATAGACAAAACACTATGTGACTTAGGAGCTGGTATCGGTCTAATGCCCCTTTCTATATGTGAAAAACTCAAATTAGGAGAAGTAAGACCAACGAGGATATCTCTACAACTTGTTGACCATTCTGTCAAATGTACTGTGGGTATGTTAGAGACCATTCCTGTTCGAATAGGACAATTTTATATCCACACTGACTTCATAATAATGGACATAAAGGAGGACTCTAAAATTCCCATCATATTAGGAAGACTGTTTTTGGCCACTGTTGGAGTCATCGTAGACGTGAAGAAAGGAAAGCTAACCTTCGAGGTTGGTGAAGAAAAATTTGAATTTATCCTTTCATTATTCCTAAACGTATCAGCTATTGACGATTCGGGTTGTTCCTTAGATATCATCGATAAATGTGTAAGAGAAATAGAGATTAAACAATCTGAGTATACTGAAATGCTAAAGATTCTATCACCTCCTAAAATATAAGATGTTGACTGGTGTAAACCATACGTAGATGATAGTCTGAGGGAATGTTTAACACTAACTTTTGATCAAATACCTTGCTTGGAGAAACCTTCCGTAGAACTTAAAACACAGCCCAAGAATCTAAGGTATGAATTCCTAGATACATAACTCGAACGCCATGTAATAGTCAACTCAGACTTAGGACATTTCGAAACTAAGAAATTGTTACATGTCTTAAGAAAGTACCCTAAAGCTCTAAGCTATGACATCTCAGATCTAAAAAGGATAAGTCCCTCTGTATGCATGCATCACATTATGCTAGAGGAAGACTGCAAAACCTCTAGAGAACCCCAAAGAAGGATTAACCCGATATCCGATAATAATTGGGTCAACCCAGTATATGTCGTGCCGAAGAAAGGATGTGTTACAGTTGTTGACAACGAGAAGGGCGAATCCGTAGCAAAATATGTTGTAATTGGATGAATGATGTGTATTGATTATAGAAAGCTAAATAAAGTCACTCGTAAAGATCATTTCCCTTTACCATTTATAGATCAGATGCTTGAACGATAGGCTAAACACTTTCATTTCTGTTATTTAGACGGTTATTCAGGATTCTTCCAAATCCCTATTAATCCTGATGACCAAGAAAAAACTATCTTCACTTGTCTCTATGGTACCTTCGTCTATCGACATATGCCATTTAGACTATGTAACGCTCCCGCAACGTTTCAAAGATGCATGATGGAAATCTTTGCAGATTTTCTGGTTGACATTATGAAGTTATTTATGGATGATTTTTCCATTTGTGGGTAGAGTTTGGAAGGATGTTTGAAGAACCTACAAATGGTACTAGAGAGATGCGTAAAAGTTAATCTCATGCTTAATTGGGAAAAATGCCATTTCATGGTCCAAAAAGGAATATTGCTTGGACACATATAATCATATAAGGGGATTATGGTTGATAAAGTTAATATAAAAATCATAGAAAATCTTCAACCTCCAAAAACCATGAGAGAAATACGTATTTTCTTAGGACACACTGGTTTTTACCAACGATTTATAAATTTTTTCTCTAAAATAACTAAACCTCTAAGTGGTCCATTAATGAAAGACGGTGAATTCATTTTCGATGAAAAATACTTAGAGGAATTCCAATTATTAAAAAAGGCTTTAATTACTGCATCTATTATGCAACCGCCTAATTGGAGTAAACCTTTTGAAATAATGTGTGACACTAGTGACTATGCCATAGGCGCGGTCTTAGGACAATCCAAGGACAAAAAGCTTCATGCGATTTATTATGTAAGTAGAACTTTAGATGAAGCACAAATGAACTACACTACCACTGAGAAGGAACACTTAGCCGACGTCTTTGCATTAGATAAGTTTTGTTCCTACCTAGTGGGAGCAAAGATAATTGTCTACACTGATCGCGTTGCAATCAGGTACTTATTCAGCAAAAGGATGCTAAACCAAGGCTTTTGAGATGAATCCTACTACTTCAGGAATTTTATCTAGAGATTAAGGATAAGAAAGGAGCCGAGAATGTAGTAGTCAATGAGCTCTCTAAGATTGATAACATAAAATCCTAACAAGTACCCATCAACGATGATTTCCCTTATGGCAGACTGGTAGCCCAGTTAGGAAGCAACACAACTGAATTTTCTCTAATTTATAATGACACTGAAAGTGATGAAGTTGTGGAAGTAGCATACACCAAAACTGTTATGCCATGGTATGCTGACTTTGTCAACTACCTAGCAACCGAAGTACTTCCACCAGATTTAACTTATCAACAAATGAAAAAATTCTTTCATGACTTAAAACATTACTATTGGTATGAGCCCCTTCTCTTCAAGAGAGGCACCGATGAAATTTTCTGTCGATGTGTCCCCGAAGAAAAGGTAGAAGATATCATATCTCATTTTCATGCTACACCTTATGGAGGGCATGCAAGCACATCTAAGACATGCGCAAAAATCATATAATCAGGCATATTATGGCCTAGTTTATGGAAAGATGTCCATACTGTGGTTATAAATTGTGATCGATGTCAACGCACTGGGAACATCTCTAGGCGCGACGAGATGCCTCTGAACGGTATCTTAGAAGTGGAAGTTTTTGATGTGTAGGGTATTAACGTTATAGGCCCCTTCCCATCTTCTTTTGGTAACAAATATATACTCGTAGCTATTGATTATGTTTCAAACTGGATAGAGGTCATAACCTCTGCTACAAATGACACGCGACTAGTTATTAGGCTTTTTAAGAACATCATCTTTCTAAGGTTTGGCGTGTCGAGACTCGTCATTAGTGATAGTGGCTTTCATTTCATTTCAACATCTTTGGGAGACTACTAATTAAATATGGGGTCCAACATCGAGTAGCAACACCTTACCACCCTCAAACGAGCGGACAAGTTGAGATTTCCAATAGAGTTAATAAGTAAATACTAGAAAAGACTGTTGTGACTTCTAGGAAAGATTGGTCTACAAAACTTCATTAAGCTTTGCGGGCTTATAGGACAGTTTATAAAACTCCAATAGGAACCACTCCATTTAAACTAGTTTATGCTAAATCGTGTCACATGTCGGTCGAATTAAAACATAAGGCTTATTGGGCCACTAAGACCCTAAACATGAATTACACTGCAGCAAAGGAGAAGAGAATATTAGACATCCATGAGCTAGAAGAACTTAGATTAGATGCCTATGAAAACGCCCAGATTTACAATGAAATAACTAAAAAGTGGCATGATAAGCGAATAACAAGGAGAGAATTTAATGAAGGCGACATAGTCCTTTCTTTAATTCCTGACTCAAATTGTTTCCAGGCAAACTATGTTCTAGATGGTCTACCCCTCTGAGGTCATAAACATTTTCCAAAGCGGAGCTGTAGAAATAAGAGGAAAATCTAATGAGACATTCGTTGTAAATAGGAAGCGACTTAAGCATCACCATAGCGTAGAGAATAAGGATTTCTACATGAGCTACAAATTAGAAGAGCCTCCCTCTCTTTCAAAAGAATAATCCATTCTAAATTAATATCGAGCTCCCGACATTAAATGAAGCGCTACGTGGGAGGCAACCCACGATTCTATGTTTATATTTTCATTTGTCATTTAATTTTATTTTCATTTTCATTTTCATTTTTCTTCTCTTTAAACACTTATATGCAGTACAATTAACTGTTCTAATCACTACTAACTAAATCTTTGTCTACTTTTAGGCTAACTTAGCTTAGGCTAACTTGACACTAACTTTAGAGAATGCAACATGTTGATAGTATGAAGGTTGTCTTTAGGAACGAAGCCCAGAGGTGACGTTTCAAAGCATTAGCTTAGAGAGATATGGCATTGTCTATTTATCCTGACGGACCCGCCACGACCATTTTAGGGATTCGAGATAGTGTGATGTATCTTCTTAGCCAGATAAGTTGGGATAATTTTGCTGTGAGGAAGAGGTTTAACACATACCGTAGGCTGACCCTTGAGTTTCTGAGTTTCTTTTTTTATGATCCTAACAGAGGGTAAGGAATTAACACGGGTCTGACTACCTTTAGACTTTTTGGGATAAAGTACCATTTCACACACTATGAGATGGATGAACTGTTAGGATTTCCTAATGGCTTAGATGTTTTTACCATAGCTCAGGAAAATAATTTCACTGATCTTGACCTTGAATTTTTCTAGGTAGCATAACCAGATACTACCATCCCGAGCCAAATTCCATGTTTTCTGAAAGCATTCACAACCCTGCTATCTGATACTTCCACAAAATCCTAGCCCACACACTATATAGGAAAGAGGCGAACATTACCTCTGTTTCTAGAGACGAGTTTTTCATCATGTTTTGTGCCTCCTAAGGTAGACTCATTAATGCTGCTACATTCATGTTAGCTAACCTAAATAGGATCACCCGAGAGACCCATGGACCTATCCTCATAGGAGGATTAGTTACTATGATTTCTGCTGCCATAGGCCTAAGATTAGGGATGGAAAATAAACTCGGGCCCGCCCCAAAATTAACGGGGAAAATCCAATTTAATTGGATGCGGATGCGGGTGCGGGAAGACACTAAGACCCGCCCGCACTCACCCCTGCACCCACACCCGGATAATACATTTTACTTTAATTCCCTTATTTTTACTTATTTTAAAATTCATTTATTAATTATATTTTTAGTTAAATTATTAATGCCCTTGTTGCAATTAAAATAATCAAATTTATCAAGTTAATATTTATTTACTAATTAAAATTTTAATTAAAAAATTAATTAATTAATTTAAACAATCAATTTTTTAATTAAATTATTAATTTTTATTGTAATTAAAAAAATTATATTTTTGCAGATGGGGGCGGGCCGGGTGCGGGTGTACCTGTTCTCTATTTGGGGCGGGTCTGGATGGTAAATATTTACCCCCGGTTGAGTTTGCGGGAGGGGCGGGTGTGTTACATGGAGGCGGGTGCGAGTGCGGGTGCTGGTATAGTTAAACTCGCCCCCGCCCCATTTCCACCCCTACCTAAGATACCCCATTAGCCATTTGCATGCTTTGGACGGTATCCGTCCTATGCATATTAACTTTTGTTTCAACCTTGGCATTATTGTAAATCTGGGACTAATAGAATTTGAGCTGCTAATTGATAACCAAGTGGTACACAATTTTACATTGCCTAACCATGAAAAGACGAGTGTACACAACATGAATAACTGGCTATACAATTTAGAGGGACAAAGTGAGTCACCCGCTCCATCTGATACCCCTCAGACCTATGAGAATAGAAATGCCATTTTCTCTGATGCTGCTTCATTCGTCTCTAGTGTCCATGGAGAGCCTCTTGTTGATCATACTTTTGCAATTGACGCCCCCAAGACGGAGATTACTACACTTAGAGAAGAGCTCACCACCTTGCGTGTAAATTTTCTTGGATATATGGAGGTTTCTAACGAGCAGTTCGTCCATTTGTTCCAACAGATTATTTTACGAGGCGTTTCTTTGAGCCCAATGTTAGACGTTGTAATGGCTAGTTTGTTTGATTATACCATTACCTGTTGTTCCTACCCTCCACTTATATAGTGAGGACACTGCCTCGTTTAAGTGTGGAGGAAGGAATGTTTCTATGCTTTCTAGTTAGAAATACTTATTTTTCATCAGGATTTCTTTTTGTTGTTTTTCGGATTATGTTTACATTATCGTCGAGCTATCGATGTGAACCTATGTTTCCAGTTTATTATAATTCAGTTAATGCAATTTCCCTTTGATTGTTTATTTTAATTTATTTTAAGTTTGGTTAAATTCTGCAATTTATTTTTCTCGTGTACTTGTTTTTATTTAAATTGTTTTCTATTAAAGCCATGTGAAAATTTCTTTCAAACTAGCAGAATTTTGGCCTAAATATCCAAAAAGTTGGAAAAAATCACTTATTTTAAACCTAAAGTCAATGTTAGCGTGTTTAAAGAAAATGGTGTTTTCCATTAGCCTAAAACGTGAACGCCATATCAGTCTGAGAGCCAAATTTTGTTTTAAATTCCTCTTTTGCGAGTTTTCTCCAATAACCCCCATTTAATCCTCTTAGACTTTTTCTATATTCTCCATTTATTCACTTCTTTAACTCATAACCTTCCAACTTCATTCCATTACCATAAATAACCACATTCTAACTCAAATACTCTTCTACTCAACTTTCACTCTTTCCAAATCCCTTACCTTTTTCTTTCCAAACTTTCCTACTTTCTCATTCACCATGCCTCATATAGTAGTAAGACCAAGGAGAGAGGTTGACTATATGGGCATCATTTTTGCAGAGGGTATTGAAGGAGAAAACCAAAGAATAAAGTACCACAAGTTATTCGAGAGGGGTGTCGCGGTAGCGAGGTATCCCCATAACATTGCCCTTCATGATTTAGGTTTAATTGATAGTGTTAACTAGATGCTTAATAACTTAGGAATGTCGTTTTTCTGTTCATTTACTAGTCCTACTTATGTCAGGTTTACTTATGAGTTCCAAAGCACTTACATATATGAAACACCTATAGAAGGTTCCCGCAAAGTAGGCACTGTCCATTTTAGAATGTTAAATAAGAACCACACTTTTAATCAAGACCAAATGGCCAACATTTTTCAGTTCCCTCATGGATATGACTTTGCTTGTGAAGCCCCTCTAAAGAGTGATTGGCAGGCTGATGCTCTTAGTTTTTGGCTTTAGATCACTGGTCAAATCACTGCTGATTGGGAAGGCCTAAAGGCCGCTGCTATTCATAACCCGACAATTTGGTACCTTCACCGTATTTTAGCCAACACCGTTTTTGGTTGGGAGAATAATGGAAAGGTGAACTCCAATGACCTTTTCTTTATTTACTATGCACTATCATAGACACGTGTTAACCCTACACCGTTCCTTTTAGTGCATTTTTAGTATGTCAGTGTTAGGGTAGGAGGTCACGTATGTGTTGGAGGGCAGATCACATCCATAGCCCTTGCGTTGGATTCACGCATAGAGTTTGCTACGCTTCAACCAATCTAGATGCATTTTTAGATCTAGATGCTTGCCATAATATGCGTATGATTAAGAAAAAACCTGATGTCATGGATTATATGATGGTGAGTGATCAGTGGTTTTTATACGTTATTTTACCATTTGTTTTTGTTAATCATTTGTTTTATCTTGTCGCATTTTATTTGTTGTTATTGCATTTTACGCGTTGGTTTGGTGTTTTCACTATTTCTAGGTTCAGGTAAACAATAAAAGAGAATCAAAGCAAAAACCGGGGGAAAACAACAACAATTCAGAAGAGTTTTGAGGTAGACCAGGAGCCTGACACGGCCGCCCGTGTCAGCTGACACGGCCCGTGTCAGGAAGTGCCCAGAAAGACAAGATTTGGTGGAAACCAGGGAGCTGACACGACCCGTGTCAGCACACCTGGGACTTGGAAAATTTGCTTGCAAAGTGCATCAGGAAGCCAACACAGTCGCCCGTGTCACCTGACACGACCCTTGTTGGCCAAAACGCTCCATCTTCTATTTTTCTTGTATTTTTGACATTTGTGATCCCTAAGGGTATTTTGGGCATTTCCCTGGTGCTGAGTTTGAATTTAGACTATTTGATACGTGTTTGAAGAAAGGAAAAAAGGACTTCCAATCGTACGAAGAAAAAGACAACCAAGGATTGACGCTCTGGAGAATTGGGAGGACAAGGAGATCTTCATGCTCGGAAGAAATTGAAGATCGAATTCACTCCTTATACCATTGTAAAGTTTCTATTTATCATGTTGTTTTTATCGAATACTATGGATAGCTAAACCCCCCATTGCTAGGGGGTGTCCCTGATTTGTATTGTAATGAACATCTGGTGCAATTTTTAATGAGGTTTTGTTTCATTCCTTAATATTTTGTTATACGAACCATTTAACTTTTTAAGATCGTAAGAATTGGGAACACGTTACGATTAGGGATTTGGTCTAAAAAAACCAATAGTTTATTTTGTTTAACACGTTACAATAAATGTTACCTAGGAATAAGAATATAACTGTAATGATTGTTAGAAAGCCAATGTCAGAACTATTGCTTGATGTTTTTCCTTGACTGCTAAGGAATTTAAGAAATTTAAGAAAAAGGTTTTTCTTGATGTCAGAACTATTGCTTGATATTTATTTTGTCAAGGAAGAATATCAAAGGTTTTTCAATAAGGAATTTAGGAAAAACACTTTTGAGGTCCAATAAATATTAAGGTTTGTAAGAAGTCTCATGGCTTACATCCTGGATCAGTTACAATAAAATCATACACTTTCCCTAGCATGTTTTACTTTTTATCGGAATATAAATTTCATCTTTCAGTTGTTTTCCTATTAAGGACCCCAAAAACAAAACCCAAGAGCTATTTTGTTTAATTGGAAGAACATTTGTACTTAAAATTTACATGCAGTCCTCAGAGATCGATACTGGGAAAAATCCCTATTATTACTACATCGGGACAATTAGTACACTTGCTAATTTACCGGTCAAGTTTTTGGCGCCGTTGCCGGGGACTGCCAAAATTTTTAAGTATCTTGTTCGTTCAATTAGAATTTTGTCACTCTGTGACTAAAATTTTAAGCTATTTTTTTGATTATATTTCTGTTATTACTAATAATTTCCTAACCTGTGTATGCGAGGTAAGACCTTAGCTTTATTTTCTTTTGACTCAGAAACTGAAAGATTGTTGCACTCCAGACGTAGAAAAGCTAAGCTGGAAACATTGACCACTTCAAACTCAGGAACAGAAATTTTAGAGAACAAAGAAGAAGTTGTGATTCTTTCCGAAAATACAGATTCGGGCACTGAGACAGAGCTCGAAACTTTCATCATGAACGGAGACCCACCTCCAGCTGAAAGACTTTTGGGAGATTATGGAGGGGCCAATGCTCAACCAAACCGGATGACCATCGTAAATCAACCGGTGAATGTGGCATACTTTGAGCTACATCCTTCCACCATTCGCCAGTTGGAGAGCAAGCCTTTCATAGGAAGAATCAATGAAGATGCAAACAAGCACCTACAGAGATTCCTAACTACCACCACATCTTTGAATATAAATGGTCATTCCAAAGAGGCCAAGAGACTGGTTATGTTTCCGTTCACACTGACTGACGATGTGGAAGAATGGTTCTATTCACTTCCAGCTGAGAGTATTACCACATGGCGAGAGATGGAAACTGCATTTCTTAACGAGTATTTCCTTGCTTCAGTATTTATTAGAAAGAGATACAACATTGTCAATTTCAAACAAAAAGAAGGGGAATCTCTAGGAGATGCATATAAGAGGTTTAAGAGGTGTCTGACTGCATGTCCTAATCATAACATGGATGCCACTGAGCAGATGCAAAACTTTGTGAATGGTTTACGACTCAAGACAAAACAACTTATAGACACTACTGTCGGTGGCTCAACTAATTTCTCAACAGCCACTGGTATCAAGAGGATCATAGAAGCAATTGCTGCCAATGAGCATCTTGAGTTGTATGATCGCACTATGAACCAACCAGAAGGTAAGATTGATTTGAAGCTGGCAGAACAAGTTGTGAACATGGAAGATCAAATCAAGGCTGAAGTGGAAAGAAGGCTTAAGGGGATGAGTGTGAGTACTGAAACTGTAGCTCAAGTTCAACCGGTCTAAGCTGTGAGCTGTGAGGTGTGCAATGGTCCCCATTTTACTATGCATTGTCTTGCTACTACTCAACAATTCGAAGAGATAAAATTTTTGAGGCAGAATAATCCGTATTCCCAGACATATAATCCAGGATGGAAGAATCATTCTAACTTCTCTTGGAAAGACCCAAATCAACCTCCATACCCGCAATAACAACAAGCTCCTCAAAAAGCAGAATGGGAGTTAGCTATCAAAAGAATGGCAGCTCAAAGTATGCAATTCCAAGAAGAGACCCGTAATGTGCAAAGGAATAATACAACTTCCATCAAAAATCTTGAGTCGCAAATGGGGCAGATAGTCCAACACCTCTCAACACACACTCAAGGAACCCTCCAGAGTGCGATAGTACCGAATCTGAAAAATCAAGAGAGTATTAATGCTGTCACAACAAGAAATCAGAAAATTATAGAAGAAGAAGAAACAGAGGATGATGAATGCATAGAGGTGGAACTTGAGGTAAGAGAAAAAGTGAACGAACCAGAAGAAGCTGTACTATCTGAAAAACCAACTGGGAAGAAAAAGAAAGAGGAGGTTAAACCGAAAATCAAACTACCGTTTCCTCAAAGAGTCACAAAGAAGGATCAGAAAGAGAAAGACTTTGGAAGGTTCAGTGCAATGTTCAACAAATTGGAAATCTGCTGTTCTTTGAAGCACTCGAGCAAATGCCTTTGTATAAGAAGTTCATGAAAGAGGTGATAGGTAAAAAGAGATCAGTAGGTGAAGAACCGAAGATCACAACTGAGTAATGTAAGGATGTATCACAAGAGAAGAGAATCCCCATCAAGAGGAAGGACCCTGGACCTATTGTAATCCCGTGTACTATAAAAGATCAAACTTTTAAGAAAGTTTTAATTGATTCAGGTGCTAGTGTGAGTCTCATGCCGTTATCGATCTTCAAAAAGTTGGATATTGGAAAAGTAAGCGATACGGGAACAAGCTTGAAGTTTGCCGACCACACAACTAAGATGGCATATGGGCTAGCAGAGGATGTACTGGTGAAAATCGACAACTTCACTTTCCCAGTTGATTTTCAAATCATGGATATACTAGAGGATGAAGAGACTTCGATCATACTTGGCCGACCGTTCTTGCTTACTAGTCGATGCAATATTGATGTGGAAACAGGTACGATCACTTTGAAATCCTTTGATGAGGAAATCACTTTAAAAGCTCTAGAGGGTAGGAATAAAGGTAAGGAGAAAGAGGTTAAACCTTCGGTTGGGAAGATCAACACAATTAAGAAAGGAGAACGATCAAAACCACTTCAAGTTGCACATATCTCTGAACCTAACAAAAATTCCGTGGTGAAGAAGTCAAGCAATAGAGTTTGGAAGCTAAAGTACCCCCCATAACAATGGAGAGTCGATCGTCGAGCCATGCGACGTTAAACGAAGTGCTGCATGGGAGGCAACCCACGGATTTTAAGAATTGATGTTGTTTCTTTTTGTGGTTATTGTTTTTGCAAGAATAAACGAGAGTTTGCAAGGGAAAACATGGAAGCAACATAGAGTTATTGCATTACCTATCGACCCCTCTGTGAGGATCTCTATGAGTACACCTCTTCTTCTCTTGTTCTTGAACATTGAGACAATGTTCAGTTCAAGTTTTGGGGAGGTTTTACCATTTTGTTTGAATTTTCAATTTAAGTACCATTTTATTTAAGTTCGATAAAAATCACGTCGAATTCTCCCCATAGGAAGACCATAAATTTTTTCTTTTCTTGTGAAGGTTAAGTGTGTAAGGTAGTTGAGAAAGTATTTAGAGTTCAAGGGAAGAGGAGTTTGAACTAAGGAACTTGGGAAAGTTTGGAAATTGAGGTATGATTTGAACACCCTAGGTTCCCCGGAGTAAGGAAATGAGTGCAACGTGTAGATTTGTGCCATAGTACTTGGCTTTGAGAAGTATTCCCCGATTAGTTCATTGTGATAGTCTGGCATGATTGAAAGAATTGCATATTGATTTTGAGAATGAGTTGTGGCACCAAAAAAAAAGTTGAATAATGACGGTAAAGACAACCTGTCCTTCTAAGTTGGATAACCCTCACCCGGTTATTTAGCCTAACGGTGGTTTAATCTCTATAGTCGTCCCAAAGTGGATTAATAAACGCCTGTGTGCGAGAGAAGAAAAAAAAGAATTAAGGTGCCACGGAAAAAAAAGTCTCAAGTAGAAGTCTACATGCCTTAATCTGATTATCCGAACGAAAGGGGTTGAAAATCGAAGAAAATACTTAATCCCAAAGCATAGTTGGAGAGGTGGCCGAAAGGGGGGTTTAGGTCCGTAATTTTACTGCGGTGTGTGTTTATGTAATGCCTCCGTTAACGGATGAGTACCGAGAGAGCTGGTTTGATCCGATCGAAACTAAGACTCACATATGAGTATCGACACGCCTTACATCCTGAGCCCTTCACTTAATGTGTTGTTTGATTTGAAAGTATTTATCCAAGCTTTTTGCTTGAGGTCAAGCAATGGTTTAAGTTTGGGGGAGTTTGATCAGTGGTTTTTATACGTTATTTTACCATTTGTTTATGTTAATCATTTGTTTTATCTTGTTGCATTTTATTTGTTTTTATTGCATTTTACGCGTTGGTTTGGTGTTTTCACTATTTCTAGGTTCAGGTAAACAATAAAGGAGAATCAAAGCAAAAACCGGGGGAAAACAACAACAATTCGGAAGAGTTTTGAGGTAGACCAGGAGCCTGACACGGCCGCCCGTGTCAGGAAGTGCCCAGAAAGACAAGATTTGGTGGAAACCAGGGAGCTGACACGTCCACCCGTGTCAGCACACCTGGGACTTGGAAAATTCGCTTGCAAAGTGCATCAGGAAGCTAACACAGCCGCCTGTGTCATCTGACACGGTCCGTGTTGGCCAAAACGCCCCATCTTCTATTTTTCTTGTATTTTTGACACTTGTGATCCCTGAGGGTATTTTGGGCATTTCCCTGGTGCTGAGTTTGAATTGAGACTATTTGATATGTGTTTGAAGAAAGGAAAAAGGACTTCCGATCGTACGAAGAAAAAGACAACCAAGGATTGACGCTCTGGAGAATTGGGAGGACAGGGAGATCTTCATGCTCGAAAGAAATTGAAGATCGAATTCACTCCTTATACCATTGTAATGTTTCTATTTATCATGTTGTTTTTATCGAATACTATGGATAGCTAAGCCCCCCATTGCTAGGGGTGTCCCTGATTTGTATTGTAATCAACATCTGGTGCAATTTTTAATGAGGTTTCATTTCATTCCTTAATATTTTGTTATACGAACCGTTTAACTTTTTAAGATCGTAAGAATTGGGAACATGTTACGATTAGGGATTTGGTCTAAAAAAACCAATCATTTATTTTGTTTAACACGTTACAGTAAATGTTACCTAGGAATAGGAATATAATTGTAATGATTGTTAGAAAGCCAATGTCAGAACTATTGCTTGATGTTTTTCCTTGACTACTAAGGAATTGGGGTCAAGGAAGAATATCAAAGGTTTTTCAATAAGGAATTTAAGAAAAACACTTTTGAGGTCCAATAAATATTAAGGTTTGTAAGAAGTCTTATGGTTTACATCCTGGATCAGTTACAATCAAATCATACACTTTCCCTAACATGTTTTACTTTTTATCGGAATATAAATTTCATCTTTCAGTTGTTTTCCTATTAAGGACCCCAAAACAAAACCCAAGAGTTATTTTGTTTAATTGGAAGAACATTTGTACTTAAAATTTACATGCAGTCCTCAGAGATCGATATTGGGAAAATCCCTATCATTACTACATCGGGACAATTAGTACACTTGCTAATTTATCGGTCAGTGAGTAACAAAGGGATAAGAAGAGTTACTTTGCCTTCTGTTGCATGCACTGATGTGCGAGTGAGAAGGAACTGAATTTATGATCTTGATGCCCTATAGCCTGCTGAAAATTAAAATGTCCAGGAGGTTATGGGCAATGACACTGATGAGGAGATTGAGCGTATGGAGCATGACTCTCTAGAGATCGACACCATACACACACATACACACACGCGCGCGCGTGCACTACACATGGTTATGCTGACTTTTCTGCTGGTACCTCAGCTGGACGTCAGTCACGCGAAGAGTACAACTACGCTGATATCAAGATAACTCTTTATGACATCATGTGTGAGATTAGACATCAGAATGATATTGATGCAGAGCGTGACATGCTAGGGAGCTATAGGTTGACTTTGCTGACAAGACCGAGTATAACATAGGTGATCTCATCGAGCAGATGAACATAATGCATATGGAGGTATCAGACATGAGAAAGCTTATACATCATGTACCCCACCCGCATATGGTAGTGGCAGATTTGCACGTCACAGAGGCTGAGACCGACATTGAGCCATCTACCCAGGTTTTACCACTCCCACTTTCACCTTGCACTAAAACATTAGAGACAATGTTTGATTCAAGTATGGGGGAGAAGCTTTATTGCTTTGCTTTTACTCTTTTGTATTTATTTTTAAAACTTTCGTTTTGTTTTTAAATTTTCACCGCTTTACTACTTAGTTTCTTTTAGATTAAGTTGTTTATCTTTACTGTTTACGTTTCTAGTCGAGTCATACATGTGCGGGTGAGTCCTATTGCATGTAATTCTTTTCATTTGTTAGAAAACTCCCTTAGATTCGACCTCTAACGAATTTTTTTTGTTCTGATTCAAGGGCATGACACCCCTAAAGTATAAATTGTATCTCACTTTTAGGCTATGTTATATAGACTTGGGAAAGTTTCGATAACATCGATATCATCCTAACACCCTGAACTCTCTAATTATGTGAAACTGATTTGAGTAACCATTATGCTGAGATCTTGAGTTCTGAGTTTTTGAAGTAGCCTCTTAGTAGTTTATACTAGTAGCCATCACCATCCTAATGCTACACTAAGTAAGGAACTGATGTAAATATGTGTGTGATCTCAAAAATTTGAATAAAAAATATTTATAGAGAAAGTCAAATGATATGATAAGCCCCTTTTAAGTTAGGTGGTTCTCGCCCGACCATTTACCCCAACAGGACGAACTCTTTAAATTCGAAAGAATTAAGCAAAGAAAAAATATAGAATAACGAGATCATTAGACACTAACAGGTTCACTTGCCATGTGCGTGCGGGGATAATAGGCTTAATGTGATTGCGCTAGAATGAAAAGAGAGGAAAAAAAGAACAAAGAATGTAGTTCGAGTTATAATGACATGATTCAGATTGGTTTGCATAGGGGGAGTTTTTGTTTGCAAAATGAAAATATGTGTCATTACGGTATGCTTGGCATCGACATCTACATATTTGTTTAACATTAGCCCAACAGCCTCTTACCTTTTATAGTTCTTGTTGTGCCAGAGTTTCAGTAAATGCATTTTCTTGTTTATCGCGTTGGGGATCGCTTGAGGGCAAACAATGGTCTAAGTATGGGGGAGTTTGATAACGTGAAAACATGTCATGTTTATAGGCTCAAAAACGCATGTTATCTATCGTTATTTAACTCCATTTTTATTACTTTTACGCTATTTTGTGTTTGTTTTGCAGTTTATTGCATTTTAGGAGCATTCAAACGAGGATGTTGGAAAAAAGAGCAGCAGAAGAGGATAATTTGTGATTTCTGGCACAATGGTGTTCGCCATTCCCTAATGGTGTCTTCCATTGTCTAGAATGACACATCATTTAATGAGGGAGGGGATGACATTCATCATTGCTCTAATGGCGTCCACCAATATCATGCAGAGGAGTTTTCACGAGAATCAGTTGGAACTTCCCTCAACCACTCCCTTTTTCCTCTCCAACCGCCCTTTGGACGTTTTGGAACTTCTCAGCAGTTACCTAGTCTATATATAGGTCTCATCTGATCACTTAAAAAGGGAGAGAATCACGCAGAAACGCTGTAGAAATTTTTAGGCTGTAAAGTGACAATAACTCACATCGAGGCAATGTCACAATATTTTCGTGTTTTCTTGTATTATCTTTTGTACTCTTGGATCAAAGCAATCTTGTCGGACTAAATTCGTTTCTTCAAGTTCTATTTTGTGCAATTTACTTTACAGGTTTTCATTTACCGTTTTTACTTTATTATAATTATTCGATTACTTTACTTGTTATAATTTCGTCTTCAAATTTGAATGCCATGTTTACATTGTTTTCATCTGAATGATGTATTGCTAATTCTATATGAGTTTGATGTATGAGGACCATCATTACCGACGAGACTCAGAAGAAAATAGTAGGCGCGAGTTTATGTTTAAAGTTATGTTTTGGCTTTAGTTTCCAATTATATGTCTTATTATTTCGTCACGAGAGTGAGTAGTAAATTAAGGTTTGAGCCGATAGCACGAGAGTGTGTGGATTGAAATGGATTGTGGAAATTAAACATAAATCCTAAAAATAGTGAGAGTGCTTTAGATATTGATTATGAATTAATTGATTTTCAAAATATGCTTTCTAATTTAAACGGGCGAGCGAGAGCAAAATTCTGTGGTTAGGGAGTGTGGCTCAGTTAATAACGCGAGAGTGTGAGACGATGTCTTTAAACCAATACTTTCTACAGAACATAATTTATCCTAACCAGTGCCTAAAATCTATGAAGTCCCTTAGGAACGCATAATCCATATTTGGACATATCTTTTTTTTGATAATTTCCAAACCTTTAGTTAATTACGTTTTATTCCCGTCTTAACCTTTTAACCATAACCTTAGTTTTACACAATATCAATAGATAATGGTAGATTGATTATTAGTCTCCGTCGTTTCAATATCTTTTAAAACTACACAATAGATTGTATACTTGCAATTAGGTTTCTTTTGACTTGTAAAGTCGCGATCAGAGTCAGAATCATGTTTTTGAACATGTCTCTCCTTCACAACATTCACTTTGGTGACAAACTTCTTACCAGTTGTAGATGATCTAATAAATGATCCACCAGGTGTATCTCATCTATTTGAAAAAGAAGAGGAACCAAACCCATTGTTATTCCTTTCCCTAGCCTCATGGAATCTTTCAATAACTTTCATGATATAGATTCCCTTATTAGAACAAAACACGAAATTGTTAGAACAAGATTTGTTCATGACATATATCCTTTGGATTTTTATGATAACAAAGTATTAACATGACAATGGTGTTATCTAATGTATGTTCCAAGTATGCATGTTATAATTCTTAAATAAAATAGATTCAAAATCTGATATAAGGACACATTTGAGAGAAGTTGAGTTACTAGCCTCTGGGAGTTCCGAATCTGAAAAGCACTCTATAAATGATGTCTTGCATAAACTCTGAAGCTGAAGGCCTCAACATCAGAAGAGCAACATATTATCTCTACACTTATTGAATGTATCAGCTTATGGTGATCATTCATAATTATTAATAAAGCTAAATTTACATGTATTATATAAAGCAAGTTGCGTTGTCAAATCAGTTTGTCAGCTATAGACTATGTTCACAAGGCTTAAGAAGAGTTGACATACTTTATGGATATCTACTCTCAACGGATCTATAGTACAAGATTACATGGAAGATGCAATGGTTAAACATGTTACACAATGGATTAAGATCTTTTGGCGTATCTATTTTTAGTTTTTTGTACTATGAAGTAACAAAAACACTTGTACAAGTTATATCTTCAAACAACTAGTATTATACAATTTCTATATAAATAACTGAAGATTCAATCTAGATTTTCAACAAGGAACAAGGAAAATAGAGAAGGAAAACAAAGAAGGATAGAAGTGTTCCACGCTTCTATCTGGATGGAAGAATAACAATATCAACACAATTGAGTATGCAAAAATTTGTATATTTTATAAATTGTACAAAGTCTTAAGAATTCTTAAACATTGAATATCTTATAAATCTTAAGTGCTTAAGGTCTTTGTTATGGTGATTACCCCGTACCTCTGATTTTGTATCAAGTACACCTTGTTTTCTATTCTGCTAAACATGTTGTTTATTAGTTTAGGTAAAGTCTCTTGCTATGTGCTTGAGCATCAAAGTCTCTTACTGAGAAGCTTGAGCCAAGTAAGTCTCCTGATATGTGCTAGATCATTGAAAGTCTTGATCAGTTATTGATTGAACAAGGAAGTCTTGGACTGTGAGTCTGATCAGAATTCTTGTACTTAAGGTTATGAGAAGAAGTCTTGGGTTTGTGGAACCTAAGCATGGAAGTCTTGGACTGAGGGTCTGATCAAGATAGTCTTAAGTCTAAGGGGCTTGAGCAAGGAAGTCTTGGATTTGTGGAATATGAGCAGGAAAGTCTTAGGATGAGGGTTTAAGAAGGAAGACTTGAACCTGAGGGGTTTAAGCAGGAAGTCTTGGGATGAGGGTCTGAGTAAGGAAAAATCTTATGCTTAAGTGCATAAACGATTGTAATCATGTTTTGATTATAGTGAAAAATCTCTTATATTGCAAGGAGACTGAACTACTCTTAATTGGGAGGAACCAGTATAAACCCCTGTGCATTATGTTGTTATTTATTTGCTTCTGTTAACATTCTACTGCAACGTATTAATCATAATCTGAACATTAGTGTAGATTCTGAACTGTGATCAGAGGCAAACTAAAGAAATGGAAATCATAATTTAACCCCCCCTTCTTATGTATTTTCTCACCTTCAGTTGGCATCAGATCATGGTTTGTACATAACACTTAATAGTGATGGAGATAATGATCAAAGGAGAAAAATATGTCTGCTAAAGGATGACTCCGCTAAAGGATGGAGATAAGTACCACATGAAAAATATTACATTGTTAATCCTACCATATTCAAAGGATGACTCCGCTGAATTTAAATGATGAAAAAAGCAAAAAATATTTTTAATTTGTTGGTCTTGATAAAGGATTTTGATGAAGGTCAATAAAATACCTCTGAGAAAGGTATTATTATAGAAGTTGATGGTGTATGAATGGTCAAAGTACTTCGATTTTATTTTAAAATTATTGTGATATTCATCAAGAATATAATTATTTTTTAATATTATGAAAATTATTAACTTTTGTTATTTAATAAAATTTGTGTTGAGAGTTGAATAAAAAACAAATAACAAAAGATAAGGGGGTGCAAGAGATACAATTGAGACATAAAAACATAAAAAAAAACCAGGTTAAGCCCAAAACCACACAATAAAAGAAAATAAATAAATAAAAATAACAAAAAGAAAAAGAAAAAAAAAAGAAACAAAAGAGGGGGTGTTAACAGTGCAACCTAGAGCGTTGGCCCAAAGAAAATGCCCATCAGCCTTAGAACCAGGAGAGTCAACTAAATGAATCAATTATGGGCGTCCAAAAGGATGTGTGTATGTAGGACATTGCAATTTTGAATATAACAAACTTTTCACTTTATTCCAATTTCCAATTTTTTTTAATTTACCAAAGTCGTGTTATCTATGTATGATGGTGGTAACAGTGCAACCTAGAGCGTTGGCCCAAAGAAAATGCCCATCAGCCTTAGAACCAGGAGAGTCAACTAAATGAATCAATTATGGGCGTCCAAAAGGATGTGTATATGTACGACATTGCAATTTTGAATGTAACAAACTTTTCACTTTATTCCAATTTCCAATTTTTTTATTTACCAAAGTCGTGTTATCTATGTATGATGGTGGTAAGCGTGTTACTCGTTATTGAAAGGATGAAATGTTTTGTATTTCAAATTCATTAGGTATGGGATGTATGTTGCCATGGTATTGATGCATGTTGCCCTGCTATTTGCAATTCATGTGTATTACCCTCATCTTAAATGACAAAGTTGTTTTATTCTCCACATGTACATTATATGTGATGTGCATGACATATGCTTGATGTTTGCAAATATAGAAGCATGTGGATGGTGTGGGAGCTGAGGTATGAACTTGTGAGGGCTTATGGTGATGCTGAAAAGAATCTTGCGCCACACCAAATTTCAATTTCTTCCTTTTTGTTTTTGGTCATATGGTGGTGTGTACTTTATTGATGATGCTATGTAATAAAACAAATAAAATCTCCTTCAATTTAAATTCAACTTAAAATGTTTTTTTTTTGCTTTACTATATGATGGCCCAAATAAACTTAAATGGATATGTATGGAAAATAAAGAAGAATATGTTATGGCTTTAAATGAAAGACAACTCAAATTTAACTTTGAAAGTTATTTCTCACAAACTTACAAATCAAATCTTGCTCTAAAATGAATGTGTAACATCAATGCTTATGCAAAGTCAATGTTTATTAGAATCAAATAATAAAGTGTGGTTGAAATTTTAACATGACTCAGGTTTCTTATTTAAAGATAGGGAATGGCGTGAGAAGGATAATGTAATGTGACACCAAAATTGAAATGGTTTTATTAAGAACTTTTCAAAGCAAAGATGATGAATTTAAGATGAAAGTGAATTAAGGACTTATGGTGCAAGACAATGTAAATGCTTAGAGACAAAATCCACAAAAATAAAAAAAGAAACTTTTCTAAATCGACATTTAACTGATTAGCACACTAACAATGCAAATGTGATGAGTGACGAAATTAAATGGTCATGATGCATGTGGTCAACAAATGAAAAATATTATGAGTAAAATTTATGGTGTGACAAGTTTATTAAAACTAGAGATTGTAAAGAAGATGTTCATTATCTTATCATTTGTTTTTGATCTGACCTGATCAGAAGGGGATCACTAGCTGGCCACACTCTGTTGGACTGCCGCCTGTTCACCGGTGATAAGGAGGAGGAGGGGGTGTACCTGCAAGGCACTCTGATGCCAAAGTAAGTATATGGGCAGAGTGATCACAAGTACAAAAAAAGGGGTAAGAAGTGAATTACCTGACCCTCTTATGAAAGAGGGTATTTATAGAGAGACCCCAACGCTGGGCCAACAGTCACTTGTGTTGGGCTGGATTGCCAGACCCAACCCAGGTGACTGCTAGGGCTTACATGGCGTAGTTAAGACCAGGACGTGGTCTTCGCCCTAGACCTGCTCTTTCGAAGGTGGGCATTTAGTCGGTGACGTGTCCCCGCGGAGGGGAGCACGTGGAGAACATGCGAATGACACGTTGATCTCCCCGCGGAGGGGAGCTTGCGAGGTTTCCCGAAGGTGTGTTGTTCTCCCTACGGAGGGGAGCACCCGAGGGCGTGGGAGAGACACGTTGTCTTGCTCGGCGGTATGGGGATTCCGCCCGCAGAGGGCTGTTCTGCCCGACGAGGGACATTGATTGGCAGCGCCTTCCGGCGAAGGGGAGAGCGCAGGGGGCGTCCTGAGGCACGCTGTTCTCCTCGGCGGGAGCATGCTCTGCCCGTCGAGGGGTCACGTGCCCGACCGTCCTACTTAAACCATATTGGGTCTTTATTGTGTATCATTGGGCTGGGTCGCGAGGTGAGGTCGGGGCCCAGGCCAGAACAGTTTTTATGAAAACAAAAAAGTTTATCTTAGAAGAAAGATCAAAAGAGAAAAAGATTGAAATCAAGTTTTCAAGATTAGTTAAACTTTGATAATCAATTGATTAAAGATAGAGATTAAGGTAAAATGATAATTTATGTGTATATAAGCATTAAGTGCTCAAAAATTTCTTCATATAAAACCTCTAGCATGTGCATATACTTTCGTACAAGTTATTCAAACTTTCATTTTTGCAAATTATTGAGGTTGTATTCGACTACAACAAAGTGTAGCTAAATACAAATGACAAACAAAGGCGAAATTGTGAAATTTACAGTCAACTACGAAGGTCTATATTTGAATATAAGTCGTGCTGTTTTCAACTACGAAGATTTGTAAATACAAGTCCTGAAAGTTCAAAATTTCAAAATGTTGGAAGTACTGTATTCGACTACACACATACCGTAGTCGAATACAAATTCAAATTAGTGCATTTATTCACTATTGGAACTATTTCAGATCAGTGCAAAATTTCATTATTGATTGTGAATGATTGCATATTTATCAAGAGATACTCTAGGATGTATAATATCTGTTGTACATCAGAGAACATACCAAGAATTTGAACCTTTTTCAATTATATTTTTCAATCAATTCATCTGCTATTTTTCAATGTGTTCGTAACATTGACATAAAATTTATGTGCATAAATTTCATTCATTAAGAAAAAGTTTCTAATCTCTTGAGCATTTATGATTTGTATATTTCTTGAATTGATTCTTTGAAAGAGAAGGTCAAAACGGTCGAAATACTCAAAAACATTTAAAGTTGTATATAAATTATCAATGGTTTAAATTTATACTTTTTTACCTAGTATTAATTGTAATTGTAATATATGTTTGCAAGTAGGAAGTATTATTGTTTTTATTTGCTGAAAAATGTTATTTATATTAGGGTGATTCAAAGTCCACTATAAATTTGATATAAGATTTGTATAAAAATTATATAATTTTGTGTGTATTTTTTTTTTACTTTACTACATCATATTCTAAACTAGAAAAATAAAAAATCAAAAAAATTTAATCACCTAATACACTCTCCCTCTTAGTTATAACTTTGATATTTTTCGACATCAAATAAAAAATATGTGTTCAAACTTGCAACATCTTAGTTATTCAACTTTAATTATTTATCTAGAAAGAAAAAAAATAATTTAATCATATTTTGGCAAATGTAAAAGAAAAAGAGTTCTATTATAACAGTGTTTCCTTCTCAAATGTGTGGCCATAATTTGGTGTTTGTTAACCCTCAAATTTGTGGCCAATCAACAGTGAGCTTAAGCAATGAATCTATGATATAAGACAAACAAGATAGACGAGCTGTTGCTTGGTGTGCCATGGCGTCCATTCTCAAAGTATCTTCGTTTATCTCTCCTCTGCACCAAAAGGTAATTTTATAATCCCCAATCTCTTCTCACTTTTTGCAATTTCTAACCTAGGGGATTTTAATTTCTATTGTTCATCTATCTTTTTTCTTCTTATGTTGCAGTTGAATTATGTCAGTTTTTCGCCCAAATTTCAGCAGGTTAGTGTAAGAAATGGGAGATTGAATGTTCCCGCAATGACAGTAAAAGCTCAAACTGCCGTTGAAGGGGATGTAATTGAAAATGAATCAGTCTCCTCCAATGAAGAAAAGGGTATGTAACAGGTTTTGTTCGTCGAGAATTTCAGAATTCCTTTAGATAAACTGTTTTTATTGTATAAATTCTGTTGTCGATGAATCTTATCCAGAATAATAGCAAAACACTGACTACACACTAATCATTCGCGTTAGACTTGTTGATGTTTATAAGTTATTTGAACAGTAAGTATTGAATAATCTGAAAATAACTTAAAAAGATAAGCTAGTTGAGAATGGGTGCGCAAGTAACTTGATACAAGAGACTTGGTGAAGAAGTGTGTTTGGATTTAGAAAATCTCACACTTAATGTTGTGCTCGAATAGCAATTAGTAACGAAAAAGAAAAGAGACAGTCAATTGCAAGAAAATTAACACGATCTTTGTTTATGTAGTTTGGCCTAGTTTGGTTACGGTTTACACCGACGCCTATATAGCAGTTGAAGTTCCGTACTCTTACATGAATGAATTAGAATTTACAGGATTACAAGGCATATATACAATACTACCTCGACCCATACCACTGAGGGTTATCACACTCGCACTCCAGTGGCCCTCATGTTCACTGTTTTAGAGTAGCTGCTTATTTGTCTTATTATTGCTATGAGTATAACTTTTGTTGGTATTTGTTCAGATTATGGAGTTGTTAGTGTTCACCATGTTGGAATTTTATGTGAAAACCTAGAAAAATCACTTGACTACTATCAAAACGTTCTAGGTATGCCTACAGCTCTTGAAACTAAATAACATTGTTTGTGTTCTAGCTAGAACAATTATATTGATTGATAACAACTAATAAATTTAATGAAATATATATAGGTCTTAAGATAAACGAAGCTCGACCACATGATAAACTTCCATACAGGGGTGCTTGGTTGTGGGTAGGGTCTGAGATGATTCACTTAATGGAACTTCCAAATCCGGACCCTCTAACTGGACGACCTCAACATGGTGGTCGAGATCGTCACACTTGTATTGCAATCCGAGATGTTTCTAAGCTCAAAGCAATCCTTGATAAAGCTGGTATTTCCTTCTTTTCTTTCCTCTTTCCTTAAAGAAGAGTCTTAATATAGAGTTATATTGAACTTAACAAAACTTAAAGATTCTCTATTTTATGTCATTTTCTCTGGTTTTTCAATTTTGATTGTAGGTATACCCTACACACTTAGCCGTTCCGGAAGACCAGCAATCTTTACTCGTGATCCTGATGCCAATGCACTAGAGTTCACACAAATAGATGATTAATGTTTCTGGAAATTTTTACCACTAGAGTTAACACAAATAGATGATTAATGTTTCTGGAAATTTTTACTACTCTGTTGTCCACAAAACAAATGGCTAGAAACTTGAAATATATGAATATGTAAATGATTGTATATATGTAAAAGGCTGAACAGAGTTTCTGAGATTCTTCACTATAAGATAGGAGCCATGGCTCCCCAAAAAAACTCCATTTCATTGCTTATATTTATATATAGGAAAAATGTTAACAATTTTATCTTAAAGATATATGTTAAAAATTGTCTTAAAAATAAAGTTTGGAAGAGAATTTGTCTTTTTTACACTGACCCGTCGTCAAATCGTAATACGCAGCAAAACCATTACACTTTTTGAAAAAAATCAATAAAAAATGCAAACAATTTTTTTTTGATGAAAAGATAAATTTCATTAAGAAGAAGAAAAAACAGAACAAGGAGGAATGCTTAAGGTGGGAATGTGGCTAGTCCAAGTTCTAAAACCTAATGACTTACCAATTCCAATCATATGGTGAGCATCCAAGTTACATAATCTACTAATAAACATCAGAATAACACTATTAAAATCCTTAACTAACAATCTACATTCAACAAAAACAGCGTCCAAATCAGCAATAAAAATCGAACCGTTAATACAATTTATCACTGCCTGAGCATCCAATTGCAGCATAAAACACTTTAACTTCAGCTCTTTAGCCAATACGAGAGACCAACGGATGGCTAGAAGCTAAGCAATCGCGGGATCAGTCACACTTGAAAATCTCTTAGAAGCAGCAAGAAAAATGTTAGAAGTAGGATATCTAATACTACATCCAAGAGAAACAAAACCCTCTTCAAAACATCCCGCGTCAGTTTGAATAATCCACTCATTAAACTTCACAGAATTGAGCTCCCTCCCAGAATTAGGACAACCAGAATTTTTTACCACCATAGCACCTTCATGGAACATGTTCCAAATATCCGCAGTAGTGGCGCAAGGTTCAGGTTGAAGTTTCTTGAAAACCACGCCATTACGCACCTGCCAAAATTTCCACAAGCCAATCCCAACCAACTCCCCAAGTAAAACATCTTTACTCCCAAAAATCTCCCCAAACCAATCCATGAGACCACCCGACTCTGACACCCGAATACCCAAAGGAGCAGCAAAGAAAGTTCTTTTAACGAAGTTGCAGCGGAGGAAGAGATGAAGAAAATTTTCAGAACAGACATTACACAAAAAGACAAGAATCGTCAACGAACATACCTTTCTTCCTCAAATTATGTTTGGTAGGCAAGATATCTTTCGACAAACGCCACCGAAAATTCTTGATCCTAGGATTCACGGCCACCTTCCACAGATTTTTCCATAACTTCTAGCCGCTTCTACTGAATGATCCAGGATCCTCCCTACGTCTTTGTTCTCCCAGCCAATGGTATGCAGTTTTCACCGAAAAATTACCATATTTCTCATGGTGCCAAATTAGTTTGTCCTCAGGAAGATTGAAAGAGAGAGGAATACTGCTGATATGAGAAACGTCATCGGCATTGAAATTGTCTTTCAGAATCTTTAGATTCCACCCACCTAGATCGGAGTTAATAAGGTGGCTGACTCTAGTTCTCGGATCGAACACACGAGGTTGGTTGGAAATCTTAAAACCCTGAAGCGACGAAATCCACCTGTCAAGGCCAATGCTGATTTTTCTCCATTACCAACACATCATCTAGAACCACAAATCACCACATCCTTAGCGCTCAAAATGCTACGCCACGCATAGCTAGAATTGTATCCACGAGGGGCCTCCTTAATGGTGCAACGAGGATAGTAGCGCCCCTTAAATAATCTCTCAAAGAGGGATCTGTCACCCTGCATCAACCTCCAGAACTGCTTCCCCAAGAGGCTAGTATTAAAGTCATGAACTCCTCTAAAGCCTAATTCCCCTCCCATTTTTCCTGTGCTAATTTAACCCAACGTAACCAATGAATCTTCTGTTCCCCCTCCTTCGATCCCCACCAGAACTTAGACAACATTGACTCAATATCTTTATAGCTTCCTTCAGGAATGCGGTAACCACTCGTGATGTACTCCCTCCATTCTCTTTTATAAGCAAATTTTGACTTTCTAAGTTCATTCAATAAATGATGTATTTGAACTATATATAGGTTATATGCATTAATTACTTAATGAATCTAAAATGTTAAAATTTGCTTATAAATAAGAATAGAGGGAGTAGGTTGGTATCGCCTGCGCTATAGCCTTGATCAAAACCTCTTTTCCTGCTCTAGAAAGAAATGTTTCCTTCCAGCCTTTCACCTTTTTCCAGACCTTATCAATAACAAGTTTAAACACCTCTTCCTTTGATCTTCCAAAGACTATACCGGAGGCCCCAAGTATCGAGAATGACTACCAACACCAGAAAACCCCAACTTAGACTTGATTCTTTCTTTGACATCCTCTGAAACATTACCACTGAATGAGACTTCAGACTTATCTGCATTGACAACCTGACCAGACGCCCCTTGATAGGTCTCAAGAATTTGAGTGATACACAACACTTCCTCCTCACTGGCTCTAGCAAAAAGAAGGTTATCATCAGCAAAGAAGAGATGAGAGATAACATTTGATCTTCTCACCACTTTGATACCATGGATTCACTTCTCAAGAACCTCTTTCTTCAGCATCCCCGAAAGCACATCTGCAAAAATAACAAACAAATAGGGTGAGAGTGGGTCTTCTTGACAGAGACCCCTGTTAGGAACAAAACTTCTGCTGGGTTGGCCGTTGATAAGCAGCTGATACGAGACAGTTGAGATACAATTGTGGATCAGGGTAACCATAGACTGAGGAAAACCCAACATTTTCAACGTGGAAGTAACGAAGTTCCATTCCAGCCTATCATAAGCTTTTGGCATATCCAGCTTTAAGGCCATAATACCTTTCATACCTTTCTTCTTGTGCTTCATCCAATGAAAACACTTCATGGCAATGAGGGCATTATCAGTTATAAGTCTCTCGTGGATGAAAGCACTTTGCTCCTCACTTATGATTTCTGGTAGAAAGCTCTTTAAACGGTTAGCAACAACTTTAGTAACAACCTTTATGATGACGTTACACAGACTGATGGGTCTGAAATCCAAAGAGACTGAAGGATGCTTCTTCTTCGGGATGAGGATGGTGGAAGTATTATTTGTTAGACTATGGCACGGATCTAGAAGGGGGGGGGGGGGTTGAATAGATCCCAATTAAAATTTGAGTTGGCGCTACCAATTAAAAACTGGTTTTGAAAATTGGTTTTAAGTGCGGAAGCGGCCGAGGAAAATATAGTCTAAAACGAACAGTTATTGGAAAACCGGATATGCGTAAGCCTTTGGATTAATGACAATATGGAAAATAGAATCACAACAGTAATCACACTTATCAATGATCTAATTCAGTTGTTAGGATTCCTAGTTCCAATGATTTAAGGAGCAAACCAAAACTAGATACACAAGTAAGATAATTTTGGTTTAGGCAATTTCTCAAACACTTGGTGTGCAAAACACTCCAAGTGATATTTATGTTGAGTAAGTGATTCCAACTAACCTAGTACAATGTCTTATTGTACTTTGGAGTCAAAAACAGATTTTTAACCTCTTACTCAATTGATATCACAGTTTGACAATAGTGCTTATACAAAAATCACTTATTTTTGAGCTATAACGTAAATGCTGAAAAATAGAGAAGACAAGTATTTGGTGAGGCAGTTCCCCCGTCGTCCTCGCTTCGGGGTACGTCTGCCCTCAATTCTAAAACTAGAATTGAGATAGATTTTATAGATATCACCTGTTGAATGTAACAGTTTATACAAGGATTGAGCAGCAAATATACAATAGAAATCTCAATATGTTGAATGTTGCTTTCACTCCTTGCCCCTTGATTCAAGATGAATCAAGTCCTCCGATCGTTGTTGATGGACCTCCGATTCCATTGTTGTTCAAACCTTCGGCTCCGGCTGATCTCAACAACAACAAATCGAACCCGAGATCTTCCCTTCGATGTCTCTGAATCCGCTACTAGACTGTTGAAGAACACCTCTTCACAATCACCTTCGCTCAGTTGACTCTTGATGAAGAATCTCGTCCAAAAACCCCTAAAATTCAAACCAATCTTGGAGGATAAAACCCTAACGATTTTATTCAAGAAAGAACCTGTCACAAGCTTCAACCCGAACTAGATTACCCAATCTAAGCTTCGAACCTTATCACCTTTAATCACTCACAATGCACTTCAAAAATGGTTGTGTGTAATTGATGTGTTGTGAGATGTTGAAGATGAAGATGATGAATCTTGGACACCTATTTCACTCTTTCTTTTTCTTGAACACATGAATCAATTTTTATCAAATGTTAATGTGACATAAGTGGTTAAACATGTATATATAGTACCAACCCAACTAAAGACATAACAGTATTTCAAATAGTAGAGGGAATCATTTAAAAACTGGATTTCCGCGCGAACGGTCGACCGCAGCAGGTCTGTGCGTCGACGCATGGCCTGCGTTTTTGGGAATCTGGAAAATGTATCAGTATGCGTCGACCATACGGTCGGCGTGCGCTGACCCGTTGAAAAATATTTCCTTCATGCGCCAACCCTATGGTCGACTCATGCCTTTATGCGCTGACCCGTTGGAAAATATTTCCTTCATGTGCCGACCCTATGGTCAACTCATTGCCTCCATGCGCTGACCAGTGAACAAATGTTTTGATGCATGCGCCGACCCTATGGTCGACTCATGCCCTGCAAACCTGCAAAAATTGATCTTTTTGTGGTTTTTCATGCCTCTGGTCATGATTGCATTTTATCTACACATAGTATATTTATTACAACAGTTTTAAGACAGGTATAAAAGGATATGGTAGGTGATACGTTGCATTTGTTTAGTAGATCTGGAGTTTATAATTTCCAATCCATCCAAGGTTGTAATTTGTCATCATCGAAACCTGTATTGAACAATGTCTTGCAGACTCGTGTGATGTGTGGCGATTTGCCTCCACATTCTCCCCCTTTTTGATTATGACAACTTGTATACAACTAAAACAACCAATATGCAATGTATACACAAGCTTCCCCTTTCTTTTGTAATATAAGGCTGCAGAACAAACAACCGTCAACTGTTGTGAACATCCTGGCTTGGCTTTGGTGCTTGCTACATGTTGCTTGCTACATGTTCTTCTCCCCCTTTGACAACATCAAAAAGAGAAGGAGAACGCATCAATTAACAAAATAACATACAATAGGTGATAGTTAATTACCAAACTTCACACATAAGAGTGATAATGAACAAAAGTAACTGGAATTAATAGATAATTAAGAAAACATGCAAATAGGTGAATATTCAGGCAAACATAACACGGAAAAATGGAAAGTACACAAAAGAAACAAATATGCAACTATGTAACTAATGTCCCCGACCCCGACCTCGGCCCCTCCCCCGGTATGCAGTATCGGGATTGCGGTAAGGATTCGAGAAGTCCACAAACGCTTCTACGGACATGTTGAGGTGATGGAGACAGTCGGTGATTTCCAGGTCTTGCCTTTCATGTGATGCAACAAGAGCTTCAAGACGGGCGTCCATCCAAGTCGAAAATGAATTTAACCTTTCATTTTGAGTACGAAGCTCAGCTCTGATGTGCTCCATTTGCGTATCTTGACTCCTCATGAAGGTCTGTTGATCTAACTGCATGGACTGCAGCATATTAATTACTTCAGAGTTGTCCGATGGTGGAGGAGGTGATGAGTGTTGGGAAGGTTGATAGTTTTGAGGGTAGCCGTGATATGGATCGTAGAATCTACCAAGGGTGGTCCAGCCTGTGTATTGCCATTCACCCCATCCCTGATTTGTGTAACCTTCTTCTTGTTCTTCAGATGGAGCTGAATGCTGGAGCCAATCGGTATTTGGAATCTCATGTTGAACCGGTGATTGATGATAGTCTTGCGTCTCACATACAAGTTCTTGTACCTCTGCAGTTGTATTTTCTTCATCATCATCCTGTTCACCTTGTTCTTCACTTTCCTCTTCAGAGCTGTCATCGGAACTGTCATGAGTCACCCGAGGAATATTGGCTCGACGGACAAATTTATATGATTGTCGTTCATCACACCAAAAATATCCCATCATGGCAAGGGTTTTGGTGCTAAATTCTTTGTCAGAGGGGACTGAAACACAAGGAAATGTTGGGTATACAACATTTGCTGCGGCAAGAATTTCCGAAATAAACGACCCATAGGCTAGAGCAGTGCCTCTACCTGAGTCTCTCAGAGCAAAAATCCTGCTTGCAATATAGTATGACCAGTTTATTTTGATCTTATGTTTCAATATATAGATGAGATGTACCTCAGCTTGTTCGACACGGGACAGGCCACCTTTTTTCGGTCGCAGGATGCGAGCGACAATCCACTGAAGGATGCGCTCCCCTGTTAGGAATTTCCCTGCTGTAACCATTCTAGAAAAGGCATCACTGTTGACAATGGCATCTGAATAGGGTGTTTTGAGCATGTCATTTAGAGCACTCTTAAACTCATATCCTGGCACCGTACGAGAGTCCGTTACCTCATGAAGAGGTGGTGCATCAGCATCTACAGTCAAATCAAAATACTTGTTCCAGACTTCAGAATTTATGTTTACCAATTTATTGCCGACAGAAGTGTGGAAATATTGACCTTGAAAGTTATCACGCAGACTTGTGTAGAACACCCGGACTAAATCCTCACTGTACTTTGTGTTGCACTCCAGAAAATTGAAGAACCCCTGAAACTCCAGCAGAGACAGAATTTCGGTGAGATGCATGCGCTCCGCCGTTGCCTTGTAGAAGGCATGCTGTGAAACGATTGCTCTTTTGCTGAGATTCTTGTTGAAGTTTTCAACCGCAGGTGGATGAACTAGGGAGACAGCGGTAATGGGGACTGAAGCGGATGATGATGAGGCCCTTGATCTCTTACCCGTATTTTTGCGAAATAGAGAAGCCATTGATGATGATATTTGGAGATTTTGTAGAGATGAACTTTAATGGCTTTGGAGAGAGTAGTTGAGGATGATTTTGGAGAAGATAAAAACTATTCCCTTTAATAGAGAGAGGTTTAGGGTTTTGGTAAGAGGGAGGAGACAAGGGGACACAATAGATGCCTAGATGCAATTTACAAGAAAAATGCATTATCTAATCATAATGAAAGTTGACTGCACATTAAATGGAGAAGGAGAGAAGATGGAACTATTTTAAAAAAAAATTGTGGGTTTTTGCGCGAGCCGTCGACCATAACCCCTGCATGCGTCGACGCATACTGTGTGTTTTTTGATAATTTTGAAAGTCTACAGCATGCGTCGACTGTTGTCTTGTTTTGGTCGACTCATAACCTTCAAAAACCAATTTTTCAGTTTTATGTCATGTAGAATGCCACACTTGCCTATTTATCATGCCTATTCACCCTTTCACAATATAATTTGCATCCAACACACATAGTATTTGCAGCAAAAGTCATAGACATATATAAGTACCATGATTGTCAAACGATATACTTAGTTTTAAGTCATGAATGTTTAGAGAGAGAGCTAAAGAGAGAGAGAGAATGAGCAATATCACCTCTATACCGACCACACTTGTTAACAACATACTTGTACTTGCAACAAAAGCTAAACTTGTTAGAAGTACAAAAGCATAGTTATAAACAGATTAATTATGAAACTAGTAATTATTAAACCCGATCAGAAATGTTAAGAATGCCAAGTTCTCGACGGATATGAAAGAAGGGCTCAGTGGCTAGCGGCTTTGTGAAAATGTCCGCTAGTTGATTTTTGGTGTCAACGTGTTCAAAGACAACGTCACCCTTCTCTACATGATCCCTCAGAAAATGGTGTCGAATTTCTATGTGTTTGGTACGCGAATGTAACACCGGATTTTTGGTAATATTTATAGCACTGGTGTTGTCACAAAATATTGGAACACGTTCTAGCTTTAAATTGAAGTCCAATAGTTGTTGTTTAAGCCATAGGACTTGCGCACAACAACTACCGGCGGCTACGTATTCCACTTCGGCGGTTGACAGAGCAACGGACACTTGTTTCTTGCTGTGCCAACTGACCAAGGAATTTGAAAATAAGTGACACGTACCGCTGGTGCTTTTCCTATCTGATTTGCAACCGGCAAAATCGGAATCGGAGAAGCCTACCAATGAACAATCATTACCTTTGGAATACCACAGTCCATATTTCGGAGTACCAGATAGGTATCGAAGTATGCGTTTGACAGATTTTAGGTGGGATTCCTTAAGACATGATTGGTATCTGGCGCACATACACACGCTAAACATAATGTCGGGACGAGAAGCAGTAAGATAGAGAAGAGAGTCAATCATACCTCTATACCTTTTTACCTCAACGTCCTTACCACTTTCATCTTTACTCATATTTACACATGTTGGCATAAGAGTGTCTATGGCTTTTGAATTTGCCATGTCAAATCTCTTGAGAAGCTCCAAGCAATATTTTGTTTGGCTCACAAATGTTCCTTCTTTCAGTTGCTTGATTTGCAAACCGAGAAAGCATGTGAGTTCACCCATCATACTCATCTCGAATTCACCCTGCATAAGCTCAGAATACTCTCTTACGAGACTCATGTTAGTGGATCCAAATATGATATCGTCAACATAAATTTGTACAAGAATTAAGTGCTTTCCTTGACGTTTAATGAAGAGAGTAGTGTCAACCTTTCCTCTTGAGTAGCCTTGGTCAAGTAAAAATTTGCTTAGTCTCTCATACCAAGCTCTAGGAGCTTGTTTGAGACCGTATAAAGCTCTTTTCAGTTTGTAGACATGATCAGGATACTCATGAGACTCAAAACCTGGAGGTTGAGCAACATAGACTTCTTCATTTATGAACCCGTTAAGGAACACACTCTTGACGTCCATTTGAAATAACTTAAAATCCTTCGCACAAGCGAAAGCAAGTAAAAGGCGTATAGCCTCGAGTCGGGCAACCGACGCATAAGTTTCCTCATAGTCGATGCCTTCCTCTTGGTTATACCCTTGCGCGACTAACCGCGCCTTGTTGCGAGTTATTACTCCGTTTTCGTCCAATTTATTTCTAAACACCCATCGGGTGCCGATTACTCGATGACCTCGCGGAGGAGGGACAAGGTCCCAAACCTCATTTCTAGTGAACTGATTCAGTTCCTCCCGCATTGACAAAAAATAGTGTTCATCGAGTAGGGCTTCCTTAGGGTTTTTAGGTTCCATTTGTGAAACGAATGCGAAGTGATAATAGAAATTACTTAGATTCGATCGAGTTGTTACACCCTTTGTGATGTCTCCGAGAATGTTTTCAATTGGATGGTCTTTGGAAGACTTCCAAGCTTGAGGGAGATCATCGTTTGAAGGCGGATGAACTTCCTCAGTTACATCATGGTGTACATCTTTATCCTCCTCAACTTTGGCTTCGTCAGGTTGATCAATCCCCGTCTCGCCACCTTTGAGTATGTCTTCTGTAGATGTACCTGAACCATGAACAACACTATCCTTTCCGACATTTCTCGGATAGGACTCATCAAAAGTAACATGCACAGACTCTTCTACAGCAAGCAATCGTTTATTATATATTCTATATGCTTTACTCGATTGAGAGTATCTGAGGAAGATACCTTCATCGGCCTTGGAATTGAATTTGCCCAAGTTTTCCTTTCCATTGTTTAATACAAAACATTTGCAGTCAAACACATGCAAGTGAGAAACATTTGGCTTTTGCCCTTTTAAAAGCTCATACGGTGTTTTATTTAGAATAGGGCGAATAAGCACCCTATTCAAAACATAACACGCCGTACTGATGGCGTCGGCCCAAAAATATTTCGGTAAACCACTTTCGTTAATCATTGTTCTTCCCAATTCTTCTAAAATTCGGTTTTTACGCTCCACAACCCCGTTTTGTTGAGGTGTGCATGAAGTGGAGAAGTTATGATCTATACCATGGTTACCGCAATATTCTTCAAATAAGTGATTTTCAAACTCACCTCCATGGTCGCTTCTAATTGACACTATGTTTGTATTTAACTTATTTTGGGAAAGCTTAGCAAACTTTTCAAAAGCGGCAAATGTATCACTCTTACTTACTAAAAAGATGGTCCAACAAAACCTAGAAAAGTCGTCCACTATTACGAACCCGTAATAGTTTCCTCCTAGACGGCCCAAACAAGTCCATATGAAGAAGTTCAAGAGGTCTCGTTGTTGAAACTATCTTTTTGGATTTAAATGAGATCCTCGTTTGCTTCCCTTTTTGACAAGCATCACAAAGGTGATCCTTGGTGAACTTTATTTTGGGAAGTCCTAAGACTAGGTCTTTTGAGACTACCTTATTGAGTAAGTCAAAGTTAACATGCGCTAAACGCCTATGCCATAGCCAGGAGTCTTCACTCATAGTTATGAGGCATTTGTCGCTTGTTAACGATACTTCATTTAAGTCAAGCATATATACGTTGTTTACTCTAAAACCATTGAACATATTCTTCTTATCATTCTCATGCACAATTTTGCAACAATCTTTTGAAAAAGATACATTGTATCCTTTGTCGCATAATTGGCTAATGCTAAGCATATTATGTTTAAGGTTTTCGACAAGCAACACGTCGGAAATCGTAGTAGAGGAGGGATTACCTATACTACCTTTACCTAGTATTGCTCCGCGGTTGTTATCACCATAAGTTACATACCCTTTCTTCTTAGCCACGAAGTCTATGAATAAGGATATGTCTCCTGACATGTGTCTTGAGCACCCACTATCGAGAACCCATCTTCTCTCGGTGGTCTCGACACATTTCACCTATCAAAACATAATTAGCAAAATGAGGTACCCAATGGCATATTCTCTCGTTTGGGCAACCATTGGTAGATGCCTTTAGGAACAAGAAATCTCCTAAATCGGCATTTACCAATAGAGTGACCTTTCTTGCAACAATATAAGCATGCAAAATCGACTTTAGAATCACTTTTACTTGCTTGATCCCTAATTACATATGCATATTTTTGATATGGGTTTATCATACTTTTTCTAAAATCCCTTTTATCAATGGCAAATGTAATTTTAAGCTCAAGTGCCTTGTTTAATTTGGCCTTAAGGTTTCTAACCTCACCTTTCCAAATATGACAAGTATCGCACCCAAAGTCGAAAGGATTTCTATTGCCCTTACAATCCGATTTATTACTTTCCACAATGGAAGCCTTAAGGTCCTCTAGTTTCTTTTCAGACTCTTTAACTTTGTGCTCTAAGTACGTAAAAATTCTTTTATTAGAGGCAAGTTTCTTGAAGGCTTCAGTTGCTTCATTGTGTAAAGCATTAAATGCGGTTTGTAATTCTGAATGCGACATATTTGAGGACTTATCATATTTAGAGTGACGTACCTGCTTTTTCTTATTTTTCTGATAAGCGGAGAGGCATAGATTCACGGAATCTTCTTCATCACTAGAGCTTTCATCAGAGGAGGAAGAGTCGATGTCGCTTTCCCAAGCTATGTATGCTCTCCTAGGCTTTGATGATTTCTTGTGTGACTTTGATGATTCCTTTTCCTTTCCCTTTTTGTTCATCGGACAGTCTGGTTTGTAGTGACCGGGCTTTCCACACTTGTAGCACGTCCCTCTAGTCTTTTTACCTTTTGAGTCATCATCTTTGGAGTACCTCGATTGTTTCCGGAAGTTTACCAAGTTCTTCTCGGAATGTTGGATGTCGTTCTTTCTCACGTAACGGTTATACCGTTTAACGAACAACCCCATATCTTCGCTCTTGTCCTCTTCTTCTTCGTCACTTAAGGAATAATCACTTTGCTCTTTTGCTTGAGACTTCGAGGAGGAAGTCTTGAGAGCTATCGATTTCTTTTCACTCACCTTCGTTTTGTCTTTCTTTTCCATCTTTTCACGTTGGTCTAGGCTCAAGAGTACCTGCTCATGTTCTTGTAGTTTGCCAAACAATGTTGTCAAGTCTAATAAGGTAAGATCATGTGCTTCTTTGATGGCGGTCACTTTTGGCTGCCATTCCCTGTTAAGACATCTTAAGATCTTATTAGTAGCAACATCATTGGAAACAAGCCTTCCTAGTGAATGTAAACGATTGATGAGATGAATGAATCTCTTTTGCATGTCAGCAATGGTTTCCCCTTGCTCCATGAAAAAGAGATCAAACTCTTGTGTTAATGTGTTGATTCTAGCCAACTTAACATTGTTCGTCCCCTCATGGGCGATTTGTAGTGAATCCCACATGGCCTTAGCAGTAGGACAATGGGATACACGATAGTATTCATCTACACCTAATGAGGAGATTAAGATATTTTTGGTTTTCCAATCATAATTGTATTTTTTCTCATCGTCATCGGTCCATTGTGCTTTGGGCTTTGGCACAACTACGTTATCCGCATTGGTCATAGTAATTTCTATTGGACCATTGAGGATAACGTTCCATATTTTTCTGTCTATGGAGTTTATATGCACTCGCATACAGTCTTTCCAATAACTATAATTTTTACCGTTGAAAACGGGAGCTCTATTGTACGCCCCTTTTGGTTCGTTAGCCATTTTCTATCAACGTTGTATTTGAAGCACCGAGTAACCAGAGCTCTAGATACCACTTGTTAGACTATGGCACGGATCTAGAAGGGGGGGGGGGGGGGGTTGAATAGATCCCAATTAAAATTTGAGTCGGCGCTACCAATTAAAAATTGGTTTTGAAAATTTGTTTTAAGTGCGAAAGTGGCCGAGGAAAATATAGTCTAAAACAAACGGTTATTGGAAAACCGGATATGCGTAAGCCTTTGGATTAATGACAATATGGAAAATAGAATCACAACAGTAATCACACTTATCAATGATCTAATTCAGTTGTTAGGATTCCTAGTTCCAATGATTTAAGGAGCAAACCAAAACTAGATACACAAGTAAGATAATTTTGGTTTAGGCAATTTGTCAAACACTTGGTGTGCGAAACACTCCAAGTGATATTTATGTTGAGTAAGTGATTCCAACTAGCCTAGTACAATTTCTTATTGTACTTTGGAGTCAAAAGAGAGTTTTAACCTCTTACTCAATTGATATCACAGTTTGACAATAGTGCTTATACAAAAATCACTTATTTTTGAGCTATAACGTAAATGCTGAAAATTAGAGAAGACAAGTATTTGGTGAGGCAGTTCCCCCGTCGTCCTCGCTTCGGGGTACGTTTTCCCTCAATTCTAAAACTAGAATTGAGATAGATTTTATAGATATCACCTGTTGAATGTAACAGTTTATACAAGGATTGAGCAGCAAATATACAACAGAAATCTCAATATGTTGAATGTTGCTTTCACTCCTTGCCCCTTGATTCAAGATGAATCAAGTCCTCCGATCGTTGTTGATGGACCTCCGATTCCAGCCACCTTATTGAATAACCCATTGTTGTTCAAACCTTCGACTCCGGCTGATCTCAACAACAACAAATCGAACCCGAGATCTTCCCTTCAATGTCTCTGAATCCGCTACTAGACTGTTGAAGAACACCTCTTCACAATCACCTTCGCTCAGTTGACCCTTGATGAAGAATCTCGTCCAAAAACCCCCAAAATTCAAACCAATCTTGGAGGATAAAACCCTAACGGTTTTATTCAAGAAAGAACCTGTCACAAGCTTCAACCCGAACTAGATTACCCAATCTAAGCTTCGAACCTTATCACCTTTAATCACTCACAAGACACTTCAAAAATGGTTGTGTGTTATTTATGTGTTGTGAGATGTTGAAGATGAAGATGATGAATCTTGGACACTTATTTCACTCTTTCTTTTTCTTGAACACATGAATCAATTTTTATCAAATGTTAATGTGACATAAGTGGTTAAACATGTATATATAGTACCAACCCAACTAAAGACATAACAGTATTTCAAATAGTAGAGGGAATCATTTAAAAACTGGATTTCCACGCGAATGGTCGACCGCAGCAGGTCTGTGCGTCGACGCATGGCCTGCGTTTTTGGAAATCTGGAAAATGTATCAGTATGCGTCGACCATACGGTCGGCGTGCGCTGACCCGTTGAAAAATATTTCCTTCATGCGCCGACCCTATGGTCGACTCATGCCTTTATGTGCTGACCCGTTGGAAAATATTTCCTTCATGTGCCGACCCTATGGTCGACTCATTGCCTCCATGCGCTGACTAATGAACAAATGTTTTGATGCATGCGCCGACCCTATGGTCGAATCATTCCCTGCAAACCTGCAAAAATTGATCTTTTTGTGGTTTTTCATGCCTCTGGTCATGATTGCATTTTATCTACACATAGTATATTTATTACAACAGTTTTAAGACAAGTATAAAAGGATATGGTAGGTGATACGTTGCATTTGTTTAGTAGATCTGGAGTTTATAATTTCCAATCCATCCAAGGTTGTAATTTGTCATCATCGAAACCTGTATTGAACAATGTCTTGCAGACTCGTATGATGTGTGGCGATTTGCCTCCACATTATTTATCTCAACAGGACTCATATTGTTATCCAAAATATCAAGAACATAACTTGAGACCTCATCACCAACCAGCGACCAATATTTCTGATGAAAAAGAGCATTGAGACCATCAAGTCCTAGAGCTTTAGTAGGGTGCATTTGAAAAAACGCAGCACGAACCTTCTCCATCGAAAAGGATTGCCATATAAGAGCTTATGGTTTGTAGTTAGCTCTCATTTTCGACGCCAGCAAAATCAAAATCAGCTCAAGTCAGGATTTTATGTGTAAAACATAAGAAGGCTTCGACCTAGCTTTGGTAAAGCCTGAGTCGAAGAGAGGTTGGGAAAATCTCTAAAAAATGCTAAGTGTTGGAAAAGCCTTCGACCAAGATCATGCTGGAAGAGACGCGTGGCAGTTAACACTAAAGCTGGAGATAATTCTTAACATTGAAGTTTTAAACTGGTAGTGGGCGAACATGGGAGCAGTTGAAGTTGGAAAAAAGCGCTAAAAGGACACGTTGTGAAGAAATAACCGTCATTTAGTAGTTATTTGCTAGCATTATAAATAGGAGTTATTTTTATAGAATAAGGGTTTTCATTCATCTTGTACTAGTCACTCCAAATCACTCAAAGTACCCGCGTGTAGAGAAACGAGTTAGCGAGAATGTACGTGATATAACACCACCCCCTTTCATTAATGCAATTTACATATCTTGGCCATTTATATTATGTTATTTATTCTGCAATTTCTTTCGCCTGTTATCTTTTCATATTCGTCTTTTACATTTAAGCTGCATTTTCAAGCCTTTCTGAAACTTTATTTTCTTTTAAACTTCATGCTATTTAATATTCTGCACTTTATCTTAAAACTGCAATTTAACTTTCTGCATTTCCTTTCAAACTTGTTATTTTCAAAGTCCTTTAACTGCTTTCGACATTTACTTTCCTGCGCATTTACAAATTCTGCCTTTACATTCAAAGCCATTTACAATTCTTGCCTTTAAATTCAAAGTCAGTTACATTATTGCACCTTTTACATTATTGCCTTTAAATTCAAAGTCTTTTATATTATTGCCTTTAAATTCAAAGTCTTTTAGCATTTAAATTTAAAGTCATTTTCATTATTGCCTTTACTTTCAAAGCCATTTAAATTACTGTCTTTAACATTCGACGCATTACTTGCTTTCTTTTAAATCTTCAAGTCATTTCTATTTTACAAGTCTTTCATAGTCGAACGTGGAGTTCAAATTAGGTTTTGTTTCAAACTTAGCACATGTCATAGGATTTAGTATGGTCGATCCTGCTAGTTACTTAATTTTATCCTAGATTGATAGACCAGCGATTGTTTACTAAATTTCCCAGTAAACAAACTGGCACACCTTGTGGGACCCAGTGCTAAGTATTCCAAAGTTTACATTAATCATATTCATCTTTGGTACAATACTTCATGTGTGATATTGAGGAGTGGGAAATTAGCCACATCACACGAAGGAGTACCAAGGGGAAGATATACTAAGAGAATGGCAACAAATTCTAGTCAACAAGTTGATCCTCAAGAAAGTGTCTCAAATACTCAGTCGAGTAGCATGAGGTCTCAAAGTACTTCATCTCCAGTTTCTTCGACAGGAGGACATACGCCACCACCAGCAGTCGTGTCTGAACAGATGCAGCCAATGGCCAGTCCAGGATCAACATGTGTAAGAACGTACACTCAACCTGTGTTGGAATATGTAGGACCACAAAGTCCTAATGTACCATCACCCTCAGGAGGAAATTCAATTTATAGGCAGTTTCCTCCTCGAGGTTTTTCACAGCCAGTACCAAGGAACCCATCTTATGGCATGCCTACGTCAATCATGCAAAATCTGCAGAGTGCTCCACTCATATTTTTAGAGAATTTAGTGTCTTCGCCAGCGCCAGGGTCTGGAGCAGGGGGTCGAAACAACCAAAGCATAGGTGTTGGTTATTCTGTGCAGGCACCCAATCTTACAAATACTTCCATAAAGTGTTTGAGACAACAAATGGATGAAAGTAACATGCACACATTGTCCCAGACGATGGGAGAAGTTTCCAGCCTTTAATCCAGAATACTACCTAAATCAACCAGCAATTGGCGACACAATTAGGTCGTATGGCTGATTTCATGAGAGTACCAGCATTTGATCAAAGAGTAACGGTTGTGGAAAATGTCCCATGATATCAGCCATAAAATGTACTTGAGGTGAACATGGAGGATCAAGAGATGGGCGAGCCTTTCAGAGTCGAACCATAAAGGAACCAGATACGAATCCATATGAAGGAAGAACCAGGAATAGTCATGGTGAACAGGAATCAAAATGCTGACCAAATCCTTAGACGCGTTCGACACCAGGATGTAACAGAAGAAAATAACCTTGCAGTCATGGTCGAAAGAATAATGACTAGAAATGGCGTAAACTTTGGCTTCACAAGGCCAAATTATACTTCACCCATAGTGGATTATATTCTTCAGTCTGAGTTACCCCCTAGGACGAAGGTTCCAAAATTCAGTAAGTTCACAGGAGATACAACTGAATCAGCTGTCGAACATGTGGCTAGGTACATGATTGAAGCAGGAGAGATAGCAGGCGACGAAAGCCTTAGGATCAAATACTTCCAAAGTTCCCTTACCAAAAATGCTTTTACGTGGTTTACCACTTTGCCTCCTAACTCAGTCCATAATTGGGCCCAATTATAACGTTTGTTTCACGAACAATTCTACATGGGACAAACCAAGATTAGCCTGAAAGAATTGGCTAGTATCAAACGCAAAGTCACTGAGCCAATTGATGATTACCTAAATAGGTTTCGACTTCTTAAAGCCAGATGCTTTACACAAGTACCAGAACATGAGTTGGTCGAAATGACTACTGAGGGTCTCGACTATTCCATTAGGAAGAAGTTGGATACCTAATATCTCAGAGATATGGCTCAGTTAGCTGATAGAGTTTGACAACTAGAAAGGCTAAGAGAAGAGAAAGCTAGATTCAACATGGGTAAAAAAGTAGCTTTCGTCGAATGTAATGAGGATGTGGAAAATCTATATGATGAAACACCTTATTTCAATGAAAATGAGGTTGATATTTCTGAATTAAAGCAAGGTCCACCTTATACTTGTAAATTATTCGCTCCTTCAAATGGAAAAATCATGTCGAAAAGAATGACAAATTTCCTAAGAAAACATATACTTTCGACGTTACAAATATGATGAAATATTTAATTTGTTAGTTAAGGGTGGGCAAATAATAGTGCCTGCTGGTGTTAAAGTACCACCTTTAGAACAAAGAAAGAAAAGAGGCTTTTGTAAGTACCACAACTTTTTGGGTCATAAAAAACTTCTCAATGTTTTCTTTTCAGGGATTTGGTGCAAGGTGTTATCCAAGAAGGCAGGCTGAAGTTTAGAGAGAAATCCCAAATGAAGATTGACTCTGACCCATTGTAAATTGTAGAGGCTCACTATACAGAGCCTGAGGAGGTCCAGATGGTCGAAGCCATTAAGGGTTCCAACTTTTCAGTCAATATGGTGGAAATTATTGAAGATTTCATCACCAAGCTTGCGATGGTCAAAGTAACTGAATGCTCTGACCAGAATGATAAACATAAACTGAGAGATGAAGTTGTTGGAGGATTTAACAAGACTGCAGATAGTCCCAATGGAGGAAATGCTGATAATGGTCTGATACTGGTGACCAAAAAAACTACAGACGAGATTGTTGAAATGGATAAGGCTGCCAAGGAAGTAGACATGGCACTAAGAGGATTGAAAATGAATGCTACTGAGAGCATTAACATGGTTGAATTATGTGAGGAATCTGATGATAGTTCAGGTAGCATCAGCACTAACGAAGCTCTAGGCAGAAACATCTCCAAAGTCGAAGTCGTCAGGGAACTGGAGAACAACGTGTTGTTGGTAAGAGAAATGATGGAAATGGATGATTGTTTATTGGAGAACTGGATATGCATGGCAGCAGAACAATACTTCAAAACGTCTCCTAACGTTGAAAGGTTTGTTATTGAACCAAAGGTCGAAGCTGAAGATCCCACCTGGCAAAAGATAACGCAGGAAGCAAACCCGGAGGTTCACTTTTCTAAGATGAAGCTAAGAGATAAGGTCGATGTCAACATGGTTGAGATCACATATCAAAAGGTTGAAGAGAGGAGTGGAGCAGAAAAATAAGAAGAACGTAACAAAGTGGTGTACCCCAAGCAGGAGGAAACCATTGTTAATTTTTTACACCTTTGTCAAAAGAATGGATCAGGGGTGATGTTGTGTCCTAGGTGTAGCGCCATTTTTGATGAAAAAGCTGCTCATGACTTGGAGGGAATCAGAGAAGCCAATGGAAACTGGGGGTAGAAAGTAAACCAGGGCCCAAGAGGTTTCGATCCCAAAAGATCTTCGACGGGAATGAAGACCCAAGCTAGGCAAAACACGTTTAAACCAGCTGGAAATATTCCAACAGGAAGCTGGATAAAACCTGGTGAGGGTAGAGGTCAGAAGAACTGGCAGAAATTTGACTTAGAAAAGGGTTCTTCTTTTGAGTATTGAAAAGAAAACCATACAACAAATAAATCAACATACGTCTCATAAAACTACAAGGGTAAGAACCCTATGACTAGGTCACAATGGTGAAGAGAACAACACATGCGAAAGGCCTTCAGGGAAGCTCAAGCTCCAAAACAATGAGAGTCAAGTACCGCTATGGGAAATCACGTGGGAATGGATGAGAAGATGCCTATAAAGCGAAAAGTATTTGAGGATCAAAGATACCATCCAGAAAGTGAGGTCAAAGATGATGGGAACATGATTGACAACTTCGACAGCGAGTCAACAACACCCTAGACATCATAGTAAATGTTGTATCTGTCATGCCCAAAGAATTTGGTCAGGTGACAGAAGTTGAAGATTTCGATCAGAATACTGAGATGGAAATGCTTGCACACAAACCTGTATGTTATTACATAATGAATAACGGGTGCGTAGAGGAGTAAAATGCCTTCTTTGAACGCCACACAAAGGCTATGAAGGGTCACTTAAAGCCTCTTTACATTACTGGGAAAATGGAGAATGTACCTGTCAACAAAATATTGGTGGATTGTGGCGCAACTGTGAATTTGATGCCCCATTTTCTACTAAGTAAGAATGGGAAGTGTGACGATGATGCCAAGCCCCACAACATGGTTATGTCAAACTATGATGGGAAAGTTGGCTCCACTTTAGGAGTAAACCAAGTTGATCTTACTGTGGGAACAATAACTAGACCCACAGTTTTCATGGTTGTCGAAACCAGAGCAAATTATAATCTACTCCTGGGAAGAGAGTGGATTCATGGCATAGGTGATATGCCTTCTTCAATGCATCAAAGAATTACTATGTGGAGGCCAAATGATATAGTGGAAAATATTGAAGCTGATCAAGGATACTTTAAAATCCCTATCAATCATGTTAATGAGAGGCAGTTTGACAAGCACTTGGCAAACATTGCTCCGTGCCCTCTAGCGGATTTTGAGTTCACTCCAGACGAAGAAACATTCCATTCGTTGTATTTACATCCCGTCGAAGGTTTTAGATGGGATAGTGAGACACCAGGAGGAAGGCTTCTGGGTTTAGTAGACCCCACAGGCTGGGGAAGCGAATTCAGTGATCATGATTGAATTCGAAGCATTGAAGAAAATTTCGGCCTATGTGGCTGAAACAAAATTACAAGCGGCTCTAGAAGCTGTCTAAAGTATGCTTAGTCAGAACCACCTGTCGAGCTTTTGGTTGAGACTGCTGTCGAAGGAGTTTTAGATCCTCGCCACAGACAAACCAATATGGAAATTGAGGGGCAAGTGCCACTCCAAAATCAGCAGTAGGCAGGCGAGGGAACTTTGGAGGAAAAAGTTTAAAAGCTACCTCATAACGTTTCTCACGAGGAACGTTGGAAGGGATTTTTAGTTGATCCAGTTTTTGCAGAAATTTTCTCTTCAAAGTGACAGCAGCCTCATGAATGGTTCGACTAAGATCATCTGGTTGATAGACAGTTTCAAAGTATTTTTGGAAAGCCTAGATTTCTTGGATATGAGTGAGCTTACTCTTCTAGGTCTTGTCCTGCACATCACGAAAATCTTGGTCAAGCAATAAAGAAAAGGTGGTCACATCAAGAAAGTGTTCAGTATAATGCTTCGACCACCAGTGATGGAATGAGGAAGTGCATAGGAAATAAGGCTCAAAGAACACAAGAGAAATGACTCCTTTCCTCTCACTCCAGTCGTCGAAGATGGCGACAACCGTTTCTTCGTCGAAGCTGGCAGTGTGAAGGATAACTTGGCCCTTATTTTCGTATAAACACTTAGGAAAACTCTGGGCCAACCCAAACTGTCAAGAGACGAGGTTTGGTTGGTGTGCAATCAATGCTGCTAGGCCTCTTCCCAAGTTTAGCCTGTTAACAATGAATCGGGGAATTAAAGAGGCTTCCCAAATAGGAACAAATTCATTGTCAAGCTTCCTGTGAGGATTGGTAAATAGCCTCTTGAACCACACATGGCCATACTTTCTTTCAGCAAAAGGTGCCATGCTTTGAGTAAACTCATGGCGTTGGACAAACATCAGAATATAACTAGTGAAGTCCCCTCTAAGGGTTTCACCATCATTGTTAGGAGTCAACTTGACTAGACGGGTCCCTTCGATGCTCCTTCCTATTATCTCAGTAGAGGCTTCATCAACTAGCCCTTTTCTGGGAAGGCTAGCCTCAAAGGTTGCATTAAGCCACAACTGAAGAAGCCAAAGAGGACCACTCAAATGTACATAACCGTGGGCCTCCATGTGCTTCAGTTGAGAAGCTCCTTCGCTGATGGAATCATAAAGGTTCACCAAAATGAGTTCACTCAAGCAGACCCCTCTGTTGTTATGGAGTTGGTTTGCAAGAGGCAAGTACTTCTTAGCTACTTGCAAAGATTTGGTGCAAAACACGTATCTCGATAGTCATACAGCGAAAAATGTTATATGTTCTTCGTCAGAGACATCTTCATGGGTTTGATTGAAGTGGTGTTTGATGAAGTGGGTGTAAGTAAGTTTGGAGCTGGAGATGTTTATGTTGTCTTCAGCGTCTACGTCAGGGTGATAAGGGATTCCATTTGGGCAAAGCCCTGCGATGGCAGCTATGTCGAAGAAAGTTGGGGTAACCATCCCACATGGCATATGAAAGGTGTAGTGAGTACTATCCCAAAATTATAAAGACGCTGCTAGAAAATTCAAGCAGTACGGTATGTTGGTCTTTGACAGCACCAAGAGGTTATAGATTCCTATGGATTTCCAATGATCAGCCTTAACCTTTTCCAGCTTCGTCATTCAAAGATCAAAATCCTTAAGGGGATTGATGTCTCTCACTAACCTAGTACCATCAGTAAGATACCTAAGGTTAATATTAGGCAATGAGGGTTCTTCAGCAGCAGTGTTGGTTAGTCTAGAGAAGCTCTTTTGCCCTAACGGCCTTGATCTCCGGTAAGAAGGAAGAAACTCACTTATTTTTTCGTCATAAGTTCCAACCTGAGCTAGAGGACCAGAGAGTGCATATGGTTTATCTGAAACAACTAAAGGAATCATTACCTGAGACTGGTAGATGCACTGTGCCACTTCAATGGTAGGTTCTGGCACACAGTGGCGATTCTCCACTAGTTGAGGGCCAGGAATATTAGCAAAAGGAGGAATGGATTGCTTGAACTGAGTGACTCTACCCTTTTGGGTTTTCTTCTCATGAACGTTGGATTGGGAAGACGCCATTGTTGAAAGGAGTAAACGGAAATGGTGTTTTTCTGAGTTTGTTTTAAAGAAAATTGAATATAAGAGACAAAATGCTTGAGATTCTGAGAAGTGTAAAAAGTTCACAAAATGGTGAAGGAGGGTATTTATAGGCATGGAGAAATCCTAAAAGATTTGAATCCACCATTGAAGTTAATCAGATAGTGGGACGCATGTCCGTTTCTTGATAAATGATGAGTGTTAACAGTTATGGTCAGACTGCGAAACATATGTTTTCAAGGAAAAGTGATGATGAATACAACTAAAAAGACGTTTAAGGATTTGCCATGATGGATTGACTTCATGAGCATGGGATAAAAGAAATTGAACAGTTAGCCACTAAATAAGTAGTGGATTGGTCAATTAAAGCCATGCAAGTTCAGATGCGTTGAAACAGTTATAAAAAATGACCTTCCTACCAAGGTTGGCGAAAAGACATTTCTTGGGGGCAATTTATTAGCTCTCATTTTCGACGCCAGCAAAATCAGAATCAGCTCAAGTCAGGATGTTATGTGTAAAACATAAGAAGGCTTCGACCTAGCTTTGGTAAAGCCTGAGTCGAAGAGAGGTTGGGAAAATCTCTAAAAAATGCTAAGTGTTGGAAAAGCCTTCGACCAGGATCATGCTGGAAGAGACGCATGGCAGTTAACACTAAATCTAGAGGGAATTCTTAACATTGAAGTTTCAAACTGGTAGTGGGAGAACGTGGGAGCAGTTGAAGTTGGAAAAAAGCGCCAAAAGGACACGTTGTGAAGAAATAACCGTCATTTAGTAGTTATTTGCTAGCATTATAAATAGGAGTTATTTTTATAGAATAAGGGCGTTCATTCATCTTGTACTAGTCACTCCAAATCACTCAAAGTACCCACGTGTAGAGAAACGAGTTAGCGAGAATGTACGTGATACAACGCCACCCCCTTTCATTAATGCAATTTACATATCTTGGCCATTTATATTCTGTTATTTATTCTGCAATTTCTTTCGCCTGTTATCTTTTCATCTTCGTCTTTTACATTTAAGCTGCATTTTCAAGCCTTTCTAAAACTTTATTTTCATTTAAACTCCATGCTATTTAATATTCTGCACTTTATCTTAAAACTGCAATTTAACTTTCTGCACTTCCTTTCAAACTTTTTATTTTCAAAGTCTTTTAATTGTTTTCGACATTTACTTTCTTGCACATTTACAAATTCTGCCTTTACATTCAAAGCCATTTACAATTCTTGCCTTTAAATTCAAAGTCAGTTACATTATTGAACCTTTTACATTATTGCCTTTAAATTCAAAGTCTTTTATGCTATTGCCTTTAAATTCAAAGTCTTTTATATTATTGCCTTTAAATTCAAAGTTATTTTCATTATTGCATTTACTTTCAAAGCCATTTAAATGTATGCCTTTAACATTCGATGCATTACTTGCTTTCTTTTAAATCTTCAAGTCATTTCTATTTTACAAGTCTTTCATAGTCGAACGTGGAGTTCAAATTAGGTTTTGTTTCAAACTTAGCACATGTCCTAGAATTTAGTATGGTCGATCCTGCCAGTTACTCAATTTTACCCTAGATTGATAGACCAGCGGTTGTTTACTAAATTTCACAGTAAACAACTTCTCGCTCTATCTCTCCCTGTACCTCTGCATTCCACCGTTGCATCAAATTTGAATTTGAATTTTCTTTTGAGAACCATGAATTCCTATTTCTTTAGCTTTGCTCCATCAAAAAGACCATCAAGATATTTTCTGAACGTAAGAGCCTTGCTAGGGCTCAAAATTCACGAGGGCTCCCCAGACCTCTGCAGTTCCAACTTATAATCTTCATTGGGATAGGTGGTGTTAGTCCTCCAACACCACCTCTGGTTGCTTTGTGTGACCTTCAATCTCAGTGACCAATTTTTTCCTTTTCTTATCACATGTTTCACAAAATTTAATGAGTTCTTTTGTTATCATAAAAACCACCAGTTATCTTTTGGTGAATTTCGGTTTGACAGTCCTGCTAACCACCAACTTTGCATTCTTAGTATTTTTCCTCCTAGTCCACTTTCGCTTCTGAACACCTACAAGAAAAGGGATATCCTTCTGACAAGTCATTCATGCAGATAAAACCACTGCTCCTAACAATTTTGCAGTTGTTTCCACATCCACGATATTGGTTATGTTTTGATCCCCAACCGTCTTATTTACCTCCTTCTGGTTCGGATCCATAGAATTTTATTGAACTTCAGTTTCCTCTCCTTTCCCTTTTCCTTTAGTGTCACATTTGTTTTGGCTAGAAGAGACATTAAAGAGTTCTTTGCTGGATAAAATGAAGCTAGATTCCTTCTTTTTTGTATCTTCCATCAGTTTTAGAAGAGGAGGCACACAAAGCCATTGACCAAATGACAAATCATGTTCCTCTAACTCCTTAAAACCCTCTTCATTCAGATCTTCCACTGCTTCACAATCTTTGATCTGGTGTCCCATACTTCTACACACAAAACAAAGCGTAGGTAATCTTTCATATTTGAAGTGCACCCTTAGGTTTTTATCCTTGAATTTTACCACTGTCTCACGCTTCAATGGCTCTTTCAGATCCAAGGTAACCTTGAGATGCAAAAATCTACCATTTCAATGAGCTTAAAAGTACCAATGATATTCCATATTTTCTTTGCCATGGTTTCAGATGTAAGGATAAGCGGAAGTTCATAGATTCTTACCCAAGAAGATCTGAAATGCATATTCAAATCCGACGGTTGTTCCTCTCCGGAGATACGATTCAACACCAATAGAGATCTGTCGAAGCTCCAAGGACCTGTTTTGAGAACATGCTCAAGATCACACCTAGAGTTAAATTTGAAAAGGAATAAGTTTTTACTCAGGTTCTGAATCTCCACATGGTGCTTCAGCTTCCATGCGTTAATAACCGTACTCTTGAAAGCTCTGGAATTAAAGTTGCTCTTCGTCCACATTTTTCCAGCGAGGGTTCTTTGGAAGGATTCATCCTCATAAATTTCATCCTCCTCTGCAACCACACCTTCTTCCTCCTCTTTTGAGAGAGTAAAATATTTCCACTTGTCCATCCTGCGAGCACCTAAGACGAACCGCTTGAGCTAGAGCGAAACTAGGAAAAAACCCAACATGGGGTGGGTGGAGAAAAGCCAAAGATCTGGAAGTTGAGTAGTCACTATGGTCCAAGGAAGAGAAAGGGAAAAGGACACGATAAGACACAATAGAGAGAGATAGTCCACCCTCTTTCTAGAAAGTCACGTGAGTATGTTGTACTTGTTAATCTTATGTTTGGATATAAAGATGAGGAAAAAGTTATAAAGAAATTTGTTAATGTCAAATGTGTATATGAAAAAATAATTACTTAATGAGTAGTTAATAAGTTTAAACTTTTTTCGAAAATTTCAAGTAGATATAAGTGGGAGAGAAATTCTTGGATGGAAACAAATTTATATTTATACTTTTAGAAATAATCAATAAAAAAGGAAAAATTTAAAATTTATTTAAAATTTAATTTAATTTATAATTGAAATCATAGGGTAAATTAATTTAAAAAGAACAGAGAGAATTATAATTTTATTTCTTTAATTAATTAAAAAATTGTGATTGATTGTGTGTAAATCCACGTGTTATGTTTGTCTATTAAAAAATTTGCCTAAAGAAAATGCTAACCATAAACTTTTATTTAATTAGTTCTTATAGTGCAATATTTTATTTACTTAGACTCCTTTTATGTTGGCTATAAGAGGGAAAACATATAACTGCATGTAAGTTAAGACAACCCAAACTAATTTTTTTTAAAGAGAATTTCTTATGGTATTTTATGAGGTGAAAAAACATCCTATGAAAAATTAAAATTTCTCGTTAGATTTGGGAGATATATTTCTGGACATACTATACACTAATGTTATGGCGTATTAAATGAGAGTCACCCTAAATGAATATTAAGAAATATTTTGGAGATGTATCTCTGAGTTTTTTGACAAATATATTGATAGTTGATTAATTTTGTGGACATTTCGAAAATGCATCTTACGAAGTTTGGGGGAGATTCTGAAATTTTCTGTTACCTTTACATATAAGATATTTTCAAAAATACATCTCCAGAATAAGTTGATAAAATACTGAACTACATGATCACACAACCATACTTATTTTCTACTACAAGCTCTCACCAAAAGTCCTTCCACTCTCAATTCATATTTTCAATCTAAATATTAAATCTTGTGTTTCATCACATCAAAGGGAGCAAAAGAAGTTGAAATTTCAAGTAAAGATCATTTATTTCAAGCCTCATTTCTCACATGAATTTTGTTTTTTGTCTGAAAACACATGAGTTTATTCCGGAGATACATTTCCACAATGAGTATGAACTAATCTGAAAAATGCATCTCCGGCTTTTGCGTGTGTTCATTTTTTCAGTTTTGTTTACATCATTAGCACTTATTTATTGTTCTAAAGTAGTTATTTTCATTAGATATGATGCACCCCGATGTTTTCCCTAAATATGGTGTGTCTCCAAATGTCAAAGATGTTGTGAAAACGGTAGATATTGACAACCAATTTTAAAATGAGCAAGAATTTAAATTTCGTGATAACATGCTTCAATGGATTCGTACGGAGGCCTCCAAACTTGGACAAAAGTTTAAGCTCAATGAGTACACCTCTTTTGCAGATTTGAAATATGAAGTCCATAATCTCTTACCTTTTAAGACAATAAAAAAACTATCAAGCTCAGGACCGTTCGTCGTCGATTGACAACGTAAGGAAGATTGAGTTCAACAACTTTAAGCTTAAGACGAATGCAGATGTAAGGCTATGTGAAATATATTTTTTTCGTTTCGAAACAAAAGTTTCGTTCGAGTTGGAAGCGAAGATTTCAAGATTGGTCAAAGATATTGTGAAGATGTTGAAGCGCCCACATAAATATTGAAGTGTAATGTTTCATTTTATGTTGAAATCATTTATGTAATGTTGATTTTATGTTATGAATGATAATTTTATTTTGTCAAATTATAAGTTTTATGTCTCTGATACTGCTGCACATACGTTATGAAAATTCATATACAGACAGATTCAAGAGATGCATCTCCGAATTTAAAAAAATCCAACTTTTAAGATGTCAGTGAGAATAACAAAAATTATATGTATATTAAATACGTCTGAAGATATATTTTTAAAATTTGAAAGCATTAAAAAATCTCTAATTTTTATATTTCTATTGATATAGTCTCTCAAAAGCACTAACCCTTGTAACTAATTATTTTATAGAAATGGGATTGAAAAAAAAAAATTCGTATAATAATGTTATTTTAAAAAATGGGTTATAAGCTAATACACCACTATGCTACACAAACTCCGATAGAAGTAATGAATTGATCAAACACACAACAAATATGAATCCACAAAATAAAAAATACTAAGTTTGTGTTATTTTCAACCTATAATTTCCACATGTGTTGACGAGCCACAGCACAATGGAATTGTAGAAATTATTTTATTGACGTTGTTAAACAACATTGAACTAAGCTGAATTATCATAAAATCATGTTAATCTAAAAAAAGATATAAATGTTTTTATTCTCTTATCTTTAGAGGGAGAATATTAATGACTTCAAATTTGAGTTTGAGATGTTGATTCTGAGACATAACACCTTTGAAACACTTGTTTATAACATTTTTGAAACATTCGTTTATAGTATTTTTTAAAAACTAATTTTAATTTAGTTCTGCTCTGAGTGTATTCCTCTCGATATATTGATTTTGAATTTTATTAGGTGTTAATAATTTTTGTATTGAGACAGTTCATACAATATTTTGTTCTAACTTTAAATAAAGACCCCGCTAATAGATAATAAAATTGATTCTCTTTAATTAATCAGTCGCAAAACTAAATATCAAAATTTCAAAAATAAAAATCAATTCTACTTTTACTCTAGTTTTTAAATATGAGTTGTTGAATGTTGAGTCATATAACTAAACACGAGTCTATTTATATTTTAGTTCTTCCTTTATCTTTCATTTTGCACAACTTAACATTTTTGAAACAAATAAATAATGGTTAATAGACATTTTCTCTCTGTTATATGGACGAACTTTGGAAAAAAAAATCGTAAAAAAAATTAAGATTTTTTCACTTTCATTTTAAGTTTCCTTTATTTTGGTCCGAGAATGGATTTGTTCAATATTTTGGATGATGTGCTGCTTCCATGTGATATATATATATATATATATATATATATATATATATATATATATATATATATATATATATATATATATATATATATATATATATATATATATATATATATATATATATATATATATATATATATATATATATATATATATATATATAATTATTTTATTACCGAAGGGACACTTTACCATTAGGCCACTTTGCTTCTTATGATTTATTTTGACCTCAAAATATATACTACATACTTAACATAGTTTCACTTTATTAATATTACATAGTTAGTATAATTTCCCTTTATAATTTCAGTTTATTACATATTTCAATTTATTACAAATTTTAGTTTATATTTAATATTTAAATATATAATAAATATTGAAAGTAAATAATAAAGAGAAATTATATATTTAAATATATTAATTATATTGAAATATAAATAATTTAATATATTTATGTTGGCAGGTTTTTTGATTGATAGATGGTAATTATATATTTAAATATATTGAAATTTTCGGTAATGTTATTTGTTTGATTTATTGGATGATCGGATTTTGCTGACAGTTTTGAATGGTTGTGATTGCACCGACATTTTGTGTGGTTTAGAGTAAATGCAAAGTTGTATAAATAGGGGATCACATGTTATTTGATAAACACATTTCAAAAAATGCTTATTCCTCAATTTTTGTTTAAGGCAGAAATGTACTTCAATGGAGCTTCTCCTCATGTAGAGTTTCGACTTCTAGATGACACCACATCTTTTGTCGGTTTGACGTCCAAGTTAAATGAATTATTGTCTGATGCCAAACATAAAAAGGTGAAAAAGATCGAGTTTCGTGAAGATTGAATTGATACTAACAGAAGAGTGAAATACAACCTTATTGAGTTGAAGACCGACGAAGATGCGAATGAAATATGGAGATCATTTCGTCATAGGATAACAAAATGACTGATAACAAAAGGACCGATAGAGTTAGATGCTAAGTTTTTAAGATCTGTTGACGACATAATAGAGATGCTGAAATGTCCAGAAGCGTCTGATAGTATTTAAGTTTTTCTTATTTATTAATCATATTTAGGGATGTAAATGGATATCCATTGAGACGAATACTATTATACTCATATTCGTCCGGTTGGATAAATATGATATCCATATCCGCCCCATATCCATGCAGGTATCCGTTAAGTGGATAATCCGCAAGTTTTAGGATATCCGTGAATATTAACATATATTCATGGATAATATTTTTTTATAAAAATTATTTTTTGAAAAAAATATTTTAACTTCTTTTGAAGACAAACAATTTTATTATCACATAACATTTATATAATTCACTATTAATTTAACAATAAAATTTTATCAAAAGATATTCAGATTGTGAGTTATGATAGAAGAGCAGATGACAGAAGAGTAGGAAGGGAGACAATGGTTCGACAGAGGAATGACATGGATAATAGAATTTGAATGAAATGTAAAAAGTTTCTTCAAAGAAAATTTCAAAATAAAAATAAAAATATAAGACTAATTTTTTTAGAAGATGAAAAGATAATTGATCTGACCTGATCAGAAGGGGATCACGGGCTGGCCACACGCTGCTGGATTGCTGCCTGTTCACCGGTGGTGAGGAGAAAAAAAAGGGGGTGTACCTGCAAGACACTCCGATGCCAAAGTAAGGAATTGGGCAGAGTGAGAGCAAAGTACAGAAAAGGGGTAATAAGTGTGTTACCTGACCCTCTTGTGAAAGAGGGTATTTATAGAGAGACTCCAGCGCTGGGCCAACGGTCACTTATGTTGGGCTGAATTGTCTGGCCCAACCCAGGTGACTGCTAGGGCTTACATGGCGTAATGAAGACCAGGACGTGGTCTTCGCCCTAGTCCAACTGCTCCTTGATCTCCGGAAAGTGGGTTTGACCTGTTCTTTCGGAGGTGGGCAGTTGGTTGATGAACGTGTGAAGGACACGTAGTCTTCCCCGACAGGGGAGCGAGTTCTCCCCGCGGAGGGGTGCGCGCGAGGACGTTGGGGAACCAAGGGTTCTTGCCCGATGGCACGGGGAGTGTCGTCCGCGGAGGGCCCTCCGTTCGGCCAACTAGGGGCGCCAAGGACGCTTCGAGGTGTGCCGCTCCGCTTGGCGGAGAGCGTGTCCCGCCCGTCCTAATGGGGAGTGTGCCCGGTCAAGCTATTACCCTCTTTGGGCCTTGTGCGTTATTGGGCTGGACCGCGAGGCTGGGCCCAGGCTAGAACAGGAGCCCCCAAGTCGAAGCTCTGTGGCGGAAGAGCGAGGACTTAAGGTCGTTACTTCGGGAAAAGAGGTGGCGAGGCGGGTGGCCCGTCGATCCTGTGTCCGGTGGGACGCGGGCACGCGCGGAGGCCTTCTTGTCGTCGGGAGAGCGGGCCGAAGGCATATGAAGGGGTGCGACCGTCAGGTTACGCCACGTGTCGCACGCCGAGTGGGTAGTAGGGAGGCTACCCTAGGACACTCAAAAGCCTAGTGACGCTTCGAGTTCCGCGCCGGGTTATAAATGTGGGGGTCCCCGCTCATTTTTTTACTTTTCATCTTGCTGTCTTACCTGTGAAACTCTGTGATTCTACCCCGTCCGCCGTCGTTGTGAATCGCCGCCGCGTCGTTAGTTCTTCATCCCGTTCGCCGCCGTCACAAGTGAGTTTCTCTCTTTTCTCCTTTTATTTCCGCCGTTTAATTAGGGTCTGTGGTCGGGGCGCGATGAATGCCCCGAGGAGAGACGCGCGTTCCGCCGTGTCGTGTGGTTTTTTGGGTTAGTTTGGATGAACGCCCCGGGGAGGTTTGGTTGTTCCGATGAATGCCCCGGGGACGGGTGCTTTCTCCGATGAATGCCCCGGGGACGCGTGCCTTTTCCGATGAGTACCCCGGGGAGGGGTGATAGGTTAGCCTTTGAACGCCTCGTGGAGGAGCGGCAGGGAGCGTCCCTTGGGGACCGCCCGCGCGCTCGTTGTTCTCCCGTCGTTGTCGCCCTTTCACTTGACCTGCAGTGGAAGGGTGGATTTGATCTTGGCTATCGAATTCACCATTGTCCTCTGCTTTTCAGGTGTACATGTCGGCCTTGATACCGGGTACGATGGTCGAAGACAATGATCCCGAGGTCCCGGATTTCGACGAGCAGGTCCTCCCCGTCGAAGAGTGGGTGGCCAAAGAGCCGTTGTCCACCCCCTCTTGCTTCGTGCTCGATGTGTCCGATGTCTACGCTACCGTGGAGGATACGGCGGAAGGGGAGTCGTAACACTGGCAGGTGTATCGCTCGAAGGAGCATCATCGCATCTGCTCGAGATATGGGCGGCGGATGTTTCCCATGCACGAGTTCTACTTCAAAGAGGCCCGACTCAGATTGTCGTTCTCCGCTTTCCACTTGGGCCTTTTTGACTGGTTGCATTTGGCCCCATCCCAGCTGCATCCTAACGCTCTGGCCTTTATCCGCGCGTTCGAGGTGGTGTGCCATTATCTCGAGGTGGAGGCCACGGTGCCCTTGTTTTTTCGCATCTTCCACCTGCAACGCCAGCCGGTGAATGGCCGTCAGGGATGGGTCTCGTTTAAGCAGCCGACCAAGCTCTTCAAGACGTACAACGACTCTGTCCGAGATTTCAAAGGTCGATTCTTCCTCGTGAAACCGATCACCCAGGAAGGCTCGGATACTCTTTTTACCGAGGGAGAGCGAATGGTAGACGGCCAACGGTTCCTTGCGTGGCTCCCCAACGTACATTTATTGTGGACCTCGGAGCACTTCAACCGCGGTACTGATCGGTACATCGTGCGGGTTGGGACTCTCGACGAGAGGGATATGGCCGCCTATATGAAAATAGTGGCATTTGTGCAGGATCTTCCCCCGTCGAAACTGGTAACGCCTGACGGTCGGTACATCCTCGATGCGCAGGGGAACGTGCGGATGAAGAAAAAGCTGATTAATACGAGGACCCTTCTTGGTTGTGCCACGAGGGAGGACGCTCTGGAATATCTAGGTAGAGATGTTTCTTCTTTCTCGTGATCATATGTTTTGTCCATTGCTGACTCTTTCTGTTTGTTTTTGCAGCGAATATGTCTTCCGTCGAGGAGCGGGTGAAGAAGCTGCGCGCCTCAAGGGCCGCCGCGGTCCCGAAGACGCGAGTGAGTCAGTTGGTCGGGCAGGAGGTCGTGACGCCGGGGGGCCAGAGTTCGTCTTCTTCTCCCCAGGAGAGCCAGTCTCCTACGTCTCAGGGAGCTGTGAAGAGGCCGAGATCCGAGGAGCCCAGCGGCTTGATTGACCTGACGACTGGCTCGGTCGAGGAGGGTTATGTCGATCCGCCGTGCCATCAACATCTGGGCTATTTTCACGGGGCCCGGTCTCCTACCGTCTCTGCTGGGGAAGTGAAGGTTGTCCGTGAAGCCGATCGGGAGTCTAGTCGACGCATCCTGGCAGAGGATTTGGCCGCAATGATGCGTACTTTCACAACAGCCCTGGTCCTGAACGAGGAGAGTTGTTTTGCCGCTAAGCTGTCCAAATTGCAGGGGGACCTTACCTTCATGCAGTCGCGCCTGGCCAAACTTACCGAGGAGCTGGAGAAGAGTAGGAAAGACGCTGCCGACCAGCGCAAGAGAGCGGAGGGTGCTGAGGAGAAGGTGGCCTCGGTGGAGGAGAAGCTGGGGGCGGCAGTGGCCGAAGTGCAGGCGCTAAAAGTTCGCATGGAAGTCCTGGATAGCGCACTTCGTCCGGCCGAGGACGAGACTGAGGAAGACCGGCGGATGATCACGCATGCTGATTTGGTCGTCCGGATTCGGGTGTTGGAAGGCGATTGCTTGGACGCTGTCGAGGTCGGGTTCAAGAGCACCGTTGCGCAGATCCAAGTTATCAACCCCGGCGCCGCGTTGGTCGTGGAAGGGATTGGGCCGTATCATGAGATTGTCGACGAGAAGGTGGTTGATCCCGAGCTTGTCGTTTCCGATGCTGACCCCGTGGTTGCTGAGCAGGAGGGCGAGGTTGTGTAGGTTTCCCGGGTCTGCGTGCTCGTAGTTTCTTGGCCTGTGTGCCGATATTTTGTAACTTGTTTTCTTTGTTGGGCCTGCGTTCCCCTGTTCGTGTAATATTGACTACTGGGGTTGGTGCCCGCTTTTGCTTAATATATCTTTTGAGAATTTTTTAAGTGTGCGCTCGGTATTCGCACGATGTTTATGCTCGTCTTATTTTCGCATTTATTTGTTTGCTTGAATTATATGTTTGATATGCATGTGTTGGTATGCTTTTTGGGCCCGTCCGGGGTGTTAGCTCGACAAACTTGTAACCGGCGGTGAAGGGAACTGGCCGGTTTGGCCGGCGGTGTGGCCTGACCGTTTCGGGGGTAGTTCTACCCGTGGGGTGGACGTCCCATCGCGAGCTGGGCGTCTTGCCGGTTTTGGTACGGCGGTGGGAAATCTCGGTCGAGGTGTTCCCCACCGAGCAAGGCCTTCTGCCCGCGCACACAAGAGGCAGGGCTTGCTTTTCTCTGGTCGTTAGTGGACGCGAGGGAGTACGGTGGTACCATGTCGCCCCCAGTGGTCGTGACGATGGGTCGTCGCGGGCAGTGTTTTAACTGTAGTACCGCTTAAGTTTCGTGGCGTTCCGTGGTCGAGCTAGTTGTTCCCCGTGCAGGTTTTCGAGGTAATAGGCCCCGTGCTCCGTCTTGTCGCGGACACGGTAGGGGCCTTCCCAATTCGCAGCTAATTTGCCCTCGTGTGAGTCTTTCTGGTTTCTGCGCAGAACTAAGTCGCCGTTTTGAAAGTCGCGTTTTAGGACTTTGTTATTGTGGCGAAGTGCAACTTGCTGTTTCAGCCGGGCTTCTCGGAGGGCTGCTCCTGAGCGAATTTCCTCGACGAGGTCGAGCTCTTCACGTAGGGTGTCGTTGTCGTCGGTGTCTAGGGGAGCTTCCGTTCGTCTGGATGGTTCGCGTATTTCGACAGGTATCACGGCTTCGATTCCATACGTGAGGCGAAATGGGGTTTCCCCCGTGGTTGAGTGGGGAGTGGTGCGGTATGCCCAGAGGACGCTGTGGAGCTCCTCGACCCATGCTCGCTTTGCATCACCGAGTCGTCGTTTGAGTCCCCTGAGGATGACCCTGTTCGCGGATTCTGCCTGGCCGTTTGTCTGAGGGTGCTCGACTGAGGTGAAGTGGTGTTTGGTTCCGAGCTTGGTGACGAAGTCGCGGAAGTTTTTGTCCGTGAATTATGTGTCGTTGTCGGTGACGATGGCGAGTGGGACCCCGAATCTTGCGAGGATGTTTCGTTTATAGAATCGGAGGATGTTATGGGCCGTGATTTTGGCCAGAGCTTCGGCTTCGATCCATTTAGTGAAGTAGTCTACGCCCACGATGAGGTACTTGTTCTGATAGGACCCCAGGGTGAAGGGCCCAAGGATGTCCAGCCCCCACCAGGCGAACGACCACGGGGAGGAGAGGGATGTGAGTTCGGTTGGAGGGGCGAGGTGCATGTCCCCGTGTCTTTGGCATTTGTCACATCGTTTGACGTGTTCCTTCGCGTCCGATTGCATCGAGGGCCAGTAGTAGCCTGCTCGTAGAGCCTTTCGCGCTAGGGATCTTCCTCCGAGGTGTTGCGCGTTGATGCCCTCGTGGATTTCCTCTAGGACGACTGCACTCTGGGAGTTATCTATGCATTTGAGGAGTGGGATCGTGAAGCCCCGACGATACAACCTTCCTTCGAGGAGGACGTACGAGCAGGCTCGTCGTCTGGTTGTGCTAGCTTCTTTAGGGTCGGCCGGAAGGTGGCTGGTGCTGAGGTAGGTGTGGAGTGGGGTCATCCAGCAGTCAGTATCTCCGATGGTGTTGATGTCGAGAAGGGCAGTGGTCGCTCTGGTGCTCGGTTGCGACAAGACTTCTTAGATGACCGACTTGTGGCCTCTTCGCTTTTTGGTGCTTGCCAACTTGGAGAGGATGTCGGCGCGGGTGTTCTGCTCGCGCGGGACGTGCTGAATCTCTGTTGAGTCGAAACCTTGCAGTTTTTCGGTGATAAGTGCTAAGTACTCGGCGAGGTTGTCGTTCTTCGCTTGATATTCTCCTCGTACTTGCGAAGCGACTAGTTGGGAATCTGTGTAGATTCAGATGTCTCTGGCCTCGAGGTCTGCTGCCAAGCAGAGTTCGGCCAGAAACGCTTCGTATTCGGCTTGGTTATTAGTCGTCGGGAAGGCCAGCGTGATGGAGACTTCGATGAGGGTGCCCTCGTCGTTGTCGAGGATGATGTCGGTGCCGCTTCCTGTGGAGTTGGAGGAGCCGTCCACGAAAATGGTCCAGATGTGGCTCCTGTTGGTGGGATCGGGTGACGGGGTCATCTCTTGGACGAAGTCTACCAGGGCTTGAGCTTTGATGGCGTGCCGGCCCTCGTAGGTGATGTCGAAATCAGATAATTCTAATGACTATTTCAGCATGCGTTCGGCCATGTCGGGACGACCGAGGAGCTGGCGGATGGGCTGATCGATGCGGAGCACGATGGTGTGTGTGAGGAAGTAATGTCGGAGCCGTCGTGCTGCGGTAATGAGGGATAGGGCAACTTTCTCGATCAGCTGGTATCGGACTTCGGGGCCGTGGAGGGCTTTGCTTGTAAAGTAGATGGGTTTTTGGCCCTCCCCTGCTTCGCTGACGAGGACGGCGCTGACAGCTTCGTTAGCCACGACCAGATATAGGTGTAGGGTTTCGCCCTTCACGGGACGTGTCATCACCGATGGTTCGGACAAGACGCGTTTGAGGTGGCGGAGGGCTTGCTCGCATTCTTCTGTCCATTCGAACGTGGTTTCCTTCCTGAGCAGTTTGAAGAAGGGGAGGGCGTGCTGGGCGGACTTGGCAATGAACCGGGAAAGTGAGGCGAGCACGCCGTTGAGGGATTGGATGGACTTCTTCGTGGTGGGTGTGGTGATATCTGAGAAGGCGTGGCATTTGTCCGGATTGGCCTCGATCCCCTGTTCGGTTAAGTAGTAGCCGAGGAACTTGTCGGCACGGACACCGAAGGTGCATTTCTCTGGGTTGAAGCGCATTCAGCATGTCCTTGCGGTCTCGAAGACCTTCCTGAGGTGGGCCGTGTGGTCGTCCTCTGTGCAAGATTTGACGATCATGTCGTCCATGTACACTTCGAGCATGTCGCCGATTTCGTCCTGGAAGACACTCTTCATCATCCGTTGGTATGTGGCTCCGGCATTCTTTAGGCCGAAGGGCATTACGTTGTAGTAATAGTTGCCCGACGCCGTCATGAAGGTCGTGCTCTGTTTATCGTGCTCGGCCATCGGGATCTGGTTGTACCCCGAGTATGCGTCCATGAAGGACAAGAGCCTGAAGCCCGCGGAGTTGTCGACGAGCTTGTCGATGTTGGGGAGGGGGTAGTCGTCCTTAGGACATGCCCGATTGAGATCAGTATAGTCAACACACATGCGCCATTTTCCATTATTCTTTTTAACGAGTACAACATTGGACAACCAGGTTGAATACCGGGCTTCCGAAATAAAATTTGCCTCTAGGAGGTCTTTTACAGCTTTCTCGGCTGCTGCCGATTTTTCGGGGGACTGTCGACGCCTACGTTGAACAACGGCCTTCGCGGTCGGGCTGATGGACAGCTGGTGGCAGGCGACCTCGGGGTCGAGTCCAGGCATTTTTGCGGCGCTCCAGGCGAAGAGGTCGGCGTTCTCACGGAGGCAGGCTTGGAGCTGTCTTTTCGCGAGGTCTGGGAGTCCGGCGCCGATCTTCACGGTTATGCTCGTGTCTTCCCCGAGTGTGATGATTTCGAATTCTCCATCCGGGATGGGGCGTGCTGGGTGGGTGGGCTGCCCGTTGGCCTCGCTGGTCTTTATTTCGGGATCACGCTCCTCAGTGAAGCGACTGTCGAGGTCCACGGATCCGACCAGCTTCTTTGGTTCGCTTTTTGGCGCTATGATTGGAGTTGTCCTCTTGGTTGTTGGAGTGATGGAGTCTAAACCTTTCAGCGCGGCCTCAAAACACCTCTGGGCGGCCTCGATGTCTCCGTTAAGGGTCACCACGGCCCCTCGTTTTGTGTAGTATTTCATCTTCAGGTGGACGGTGGAAGGTACTGCGGTGAGTTCTGCTATCGTTGTTCTACCCAGGATACAGTTGTAGAGGAACGAGCACTCGATGACTAAGAAACAGATGCTGATCTCCCTGGCCGTTTCTTCCTCTCCGAAGGTGACTTTCAGCTCCACGTACCCCCAAGGTCTCATCGTCGTCCCATTGAACCCCTGAAGGTCAGAGCCTACGTAGGGGGAAAGGTTGGATTCGTCGAGTTGGAGGGTTGTGAACAGGTGCGTGTACATGATGTCAACCGAGCTTCCCCCGTCGATGAGGATGCGCCTGACGTTGAAGTTCGCCATCCATGCTCGTATGAGCAGGGGAATGTTGGAGTTGGGGGATCCCCCGGGGAGTTCCTTGAGTAAAATGTGATCGGATTGGATCGACCTCGGAATCTTCCGGAGTTGCTCGTGATAAGCTCGTCGAACTTTCTTTTCACTGATCCTACGGACAGGCTTCTCGTGGTTCCACCTGAGATGACCATGTGTTGCACCCCAAAATTTGCCCTCACTTCCAAGACTTCAAGTGGGCTTCATAACATCTTATATGTGTATAAGAACCCCCATGTCAAGTTTCAAGACTTTTCTCAAAAGTTTGCTCAGTCAGATGATCAGATAAGTCAAAAGTCTTACAGGAGGATTGTTCGGAATTCAGCAATATTTACCATTTTTATATCTAAATGTTCTCTCTATTCAAGTTCAAATTCGGGCTAACATTTCAAGATTTGAATTTCACCGTGAAGGATACATTTCATTATGGGGAAATGAGCTTCAAGACCAATCGATTCCAAGTTTGAGTAAATCAGTCGCCAGAGGATTATTCAAGTTTAGGAAGTCACCATAATCATCAGGAAGTGGGTTGGTTTCTTAAGAAGTTCAGTTGTTTGTATGGGATTATTATGATCGAGCATCGCAGAGACAAGACACGAATCATGGTGATTAAGGCTCCTTGTGCCATCAAGTATTTGTTGTTATAAACATGAGATAAAATTCGAGGGATCCCAAGCGACATCCGAGTTTGGTCTGTATTATTTAGAGCGCGATTGATGAAGTTCATTTGGTTAACATTGAATTTACGTGTTTGACAAAGTTCAAATCAAAAGTCAAAATCAAATTGCTATATAACCCAAGTACTGATTCAGGTTTGGAAATTTAAAAACTCAAGTTATTAATCCTCACAAAGACTCAAGTCAACACTCCAAAGTTAAGGAAAACTCATTGTGAGCATTGCTTCAATCTTTTAATTGGGGATCACGTTGAAGTTTCCATACCATCAAGGGCCTTATCCGCCAAGCCTAAGACACCATACTCGAACAGATTCACGTTTAACAGGACACAATTAACGTTTAACAATGCAGAGAAAAAACATGAAGCACTAAATAATAATGGGTTTGGTACATGTATTGTTTTTGTCATGGACCTGTGAGCCAAAGTTCAAATACTTACAAATATCCACTTAATTAAATGCCTACAAGTTCTCACGAATCCATTCACATATACAAGAGAAAGCGCCTACAATCATTATCATGCCAGACCGTTTTTAAATTAATGGAGACGTCCTAAGTTCACACCAAGGCCAAAGAAAAGTCTTCTGGTGTGGAGTTATGCTGGTATTGAGTTATGCAGGAAGTGTGTAGTGAACTAGCCACCTTTGATCGCCCTTCGACTGGCACCAAGAAGCTCCCCATGCGAGATACGTATCCTCGCGGGCTAGAAAAGCAGTAGCATGCCATCGAACATTCCGCCACCGGTGAGAGTTTTTGATAACACCAAGAATCCGTTACTGCTTAGATCTTAAACCTCTTGCCGAAGAGACCAATTCAGGGAATTCAAAAGTCTGTAGTACCAGCCAATTCATAACCTGCATAATCACAATAACATCGTCAAATACGCCCACGACAATGAAGACAACCGGGCCTTGTACAATCAAATATTTTGATTACCTTATCGGTCTGTGCTCCAACTATTTGACAGCAAGATTCATGTTCAGTTGCATCGGTCCCATGGACAGACATGCCAAAATAGGAGCTCCCGTTAATGACTCGTTCCCTACGCTTGAATAAACGGTCCTGCAAACAAAACTGGTAGCCCAACACCTATGGAGAATTACATCAATGATCTTATGGATAATATTAATACTATCTAAGTTTCCACCCAAAACAAATATGATTTCTAGCCTGCCAAACTTCGTCAATTGTCTCCCACATTTAAGGATTTTCTGCTTGCTGTCATTACCTCTGCAGAAGAATTCCTGCACGCAACTAGTCAAGAAAGTAATTTTGATGCTCCAATCAAAGCTTGTCCTGTTGAGACCTGCACATAAAATCATGTAACTTTAACACAGTAGATCTTGAAATAGAATTTGAGCACAACAGTCAATACAGCAGCAACAGCAGTTAACTTAGCAAGGTTATGCATAGCAAGCCAGTTGTTCATTACCCTCCCGTTTTGATGTATTGAAGTTTTGTAACCGCGTTCTGCACTCAGGAATTCAATGAGTAAGCACAGTGTCTTATGAGTGAATTGGCGGCAAAACACATTTCTAGATAACAGTGAATATTGGATGCAATGTTTCTCTTTGAGAACCGACCCCAGCGCACGGTTGTTGCTGCTGTCTTGGCAGCTGAAGGTTTTTCCCTAATTGACTCTGTCCACGGCGAATGCCCATCAGCAGGCACATGAGCATATCCAGATCAAAGAGCAGTCCTATGCAATTATTAGCTACCTGCACCTCTTGGTCACGCGATACCCTCACTTTTTCTCCTCAAATTGCAAATACTGTTATCGCCACTACAATACGACACCCTGTGTCAAGGGGTTAAACTTGAAGTGCTGACTGCAATTGCCGGTGAAGCTAACACCTACGAGATAATAGCAGAACCATATGAATATGTTGTAACAAGTATGGTGTAATTGCCATTATTGATTAGCTCCTTCAAGATGTTGGAAAGGGATTATCTTACCTCTGAAAAGCTGGTGCGTGTGAAAAATCTCCTAGGCAACATCTTCATTGGAGGCAAGATTGTAATACTAACATCAGTAGCAGCGGTGTCCTGAAGTTTTGATTGAGTTTGCTGTGTTAGAGTAAGAGTAAAGATGACAGCGGTGAGGGCGATGACTTGTGCAGTACCTTACCCCAGTTCCCCAAACACCACCACCAAGACGGAACCAAAACTTAAGAACTATTGGGAACAAGAGGAAGATACCAGTAAAAAAAAGAAACTCAGCCACATCCCTCACTGCTGTTAGTGAACCAGCTGTTATCGAAAGCTGACGTCTGCTGATGAAGTTCCATACCTGTAAGCACAGTAAAAATCAACAGCTTTCAAAATTGTCGGAATCACTTTGGCTACGGAAGAAAGCATTTGTTTTCATTCCAACCTGCCCAAGCAAACACCCGCTGTCAACACAGCCCATGCTTCAGCAACAACCTCTCCTCCAGTTTCTGTTGTGCTTGGTCCTTGAGATGGCTTGAGGCGCAACTTAGATGTGCCAACTGTGACATCCTCAAAGGCAGCCATCAAACCTGCAAGACGAATTTAGGAGATACTTCAGCAGTTACCAATGATAAATATATACACCCAAATAAAACCTGCAACAATAGATGAATGCAAAATTACCGGCGTACATTTCGATTTAAGGCTCGAATTCAGCCAGAATCTAAACCAAATCGTCCAAGCGTGATAAATGGATCATCCTACAACGTTACAGCTCTGCCATCCCTGATTCTCGAAGACGTGATACAATGCGAAAACAGCATTAGTTTAGGAATTGGCAAAATAACTTAATGTTGGAGGAACAAACATTGCAGGTATGCATCAATTTGAAGAAAATACCATATGAACCGAGTTTGGATGGGAAAGAAATATACCCTGCACAAAGAGAATGGTTACATCTGTTGCTCTTCATCACCAACTCTTCCATCGAAGTTCCTACCAGACACCTCAACACGAGTTTTCCTCTCTGGGCTTCTAATCCCTCTTTTGGCCCAAAAACCATTGCTGTTCACACCTGTCGAATGTCAAACGTGAGTTAGTAAACCATCAGATATTCATTTGAAAATAAAAGATTCAGAAAGAAATCAAATCCTCTGATCATTAAAACACGACATCAATCAGATTGATACAAGAGATCACAATTTGGAATTTTCATTAACATACATTATTGCAATCAGACGAAAAAGGGAATCTTCAAACCTAATTTATCCCAATTTGGAAAATTCAATCAGCATTCAAAACTTACTTCAATCAGATCCCCACACCAAATCTCGATTGAAAGTCTATATAAAGAGAAGGAGGAGAACATTCATAAAACCCTAAGAGACACGCGGAGAACCCTCACAACGAAAAACCCTAAAACTCTAAAATTGGACGGAGAAACAACTTATCTTGCCAACCGTCGAAATCGTCGCCGCCGCCGCAAATCCTCCACCGACGAAGCATCCCTTTCAGCACCGCAATCGTCGTTGCCGTTGATCCTCGGTAAAATTCCACCCTCTGTGAGATTATTGAATGTTTTGATTGTGTTGTTGTTATTATAGGCTGAGTAAAGTAGCGAAAAGGATTGAAAATGAGGATGAAAGCAGAAGGAGAAGCGAACACCGTTTGAATCGAAAGAGGTGATAGAGGGAGACGATGCAGATCCGATTTGGGGGAAGACGGAAGGGACTTAGGGTTCCGGCGTTTTCCCTTCTTTGTTTTTTTTAATTTTGTTTCTAATTGGATAATTGCACGCGACACGTACACACTACACAGGCTCCATTAACCTCATTAATCTCTAATTAACCTAAAATCAACCTTAATTAATCTTTTAATTAAACTGTATTTTTAATTATTTAATGAAATAATTAAATTGTTTTCTAAGTAAGTTTTTTGTTTAAATCAATTTTCTGTCTTTTTATTTTAAATAAAAATAATAATTATTATTATTATAACAAACTTTTATCTAATATAATTCAAATCTTTTAGTTGATTATTATTAAAAATTGTTAATTTCTTATTATTATAATATTTGGATTAATTTTATTTATTCTTATTCACTAACCCATTTATATTCTAATCATGCTTATTATTTTGTTAAATATTGCTTACTAACCCCTTTTATTATTTATTATCGCTTATTTATATTTACTTATTATTTTGTAATTATTTCTCGGATGTAAAGTTGTTTAATTATTTAATTATTATTATGGTTAGTAATTAGGGAGTGTAACAACATGTATGTAATGTATTAAAATAAATTTAGATCACTTTTAAATAAAGATAATTAAAATAAACACGTCACACACGTAAGTCGATTTTAATCGCCGTCTCACTTCCTAAGGATATCCCTCAAGTTGCCTACGAATACTGGTTAAGTGGGGTGTATAAAGCAAGTCCCTCAAAATGGAAAAATCATCAAAGTCCCTTATGGTTGCCTTTACGAATCGAGTCCCTTTCGAAAAATGATGATAGTCCCTCCAGTTTGCTTATTACACCCCGCAATGGCCTTCAAAAATCCAATTGCCCCTCACATGTCCCTTAACATCCAAAGTAAGGACTACCTACTCCATTATAGTAGGGATAGTCTTACTAAGGAAAGGATAAAGAATAAGAAAGACCTTAAAACATTAGGGTAGGCTACTCCTAGATACTTGCTCACTTCAAAACTTTTTCACACTTAAACAAATTTTCAACAAGTTTTCAAACAAGTTCTTAACACATCCTTACATGGATTATTTATTAACTATTCTGAAAATTTTCTATTCACACACTACACTTTCAAAACAATTCAAAAGTGAGCTTAAGTACCTAAGAGCCCATGGATAACCATGGATGAAAAGGGTGCTAACACCTTCCCTTTTCATAACCTACCCCCCGGACCCAAAATATTCTCTAAGGTCTTTCCTGTTCTTTTATAACCTTTCCTTATGGATAAAATAAAAGTCGGTGGCGACTCTTGCTATCCGCAACATTGTTTAAAGTCAGTTCTCCCACCGTGTTACAGAACTGGCGACTCTGCTGGGGACCTATTTAAGAGGGGTACCCTTAGGAATTAAGATCACTTTAAATTGTTTGCCTTGTTTGCTTTATTATTATATTGTTGGGGTGCTCTTATGTGTGAAAGGTCCTAACCCGGATCTAGTGTACCTTAGGTAAATGGCAATAGACCAAGGAAACTGTACGACGTATATCGATACGGTTGATCTGGTAGCCATAGTTAGTGCGACTTCTTGGTTGGTGCTTATATTCCTTAAGTCAAGTTGAGGATAATATTGAGGCTGCCATATGTTGTCAATGCACTAACTGACTTTTAGAACCCTATTTAACTCATCTTGGCCTTTAGAAAGTAGTGAGGTAACCGGCTTTGGTGCAGACTGAAGTTGGTTGACACTCGATACTACGCTCATTGAGATCTTAAACTTGGAGGGTTTTGGTTGGCAAGTAAGTTGCCTTCTGAACAACCACCCTTGTGAAGGATCAATGATTTTGAGATCCCTTAGAACCTGGTTACTTTTGTAGGACAGGATGAACCATCTAACTTCAGGGGAGGGTACTTACCTTTAAACCTCATGCAAGCCTTTAAACCTAGGGCAATTGTGTGACTTGTTTGTGTGTGCCACATATTTGTGATTGAACATAACATCATGACATCATCATGCATCATGAGCATATCATTTTCCCTAACCATTTCAAGGACCAAGGGATTTATTTTTGTTCTTTGTTGCAGGTCATGGCTTCTGCTCGTAGAAACACCATCAGGATCAACTTTGTAGGGATACCTGCTAAGCTCAAGGAGTTGGTTTCCCTAGTGCCTGATCATTCCCAGTTCAACAAGAGACATGGTCACTTATTGGATCTAGTTACTTCAGGGTTCAGTGAAGACATGATGAGTGTGCTGTTTCAGTTCTTTGACCCTAAGCACCATTGCTTTACATTTCCTGATTATCAGCTGGTTCCAACCATGGAGGAGTTCTCTAAACTTCTGGGTATACCTGTTCTTGATCAAAAGCCATTCACAGGCTTAGAGAAGGAGCTTAAACCAGAAGTTATTGCTGCAGCTCTACATCTGAAGAAGTCTGACATTGTTCTAGAGACGAGAAGTGGAGTTAAAGGTATTCTTGCCAAGGTATTAGTGGATAAAGCTCAAATGTTCTTGAAGGCTATGAGCTACGATGCTTTTGAGGAGATCTTAGCCTTATTGATTTATGGCTTAGTGTTGTTCCCCAATCCTGATCAGTTCATAGACGTTCATGCCATCAACATATTCCTGAGTCACAATCCAGTGCCTACCTTACTTGGAGACATCCTACATTCTCTTCACACCCGTACTACAAGGGCAAGAGGAACTTTGATGTGCTGCATACCTTTACTTTCTAGGTGGTTTATTTCTCACCTTCCTCACTCAGTAATGAAGAATGAGCAAGGGTTCAGATGGTCCAAAAGGATCATGTCACTTTCTCACTCAGACATCCATTGGTGCTCCAGATCTATGGAGAATGTCACCATCATTGACCGTTGTGGGGAGTTTCCTAATGTACCACTTCTAGGCATAAGAGGAGGCATCACCTACAACCCATCTCTAGCTTTACGACAGTTTGGTTACGCCCGGAGCGATGGTCCACATGACATGTTGATTCAGGGCATTGTGTTTGACTACGACAACGATCTTCAGGGTTACCGTCAGAGATTCATACGAGCTTGGGGAAAGGTAAACAGGATTGACAGCAAGACACTGGAGCCTAAGTACACTATTCCTATGGAGGCTTATCTCAGATGGGTACGATCTCGTGCTCAGACACTCATGATGCCATATCCTGCCGTCCTACCAGTTACCATGGAACCTGTTGCTGAAGGAGACACAGCTTATACCATCCTTCACCCAGACATGCCTACTGATATGGAAGACTTGCAGAGATCATGGATCCAACTGAAAGAGCAAAGGGATACTTTCGAGGCTCATTACAAAGCAAGTCAAGCAAGGATCCTAGAGCTAACAAAGCTACTTCATGAGGAACGAAACCTCAACTCATACCTCAACACAAAGAGGAAACGTCCATGGGAGACTTAAAACCCCATCTTTTGTACTTATTTCGTTTTCATTTTTTGTAAGCCTAAAAGGCAAAACAAGTTATTACTAATAAAAAGTTACTTTCTTGTTTGTTTAAGCAAATTTAAATTTTGCGGTCCTTGAAAACATTGCATATGCATTCCCATATCATTGCATCACAGGTTTATAATTGTGCACAGGTTTCTCATCTTCTCGCTGTTTATTTCAGCAATGGCTCTTGAACAATCAGTTAAGGATCTCCAGGCACAGAATGCACAGTTCCAAGAGCTGATCCTGAACCTATCCAAGGGGCAGGATGAATTGAAGACACTGCTGGCCAAGAAGACTAAGAAGGCTAGAAGGTCTGCTGGGTTGCTCAACATGGGAAGAAGGTTCAAAGGTCCTGCCAAGACCAAGGAACAGGTTGAAGACTATGAATCTGAAGAATCTGAGCAGGAGAGAGGCAGTCTCCACAACACTATGGGGGACTCTGATTCTGAGGCTAACTACTACCATGAGCCTAACGAAGACAAATTCAAGATGCTGGTGGATAGAATGGATGCTATGGAATTACAGAAATCATCTGGGCTGGATTTTGAGGATTTGAGCTTGATATCTGGGGTGGTCATACCCATTGGGTTCAAAGTTCCTACATTTGTTGTCTATGATGGGGTCTCTTGTCCCAAATTGCATCTGAGGTCTTATGTCAGAAGAATTCAACCCCACACTGCTGATAAAAAGTTGTGGATCCATTTCTTTCAAGAGAGTTTATCTGGAGCTCAGCTAGAGTGGTATTATCAGTTGGAGAGTGTCAACATCAGAGATTGGAATGACCTTGCTGAAGCTTTCTACAAGCAGTATCAATACAATGCTGACTTAGCCCCCACTCGCATGCAGCTTCAAAACATGTCTATGGGTGCCAAAGAAAGCTTTAAGGAGTATGCTCAGAAGTGGAGAGACTTAGCTGGAAGAGTTCAACCCCCTTTGACTGATAGGGAGTTGGTTGATATGTTCATGTGTACGCTGAATGGTCCGTTTTACAGTCATCTCATTGGAAGCTCATCATCTGGCTTCACTGAGTTGATCATGACAGGAGAGCGAGTAGAGAATGGTATCAAGAGTGGTAAGATCCAAGTGGGCACTTCTTCATCAGATGCTGCAAAGAAGCCTCCCACTGGGAAGAAAGAATCTAATGCTGTGTATGGTCAGCCTGATCGTAACAGAAGGCATCAGTCTGTTAGTACAGTTCATATTTCAAATCCAACTCCTGCAACAACAGAGCAGCCTCAAGGCAACCAACAGAGGGCTAGAAGACAGTTCACGAAGATCAACATGTCAATGGCTCAGGCATTGCAACACTTGTTGAAAGCTGAACTTATTACCCTGAGGGAGACCCCTCAGAATCCCAATGTTACCTCTCCCAAGTACAATCCCAATGCACGATGTGCATATCATTCAAACTGTCCAGGACATGATACTAATAACTGCTGGGTCTTGAAGAACAAAATTCAGGATATGATTGATGCTGGAGAAATTGAGTTTGATCCACCAGGTACTCCAAATGTGATTACAGCTCCAATGCCAAATCACGAGAAGACTGTCAACGCCATTGATGAAGATATTGATGAAGATCTGCATGTCTATTCAGTTATGGAGTTGAGCACACCATTGTCTGTTATCAAAAAGAGGTTAGTACAAGCTGGGATCTTTCCAGGTTGTCATGAAGATTGTCTATATTGTACCTATAAGCCGGATAGTTGCTTCATTTTGAGAGATGGGATTCAACATCTCATGGATAAATATACTATAGTGTTTGAAAGAAGACCAGCATCTGTAGAAAGTATGGTGGATCATCTGACTCAGGGTAAGAAGATTGAAGAGGTTGACATGGTTGACAAGGTACCACTAAGAATCACTTCAAAGGGTCCCATTAAAATCACTCATCAGGGCCCAATCAAGATTACTGCTGAAGGTCCTGTGAAAGTTGTTGCTGAAGCCAGAGTAGCTCCTCTGATCATTACCACTCCTGGTCCTATTCCTTATACATCTGACAAAGCTGTGCCTTGGCACTATGGGTCTGATGTTTACATCCATGGTGTCAAGCAGGAGCCTTTACCTGATATGCCTGTTGACATTGATAATATTGCTGGATCTAGCAAGATCACTCGTAGTGGAAGAGTCTTCTCTCCTCCAGTTGCTTCTAAGAGTGCAGTTACTCCTGCTGTTACTTCCACCACTGATGCTCGGGGCAAGGGTCCTGTTATTGAGCCTGTATCTACTGATATGCCAGCTGCTGATGACCTCTCTAAGCAGATGGAAGAAGTATTGAAAATCATTCGCAAGAGTGATTATGATATTGTTGATCAGCTGGGGCATACTCCCTCAAAGATTTCTATGCTCTCCCTGTTATTATGTTCTGAGGCTCATGCCAAGTCATTGATCAAGTTTCTAAAGATGGCTCATGTACCCAGTGCAATTTCTGTGGACCAGTTTGAGAATTGTGTTGCTCACCTGACCTATGACAACGGGTTAGGATTTTCTGATGCTGACTTGACCCCTGCCAAGAGGGATCATAACAGGGCCTTGCATATTTCAATTGAATGCAGGGGCACTACCCTGTCTCATGTGCTGATAGACAATGGTTCCTCTCTGAATGTGTTGCCTAAGGAAGTCCTGAACAAGCTGAGTCCTGAAGATACGGTATTGAAGCCCAGTAATATTGTGGTAAAGGCTTTTGATGGTTCTAGAAGAGTAGTGCATGGGGAAATTGATCTTCCAATCAAGGTTGGCTCTCAGGTGTTCACTGCTACATTCTATGTGATGGATAATCGTCCTTCGTACTCATGTCTGCTTGGTCGTCCCTGGATCCATGGGGCAGGTGCGGTGACCTCCACATTACATCAAAAGTTGAGATATCCGGTGAATGGAAAAGTTGTTACTGTCTTTGGAGAGGAAGAATACTTTGTCAGCCATGTAAACACTTTCAAGTATCTGGAAGTAGAAGGTGAATACATTGAAACTCCATGTCAGTCATTTGAAGTGGTCCCCTGGGCTGTTAAGGATTGTGTGACTCCTCCTGCTGTGAAGAAGGCTCCTGTGGTCATCAGAAACCCTCCAACAATGGCAATGGCCTCCCTCAATGATGCAAAAGCTGTGGTGGAAGAAGGTGGTTGTACTATTTGGGGTCAGCTTCCTGATATGCCATACAAGTCTGACAAGTTTGGTTTGGGTTTCACTGCAGAGTCCCAGAAGGCTGTTCGTCGTGCTCGTGCTGTTCGTATCACCAATCAAGGGGTTATCAATGCTGTGGGAGATCAAGATGAAGACTACAACTTGGAGGCATGGATTTTCCCTACTATGGGTGCTGGACTCAATAATTGGACAGCTGAAGATGTTATCCCTATCTCCTTTAGTCAGGAGTAAATACTATTACTGTGTTATGTTTTTAAATTTATAATTTCTGGAACAATTAAAACTTTCAAGCCCTGTGCCTTACCCGGGGCACAATGGTGTGCTTGTTACGGGTTGTCATTTCATTTGCATACTTCATTCAATAAAATCAGTGGACGTTTCGTTTTCGTAAATATTGTGTTCCTTGTCTTTCTTTTTCTTTTATTTTTGCTTTATCAGCTATGTGTTCTTACACACACCCACGTCACTAAAATGCAGACCCTCATCCACTCTGGATCCAGTTGATAACAGTTCTACTATTGCCAATTACAATTTCGAGAATCCGATCTATCAAACTGAAGACGGAAACGAGGACGATTGTGAAATACCTGTGGAGCTTGCTAGGTTGTTACAACAAGAAGAGAAAGCTATACAGCCACATGAAGAGCCAGTCGAAGTTGTGAATCTGGGAACTGAAGAAAACAGAAAAGAGGTCAAGATAGGGGCTGATTTAGAGGACAGTGTCAAGAGCAGGTTGATTCAGATGCTACGTGACTATGTGGAGATCTTTGCTTGGTCTTATGAAGATATGCCAGGGTTGGATACAGACATTGTGGTTCACCGTTTGCCAGTGAAAGAAGATTGTCGTCCAAAGAAGCAGAAGGTTCGTCGTATGCGTCCTGAAATGTCAGAAAAGATCAAAGCAGAGGTAATGAAACAGTTCAATGCAGGGTTCTTGGCCGTAACTTCTTATCCTCAGTGGGTTGCAAATGTGGTACCAGTTCCTAAGAAAGATGGTAAGGTACGTATGTGTGTAGACTACAGAGATCTGAACAAGGCTAGCCCTAAAGATGACTTTCCACTTCCTCATATTGATATTCTGGTAGACAACACTGCTCAGCATAAGGTATTCTCTTTTATGGATGGTTTCTCTGGTTACAATCAAATCAAGATGGCACCTGAAGATATGGAGAAGACTACATTTGTGACACAGTGGGGCACCTTTTGCTATAAGGTAATGCCATTTGGTTTGAAGAATGCAGGGGCAACATATCAGCGTGCTATGGTGGCTTTGTTTCATGATATGATTCATCATGAGATAGAGGTATATGTGGATGATATGATAGCCAAGTCTCAGAATGAAGAACAACATCTTGATCATCTGCACAAGTTGTTTGAGAGGTTGAAGAAATACAGGTTGAGATTAAATCCAAACAAGTGTACTTTTGGAGTTAGATCTGGAAAGCTCCTGGGTTTCATTGTCAGTGGAAAAGGTATTGAAGTGGATCCTGCAAAAGTGAAAGCTATACGAGAGATGCCAGCTCCCCGTACTGAGAAGGAGGTTAGAGGTTTCTTGGGACGATTGAACTATATTGCAAGATTTATTTCCCAATTAACTACCATCTGTGAGCCAATCTTCAAGTTGTTGAAGAAAGATCAGGTAATGGAATGGAATGATGAGTGCCAGACTGCCTTTGACGAAATCAAGAGATATTTGCTAGAACCTCCAATTTTAATGCCACCAGTTGATGGAAGACCCTTGATTATGTATTTAACAGTATTAGACAACTCAATGGGGTGTGTATTGGGGCAACATGACGAGTCTGGTCGAAAAGAGCAGGCAATATACTACCTTAGCAAAAAGTTTACCGACTGTGAAACAAGATACTCACTGCTCGAGAAAACTTGCTGCGCTTTGGCATGGGCTGCTCGCCGACTAAGACAGTATATGTTGACCCATACTACCTTGTTGATTTCGAAGATGGATCCAATCAAGTACATATTTGAGAAACCTGCTCTCTCCGGAAGAATTGCAAGATGGCAAATGATCTTGACGGAATATGATATACAGTATACTACTCAGAAGGCCATTAAGGGGAGTGTTGTTGCTGATCATTTGGCTCATCAAGCAGTAGGTGATTACCAGTCAATGAATTTTGAGTTCCCTGATGAAGACATTATGTCTATTACCAAAGAACCTGGACAATATGACGGACCTGAACAAGGATCCCGATGGACTATGGTTTTTGATGGTGCCTCCAATGCACATGGTAATGGTGTTGGTGTTGTGATTAGTTCCCCTGAAGGTTGTCATACCCCGATTACTGCCAGACTTTGTTTCTATTGTACCAATAACATGGCTGAGTATGAGGCATGTATCATGGGTATGCAAGTTGCTATTGATATGAAGATTCAGTTCCTTGAGGTGTATGGAGATTCAGCTCTGGTAGTAAGTCAGATTAAAGGAGATTGGGATACAAAGCATGATAATCTCATTCCTTACAGAGAACATGTGTTGTCTTTGATCCCACATTTCAAAGAGATTACTTTTGGACATATTCCACGAAGAGAGAATCAGTTGGCAGACGCATTGGCCACCATGGCATCTATGTTTGAGATCAGTTGGGATGATGAAGCTCCCAAGATTACCATTGATAGATTTGAGAAGCCTGCATACTGCAATGAGATTGACACTGAAGGGGCAGAGGAGAAGCCTTGGTTCTATGAAGTGAAAAACTATCTTGAAGCTCAGGAGTTCCCTGAAGGGGCATCTGTCAAAGATAGGAAGTTCCTGAGAAGGTTTTCTGCTAAGTTCTTTCTGAGTAATGGCATTCTGTATAAGCGTAATCATGATTCAACTATGCTTCGTTGTGTGGATAAGAAGGAAGCTACAGAAATTATGGAAGAGATGCATGATGGGACCTTTGGCACTCATTCTAGTGGTCATACTATGGCAAAGAAGATTTTGAGAGCAGGTTACTATTGGTCTACCATGGAAGCTGATTGCTATCAACACTCCAGAACATGTCACAAATGTCAAATCTATGCTGATAAAGTACATGTACCTCCATCTCCATTGAATGTGTTGACTGCTCCTTGGCCCTTTGCCATGTGGGGCATTGATATGATTGGTGAGATCAAGCCTACTGCTTCTAATGGGCATCGTTTCATCCTGGTTGCTATTGATTACTTCACGAAGTGGGTAGAGGCAGCTTCATTTGCATCTGTGACTAAGAATGTTGTGGCTCGGTTCATTAAGAATAATCTCATATGTAGGTATGGTATCCCTGAAAGGATTATCACTGACAATGGCTCTAATCTGAACAACACTATGATTACTGATCTCTGTACGCAGTTCAAGATTAAGCATCACAACTCTTCTCCGTATCGTCCAAAGATGAATGGGGCAGCTGAAGCTGCTAATAAGAACATTAAGAAGATTGTACAGAAGATGACTGTTACTTACAAGGATTGGCACGAGATGTTACCATTTGCTCTGCATGGTTATCGTACTACAATACGTACTTCAACAGGGGCAACCCCATTCTCCTTAGTCTATGGTATGGAAGCAGTTCTGCCTATTGAAGTTCAGATCCCCTCCTTGAGAATTATGAAGGATGCAGGCTTGGATGAAGATGAGTGGATTCAGACTCGACTTGACCAGATAAATTTGATTGATGAGAAAAGGTTAGCAGCAGTTTGTCATGGCCAGATGTACCAGAAACGGATGATCAAAGCTTTTAACAAGAAGGTTAAGCCAAAGGTATATCAGGCTGGTGACTTGGTAATCAAGCGTATCATATTACCACAGGGTGATCCTAGGGGCAAGTGGACTCCAACATATGAGGGACCATTTGTAGTCAAGACAGTGTTCTCAGGAGGTGCCATGATACTGACTACAATGGATGGTGAAGACTTCCCACAACCTGTAAACGCAGACATAGTTAAAAAATACTACGCATAAAAAGAGACCCGCTAGGTTGACAGGCCTAGGCAAAAATAAGGGCATCCCGGCAAACCAAAAGGGTTTGGGCAAAAATTAGGGATATATATATAAAAAGATGTACACCCGGCAAGTCGAAAACCTGAAAAGGCGGCTTGGGCAAAAAAGGGTATCCCGGTGGATTGAAAACCTGAAAGGGCAATCCAGGCAAAAGTTAGGGATTAAAGCGTATGACTATGTCTCGTTTGGATCACTCATGAAACTGCAACCAGTTGTACTACTTACTCAAGCTCAAACAGATGAAGCTCAATCCAAGCGTTTCCGTCTCAACAGCAAGAAGATGAGATACTTGAGTGGCAATAGTAGAATTGAAACTCAATAGGATTATTTCCCACATAGCTGATTCTTTTTGTAAAACTTCATGACAAAATTCTCTTACTAGGGTTTATGTCTCCTTGTACAAACTTACCCGTGTATGGGTCACTTTTGATATAAATAAATTCCATCTTTTGAATCCAGATTTACTTTTACCCTATTTACATAAGCGAAACGTCCATTGGTTGTGTTTGAATGTATGTATGCCTTTGAATATGATTGATGTTTACCAGAAATGCATGTATGCTTTTAATATGATTGATGTTTACCAGAAATGCATGAAAATGCAGTAATAGTATTTACTAAGGACGAACGAGGGAAGGATTTCAACGAAGCTTCGCCGGTTCATCTTTACAAGGCAGTTACAAACCATCAGTAGGACTAATCCATTTTCACAAAGTCTAATCTCCCCTGGAATTTATATCCATCTCTTTTATCCTCATACGGATATACGGGAAATTACTTTCCAATAAGGGCACGATGAACGAAGACGAGATGTTATACTTATCCTACTATCAAACGAAAACGAAGGTTATCTATACCCTACTATCCCCAACAACGGGAGGTTATCTCTACCCTACTGTCCCCAACAACGGGAGGTTATCTATACCTTGTTATCCCCAACAATGGGAGGTTATCTATACCTTGTTATCCCCAGCAGACGAAGGGTTATATATTCTTCAACAACGAATCGGGATTTATTTTCCTTGGCCAGCAGTTGTTATACAAGGATATCCAGACACTTCCAGCAGTGTCATATCATACATGCATCATTTACATCATACCATAACATATATGTCTATAGTACATTACCTAAGTGCATCATGTCATACATGCATACATAAAGCATAAACTAATGTTGTTATACAGAATGCTACCTTGTTTTCAGGTTAATTATCCAACAAACAAGCTTATGATCTTTGGGACTGCTTTATTGTAACCTCAGGGTTACTTTATCCTCCTGATGAGCTTCTTATTACTTTGGGACTGCTTTATTGTAACCTCAGGGTTATTTTATCCTCCTGATAGCCTCTCATGACTTCAAGACTGCTTTAGAGCTACTGATTGCTCTATCCTCCTGAAATCATCCTATTACTTCAAGACTGCTTTAGAGCTATTCATTGCTCTATCCTCATGAGGTCATATTACTACTTCAAGACTGCTTTAGAGCTATTCATTGCTCTATCCTCCTGAAGCCATCTAATTATTTCAAGACTGCTTTAGAGCTATCCATTGCTCTATCCTCCTGAAATCATTACTTCAAGACTGCTTTAGAGCTATTAATTGCTCTATCCTCCTGAAGCCATCTAATTATTTCAAGACTGCTTTAGAGCTATTCATTGCTCTATTCTCCTGAAATCATTACTTCAAGACTGCTTTAGAGCTATCCATTGCTCTATCCTCCTGAAATCATTACTTCAAGACTGCTTTAGAGCTATTGATTGCTCTATCCTCCTGAAGACATATCACATTATTATTTCAAGACTGCTTTAGAGCTATTAATTGCTCTATCCTCCTGAAGCCATCTAATTATTTCAAGACTGCTTTAGAGTTATCCATTGCTCTATCCTCCTGAAATGACATTATTATTTCAAGACTGCTTTAGAGCTATCCATCGCTCTATCCTCTTGAAATCATTACTTCGAGACTGCTTTAGAGCTATTGATTGCTCTATCCTCCTGAAGACATATCCCATTATTATTTCAAGACTGCTTTAGAGCTATTCATTGCTCTATCCTCCTGAGGTCAGATTTATCACTACAAGACTGCGTTAGGGTTATCATTATTGATTGCTCTATCCTCATGAAGACATGCTGTTACATCAGTATTACTCCAGACTCCTGACAGTTCTCATTATACTACTGAAGAACTTTCCCCTAGTGGCATCTTTAGGCCCACTCAATCATGTTCAACCAACCATCAATATCACTCCATGCACTGGTGAGTGCAAATTTTTGGGCTTTTGTGTTCAATCCCCTTCAACCTTCCAGGTTACGACTGGCAAATATACCAATCTAACCCCTCAGGTTTCAGAAAATTGAACAGGGGCAGCTGTTGCACCCCAAAATTTGCCCTCACTTCCAAGACTTCAAGTGGGCTTCATAACATCTTATATGTGTATAAGAACCCCCATGTCAAGTTTCAAGACTTTTCTCAAAAGTTTGCTCAGTCAGATGATCAGATAAGTCAAAAGTCTTACAGGAGGATTGTTCGGAATTCAGCAATATTTACCATTTTTATATCTAAATGTTCTCTCTATTCAAGTTCAAATTCGGGCTAACATTTCAAGATTTGAATTTCACCGTGAAGGATACATTTCATTATGGGGAAATGAGCTTCAAGACCAATCGATTCCAAGTTTGAGTAAATCAGTCGCCAGAGGATTATTCAAGTTTAGGAAGTCACCATAATCATCAGGAAGTGGGTTGGTTTCTTAAGAAGTTCAGTTGTTTGTATGGGATTATTATGATCGAGCATCGCAGAGACAAGACACGAATCATGGTGATTAAGGCTCCTTGTGCCATCAAGTATTTGTTGTTATAAACATGAGATAAAATTCGAGGGATCCCAAGCGACATCCGAGTTTGGTCTGTATTATTTAGAGCGCGATTGATGAAGTTCATTTGGTTAACATTGAATTTACGTGTTTGACAAAGTTCAAATCAAAAGTCAAAATCAAATTGCTATATAACCCAAGTACTGATTCAGGTTTGGAAATTTAAAAACTCAAGTTATTAATCCTCACAAAGACTCAAGTCAACACTCCAAAGTTAAGGAAAACTCATTGTGAGCATTGCTTCAATCTTTTAATTGGGGATCACGTTGAAGTTTCCATACCATCAAGGGCCTTATCCGCCAAGCCTAAGACACCATACTCGAACAGATTCACGTTTAACAGGACACAATTAACGTTTAACAATGCAGAGAAAAAACATGAAGCACTAAATAATAATGGGTTTGGTACATGTATTGTTTTTGTCATGGACCTGTGAGCCAAAGTTCAAATACTTACAAATATCCACTTAATTAAATGCCTACAAGTTCTCACGAATCCATTCACATATACAAGAGAAAGCGCCTACAATCATTATCATGCCAGACCGTTTTTAAATTAATGGAGACGTCCTAAGTTCACACCAAGGCCAAAGAAAAGTCTTCTGGTGTGGAGTTATGCTGGTATTGAGTTATGCAGGAAGTGTGTAGTGAACTAGCCACCTTTGATCGCCCTTCGACTGGCACCAAGAAGCTCCCCATGCGAGATACGTATCCTCGCGGGCTAGAAAAGCAGTAGCATGCCATCGAACATTCCGCCACCGGTGAGAGTTTTTGATAACACCAAGAATCCGTTACTGCTTAGATCTTAAACCTCTTGCCGAAGAGACCAATTCAGGGAATTCAAAAGTCTGTAGTACCAGCCAATTCATAACCTGCATAATCACAATAACATCGTCAAATACGCCCACGACAATGAAGACAACCGGGCCTTGTACAATCAAATATTTTGATTACCTTATCGGTCTGTGCTCCAACTATTTGACAGCAAGATTCATGTTCAGTTGCATCGGTCCCATGGACAGACATGCCAAAATAGGAGCTCCCGTTAATGACTCGTTCCCTACGCTTGAATAAACGGTCCTGCAAACAAAACTGGTAGCCCAACACCTATGGAGAATTACATCAATGATCTTATGGATAATATTAATACTATCTAAGTTTCCACCCAAAACAAATATGATTTCTAGCCTGCCAAACTTCGTCAATTGTCTCCCACATTTAAGGATTTTCTGCTTGCTGTCATTACCTCTGCAGAAGAATTCCTGCACGCAACTAGTCAAGAAAGTAATTTTGATGCTCCAATCAAAGCTTGTCCTGTTGAGACCTGCACATAAAATCATGTAACTTTAACACAGTAGATCTTGAAATAGAATTTGAGCACAACAGTCAATACAGCAGCAACAGCAGTTAACTTAGCAAGGTTATGCATAGCAAGCCAGTTGTTCATTACCCTCCCGTTTTGATGTATTGAAGTTTCGTAACCGCGTTCTGCACTCAGGAATTCAATGAGTAAGCACAGTGTCTTATGAGTGAATTGGCGGCAAAACACATTTCTAGATAACAGTGAATATTGGATGCAATGTTTCTCTTTGAGAACCGACCCCAGCGCACGGTTGTTGCTGCTGTCTTGGCAGCTGAAGGTTTTTCCCTAATTGACTCTGTCCACGGCGAATGCCCATCAGCAGGCACATGAGCATATCCAGATCAAAGAGCAGTCCTATGCAATTATTAGCTACCTGCACCTCTTGGTCACGCGATACCCTCACTTTTTCTCCTCAAATTGCAAATACTGTTATCGCCACTACAATACGACACCCTGTGTCAAGGGGTTAAACTTGAAGTGCTGACTGCAATTGCCGGTGAAGCTAACACCTACGAGATAATAGCAGAACCATATGAATATGTTGTAACAAGTATGGTGTAATTGCCATTATTGATTAGCTCCTTCAAGATGTTGGAAAGGGATTATCTTACCTCTGAAAAGCTGGTGCGTGTGAAAAATCTCCTAGGCAACATCTTCATTGGAGGCAAGATTGTAATACTAACATCAGTAGCAGCGGTGTCCTGAAGTTTTGATTGAGTTTGCTGTGTTAGAGTAAGAGTAAAGATGACAGCGGTGAGGGCGATGACTTGTGCAGTACCTTACCCCAGTTCCCCAAACACCACCACCAAGACGGAACCAAAACTTAAGAACTATTGGGAACAAGAGGAAGATACCAGTAAAAAAAAGAAACTCAGCCACATCCCTCACTGCTGTTAGTGAACCAGCTGTTATCGAAAGCTGACGTCTGCTGATGAAGTTCCATACCTGTAAGCACAGTAAAAATCAACAACTTTCAAAATTGTCGGAATCACTTTGGCTACGGAAGAAAGCATTTGTTTTCATTCCAACCTGCCCAAGCAAACACCCGCTGTCAACACAGCCCATGCTTCAGCAACAACCTCTCCTCCAGTTTCTGTTGTGCTTGGTCCTTGAGATGGCTTGAGGCGCAACTTAGATGTGCCAACTGTGACATCCTCAAAGGCAGCCATCAAACCTGCAAGACGAATTTAGGAGATACTTCAGCAGTTACCAATGATAAATATATACACCCAAATAAAACCTGCAACAATAGATGAATGCAAAATTACCGGCGTACATTTCGATTTAAGGCTCGAATTCAGCCAGAATCTAAACCAAATCGTCCAAGCGTGATAAATGGATCATCCTACAACGTTACAGCTCTGCCATCCCTGATTCTCGAAGACGTGATACAATGCGAAAACAACATTAGTTTAGGAATTGGCAAAATAACTTAATGTTGGAGGAACAAACATTGCAGGTATGCATCAATTTGAAGAAAATACCATATGAACCGAGTTTGGATGGGAAAGAAATATACCCTGCACAAAGAGAATGGTTACATCTGTTGCTCTTCATCACCAACTCTTCCATCGAAGTTCCTACCAGACACCTCAACACGAGTTTTCCTCTCTGGGCTTCTAATCCCTCTTTTGGCCCAAAAACCATTGCTGTTCACACCTGTCGAATGTCAAACGTGAGTTAGTAAACCATCAGATATTCATTTGAAAATAAAAGATTCAGAAAGAAATCAAATCCTCTGATCATTAAAACACGACATCAATCAGATTGATACAAGAGATCACAATTTGGAATTTTCATTAACATACATTATTGCAATCAGACGAAAAAGGGAATCTTCAAACCTAATTTATCCCAATTTGGAAAATTCAATCAGCATTCAAAACTTACTTCAATCAGATCCCCACACCAAATCTCGATTGAAAGTCTATATAAAGAGAAGGAGGAGAACATTCATAAAACCCTAAGAGACACGCGGAGAACCCTCACAACGAAAAACCCTAAAACTCTAAAATTGGACGGAGAAACAACTTATCTTGCCAACCGTCGAAATCGTCGCCGCCGCCGCAAATCCTCCACCGACGAAGCATCCCTTTCAGCACCGCAATCGTCGTTGCCGTTGATCCTCGGTAAAATTCCACCCTCTGTGAGATTATTGAATGTTTTGATTGTGTTGTTGTTATTATAGGCTGAGTAAAGTAGCGAAAAGGATTGAAAATGAGGATGAAAGCAGAAGGAGAAGCGAACACCGTTTGAATCGAAAGAGGTGATAGAGGGAGACGATGCAGATCCGATTTGGGGGAAGACGGAAGGGACTTAGGGTTCCGGCGTTTTCCCTTCTTTGTTTTTTTTAATTTTGTTTCTAATTGGATAATTGCACGCGACACGTACACACTACACAGGCTCCATTAACCTCATTAATCTCTAATTAACCTAAAATCAACCTTAATTAATCTTTTAATTAAACTGTATTTTTAATTATTTAATGAAATAATTAAATTGTTTTCTAAGTAAGTTTTTTGTTTAAATCAATTTTCTGTCTTTTTATTTTAAATAAAAATAATAATAATTATTATTATAACAAACTTTTATCTAATATAATTCAAATCTTTTAGTTGATTATTATTAAAAATTGTTAATTTCTTATTATTATAATATTTGGATTAATTTTATTTATTCTTATTCACTAACCCATTTATATTCTAATCATGCTTATTATTTTGTTAAATATTGCTTACTAACCCCTTTTATTATTTATTATCGCTTATTTATATTTACTTATTATTTTGTAATTATTTCTCGGATGTAAAGTTGTTTAATTATTTAATTATTATTATGGTTAGTAATTAGGGAGTGTAACAACATGTATGTAATGTATTAAAATAAATTTAGATCACTTTTAAATAAAGATAATTAAAATAAACACGTCACACACGTAAGTCGATTTTAATCGCCGTCTCACTTCCTAAGGATATCCCTCAAGTTGCCTACGAATACTGGTTAAGTGGGGTGTATAAAGCAAGTCCCTCAAAATGGAAAAATCATCAAAGTCCCTTATGGTTGCCTTTACGAATCGAGTCCCTTTCGAAAAATGATGATAGTCCCTCCAGTTTGCTTATTACACCCCGCAATGGCCTTCAAAAATCCAATTGCCCCTCACATGTCCCTTAACATCCAAAGTAAGGACTACCTACTCCATTATAGTAGGGATAGTCTTACTAAGGAAAGGATAAAGAATAAGAAAGACCTTAAAACATTAGGGTAGGCTACTCCTAGATACTTGCTCACTTCAAAACTTTTTCACACTTAAACAAATTTTCAACAAGTTTTCAAACAAGTTCTTAACACATCCTTACATGGATTATTTATTAACTATTCTGAAAATTTTCTATTCACACACTACACTTTCAAAACAATTCAAAAGTGAGCTTAAGTACCTAAGAGCCCATGGATAACCATGGATGAAAAGGGTGCTAACACCTTCCCTTTTCATAACCTACCCCCCGGACCCAAAATATTCTCTAAGGTCTTTCCTGTTCTTTTATAACCTTTCCTTATGGATAAAATAAAAGTCGGTGGCGACTCTTGCTATCCGCAACATTGTTTAAAGTCAGTTCTCCCACCGTGTTACACCATGGCTCTGGCGAAGTATTCCCATCGGCTGGTTGGTCGGATTGGCTCGCCGACTAGGTCGGGTCCTTCGGGAAGGCCGAATTCTCTGTCCGTGAACCAATCCTCGGGGCGGCTGACACAAAGTGCGACCTGGAGTCTGCTGTCGTCCTCTAGAGAGAGGAGTTCCTCGATTTTCTTGGCCTTGGGGGTTCGCCTCCCCAGGCGTATCTCTTTAGGTGACCGTCTTTGATCAGAATTTCGATCGCGTCCTTGAGATGGATGCAGTCTTCGGTCACGTGCCCGTGGCTTCTATGCAATCAGAAGTATTTCGATTTGTCCACATTGGGTTTGGGGGGTGTCGGTCACGGAAAACGGACACCTCCCTGGACGAATTCGGTTTTGGCGCATTCGGCTAGTATGCGCTCGCGGGAAACGACCAAGGCCGTGTACTCCGTGAATCGACCTGCAGGGCCGCGTTGTTCGCGTTGTTCGTGGGGCTCGCGGGGGCGATCTTCGCGACGACGGTCCCCTCCCCGTCGATGGCTCGAGGCTCCGTCATCTCGATGCCCGCGAGGGGCCTCCCTGTCTCGGGTGTCTCGAGCAGAGTTGGCCGCTTGTGTTTCTTCGAATCGAATATAATGCGCGGCTCTGTCGAGGAAATCTTGGAGGGAGGTTGGCCGGTGTATGCCTACGGTTTCATAGAACTTGGAGTCGTGGCGTAGACCCTGCTCCATTAGGTAGCGCTTCATCTCGTCTGACGTTGTTACCTGCACTGCTTCCCGGGTGAATCTTTCGATGTACTTTCGGAGAGGTTCGTCGGGGCCTTGGATTATCGCCCCGAGGACGGCTTCTGTCTTTGGGTGCCGCCGGGACGCCGTAAAGTGTTTGGAGAACAGGTCCTTCAGGACTCTCCACGACGTGACTGATTCGGGCTCCAAACTTTTGTACCACGTCATGGCGCCTTTCCTCAGGGTCGTCGGGAATAGCCTGCACTTGATAGCTACTCGGACATTTCGGTAGTCGAGCATGGCTTCGATGTCCTCCAAGTGATCGTCTGGGTCGGATGTGTTGTCGTACGTCGATAGTGTCAGGGGCTTCTCCAACCCGTGGGGGATGGGGGCAGCCATGATTTCCCGGGACAGCGGAGTGCGATAATCATCCTCGTCGCTAGGAGCAGGTGACTGATGAGGAGACGAGCCGTTTAGAATAGGCACCTGGTTTCGGGTTCTCGACCTCCTGCCCGGGGTTTCGCCGCGAGGATCCCTGGCCGGGATCGCTGTAGTGTTCTGGCGCCTCTCGTGAACTAGTCTTGCTGGGGACCTAGTGCGTTCTTGCACCACCTGCGTTCGGTGTCTCTCCAGCCGCGGTCGGAGATTTCTGGGTTGAGGTGAGGGACTCCTCGAGCCTCCGTTCTGGTCTTCCCGCGCGGGGGGGGGGGGGGGGGGGGGGACCTCAGAGGGCCTACCCGCTCCAATCCGTGCGTTCTGCTGGAACAACAGCTGGTTCGTCTGGTTGATGGCCGCAAAGAGGGCGGCCACCATTGGGTCTGCTCCCGCTGGGATAGGAACGTGTTGGAATGCTGCCGGGCTCGGGGGCCGGCGGTCGGCCTGGTGCAGCCGCTCTGCGGATGACGGTGAGGTAGTTTGACCGTCTCTCTCGTCGGTCTCCGCCGGACGCGATGTTTCCATCTGCTTGCTTCCGTTGGTGGTGACGTTGAGCACAAAGTCGTGCGGGGTGTCGTCGCGGTGTGGGCTAGCCATGACCGTGGAGTGTTGGTGAAACTTTGGTTTTCTGCTCGGAGTAACGGGGAAGTTTCTGTTCCCACAGACGGCGCCACTGATCTGACCTGATCAGAAGGGGATCACGGGCTGGCCACACGCTGCTGGACTGCTGCTTGTTCACCGGTGGTGAGGAGAAAAAAAGGGGGGTGTACCTGCAAGACATTCCGATGGCAAAGTAAGGAATTGGGTAGAGTGAGAGCAAAGTACAGAAAAGGGGTAATAAGTGTGTTACCTGACCCTCTTGTGAAAGAGGGTATTTATAGAGAGACCCCAGCGCTGGGCCAACGGTCACTTATGTTGGGCTGAATTGGCAGGCCCAACCCAGGTGACTGCTAGGGCTTACGTGGCGTAATGAAGACCAGGACGTGGTCTTCGCCCTAGTCCAACTGCTCCTTGATCTCCGGAAAGTGGGTTTGACCTGCTCTTTCGGAGGTGGGCAGTTGGTTGATGACGTGTCCCCGCTGGGGGGAGCACGTGGAGAACGTGTGAAGGACACATAGTCCTCCCCGACAGGGGAGCGAGTTCTGCCCGCGGAGGGGTGTGCGCGAGGACGTTGGGGAACCAAGGGCACGGGGAGTGTCGTCCGCGGAGGGCCCTCCGTTCGGCCAACTGGGGGCGCCGAGGACGCTTCGAGGTGTGCCGCTCCGCTTGGCGGAGAGCGTGTCCCGCCCGTCCTAATGGGGAGTGTGCCCGGTCAAGCTATTACCCTCTTTGGGCCTTGTGCGTTATTGGGCTGGACCGCGAGGCTGGGCCCAGGCAAGAACAATAATGTATAATATACTAATGATATTTAAATGATTTTTATAATTTATTAACAAATATAGATATCCGCAGGAAGAAATATCATTAAACATGTATCTATATCTATTAACAAACAAGTATTTAAATACCCATTTTTTTTATGATCAGATACAAATTTTTTTGTTATCCCTAATCATATTATAGTGTTAAGTTATTTTAATTTAAGTTATGTAATTTATTATCAAATGTTAGTTAATGTTCACGTTGCACTTTAAGAAAATCAATAATATTAGCAACAAAAAATTATGAAGAAGACATCTAATAATATACAAATAATATAAAAGATATTTAAATATTAAAATATAAATAATTTTAATATATAATTTCATATAAAAATTTAATCAATTTTTAATATATTTAAATAAATAATAAACTAAAATATATAACAAACTAAAATTGTACTTACTTTAAAATATTAACTATTAAATAAATATTTTGAGTTAGAAATAAACTATATATATATATATATATATATATATATATATATATATATATATATATATATATATATATATATATATATATATATATATATATATATATATATATATATATATATTTATTTATATATTTATATATTTGAAAATAAACCACGAGGAGTAAAATGGCTTAGTGATAGGTGCCTCTTTATGCATAAGATTATTTGTTCAACAACATTTGGCTACAAAAATTTAAACTTTTACAACTTTCAATTTTTATAAACAATAAAGTAACAATACACTAAATCTTCATGTTAAAAAAATTATAGATATTAACTTATAAATTTTACTAAAATACACTGACAGTATTAACAGTATATATTAATTAATCTTTTAATTTATTATCTCTTTTAAAAATAATAACATTTTTTGTGTTGAACAATTTAATTTTTTTATTTTTATTTTTATTATATTTCAAAAAAAAAAGGTGTACCATACCCAAAAAAGTTAAAATAACTAGCCCAATAGTCAATTATATAGATTTTTTATTCTCAGTTGTAAGACTCTTAGGGTGTGTTTGGTTTGGGGTAGATGGAGGGGAGGGGAGGGGAGGAGAATTTTTAATTAAATATGTTTGGTTCAAATTTTAGGAGGGGAAGGGAGGGGAGGGGAGGGGAGCAAAATCCCTCCAAAACACATTTTTTGGTTCCCTCCGAATTGGGGGGATTTGGAGAGGAGGGGAGGGAATATGAGTTTTGATATTTAAAAATTATTATATTTACTAAAATATCCTCAATTTAATTTTATTATTTCAAAACTATTTGTTATCTTTTGTGTTACTGTTTTTTCTCGATTGTTTTCATCAACTTATTATAATTGTTCTTCACCTTCAAATTATTTTATAACTTTTATAATTAATATAAATCATAATCATTATCTTTTTTTATAAAAAGAATTATGTTTCGTTATATTTGTTTTTTTCTTTTACTTTTGTTATGTACTCTATCATATTTTCTTTTATATCAAATTGTAAACCATATCATTCTATTTTTTTATATTCATTTTATTAAATATTTTGAACCATTAATATTTAGTAATAAGTTATTTTATATATTTGTTTTGTTATATGATTTATCACAATTTAAACGATATTATTGGCGTATAGTTTAATTTATGTTGGAAAGTTATAAGTCGAATCGATTGTACTCAATTTTTTTAACTTTATGTGACAAATAAATATTTTTTTAATCACTCAATATTATAAATTTTATTACCAACAAAAATGCGCACGGATTTTTCACATTTTAATATCATATGACTTATATAAGATTATAAGGATAAAAATGTAAATTATTAATAAAACTCCTCCCCTCTCCTTCTGAACCAAACACATTTTTAATTAAAATCCCTCCCCTCCCCTCCTCTCTTTTGAACCAAACACTTATTTGATTAAAAAATTCCTTCACCTCCCCTCCCCTCCATTAAAATCCCTCCCCTCCCCTCCCCCTCATTTGAACCAAACAGACCCTTAAGTTGAGTTTACTACGAGATAGTAAAACGAAATAGCTCATGCTGTTGCAAAAGTAGCCATATCAAGCGCGGATAGTGTCGTTGATCTCCACGTTATAATTTTTTCTTCCCCAATATGAAGTAAATGATAGCCTATTGAACATATTTGTGATCAAGGGACAGAACTTGAACTCCATTCAAAAGAGGCAAAACAATAACCTTATTGAAAAAAATAACCATGATCCAAGGGAAAGAACATGAACCCCATTCACAAGAGGTAAAAATAATAACCCTACTGAATAAATACTCATGATCCAAGGGAAAGAACATGAACTCCATTCACAAAAGTAAAAAATAATACAATTTGAGATAGCATACAAGATTAAAGTAGCAACCAAGGAATATTGGATGATTACCAGAAAAACAGTACGATCGGAAGAACCACTAAGAAGAATATTTCGTAAAAGTTCACTCCAAGCGACAACATGAACCTGTGAGATGATTATATATTGAGCCAGTATATTTAGACAAAAAGACATCATCTAGTTTAATTCATTCATACCTTGTCTGAGTGATTGTTTATGGTAGTAACACATTCTCTGGTGCCCAAGTCCCAAATCTTAATTTGTTTATCAGCACTAGCACTTGCCAAAAGTTTCCTATGAATGCCAAGACAAGTGATATTAAAAAAAATAAAAAAAATAAAACTTTGAAGTTCCATAAAGGAATTGGATTCTCTCCTTTTTTATATATCGTGTCATCTCTCATGTTTCTAATTTAACTGTTCAGAATTTATAATGAATAATTAAATAAAAAAAGTCATTTAATAGGAGAGAGAAATAGATAAGTAATTTGTCTACTTTTTTTATTTAATTATTCATTATAAATTCTGAACCGTTAGATTAGAAACATGAGAAATGACAGAATATATAAAAAAGGAGAGGATCCAAATCCCTAAACTTTTGTTTGGTTTTAGTGAACGTTATTCATAGTATAAATTGTGATGCATCCTAAACTTTTGTTTCGTTTTATTGAACGTTACACATTTGTTTGTTTACCTGACTGTCTCAATTGATACTGAGGTAATTACATTACTAGATTAATTTGTTTGACCTTAAATAATAGGTCCTTTATAGTAAAATAGCTATTAATGTTATCATTTACATTCCAATATTTAACAGTTATCCATAATACTCTAATTAGGTTAAACTATTTTTTCTGATTGTTTTATTTTTCTTTTTCAATATATTTGTATTTATAATTAGGTATTTTTAAACCAATTCATAGAAAAAACATATTGTTTCTGCAACATTAAAAGCATGCATCATAGTCCACAAATTTAAAGAGTTATATTCAGCCTCTCAAAAATTTACTTGTAAGTTTATATTGTAGATAACATAACATAACATGTTTCTATAATTGATTTAAATTTTAAACTTTTCTTTTACTGCTATTATTATTCAATCCAAACATCTTATGCACATTAATATTGGCGCATAGCATAGTTTCACATATCAAGTGGAACCCTCAAAACTCTGAACTTGTTTTTTTCATGCTATTATAATTATTGTTAGGGTAAAATAAACTTGTTTTTGATGTTTCAGTTTAGATGGCTTGTACATGGACAAAATTGTTGGTGTATGCTAGCTTTGAGTATGCGTCAAGACCCATTCATGATACTCATATGACTCATGCATGATACTCATACGACACGTGACCCACTTCATACATTTCTTGAATAAATCTCAAACACGCGGTAAAATTTGTCTAAGCAATGTTAATCGATGAAGATATAAAGAATTTTAATTTGATTAGAACATTTTAAATGTTAAACGCTATGTTATTTCTTTTTTTTTATGCAAATACATGATAAAGTACATATTACCTCCCTTCCCTTCAATCCCTCGAATCACTCTCAGGTAGCATTCAACACCGAAAACGGCGGGTAAGTTGTGTTTATATATACAATAGTATGTATATTTTCATAGATGGGTCCTATAAACATTAAATTGAAAGGACAAAAAGTATTACTTTTTTGTATAAATCTTTCTATACATTTGATAGAATATTATAATTTTTTTGTTCTATCAAATTTTTTTTATAAATATTTTAAGTAAGTGCGGGGTCTTAAAGCAACTTTAAGGCATGATTGTTAAAACAAAATTTTGTAAAGCTTACGTGAGTAATAAAAAATTTGCATTATAGTAGAGCTGACATGATATTTAGTTAACTAAAGTTTAATTTTCATTATCTATATAGTTAACGTTAACTATTCAATGTGAAATATATTATAATATTATTTAATATTAATAAAATATTCTAACAACATTAAAGTAACGACATGATATTTGAAAATAGTAACGGTCATATTACCATTTTTTACCTTCTATAAATTCTATAGAAACATTAATTTTTTTTACCCACAATTTTACTTCTAAACTTTTTCTTTCAATTTCCAATCTTATTTATTTATCAATAACCTTTTAAATAACACAAAAACTAATCAATCAACATATACATTCCCACTTAAAACCAAAACCATGTTTATAACCATGTTTATATGTTTTTTTTTCTAAATAACACAAATTTAACATGTTTGATTTTTTTTAAAGTAACTTTTGATTTTAAATCACTTTTTACATGAATGCATCCAAACATAAACACATTTTACTAAACTTAAATCTATTAAAATCAATTCTACTAAACTCAATTTTATCAAAATCAATTATGTACACGCCAATTCAAACACAAAATAAATCAACCATGACCAAACAAACTAATACTAACATGAATTTTTAAAACTTTGGTTTAAAAACATAAACCTTTAGTTTAAAAACATAAAACTTTAAACGACATGCATATATTTGAAAATACCTTAACTTATAACTTAAGGAATCTTTAAATGAAACTGAACTTTAAAAGTGAAAAAATACGCAAATAAACGTAAAAATTTCAACTTCAAGGTTTGGAGTGGTTTTATATAAACAAAAATAAAGTTTAATATGACATTTGATTTATAGTTATGGAAGATGAGACTTTTGGTTCAATATATCTACCACCAAATTGAGTCTTTTATGTTGTTTTCACAATTATAGGATTTATTGAAGAAAAATCATGAGATTTAGAGTTAAATCATGAGGTTTTTATAATACTCTACGTTGTGTGTATTGAAGAGAAAACATGAGGGGTAAAGTTAAATCACAAGGGTCATATGGTACTCTTCATGAGTTGTGTGTATGGTGGAGAAATCATGAGACTTATAGTTAAATCATACTCTATTTTGTGTGTATTGAAGAGAAAACATGAGGATTAAAGTTAAATCACGAGGGTCATATGGTACTCTATATGAAAATGTATTTTTTTTTATGTATTATTGTTGTGAATTTTGTATATTTTTAATTTTATAATAAAATATATTTAATATTATTTCTAAGTTTTTAAGGTAAATTTTATTTTAAAAAATTGTATGCATTTTAATTAAAATAATTAAATTAATGGTAACTTGAATAAAAAATATAAAATGTGGGGTCAAGTTTTGGTTTCTTATAGACAACCATCATTAAAGTAAAAATCACTCAAATCAACTATAAAATTTTTAAATCAAAACACTTTGGACCCACAAAAAATATTTTAGTTTACCCATTTAGTTTACTCTCATTAAAGATGCTCTTAGACACTGCCGATTTTCAAATAAAATTGATTCATGCCCATCTGCTTAAGTAAAGTTTGTTGATCTTTAAATTTAATTTTTTTAGTTGTTGAGAATGACTAGGAATTAAGTTTTAGTGTTGCTTTTCTCTTTTTGTTAGGAACCCACCTGAACCATCGTCATGGTTGGGAGAAAGTTCGGTAAGAAAAATTGTAAACTTGTTAAGTTTTTGTTATCTGTTAAAGCTTTTAATCATTACTATTTAGATTATTTTAATGTTATATTAAACCTTTATTTATTTGCTTAGATCACTGTCTAAATATATTTATCTCATATTATATCCTAATATCAATTTCAATATTCCTCTTTCCTATAAAACTTTTATATTATTTAGAATTTGTGAGTATTAAGAGTTTTACATAAGGTAATATATGGAATGAACATGTGTTTATAAATGTGGATAATCTTCACTCTACCATTCGATTTTGTAGGCTTGAGTTAGGTCCCAACCACAGTCTATCTCAACATGTGAATTTATTTGGTTAAAATAGTTGTTCAAAGAACTTCAAATTGAAGAAGCAAAAATAATATATTTATTTGTGATAATCAAACCGCATTGCACATTGTTTAAAATTTGTCGTCCATGAGAGGACTAAATATATTGAGATAGACTGTTATGTTGTCAGAGAAGATGAGTCAGGTGACATTGTTTTTCATGAGAGAACCAAACATATTGAGATAGACTATATTGTCACAAGTTTTGTCAACACTAATGATCAATTGACAGACGTGTTTACAAAATTTCTGTGAAGTTTTAGAACTAAGTATATATGTAACAAGTTTATTTGATTTATATGCTAAGGCTTGAGGTGGAGTGTTGATATTTGTAAATATAGTGTTAGAATATTTGTATATAGAATAGTCCTACATTAATTATATCATGTAATTAGTTGTAATTTCCATTTATATAATAATGTCTTCGTTGTGTTTTTTAAGATACAGTTTATTTATGTCTCCTAGATGTTCTTAGTCTCTTGTATTTTAAGTGAGTTTGTTTTATTATTTTGGTTTATAAATTTAATTTTTAAAGTAAAATTTATTTTGGCAAAAGTGAGTTTAAATTGATTTCTTATTTAATTTAAAAATAAAATTTTATTAAAATTTAAAACTATAACAATTAAGTTTCTAGGTTCAATCTCGGCATCACATTTCTTTTTACAACAATCTTCCATATTACTTTTACAATATAATGTGTCCATTTATGCAGATTTTTGCGACACCCGATGGTGAAAGTACATTGCGTCTAATGGACTTTCATTTAAGTATCGAGTCACCTTGTTACATGGATTCTAGGTAAATTGTTCACTCATATTACATGGATTCTAGCTAAATTGTTCACACATGTATCAGTATCAGTGAGTATATGATTTTAAACCATTTGAAAGTTTTTAATATCTTATAGTGAGCATATGATTTTAAACAATTTGAAAGTTTTTAATATAAAAATTAAACCATTTGAAAGTTTTTAATATCTTACCGTGAGCATATGATTTTAAACAATTTGAAAGTTTTTAATATGTTTTTATAGTGGAGAGGAAGCTGTGGTGGCCAATCCGAATCTGACTCATCGCGATATTTTTTGTTCATAATAAATTACATGATATTCTTTGTTCACAATAAATTACATGTTGTGTAGGACATCCGTTTTTAAATGCGATCGATGTAGAAATTAAAGTATTTTTCTTAATCCCAAATTCTTATATATGTTTTCATTTTCTGTTTTTTTTTTATAAATATCATTGAATGCTTGCTGCTGGGAAGGTGGCAAATGATTATTGGACAATTCTTCAGACTGTACTTGCTGTACTTGCTGCTGGAGAAGGTGGCAAAGTCTATGGCTGGGATTTACATTGCTAGGATTTAATCAGTACTCGCAAATATGTGAGTATGTTGTATTATCTTTATTTCATACACCAATAAAAAAACTATAAATTATTTTTTCTACTGTTTTTTTTTTATTTTTTTATTTTCAAGAGCCCATCTATCTCGGAGCTGCCACTGTTAAAAGTTGAAGGAAATCAAAATCATATTTATAACTATGTTTATATGTTTTTTCTAAATAACACAAATTTAACATGTTTGATTTTTTTAAAGTAACTTTTGATTTTAAATCACTTTTACATAAATGTATCTAAACATAAACACATTTTACTAAATTTAAATCTATTAAAATCAATTTTATTAAAATTACACGCCAATTCAAACACAAAATAAATCAACCATGACCAAACAAACTAATACTAACATGAATTTTTAAAACTTTGGTTTAAAAACATAAAACTTTGGTTTAAAAACATAAAACTTTAAACAACATGCATACACTTGAAAATACCTTAACTTATAACTTAAGGAATCTTTAAATGAAAGTGAACTTTAAAAGTGAAAAAATACGCAAGTAAACATAAAAATTTCAATTTCAAGGTTTGGGGGTGGTTTTATATAAAAAAAAAGAAAGTTCAATATGACATTTGATTTATAGGTGTGGAAGATGAGACCTTTGGCCAATATATCTACCACCAAATTGAGTCTTTTATGTTGTTTTCACAATTATAGGATTTATTGAAGAAAATCATGAGATTTAGAGTTAAATCATGAGGTTTCTATGATACTCTACATTGTGTGTATTGAAGAGAAAATATGAGGGGTAAAGTTAAATCACAAGGGTCATATGATACTCTTCATGAGTTGTGTGTATGGTGGACTCTACTTTGTGTGTATTGAAGAGAAAATATGAGGATTAAAGTTAAATCATGAGGATCATATGGTACTCTCTATGAAAATGTAATTTTTTTTATGTATTATTGTTGTGAATTTTGTATCATTTTTAATTTTATAATAAAATATATTTAATATTATTTCTAAGTTTTTAAGGTAAATTTTATTTAAAAAAATTGTATACATTTTAATTAAAATAATTAAATTAATGGTAACTTGAATAAAAAATATAAAATGTGGGGTCAAGTTTTAGTTTCTTATAGGCAACCATCATTAAAGTAAAAACTACTCCAATCAATTATAAATTTTTTAAATCCTACAAAGCACTTTGGGTCCACAAAAAATATCTTAGTTTACCCATTTAGTTTACTCTCATTAAAGATGCTCTTAGACACTGCCGATTTTCAAATAAAATTGACTCATGCCCATCCGCTTAAGTAAAGTTTGTTGATCTTTAAATTTAGTTTTTTTAGTTGTTGAGAATGACTAGGAATTAAGTTTTAGTGTTGTTTTTCTCTTTTTGTTAGGAACCCACCTGAACCATCGTCATGGTTGGGAGAAAGTTCGGTAAGAAATGAGAGGACCAAACATATTGAGATAGACTGTATTGTCACAAGTTTTGTCAACACTAATGATCAATTGGCAGACGTGTTTACAAAATTTCTGTGAAGTTTTAGAACTAATTATATATGTAACAAGTTTATTTGATTTATATGCTAAAACTTAAGGTGGAGTGTTGATATTTGTAAATATAGTGTTAGAATATTTGTATATAGAATAGTCCTATATTGATTAACAACCATGTATATAATAATGTTTTCGTTGTGTTTTTTAAGATACAGTTTATTTATGTCTCTTAGATGTTCTTAGTCTCTTGTATTTTAAGTGAGTTTGTTTTATTATTTTGGTTTATAAATTTAATTTTTAAAGTAAAATTCATTTTGGCAAAAATGAGTTTAAATTGATTTCTTATTTAGTTTCAAAATAAAATTTTATTAAAATTCAAAATTATAACAATTATTTTTATAATCGAGGGTTAGGTTTCTTTTTCAAGAATCATTTTGCTACAAATTTTTTTTTTCTTTTTCTTTGGAATGAAACAATATGTTACATACTTCACACCTAGTTTTATTTTCTTATATATTCAATAAAATTTCCTTCATAGCTCTTCCTAGTTACTGTTGGACTTTCAACATAGGTGTATGGATTCTCTCACTTATAAATGCTCAAGTCACCACATTTCTATCCAATGTGGGACTATTATCCACCCTACTCACACTTGAATACTTAACACTCTCTCTCAAGTGTGAGTCTATCCCAATGCGGGACTATTATCCATCCTACTCACACTTGAATACTTAACACTCTCCCTCAAGTGTGAGACTATCCCAATGCTCTCCCTTAAGCGGAAACAATCCATCAAGTGTGAGACTATCCCAATGCTCTCCCTTAAGCGGAAACACTCCCTCAAGTGTGAGACTATCCCAATGCTCTCCCTTAAGCGGAAACACTCTCCCTCAAGTGTGAGACTATCCCAATGCTCTCCCATTATCCACCCTACTCACACTTGAATACTTAACACTCTCCTTCAAGTGTGAAACTATATCCCAATGCGGGACTATTATCCATCCTACTCACACTTGAAACTATTATCCATCCTACTCACACTTGAATACTTGAATACTTAACACTCTCCCTCAAGTGTGAGACTATCCCAATGCTCTCCCTTAAGCGGAAACACTCTCCCTCAAGTGTGAGACTATCCCAATGCTCTCCCATTATCCACCCTACTCACACTTGAATACTTAACACTCTCCCTCAAGTGAGACTATCCCAATGCTCTCCCATTATCCACCCTACTCACACTTGAATACTTAACACTCTCCCTCAAGTGTGAGACTATCCCAATGCTCTCCCTTAAGCGGAAACACTCTCCCTCAAGTGTGAGACTATCCCAATGTTCTCCCTTAAGCGGAAACACTCTCCCTCAAGTGTGAGACTATCCCAATGCTCTCCCATTATCCACCCTACTCACACTTGAATACTTAACACTCTCCCTCAAGTGAGACTATCCCAATGCTCTCCCATTATCCACCCTACTCACACTTGAATACTTAACACTCTCCCTCAAGTGTGAGACTATCTCAATGCTCTCCCTTAAGCGGAAAACACTCTCCCTCAAGTGTGAGACTATCCCAATGCTACTTTAACTGTGCAACTTAACGAGACACTCAACCCACAACCTATGGGGATACTCCCACAACCTATGGGGATACTCAAGTGTGAGACTATCCCAATGCTACTTTAACTGTGCAACTTAACGAGACACTCAACCCACAACCTATGGGGATACTCCCACAACCTATGGGGATACTTTCGATACAAGTAAGTCGTTCCCTTTATTCGAACCAAAGGCTCATGATACCTTCGAACCAAAGGCTCATGATACCACTGTTGGACTTTCAACTAGGGAGCATTGAACATATTGGAACTTTTTTTCTAGAGCAACCTTTGTGAGAGACACACCACATACTCACCCAAAACCTTAAGGTAATAGGTGTATTCTCTCACTTATAAATGCTCAAGTCACCACATTTCTATCCAATGTGGGACTATTATCCACCCTACTCACACTTGAATACTTAACAGTTACTCCTGCATAAATCAATAGCTCAACATCTATAATTTCAAAATGATATCATATGTTCATAATGCCAAGTGCATTAGTTCTTGTGTGACCAACTGATCATATGTTTAGAAATGACATTATAATCTTGAATTTTAGTAAATGAGAATCTAGGTATTTGTAATATTTTATCCCCTTTAGTAAATGAGAATCTAGGTATTTGTAATATTTTATTCCGTCTTTACTGAGTGGCCTAGTGCATTAGATTCCTGATGACCATCATGGAATTTAAATGACACACTTGCTGGCAGAGGTCTGCATGATTATTATTTTTAGATATAAATCATAATTATTTTTAAATCAGCTAAATGGTTTGGATTCATAATTATAACCACATTTCAATTAAAATTAGTTATAAATTTGATTATGGTTATATAATTCACTTAATTATTATTATTTTTTTCAAAAAAATTATTTTCTTTAAAATTTCTTTTTCAAAAAATTTAATTTTTTATTTGATTATTTTTGCTAATTAAGAAATGATTGATTTCACATTTTACACTTACTCACTTAACTTCAATCACGCACTAATTTTTATTTATTTTTGATAAGAAATATAGTAAAAATATTACACACTAACAAAAGAGAATAGAGTATTCTCTCTACTTTATAGATATGTTTTTATTGTTACATTAAAATATTAAATTATAATTTAATTTGTATACTAAATTATAACAAGAAATAAAAATAGTGTTGCATAAATATAAAATAAAAATAGTGTTTCGTAAATTAAAAATAAAAATAGTGTTTTAGTTTGTTGGATTTAATTACAAATACATGTTGGATTATGTAAGTAAATATTTGTAAAACTTAATCAAGTATTATCGTTAGATTAGTAAAAAAATAGATGAAATCAAAATAATGATTATGACAGTAAATATTTGTAAAAGTTAATCAAGTACTACCGTTAGATTAATAAAAAAATGGATGAAATCAAAATAATTAATCTGAATACACCCTAAAAAGTTATTTATCTTATTGTGCTTTTGAGTATTTATCAGGATCCTTTTGCCAAATAACATTATTCTCATTGGTTGCGACATTCCTAATAGAAGCAGTGCATTTAGTTAATGGATTGTTTAACTTGTATAACAATGAATTGTAGTATTTTACAAGAATGTCACATATTTTACAAGGATCACATGTATATTGTCTTAAAAGAACGTGACTAAAACATAAAAGTTCTGGTACTTCACAGACTAAGTTGTGTGATCAAACTAGCCTAGGGTACCGCGTATAATCTCTTGTACTTTTATTTAGAACATAACAATAATATGCAACAATAGTTGTTTAATTTTTAAAGAAGATATTAGTTATTTATTTTGATTATTTGATTTAACAAATTGTTGAATTTTGCTTAACAAGTTACGCTACATTAAAAAATATATCTAATCCTTATACTATCATTAAAAAATATATCTAAATCATCTTTAAACGGTTATAGATAAATAGTAACAATCCATTATAATTGGCTACACCATATCAAACATATAATTCTACAAAAGAAGTTAGTGAAGTGATAAGACTAACTTTAATTGGTTGCATGTGATTCTCCATAGTTTTCGAAAAGTAACTCATAAGTTGTAGAACTACTCAAGGATAAATAAGTAGTGTTAATAATTTTTTTAAAACCAAAGTACAACATTTTCTCCCTATTTCTCTACGATACATTCATTTCCTTCCAATTATCAGAAATATACCTCTTTTTATATATATATATATATATATATATATATATATATATATATATATATATATATATATATATATATATATATATATATATATATATATATATATATATATATATATATATATATATATATATATATATATATATATATATATATATATATATATATATATATATATATATATATATATATTATGGGGCATATCAAGTGAGAGCGATTTTAAAATGAGAGATGAGAGGAACAAACAACAACCATTAGATCATGATTAAACTTATTTATTAATGTGACTATTAATTTATCTCTCTTATTAATTTGATCTAATGGTTGTTGTTTGTTACTCTCATCTCTCATTTAAAATCACTCTCATTTGATATGCTATATATATATATATATATATATATATATATATATATATATATATATATATATATATATATATATATATATATATATATATATATATATATATATATATATCATCCATTTCCTTTTCAATTATCAGAAATGTAATATACTTTTCTGGATGCATCTTAATCACACATAACCAACGATAATGCATCTTAATCACACATAACCAACGATAAATTTTAGACACACTTCAGTTTTGTATATACTTTGTATTTGGAGATGCATTTGTTGAAAATTCACCTCACACCCTATGAAAAATTTCCTTCAATCTTGATCTCAAGATTGATGAACAAACCCACAATATGATAATAATGGTGATAACAAGTAAAGAGTTATCAAGAACAACAAAAGAAAAGAAGAATAACAAACAAACAAAAAGAAAGAGAAGAATGAGAGAAGAAATATTTGGAAAAAATTGTGTTACCCACAAACTGTGGGATTTCTGATTACTATTGAACTTTCACTTGCTAAACTCTGCAACTGTGAAATCTGTCCTATTATAGATTACAAAGCAAGACACCTATTTATAGTTTTAATTTTAGGTTTACAAAAGTCCAAAACATAAAAGGCCCAAAATATTCAAAATCAAATCTAATTTAAATCATATCAAATCTCATCAAAACAAATCTGTGTCAAAACAAACTATTTCGACACACTGAAAGCTTCGACACTTCAACACTTGACTTAGACTTCGACTGCTTCCTTGCTATTTCAACTTCGACACACTATGAATTACATTTAACACACCACCTAATTCATTGTATCTAAACTGTCTACATTCATCATAGCTCTTAGTCTTCTGAAGGCTTCGACCTGCACTTCCTTCGTTATGATATCTGCAATTTGATTCTTAGTTCTACAGTGTTCCAACATCATCTTCCCTTCTGCTACCTGCTCTCGAAGACAATGGAACCTCATTTTGATGTGCTTGCTTCGACCATGAGCTATTGGATTATTCGCCAAGTTTATAGCTGACGTGTTGTTTATCTTCATGGTAATTGCTCCATGATTCTTCCCTGTGATTTCTTCGACCAAATTCACCATCCAAGTTGCTTGACATGCACAAAGAGAAGCAGCTATATATTCTGCTTCACATGATGACAATGCCACTACTGGTTCCTTTCTCGAATTCCAAGCAACTGGTGCACCATCTAACGTAAACACATACCCAGCTGTGGATTTTTGACCCTTAGCATCATTACACCAACTAGAGTCTGTGTATCCCACTAACTTGCATTCTTTTCCTTCATCAGCTGCTGGAAACAAAATGCCATAGTCGAGAGTTCCTTTCAGATACCTCAATCACCTCTTCGCCGCTACTAGGTGTGATACCTTTGGCTTCTGCATGAATATACTTACCATACCAACACTATATGCTAATTCAGGCCTTGTGTGACAAAGGTATCTAAGTGACCCAATAAGTCTTCTGTATTGGGTTGGGTCGACATCATCTTCATCTGAATCCTTCGACAGTTGCAATCTGCGCTCAGATGGAGTCGAAGTTTGGTTGCAATCTTGCATCTCAAATCTCTTGAGTATTTCGCCTGCATATCTTCTTTGGTGCATCATCAAACCTCTACTTGTCTTGTATGAGAGATTTCCCAAGTCTGACATTTCAAACTCCTTACTCAGGTCATGTTTGAAATCTTCGATCTCCTTCTTGCAACTCCCTGTTATCAATAAATCATCAACATAGTATAAGCAATTCGCCATTGCTTCTTCTTACATATACCCCATGCTCAGTTGTACACTTCACAAATTCCTTTTCCCTTAATAAATTGTCGATTTTCTTATTCCAAGCTCTTGGAGCTTGCTTAAGCCCATACAGGGCTTTATGAAGCCTGTACACCTTTCTTTCTTCGCCTTGTTTCACAAATCCAGCTGGTTGTGCAACATAAACTTCTTCATCTAATAGGCCATTAAGGAACACACACTTCACGTCCATCTGACATGTGTGTCAGCTGTTCATATTTACTAGACCAATAACCAACCTTTGGGTGTAAGGACTAAGTTCCTCTGTTGCAGTTACCCCACTGTTGCATATCTTTAAATGAGCAGGTGTGGTGTGTTTTAATTTCAAGTATAATGTGACGCACCTCTTTTATAATGTGTTTTAATTATACTCTGATGAATTTTTAATATGTGCCTAAATGATTTATGTGGTTATTTGGGGGTATAGAAAGGGGGTGTTACATTAAGTGATATCAGAGCCAGTGTTGAGTCAGTTATGTCTGTCTTGTTATTGTGATGGTCGAATGGTTGTTTAACCTTGTTGTTATTTTTGGGAATGGTTGGAATATGGCTGGTCGTAACGACAATGCGATGGCTGCTGCTTTGGAAGAAATGGCTAGGGCGGTGCAAGGTGCGCCGAATGTGAATGCTAATGATGAGTTCAGAAAGAATCAACCACCGGTCTTCAAAGGAAGATTTGATCCCGATGGTGCCCAAATTTGGTTGAAAGAAATTGAAAGGATTTTCAGAGTTATGGGCTGTGCGGAAGAGAATAAGGTGAGGCTTGGTTCTCACATGTTGAAGGAAGAAGCCGATGATTGGTGGGTCGGTATGCGTCAAGTTCTTGAGGTAGTTGATAAGGAGATAACTTGGGATTTATTTCGTACTGAGTTCTTGAGGAAGTATTACCCTGAGAGTGTGAAGGGGAAGAAGGAAATGGAATTTCTCGAGTTGAAACAAGGTAATATGTCTGTGGTGGACTATACTGCTAAGTTTGTGGAGTTGGTTCAATTCTATCCTCATTATGCTGCAATTACAGCTGAGTTCTCAAAGTGTATTAAATATGAGAATGGTTTGCATCATGAGATTAAGCAAGCTGTGGGATATCAGAGGATAAGAAGGTTTTCAGATTTGACGGAATGTTGTAGAATCTTCGAGGAAGATAGCAAGGCTCGTTCTACACATTATAAGAGTTTGAATGAAAGGAAAGGAAAGCAACAAGCTAGGAGTGGAGCTTATGTGACACCCGTTGGTAAGGGCAAGCATAGGGGAAACTTTGATAAGAGGTCTGGAGGAGGAAGTTCCGGTTCCATTAAGTGTTACAAGTGTGGTGAAATGGGTCATAAATCTTTTGAGTGTAGGAATGCCGTAGTAAAGTGTTCTAACTGTGGAGGCACGAGGCATGCTACTACCGATTGTAGGAGGAATACGATGAAGTGCTTTAATTATGGAGAAGTGGGTCACATTATTACTAAGTGTACTAAACCGAAACAAGCTCAAGCGGGCGGAAAAGTGTTTGCATTAGCAGGGTCAAACACTACTAGTGCAGATCGTTTGATTAAAGGTACATGCTTTATTAATAATACGCCTTTAGTTGCTATTATTGATACTGGAGCGACTCATTCGTTCATTTCTCATGAGTGTGCTAAGCGTTTGGGTTTGTTCTGGTCTTCTTGTGGTGGTGACATGGTTATTGAGACTCCCGCTTCGGGGTCGGTAACTACATCTTTGGTGTGTGTCAGTTGTCCTTTGACCATGTATGGTAAATACTTCATTATGGATTTAGTGTGTTTGCCGTTGGAAGGATTGGACGTAATTTTGGGTATAAACTGGTTGCAATCTAATAGAGTTCGTATAGATTGTTATTACAAGTTGGTGAGATTTCCTTCTTTGGAAGATGATGAAGATGCGATTTTTCTATCCATTTAAGAGTTGAAGAAACTTTTAGCGGACGAGGTTCAATTGTTCGGTTTGTTTGCATCTTTGTCGGTGGAGAATAAGGTTGAGCTCGATGTGTTTCCAGTGGTGTGTGATTTTCCAGAGGTGTTTCCGGAAGATGTTACGAAAGGTGGTTAGAGCTTTTGAAAGATTATGATTTTGGTTTGAATTACCATCCGGGTAAGGCAAATGTGGTGGCCGATGCTTTGAGTCGGAAGTTGTTACATATGTCTGCATTGATTATAAGAGAATGGGAACTTTTGGAAAATTTTAGAGACTTGAGTTTGGTTTGTGAAATGACGCCGAAAAGTGTGAGACTTGGTATGCTTCACATTACGAATGATTTTCTTACAACCGTGTGTGAAAAGCAAAAGTTGGATTTGAAGTTCGTTGGTTTAATGGTGAATGAGAATGAGGATTTCAAGGTTGATAACTTTGGAGTTTTGAGATTTCGTGGTCGTATTTGTATTCTCGATGATGTGGAGTTGAAAAAGATGATATTGGAAGAAGGACACCGAAGTAACTTGAGTATTCATCCGGGAGCGAATAAAATGTATCAAGATTTGAAGAAAATCTTTTGGTGGTCCGGATTAAAGAGGGATGTAGATCAGTTTGTGTATTCATGCTTGACTTGTCAGAAGTCTAAGGTGGAACATCAAAAGCCTAGTGGATTGATGCAACCGTTGGATATTCCAGAGTGGAAATGGGATAGTATATCGATGGATTTTGTTACGGGGTTGCCAAATACGCAAAGAGGTCATAATGCTAATTGGGTAATTGTTGATAGGCTTACTAAATCTGCTCACTTCATTCCGATTGATATTAGTTATCCTTTGGAGAAGTTGGCCGAGATTTATGTCTGTGTGGTTGTGAAGTTGCATGGAGTTCCTAAGAGTATTGTATCAGATAGAGATCCTAGATTTACATCGAGATTTTGGGAAAGTTTGCAAAAGGCTTTGGGTTCTAAGCTAAGATTGAGTTCGGCTTATCATCCGCAAACGGATGGTCAAACCGAGAGGACAATTCAATCATTTGAGGATTTATTACGTACTTGTGTGCTCGAGTAAAGTGGTGCTTGGGATAGTTATTTGGCATTGATTGAGTTCACCTACAATAACAATTTTCATTCAAGTATAAGTATGACACCATTTGAGGCTTTGTATGGTCGGAGATGTTGAACACCTTTGTGTTGGCATGAAACAGGTGAGAGGTCGGTAGTTGGACCAGAGATGGTACAACAAACGACAGAAAAAGTGAAGTTTATTCGGGAGAAGATGAGAGTTTCTCAAAGTAGACAAAAGAGCTATCATGACAAGAGAAGGAAAGACCTTGAGTTTCAAGAAGGCGACCATGTGTTTTTGAGGGTTACACCGGTTACGGGTGTGGGTCATGCTTTGAATTCGAAGAAGTTGACTTTTTTTTATTGGTCCGTATCAGATTACTGCACAAGTTGGTGTTGTGGCTTATCGTGTGGCATTGCCTCTGAATCTTTCAAATTTGCATGATGTATTCCATGTTTTGCAACTTCAGAAGTATGTTCCGGATCCATCACATGTTATTCCTATGGACGAGGTTGAGGTAAGAGATAACCTTACGGTTGATGTTTTACCGGTTAGGATTTTGGACTGTGAAGTTAAGAAGCTAAGAGGCAAGGATATTGCGCTTGTGAAAGTAGCGTGGGGAGGCGCTTCATAAGGCAATATGACTTGGGAATTAGAGAGTGGGATGCGAGAGTCGTATCTGGAGTTGTTTGAATCAGGTAATATTTTCGAGGACGAAAATTTCTAAAGTGAGGGAGAGTTGTAACACCCCGATTCTGATTTCCCAATTTTTGTTGAGTCTCTTATTTTAAATTGGATGATTATTTGATTTGTGGAATTGGAGTATTAATATGTTATGTTTACATATTGTGCTATTTTATCATTTGGAGAGTTTTGGGAAATTAAGTTGGAGGATATTTTAGATATTCCTTAATTAATGATAAGATGAGATATTTTGTGAGAAAATGAATTGGTAGATATTTTGAGAGAATAAAATATAATAGAGAGAAATAGAATAGAAAGATATATAAGAGAAAGAGGAAAGAAAAGAGATAGGAAGAAAAGAGTGGAGAAAGAAAGAGGAAGAAGAGAAAAGAGAAGGAAAAGAGAGGAAAGCTTAGAATCATCAAGAACAACCTCTAGGAATCGATTTAATCAGGTAAGGGTTTGAAATCTTATTATCTTACCAATGTATGTTATTATGTATGTGTTGGTTTGGATTTGTTTGGTGGTTTTCCATCTTTTTCCCATTTTTAGGTCAAAATGGTTTAATCGATAGAAACCGATGTTTTAACGGTTAGAATTTGGAATAAATGGCGTAGTTTAGTTGAGTATTGTTGGGCTAAGACTACTAAAACTTATAGGTTTTGAATCGGGTGATTTTGTGACTTTTGGACGATTTTGGAGATTTGAATATTTTGAGTGCGCAGACGCTCGCTAGCAAGTTCGCTAGGCGAGCAAGGTGGCGAGGGACTCGCTAGGTGAAGCCCTAGCAAGTGATTCCAGTAGCCAAAATCAGCCTTCGCTAGCGTGTTCGCTAGGCGAGTGAAGTAGCGAGGGGTTCGCTAGACGAAACCCCAGCAAGTGGGTAGCGAGCAATTCCAGTAGCTCAGGATGAGGCTTCGTGAGCGTGTTCGCTAAGCGAGCCAGTAGCGAATGATTCGATAAGACCTCGCTAGGCGAGTGGTTCAGCGAGCGTGACAACACAACATTTCTTTTGTTCCATCCTAAATCGGTTCTTTGGCTCGGTTGCGATTGACCTGGTCCCGAATGAGTAGCTTGTGTGTTGTTGTATGATATGTTGTGGGTAGCCGTATGACGTGAATTCTAGATTGTGGAATCGATTGTGAATGTGACCTTTTGGCAAATATATGCATTGTTGAATTAGATATAAATGCATGGTGATTGTGATGGAGTTTGTTGTCGTTTGGCATAATACTGTGAATGCATAATGATTGTATGCGATAGAAGGTGATGAATGATGAATATATCATGGAATATACATTTGAATGTATAATGATTGTATGAGATTCGATGAGACAGAATGCATGAAAACATTATGAATATGTATGCATTTTAAGAAGTGTATGGAGTCATTTTGCATGTGAAGCATCATGATATACATTCTTGTGCTGTGTGATTCTAATGCGAATCTGTGGTAACATCGTGTGCCCATGTGAGGTGTGAGCGATGGTTACAAATGGTTGTGTGTCATGTGGGGTGTGAGCAACCGGATTGTGTTCCCAAGGTGAGGTGTGAGCAACCGGATTGTGTTCCAGGTGGGGTGTGAGCAATCCATAACATTGTGTGCCCATGTGTGGGTGTGAGCAATGGGTGAATATCGTGTACCCATGCGGGGGTGTGAGCGATGGTTCCAAATAGTTCCTGAGTGAACTTGAGATGATTGAGTCGGTACCACATTGCATCTACATAGAGTCGTGAGTCGGTCTCTATGATTTGCATCTGTCATCTGTATAATGATGCATTGGTGAAATAACATAAATGTAAATGTTTATGTGGAATGATGAGAATTTTGGATATATGCATGATGAATATGCTTGATGGTTATATCTATATATACATCTATACATTGCGATGTATATGAGTGAATTGTGATGACTTGTGGTGAGAAGTATAATATGTACATTTTATTGCGATATATATATATATATATATATATATATATATATATATATATATATATATATATATATATATATATATATATATATATATATATATATATATATATATATATATATATATATATATATATATATATATATATATATATATATATATATATATATATATATATATATATATATATATATATATATATATATATATATATATATATATATATATATATATATGCATTGCTATTATGATAATATTTCTCACCCTTCTGCTGTTTTATAATGCTCTATGAGGCATTGCAGAGTAGGTTTGCTGGAGGTTTTTGTGAAGTGTGACTTCATTCTTTTTGGCCGGTCGGCTCTGATATGTAGCACCGGGTAGCTAGGATTTTTATGATTCTTTTGTGATACATTGTATATGTATCTGGATGTTGAATGTTTATGTAAACATGTTTTGTGATGTTGAATCATGATGGATGACATATAAATGTGTATATGTTTAATGATTAATCAATGTTTAGATTTTCCGCTTTTATTCTAAATGTTGAGATGTGGGTGTAAGGACTAAGTTCCTCTGTTGTAGTTACCCCACTGTTGCATATCTTTAAATGAGCAGGTGTTGTATGTTTTAATTTCAAGTATAATGTGACACACCTCTTTTATACCGTGTTTTAATTATACTCTGATGGATTTTTAATATGTGCCTAAATGATTTATGTGGTTATTTGGGGGTATAGAAAAGGGTGTTACATTAAGTGGTATCAGAGCCAGTGTTGAGTCAGTTGTGTCTGTCTTGTGTTTGTGATGGTTGAAGGGTTGAGTCAGTTGTGTCTCTCTAACTCCACGATCGTTCTCGATTCTCTCTCTTCCACCGAATCAACTCCACGATCGTTTTCTCGATTCTCTCTCTCCTCCACTGAATCAACTCCGCGATCGTTCTTGATTCTCTCTCTCCTCCACTGGTAAACCATAACTTCACTCTACTCCACCATAAACCCTTACTTCACGTTCATTCTCGATTCGATCTCAAAAACCCTAACTTCACCGATCATTCTCGTTATCTCCTCCACCGGGAAATCCTAACTCCACTAATCCACAGACCATTCTCCATTCTCTCTACTCCACAGATAAACCCTAACTTCACGATCATTTGTCTGATTCGATCTCCAAAACCCTAACTTCTCGCGATACTCTAAAACCCTAGCGATTTTCTATTCATCCTCAATCTGCAAGAACCGTACCAACCTTTCGCCTCCGTCTCTCATAACCATCCACCAACATTCACTAGTGGAAAAATACTTTCTTAGCAGAGGTTTTTAAGTCAGTTCATCAATTACCCGACTTAAGAAACCACACGGTGACAAATTCGTAAATATTTGAAACTTTGTTATTTCGGGTCTACGTTTAACCGACCTACAAAGATTAAATAAAAAAATATATAATTTTCATTAAATTTCTTAAGTCGGTTCTTTTACTGAAATGACTTAAGAAATTTATTTATTAAGTCATGTGTTTATTACCTGACCTAAGAAGGTCTTACAAGACTCCGGTTCGATTCTTACCTAATACATTCTAGTGAAATAAACATTATTTAATACTTAGTTAATAAATTTTAATTAAAATAATTTATGATAACCGTACAGTGACCTTTCTCTTTCTCTTTCTCTTTCTGCGCGCAGCTTCTTCTTCTCTAATACCGCGAAAATTTTCACCACAACTTCTTGTTCTCTCAATCTTTCACCACAACTTCCGTTTTCAGATTTCAGATTTGACCATTCTCTCAATCTTTCACCAATCGCCACTGTCACCATACTCACTTTCTCCGGGTTCTCTCTTCTCTCTGCATTTTGAAATGTTAGGTTTTGAATTTTCAATGAATACATTGTAAATAGTATTTCGTGTTTTCAAATTTGAAGCAGGGTTTAGGTGATACTAAATTGTTGGAGGTTTTGGTGATACTAGCAAAGGCTTTGAACTCTGCAGATTAGGTATGTTTTCATGATTATTCATGTATGGTGGTTCAGTTTCTTTGAATGTTTGATGGAGTATTGATGAAATGTTGTTGTTAAATTGAAGATGGAATTGATTTGAATTTTAGTTTGGGTAGGTTTTCTAACTGGGGTATAGTTTTTCCTCTATTCTGCTGCTTGAGCTTGAGTTTTAATAATAGTATTCAAAATTCATGTTCTGTGATTCAATCTGTGAAAGGGCTTATCATTTGGATTTGGAATTCATTTCATGTTCTGCAGTGTATAAATGACTAATGTTACACCATGATTTCTCATTCTGCTATTGAAGTATACGAAGTCCACTTAAATTATCCCCTTAAGCTATTGAAGTATCCACTTAAATTACACCATGATAATCTTGGTCTTTGTTGATACAAAAATGGACAGGTCTCTTAATAATTTTGGACGGTTCCATAGTTGGTTGGTGGCTCAGTGACCACATAACTTGAAACAAAATACATTTTTTTCATTTAATAATAGTATTCAAAATTCATGTTCTGTGATTCAATTTGTGAAAGGGCTTATCATTTGGATTTGGAATTCATTTCATGTTCTGCAGTGTATAAATGACTAATGTTACACCATGATTTCTCATTTTGCTATTGAAGTATATGAAGTCCACTTAAATTATCCCCTTAAGCTATTGAAGTATCCACTTAAATTACACCATGATAATCTTGGTCTTTGTTGATACAAAAATGGACATATAATGGTGTAATGTTAATATTCTTGTAAAAAGATTAAAATATCTCTAAGTTTGCTTATTAAAAAAGAAATAGATGTTGCAATTACACTATTCTACTTGACAAATATAAAATAATAACACTTCTCTATATTTAAGATGCATTTAACTCTATTTGAGAATTTTAACAGAGAGGTAAAGAGGACTTTGAAGAGTCAAAAGTAGATAAAATATAATTATGTTTTATGAAAGAATGTTATAAAAAATAATAAATAAATATTTGTAATTATTATATTTTTAATATTTGAAGAATTATAACTATATAAATTAAATTTAACTAATTTATTAAAATTCTAAACCCCTTCAAAGTTCAATATGAATTTTAAAATTTTCCACGTCAAAAAGTTTTGAATTATAATAGTTATTGTTGAATTTAGTTTAAACAAAAAGTTGAGATACTTATTATTCTACACTTAGTTAAATTATCAACTATGGTAAATGAAAAAGATGCACATGATTTTTTCTTCATTTAGAACAGGGAATTAAGGAGATCCTGTCTTGCTAAAAGAGATATTTAGTAGAAAGTTATCTATATTGGTGGGATGGGATAAGTTGACATGCATATAAGGTGGTAAGACTAGTACTGTCCTTAAATCATATACTAGTACTGTCCTGTAACCATTAAACCAGTTTCTTACCACCATGACATAGCCCTGTCAGCAAACTCACTTATTTTTAGTTGTACCTTATTTCTTTTCATTTTTTTTTCTTTTTCAGAAATAGTCATGGATCGTAGTTGGATGAAAGCATCTGATACCAAACAATGGCAACCGGAGACCATTTTGCATGTGTTTTGCCAATGCCTTTAACAGCATGAGCTTCAAGTTCAATTTCCTAGAAAAACATGTGTGTAACGACTATTATGTTCACTAATACTACTAGTTAGTAAGTACAATAATAATTACATGATTAAAAAAATCAAGTATAACTCATATTGAGGTTGTCAAATTCATTAGACCATGTAAATTCATGGAATTTCCATAAGCCCAACTTGTAAATCCGTCAGAGTACTTAACACAAATGATGTTTGAACATTTAACATGTATAAACACATTGTGTGCATAGTAAATTTTCTGTTCAACAGAGTTATGGCTTAGTTCCTGGTATTAGTTTCTTCATCACCAAAGTAGACAACGCAGGGTGGTCATAGGTTAGAAAGGAAAGAGGGAGTTGGAGGTGGTCATAGGATGTTCTGTTCTGTTATGTTCTGTTCTGTTCTGTTCTGATAACAGTGGAACAGAAATTTCTGTTCTGTTCTGATAACAGTGGAACAGAAATTGTTGTAGGATAAAGCAATTAATGCCTTTTGATTTCTGTTCTGATAAAGCAATTAATGCCTTTTTCTTTTTCTTTTGATTTCTGTTCTGTTATATTTTTTGAACTCTCTTTTTAACTCTCTATTTGCTAACTTGAATTGATGATATTTGTAGGATACTCTGGTGTCGGAAGGGAACTTTATCCCACAAGGACGACAAGATATTTTGACAGAAGCCACAGGGAGAGGTGAGCACCCTGGTCGTGTTCGTGCTGTTGGTCGAGGTGTGGGGATTCGACAATTCTTTGGATCTCATTCTCGTAAACATTTTAGTACCCTGTCTATTTTGAATAACGACCAAATAGAGACCATAAAGGCCGAGCTTACGAAGGAGATTAGAGAGCAAGTGATGCGGGATATATCATCTTTGCCACCTTTTTCTCAAAAATACCCAAATGACCCTGTTTGTTCTCCTAATACCAATTTACAATATGCAAGCACAAAGGGTAGTTGTTCAAGGGTGTCACATATGCCAAATGATGATCAAGAGGATATTCCTGAAGAATGTGAGTTGTATGTTGATGGAAACACTCATTTAGTGGCATATGCTAATGTGTATAAGTTGGGGCCTAATATACACAATCAGGTGCTGAATAATGATATGGTGAGAGTGGTTGTTACCAAGGTGATAAATGAAAATGCTAAAGTACCAGTGCCCACAGATGAGGTTACAATGGTTGGTGAGGCCTCCAATACTTTCATTCAATGGCCAAAAAGACTTTTGCAACTTACTTCTAATAAGGTATTCATTATATTTATTATTTTCGTTTTACACAATTGAGACCTTTTTAATATGTTGTCTAATATTTTATTATATTTCACAGGTTCGGTCTAAGAAATATGATGTTCCACCAAAAAAGTCAGAACCTATCTGTCAAAAGTTGGTAGTAAAGGCAATGTATATGGATCAAACTTTGAAGTTTAACGGTGAATTCGGTGGGACATATGCCTCTATTGAGCTCCTAAGGGAAGATATTGTAGACTTGTGTATGGGTACAAAAGAATTAGGCATCACTATCTTACAAGTGTGGCTCATGTAAGTATATTTTATTTGTAAATTTAATAATTTATCATTTACTTAATTTCATTTATAATGCAAATAACTTTCAATATGTTATAGATATCTACACCGCCTCTGTATGGAATTGGGCAACAATAATGTTTATGGATTTATTGATCCGGGTTTCACTCATAGTCAAAATGAGCGTGGTAGTGTTCAGTCCTACATACAACAGAAGATGTGTGATGATACAGAAGAATGTTACCTTACTCCTTATTTTAACAAGTAAGAATTTTCTCTTGTTATAGTCAAAACGACTGTATGTCAATCACTTATAGTCAATCACTTATTGTATTTTGTTCTTGTAGTCATCATTGGCAGTTGTTCATCATTAATCCTAAGAAGTTTGAAGTAGCCTTTCTATGTTCTTTGGGAAAGAAGCCAGATAAAAAAATTTATGACGTTATTGAATTGTAAGTCTATACTACATTTGTCAATTCATTCAACTCGTAAGTAAATAGTATAAAAGTGAAGTAGTAATATTATTATAGTATGATTTTTAGTTTCTTGTTTCTGTTGCAAATTTATCAAATGATTTATGGTTCTAAAACAAATGTAAGTATCTTATTTATTTTGTTAATTATAAATAATTGCAGAGCTTTGGGAGCTTATAATAAGTTACAACGTGTGAGAAAGCAGAAGAAGGTAGAATGGTTTTATCCCACTGTAAGTAATTGTTTACTTTACATATAAATGAATAATTTCATATATATATATATATATATATATATATATATATATATATATATATATATATATATATATATATATATATATATATATATATATATATATATATATATATATATATATATATATATATATATATATATATATATATATATATATATATATATATATATATATATATATATATATATATATTCTATAACAATTTTTGAGTAATATCTATTGACTAGACGTTCACATTTGATAATAAATTTTAGAGTCAAAAGCAACAAGTTAGTTATGAGTGCGGCTATTACATTATGGCTCACATGTTGAACATTATATCTGCTACTGTTGTTGGTTCATGGACACATGTAAGTAATATAATATTTTTATCAAGTTGTATCAATTAATTAAAAAAAATTATGTTGATATATTAATTTAATTTTATGTCAATGTTTATTTATTTAGATATTTCAGGATTCAAATCCATTACAAAAAGAAGAAGTTAAAAATGTTCAAGAACTTTGTGCAAACATGATATTGGAACATATTGAAGAAAGTACAGACAATGATATAAATTAGGTGCAATTCTGTGTTGGATTTTGGTTGTTGGCTGTTCAGAAGATGATATGATTTTTTAATAGGCCAATATTTAAGGTTTCTTATTTTGATGATGTTTTGATAAGTACGTACTTGGTGCTTTAGAATTAACATGCACCTGTTTGTTAATGTATTAGTATTATTAATATACGTAATTGTGTTTATAAGTTGTTGGTATATTTTATTTGATAATGAGGAGTTTTACTGTGATCTGTGTTGTGTGTTTTTTTTGTGTAATTTTTTGATTGAGTTGGATAGTCTGATTTGGGGGTAAATTATTAAATGGAAAAACTGCATTTGATGGGGGTAAATTATTAAATGGAAAAACTGCATTTGATTTGTGTAATTATCCAAAAAAAAAAAAAAAAAAAAACTTCTTAGGTCGGTTCAGTTATACCCGATTTAAGAAAGTAAGTTCTTAGGTCGGGTATAAATGGTTTCTGCAGGCTAGACTTATTAAGTCGGGTACTGCCTAACCGACCTAATAACAGTTTGTTAAGTCAGGTCCACAACCGACTTAAGAAGTCAAAACTTCTTATGTCAGGAGTTCTTAGGTCGGGCTCGGACCCGACTTAAAAAGTCAATTTTAACCGACTTAAAAAGTCTTTTTTCCACCAGTGATTTCACATTCCATTTTCTTTATTCTCTGTTGGCTTTACATTCATTTTCACTCTATTTCATTCCTACTGTTATTAATTTATATCTTTTTTTCTCTTTCATTTATGAACAGGAACTGTTCATGTGCCTTTATCTTTGGAGGCTCAAGCAGAAGCTCATTTACTTCTGTTTTCTACTACGAATCTCTTGTCTCCGACTATTGGGGATCCTATTTCTGTACCAACTCAAGATATGCTTATTGGACTTTATGTATTAACTAGCGGAAATCGTCGAGGTATTTGTGCAAACAGGTATAATTGGTTTAATTGCAGAAATTCTCAAAATAAAAAAATGAGCAATAATAACTTTAAGAACTTGAAGTATATGAAAAAGAAAGAACCAACGAAGTACAAAGGTTAGCCGGTTAGTGTTGTCAAACTCTATTATTTGGCTATAACTAATTATATAAGAAATGCATTTCGGATGTTACATGATTATATGATAAATTTTGATTTGTTTTCCCTTTCCATATAAATTTTGTGCATTTTATATCTTTCCATATAAATTTTGTGCATTATATATTTTTCCATATAAATTTCTTATGTCTTAGCTTGTTTATATCAGTTATATAGTTCTTGATATTTTTGGTTCAAGATTCTTAATTGCATTATGATATTTTTTCTTTGGGTGAGAAGTTTTTAGGGAGACAATTCCCATCAAACTTATTTCTTGTTAAAAAAGTGATATTTCAGATGCCTTGTTGCTGCCATGTGCTTTAAATGAATCTTGTTTTTGGCAAGATTCTAAATATGCGTTGTTTGTCAAAATGATTTTGTGTGTTATGTTTGGTAGGAATATTCATGGTGTTTAAACACGTTTTTAATTTGAGAGTAGGTGAAACTTGCAGGTTTTACATTTAACGTGCAGTTTTTTTTATTTCTATATGAATTACACTCTTTACTTTTTTCTTTTCCTTTTCGGTACTAACTTGTTATTTAATGTCTTTGTTTAATAGAAAAAACATGGCTAGTTTGGGATCAATATATTCCAGTAGTCGTTCGAGACAACTTATAGATTCCTTTAAGGAGGTAACTTCTTTAAATGATTTTTTTTAATATATCTTAAGTGTTTAAAACCACCATTATCTTTATACATCTTTAAAACATATTGCTTCTGCAACATTAAAAGCATACACCATCCTACTGTCAGTATTTTTAATAAAAGTTAAAGTACACCATCCTACTGTAAGTCGACAGTATTTACAGTATTTTTAATAAAAGTTAAAATATACCATTCTATTGAAAATAAGTCTTGTTTATATGATTTTTTATAACAGGAATATATGTTAGGTAAACATGCGCACGTGAATAAAAATTCATTTTGAAATTAATAAAATTAAGTAGAAAAATGTAAATGTGTTAAATTGATAATGACAATATTGAAATTAGTGGGGTTTTTTTAGAAATATTTAATTAATTATTGAAGTTAATATTATTTATAATATTTATTTATTATTTAATTAATTTTTTATTTATTATTTATTATTTAATTTATTTATTATTTATTATTTATTATTTAATTTATTTGAAAATAGTAAAGATCATATTATCATTTTTTATCTTCTATAAATTTTATAGAAACTTTAAATTTTTTTACACACAATTTTACTTCTAAATTTTTTTCTTTCAATTTTCAATCTTATTTATTTATCAATAACCTTTTAAATAACACAAAAACTAATCAATCAACATATATATTCCCACTTAAAATCGAAACCATGTTTATAACCATGATTATATGTTTTTTCTAAATAACACAAATTTAACATGTTTGATTTTTGTAAAGAAACTTTTGATTTTAAATCAATTTTACATGAATGTATCGAAACATAAACACATTTTACTAAACTTAAATCTATTAAAATCAATTCTACTAAACTCAATTTTATCAAAATCAATTATGTACACCTTAAATCAAACACAAAATAAATCAACCATGACCAAACAAACTAATACTAACATGAATTTTTAAAACATTGGTTTAAAAACATAAAACTTTAAACGACATGCATATACTTGAAAATACATTCACTTATAACTTAAGGAATCTTTAAATGAAAGTAAACTTTAAAAGTGAAAAAATACGCAAATAAACATAAAAATTTCAACTTCAAGGTTTAGGGGTGGTTTTATATAAACAAAAATAAAGTTCAATATGACATTTGATTTATAGCTGTGGAAGATGAGACCTTTGATTCAATATATCTACCACCAAATTGAGTCTGTTGTTTTCACAATTATAGGATTTATTGAAGAAAAATCATGAGATTTAGAGTTAAATCATGAGGTTTCTATGATACTCTATGTTGTGTGTATTGAAGAGAAAACATGAGGGGTAAAGTTAAATCACAAGGGTCATATGGTACTCTTCATGAGTTGTGTGTATGGTGGAGAAATCATGAGACTTATAGTTAAATCATACCCTACTTTGTATGTATTGAAGAGAAAACACGAGGTTAAAGTTAAATCATGAGGGTCATATGGTACTCTCTATGAAAATGTAATTTTTTGTATGTATTATTGTTGTTAATTTTGTATCATTTTTAATTTTATAATAAAATATATTTAATATTATTTCTAAGTTTGTAAGGTAAATTTTATTTAAAATAATTGTATGCATTTTAATTAAAATAATTAAATTAATGGTAACTTGAATAAAAAATATAAAATATGGGGTCAAGTTTTGGTTTCTTATAGACAATCATTATTAAAGTAAAAACTACTCAAATCAACTATAAATTTTTTAAATCCTACAAAGCACTTTGGGCCCACAAAAAATATCTTAGTTTACCCATTTAGTTTACTCTTATTATTAGGGCATCTTTGGTGCAGGTTCGGTAGTATTAAATAAAGGTGAGAAAATTACTTAGAAGGGGGGTTGAATAAGTAAGACAAATAATCAAAGATTTAAACACAGCTATTTTTATCCTGGTTCGTTGAACTCAACTACTCCAGTCCACCCTCTCAAGAGTGATTTGCCTTTCTCTGTCAAGGACTTAATCAACTATTTAATCAAACAGATTACAATAGTAACACCTAAGAACAATTGTTCCTAGTCTTCTCAAGAGCAACTGATCCCAACTGGATCCTCTTAAGGAAAACCTTTTACAAACAATGTAAAACTATTACAAGAGTAAAAATACTTCTAATAAGCTGTTATCACAACTGTGATATTTCTCTTAAGTTAAGAACAATGTTATAGCAAACTAAAATTATAAGAGCTTTGAGAGTTTTGCTTTGCTGAGTGATTTTTGCAAGTAATTCGTTCCTGAAGAAGATGGAGTGGACTTCTTTATATAGGCACTTAGATTCATGAAGTCTTCTCAACGTTGAAGGCTGTGCTGAAAAGCCTGGAGCCTTTTGTCTTTACATTGGAGGCTGTGCTGAAAAGCCTGATGCCTTTTGTCTTTACTTTGCAGAAACTTTCCTTAGAATGGTATGCACAGATAAAACATTTTTGTCTGTGTTCTTGTGTCTAGCACAAAAGAGGAAAGAGCTGTTGAGATATGCCAATGTACATATTTAAATCTTCTTCACTAAGTAAGTTCAACTTTCAACATTAGAGTCTGAATCTTCAGAATCTCCAGAGTAGAGATCTTCTGGATCTTCAGAGTCTTGGATGTTCTTCAGATTGAGCTGAATCAGAGTATGTGCAGCTTGTGTGCTTGAGCGTGTAAATCTATCAGAGTAGAGTCTTCTATATCAGAATCTCAATACTTAAGCAGCGCAGTATCTTCAGAGTCTTCTGATGACTAAGCTTCTGATCTCTCAGAGTCTTCTATACTTTAGAGGCTCCTGCTTCAGAATCTTCAGTAGACAACATTCAGATTCTTCTGGGAGCAGCGTTCAGATCTTCATTTAAGATGCTCTTGAACCTTTTAAGCCTTTCATAATAACATTGTTCAGATCCAAATTTGCTCTTTTAATAATATTTTCTTTAGTACCTGTAGCAAACAGTCTAGAACAAATTTAGAGTATATAATTCTTGAATACAAAATTCATAAGTGTTATCATCAAAACATAGAGATATAACTAAGAAACAATCTGTGTTCTTACAATCTCCCCCTTTTTGATGATGACAAAACATGAGAAATTTTGTTCAATAAAAAGTATGAATTATAACTCCCCCTGAGATTAACAATCTCCCCCTGAAATAAATACTCTAATAAAAGAAAACACTTCCCTTTGATTAAGTATATTTCAGATTCAGAGCCTGATGAAAGAGGTTTGACTTTCAGAATCAAATCTTGATGCTAGATAATTATGACTTCCTTTAGTCAGAGCGCCTGGTTATCATCTTGCTTGAATTCTCTTTCAGAGTAAAGATATCAGAGTTATCAGAGTTGATTGAATACTCAGATTTTCTTTAGAAGATCAGGTTCTGGTTAGGAAAGTCTCAGGGTAACTTCAATGAATTATGTCAGATATATCAATGTAATCTGAAAGACTTAAATTCAAAGTAAGTTAATAAAAAGTCTGAATTTCAGTTTTAGTAAATGCTTATAGGTTGAACACTCAGTTTCTCTTTTTTCTTCCCCTTTTTGTCATAATCAAAAAGATTTTTAAAGACAGAAAGATACAGAAGAAAAAAAGCATATAGAAGCAAACACATCATCATGCAATTAAACAAACCAAAGTTCACAGTCAAACAGGCAGAAGCCAAAACGCATAACACAACAAAAATTAAACAGCAAAAGCAGTTCATGTGCAAAAACGACAAATAAAACTAAGTCTGGCGAGAGGCAATGAGGGTCAGAAGCTCTGTCATCTTGGCAGCTGACTCTTCTTGCTTAGACATCCAGGTCTTGATTTCATCAGTTGTCTTCTCTTGCTTGATCATCCAATCCTTTATATCCTTCACATCATTCACAAGGTCTGCAACCACAGATGAAGACGGAGCAGATGCAGTAGCAGCAGGGTTCCCTTCAGATTGGTTTTCTTCAGAAGCTTGTTCAACCATTTCAGATTCAGGAACTACTGGAGGAGCAGCTTCCAAAAATAACACAGGAGGAGGAGGAGGCATGTTCATCAGAGTTACCTTGATTAATTCTGTAAACTTAGTCTTAGCAAGCTTAGAGCATTTAGCTCTAACTTTTAAGGCAGCTTTGTTGAACATCCAGATGAAGCGCTTCCAAGCAGCATTTGAAACAGTTGGATCCAAACTAGACAAGCACACATCCTTGACACGAGTATATTCAGAATCTAACTCCTTTTTGAAAATTTCAAACATAGCATTAACACATGATCCTAGATCTGACTGTCCAGACTGTTCAGAGGGATTAGGATTAGGAGTGTTAACAGGAGTGGGTTCAGATGGTGTAGGTTCATATGGTTGTGGTTGAGGTGATGTTGGTTGAGATGTATGGATGTCAGATTGAGGGAGTTCAGATGGTTGAGGAATGGTTTGGGTTCCAGATGTTTGAGTTTCAGATGGTTGAATTTCATATGGTTGTTGATGAGGTGGAGAGTTTGGTGGAGTATGAAACATGGAAATGTTAAGATGTTCCTTCATAACACTTTCAGAGCGAGCTTGTTTGAGTGACTCTGATTCAAAATCAGATGAATCAGATGAATCAGGAGATTCATCTGAGTGAACAGATGTTGAAGAAATTATAATTGATTGATTGGGGGGTTTTATATCAAGAATATTGTCAGAAAGATTTGGATCTTCTGATGGAATTGGTTGTTCAGAGTGTTCAGTTTGAACAGTCTCTGGTTGGTTTGGTTCTGAAATTATTGTTTCTGGTTGGAGAGTCTCTAATTGGGGATTCTCTGGTTGTGACATTGTTGGTTGTGGAATTTCTGTTTAAGTATTTTCCGGTTGAGGTGTTTCTGTTTGTGGAATTTCTGATTGAATTGTTTGAGGTTGTGGTTCAGAGGGAATTGGTACAGAAGATGGTTGTGAATGTACTGGTTCAGATGAGGGTGGTTCAGATAGAGGATTTTCAGATTGTTTGGGTGTTGAAGTTCTTTGTCTAAGGTTTGGAGAAATTTGTGGTGATGAAAGGGGTGAATGAACAGCAGGTGTAAGATCAGATGTTAATACCTGATGAATGGTGTCTCTGACCTCTTCCAGAGTGGCTTCTCTAGAACTGATTCTGGCTTTCTTTCCTTCTTTCTTCTTCTTCCTTGGAACTTCAGATACTTTCCTTTTCTTCTGAACCGATCCTTCTTCAGCTTTCCTCTTACTACGCCTTTCCTTCATCAGATTGGGCAATTCTTCTCCTGGTTTCTGAACAAGATTAGCAGGTAGAGGAATTCCTTCCTTTAGACATTCTGCAATGTACATCCAGACAAATTCCTTTGGTTCATTTGCACTGAACATTGGAAAGTCTTCCAAGGGTATCCTTCTGCCTTGGACCTCCTCAGAGTTTATCTTCCTTAGTTTTCCATTCAATTCTGAAATGAGTTTCATCCTTTTCAGATTGAGTCCATTTATCTCAGATCCAATGATGTAAGACAGATCTTCTGTAATCTTTGCATCTGTCAGATGCTTTACCAGCTTGTTTTCAACAAGGATGTTTGAAATTAGTCTTCCCAGAGGTATCCAAGCTCTAACTTTCCCAGCTTTAGCTCTGACCTCTTCTCTAGTTTCTTTGACATGAGTCAGAAGATGACTGAAAATCAGATACGGTAGATCCACCTTAACATTCTGGCTGATGCAGTACATGAAATACAGATGTTCCGTACTCACATAGTCTAGTGAGTTGGATGGCTTTCTATGAAAAAATGTACTCATAAATATTTTTGTCGAGATCCTATAGATAGGTTTCATATCTTTAACCTTACTTGATGGTGTTCTAGCTACATGATAACACGAAATCATATAGATATTTTTATGCATAATTCAACTAAAGTCTAACCGTTTTCGATCCGATTTCGGGTTATTTCCGTGTATTTGTCTGATGTTTTGCAGGTATTCAATGATCACGTCTAAACAAGGCAACATGAAGAAAAGAAGCAATCTCAGATGAAATATGGACGAAAAAAGAGTGAAAACACAATGAAAAGTGCAACAAGCTGTTTTTGCTGATGTGACGACCGTCACAGCTTCATGACGACCGTCACACGGGTGACGACCGTCACACCTTGTGACGACCGTCATGCAGGCAAAAACGCCCCACTCAGATTACACGTCAAAGGATCAGTTCCAATTCCCACAGAGTGGACCACTACTCCCTAAATTATCTGCCTCAAGGTCCATTATCTTCAGAGATAACCGTTGGGATTCCGCTTCTATAAAAAGGGAAGCAGGGGACTTCAGAAAGGGTGTTGCATTCATACCACGAAGTGCTGCCGAATTTACTTTCCTGAGCATTATTTTCCAGTTTTATTCTTATTTGTTTCTCTTTACCTTTCCTGTATTGCCTTTTCCATTCTTCTATAACTTCTATTTTATTGTACGAACAATTTGGCATTAGAGATCAGAATCCTGCCAACATCTGTGGAGGATCTGCCCAAAGGCCAATTGGAATATTTACAGGTTTTCATTTTGATCGATTTCAGTTATTATTATAATGCAAATCATTATTTATTGTTTTTATTTATATTTTATCTTTCCCAAATCCATGTCTAGCTAAACTTAGGTAATCGATATGTAGTGATAATTCGAATGGGATTTGATAACAACTGGTTGAAAAACTTTCTTTTCACAAAAGTAATCTATGGTCTGAGTGTTTAAAATTGATTCACTGAATAAGCTTTGTCGCGAAAGCGAGAACTTATTTAAAAGTAGTTTTGCCACGAAAGTGGGAAATTAATTAAGATACGAACCAACAAGCGAAAGCTGCGGTAAGGTCAGATAGTAAACACTAGGCATTTGTTTTAATAACAGCGAAAGCACTTTAAAATGAATTAGAACTTAGAGATTTCCAAAAAATAATTTTAACCCCGAACGGGATACGAAAGTGTACGTTTGGCCCTTAGGATTATGATTAGCGTCAATAACCATCGTGAGGCGAGAGTCTTTAAATCTCCATTTTCTGCTTAAATAAACTTTGAAAATTATTTCGTACACCAGTAACTTATCAAATCCCTGAAGAACACAATTACTATGTATCGATTCAATCAATTATAATCTAAATAGTATTCTTAGTTCCCTTTTAGTGACAATCTTATTCCCTTAAACATATTCTACCTAGCTAAACATAGTAACTCCCGAGAACACTAGTTTGATTACGAGTCCCTGTGGGATCGATATCTATTATTACTACGCGATAGTCTGTGCACTTGCAGTTAGATTGTATTAGACATAGAAAGTCGCGATCACTACAGTGATTTATTCATAAACCCTAGCCATATCAATACGTGAAGACGCAAGGTTTGAAACTCCATCAGATTCGGTATAACTGAACAGTTGCCTGATCAGTTTCTCAGTAATCACTATCTTCATCCCAAGAACAGATGAGTGAATAAACTTAGGACCAGCGCTAGCGTGAATCTAGAATTCCTTTACAAGTGTTGGATACACAGGACCCATCAATCTCTCAAAGTATTTCTCCCAGCCTTGAGCTTTAATGGCAGGTGTTAGGTCAAACCCATTTTCCTTTAATGATTCAAGATCAATGAAGCTCTCACACAGAACCTCAAGATCTGCTACTGGAGTAAATAGGGTTCGTTCTGGTTTCTTGTACATTATAGTCTTGTTGGATTTTTTAGCAGTGTTTGATGTAGAAGCCATTGAAGAAGAAGATCTTGGTTTGGGTTTAGGGTTTTGGTAGAGGTTGAAAAGAGAACAGAAACGCATGAATGTAGTGAATGTGGAAAGTGTGAAAATAGTGTGATAGGTGGTATTTATAGAGAACCAAAAACCAAGCATTGGGCACAACAAAAGACACATACGCACGTTTGTACAACATTTAATGAAAGTAATCATTTCACATTAAATTTATGACAGCTGGGGGGAAAATCAAGAAAAATGAGATTTTCAAAGCAATACCTCAAACGTCAATTCAGTTGAGCACCCCATCGTTTCAGATACTGAGTGACACGTGTTTGCTTTGTATGTGCATCTAATGTCTCTCAAGAAATGAAACGTTTCCAACTTTCAGATCTTCTGAGTTTGTTAGTTCAGAGTTTCACACAAATAAATTAATTAAAGATAAATGAACAATTAGTCAGATGAAATACTTCAGATCATTAAACATTTTGCATCTGAGAAGTTGCCTCTGATAAATATTACTCTGGACAAAAATTCATACAAATATTTTTCAGAATGAACTTAAATCTATCTTCAGCAAGGGGTTTTGTGAAAATATCAGCCCATTGATGATCTGTATCAACAAAGGCTAGATTGATTACACCCTTCTGAACATAGTCTCTGATGAAGTGATGTTTAATTTCTATATGTTTAGCCTTAGAATGCAAGATTGGATTTTTTGACAAACATATAGCAGAAGTATTATCACAGAAGATAGAAAGGTTACTCTCATAGATCTGATACTCTTCTAATTGACTCTTCATCCAGATCATCTGCGTACAACATCCAGCAGCAGCAATGTATTTTGCCTCTGTAGTTGATAGTGCAATAGTGGGTTGCTTCTTGCTGTACCATGAGATCAGATGACTTCCAAGAAACTGACAGCTTCCAGAAGTGCTTTTACGTTCAACTCTGTCTCCAGCATAATCAGCATCACAGAATCCAACTAATGAAAATTCATCAGATCTTCTGTAACACAGACCCATGTTAGTAGTACCTTTCAGATACCTTAGAATCCTCTTAACAGCTGTTAAGTGTGATTCTCTAGGATCTGATTGGAATCTTGCACATAAGCAGACACTAAACAGAATATCTGGTCTAGAAGCAGTCAAGTATAGAAGAGATCCTATCATACCTCTGTAGATTTTCTGATCTACCTTCTTACTTACCTCTTCCTTACCTAGAGTGCTTGTAGGGTGCATTGGAGTCTTTGCCATTTTACTATCAACCATGTTGAACTTCTTCAGAAACTCTTTAACATATTTGGTTTGATGTATGTAGGTGCACTCTGGAGTCTGGTTGACTTGGATTCCCAAGAAGAATCTCAATTCTCCCATCATGCTCATTTCAAACTCTTCCTGCATACATTTAGCAAACTCCTTTCCAAGCGTAATATTTGTTGATCCAAAAATAATATCATCTACATAAATTTGACAAATCAACAAATATTTCTTAACAGTTTTACAGAATAAAGTTGTATCCATTTTTCCTCTGATAAAATTTTTCTTCAGAAGGAAGTTGCTCAACCTCTCATACCAAGCTCTGGGAGCTTGTTTTAATCCATAAAGAGATTTCTTTAGTTTAAAAACATGATCTGGAAAGTTTTCACTTTCAAAACCAGGAGGTTGATGGACATATACTTCCTCTTCTATAATACCATTAAGAAAGGCACTTTTAACATCCATCTGATATAGAGTGATGTTATTCTGTGCAGCAAATGAAATAAGAAGACGTATAGATTCTAACCTTGCCACTGGAGCATATGTCTCAGTGTAATCAATACCTTCTTGTTGACTGTATCCTTGAGCAACCAGCCTTGCCTTATTCCTTTCAACTTCTCCCTTTCCATTCAACTTATTCCTAAAGACCCATTTTGTTCCAATAACATTGAATCCTTTAGGTCTAGGAACCAGATCCCAAACTTCATTTCTGGTGAATTGATTTAGCTCTTTTTGCATGGCAATAATCCATTCATTATCTTTCAGAGCCTCATCCACAGATGTTGGTTCAATTATTGACACTAAGCCAAACAATGAAGATTCAGATGTTCTGAGATAGGATCTTGTCCTGATTGGATCATCTTTCTTTCCAATAATCACATCTTATGGGTGAGATGCCTTGATTCTGGAAGAAGATCCTCTGACATTTGATCTTTCAGAAATGTGTAAGTTGTCCAATTGAGAAGATAGGTGAATAGCATCTGGAGTTGCTTCAGATTCCTTTTCTTTAGCCTTTTCTGCCTCTGATCCTTCAGAGTCTGTGAGAATCACTTCTCTATCTGCAGAATTCTCAAACTGCTTTGGCTTTTCAGAGCCAAGCTTATCATCAAATCTTACATGAATAGATTCTTCCACAATCTGCGTTTCAGTATTGAATACTCTGTAGCCTTTAGAGCGTTCAGAATAACCAAGCATGAAACACTTTTGTGCTTTAGAATCAAACTTGTTAAGATTTTCTTTAGTGTTAAGTATATAACAAGTACATCCAAAAGGATGAAAATATGAAATGTTAGGCTTTCTGTTCTTCCACAGTTCATATGGAGTCTTTTTCAGAAGAGGTCTTACAGACACTCTGTTCTGAATATAACAGCTGTGTTGATTGCTTCTGCCCAAAAGTGTTTTGCCAGGTTTGTCTCATTGATCATGGTTCTGGCCATTTCTTGCAGAGTCCTGTTTTTCCTCTCTACAACCCCATTTTGTTGTGGAGTTCTAGGACAGGAAAAATCATGAGCAATGCCATTTTCAAAAAAATATTTTTCAAAATATTTATTTTCAAATTCACCCCCATGATCACATCTGACTTTTATAATTTTGAAATCTTTTTCAATCTGGACTTGCTTGCAGAAGTCAAAGAACACAGAATGTGACTCGTCCTTGTGTTTTAAGAACTTTACCCATGTCCATCTACTATAGTCATCAACAATGACTAATCCATACTTCTTGCCTCTGATGGATGCAGTTTTCACTGGTCCAAACAGATCAATATGAAGTAGTTCTAGTGGTTTGGAAGTAGAAACAACATTTTTTGATTTTAAAAGATTTTTTTGAAAACTTCCCTTTTTGGCATGCTTCACAAAGAGCATCTGAAGTGAACTTCAGATTAGGGAGTCCTCTGACAAGATTAAGTTTATTAATCTGAGATATACGTCTCATATTAATATGGCCCAATCTTCTGTGCCAGACCCATTGCTCTTCATTAACAGACAAGAGGCATTTAACATTTTGAACTTTAAGTTTTGAAAGATTTATTTTATAAATGTTGTTTTTCCTCTTACCACTAAATAGGATAGAGCCATCCTTTTGACATATAGCTTTACAACATTTTTGATTAAAGGTAATATCATAACCATTTTCACTTAATTGACTTATGGATAATAAGTTATGTTTTAGACCTTCAACAAGTAAAACATTAGTTATAGAGGGAAGTTTACCATTTCCAATAGTGCTAGATCCAATGATCTTGCCTTTCTGGTTCCATCCAAACTTCACGTCACCTCCAGATCTAAGTTCCAGGCTTTGGAACATAGACCTTTCTCATGTCATGTGTCGTGAGCATCCAGAGTCCAGGTACCATGACTGGCGTCCGGATCTTGCTGCTAAGAACATCTGCAACAGGAATTATTTTGTTTTTAGGTACCCAGATCTTCTTGGGTCCTTTGGGGTTAGTTGGTTTGTAGGTTTATCTAAACTTCTGTTTTTCAACATAATGTTTATTTTGACTTACCTTAGGTTTAAACACATAAGTATTCTTCTCAGAGCTTGTGTGTTTAATATCATTTAAGTGACCAAATTTAAATTGAGAATACAGAGGTGTCTTCTTGATGAAAAGTTTGTCAACAGATTTTGGATTACTTCCAGATGAAGATTCATATCCAATACCTCTTCTGTTGTTCTCACTAACACCATAGATCATAGAAGCCATCTTGCTTCTGTCTATGCTCTTAGTAAGGAATCTCTGAAAGCTAGAGTCATATTTTTCTAAAATGTTTTCACATGACTTAGCCTCAGATTCAGATTCTTGTTGAGTTATTTCAAAGTCATTTTTGATTTTCAGATTAATTTCTTTTTGCTCAACAAGTTATGTCTTCAGAAGATTAATCTCAGATTCAAGATTGCTTTTCAGCTTCTTGTATTTGAGTTTGATATTGTTATAACTTTTAAGAACTTCTGTTAAAACTTTTGTAAGTTCTTCTTTGGTAAGTTTAGCCATTACCTCTCCTGCATCATCATCAAATTCAGAATCTGATTCATATCCTGAGGTTCCTTCCTCTTGATCTTCTGTGCTGGCCATCAGTGCAACATTAGCACATTCTTCTTCTGATTCAGAAGATGATTCAGAATCATCTGAGTCATCCCATGTTGCCATCAGAACGTTCTTCTTTTTGTCAACCTTCTTCTTGGGTTTTTCTCTTTGAAGTTTGGGGCAATCATTCTTATAATGCCCAGGCTCTTTGCACTCATAGCATACAACTTCTTTCTTGCCAGATCTTCTGTGCCCAGAAGATTCCTTTCTATGATCAGATTTTCTGAAGTTGTTGAACTTCTTTCCCTTGTGCTTCCAGAGCCTGTTGATCCTTCTGGACAGCATGGATAATTCATCTTCTTCTTCAGAAGAAGATCCTTCAGAGCTTTCTTCAATAACCTGCAAAGCTTTAGCAGATTTATTAGATTTTAAAGCAACAGATTTACCTTTTTCTTTCTTCTGAGGTTCATCTTCCTCAAGCTCTATCTCATGGCTCCTCAGTGAGCTGATGAGTTCTTCTAAAGAGATCTTGTTCAGATCTTTAGCCATCTTCAAGGCAGTCACCATTGGTCTCCATCTGGTAGGTAGACTTCTGATGATTTTCTTTACATGATCTGATGTAGAGTATCCCTTGTCTAGAACCTTTAGACCAGCAGTAAGGATCTGGAATCTAGAAAACATAGTTTCTATATTTTCAGATTCTTCCATTTTGAACGCTTCATACTTTTGTATAAGCGCCAGAGCCTTGGTCTCCTTCACTTGAGAATTTCCTTCATGAGTCATTTTAAGTGACTCAAACATTCCATGAGCTGTTTCTCTGTTAGTAATCTTTTCATACTCAGTATGAGAGATTGCATTAAGCAATATTGTCCTAGCCTTATGGTGATTTTTGAAATCCTTCTTCTGGACTTCTGTCATTGATTTTCTGTCAACTTTCTTGCCATCCTCATTTGTAGGATGTTCATAGCCATCAATAACTAAGTCCCACAAATCAGCATCATACCCCAGGAAGAAACTTTCTATCCTGTCCTTCCAGTAATCAAATTTTTCTCCATCAAACATGGGAGGCTTTGTGCTGATTCTATCCCCTTCATATTTATTGCAACTGGCTGTATTGGATGTAGAAACGTCACCCATAATGACAATCAAATATATACCAAAGTAACTTTTCTCACTGGATCTTTACTGACACAGTTAAGTGATAGCACACGCAGAACCAGAGATCTGATGCCAACTGAAGGTGAGAAAATTACTTAGAAGAGGGGGGGGGGTTGAATAAGTAAGACAAATAATCAAAGATTTAAACACAGTTATTTTTATCCTGGTTCGTTGAACTCAACTACTCCAGTCCACCCTCTCAAGAGTGATTTGCCTTTCTCTGTCAAGGACTTAATCCACTATTTAATCAAACAGATTACAATAGTAACACCTAAGAACAACTGTTCCTAGTCTTCTCAAGAGCTACTGATCCCAACTGGATCCTCTTAAGGAAAACCTTTTACAAACAATGTAAAACTATTACAAGAGTAAAAATTCTTCTAATAAGCTGTTATCACAACTGTGATATTTCTCTTAAGTTAAGAACAATGTTATAGCAAACTAAAATTATAAGAGCTTTGAGAGTTTTGCTTTGATGAGTGATTTTTGCAAGTAATTCGTTCCTGAAGAAGATGGAGTGGACTTCTTTATATAGGCACTTAGATTCATGAAGTCTTCTCAACGTTGAAGGTTGTGCTGAAAAGCCTGGAGCCTTTTGTCTTTACATTGGAGGCTGTGCTGAAAAGCCTGATGCCTTTTATCTTTACTTTGCAGAAACTTTCCTTAGAATGGTATGCACAGATAAAACCTTTTTGTCTGTGTTCTTGTGTCTAGCACAAAAGAGGAAAGAGTTGTTGAGATATGCCAACGTACATATTTAAATCTTCTTCACTAAGTAAGTTCAGCTTTCAACATTAGAGTCTGAATCTTCAGAATCTCCAGAGTAGAGATCTTCTGGATCTTCAGAGTCTTGGATGTTCTTCAAATTGAGCTGAATCAGAGTATGTGCAGCTTGTGTGCTTGAGCGTGTAAATCTATCAGAGTAGAGTCTTCTATATCAGAATCTCAATACTTAAGCAGCGCAGTATCTTCAGAGTCTTCTGATGACTAAGCTTCTGATCTCTCAGAGTCTTCTATACTTTAGAGGCTCCTGCTTCAGAATCTTCAGTAGACAGCATTTAGATTCTTCTCGGAGCAGCGTTCAGATCTTCATTTAAGATGCTCTTGAACCTTTGAAGCCTTTCATAATAACATTGTTCAGATCCAAATTTGCTCTTTTAAGAATATTTTCTTTAGTACCTGTAGCAAACAGTCTAGAACAAATTTAGAGTATATAATTCTTGAATACAAAATTCATAAGTGTTATCATCAAAACATTGAGATATAACTAAGAAACAATCTATGTTCTTACATTAAATTCTTTAATAGTAACAGTAGTTATAAGCAATTTGCATTGGATTAAGAATGACATGACAATAAGTGAACTAACAATTAGTGGAAGTAAACTATATAACCAACACACACTATCCATTCTCAATGACTCTTATTATTATTTTATTATTGTTTTATATTATTAAAATATCAATAAAGCTCTAACAACTATAAAATGTGGGGTCAAGTTTTGGTTTTTTACAAGCAACCATCATTAAAGTAAAAACAATTCAAATAAATTATAAATATTTTAAATCCTACAAATCATTTTGGACCCACAAAAATTATCTTAATTTACCCATTTAGTTTACTCCCATTAAAGATGCTCTTAGACACTGCCGATTTTCAAATAAAATTGACTCATGCCCATCCGCTTAAGTAAAGTTTATTGATCTTTAAATTTAGTTTTTTTAGTTGTTGAGAATGACTAGGAATTAAGTTTTAGTGTTGTTTTTCTCTTTTTGTTAGTAACCCACCTGAACCATCGTCATGGTTGGGAGAAAGTTCGGTAAGAAAAATTGTAAACTTGTTAAGTTTTTGTTATCTGTTAAAGCTTTTAATCATTACTATTTAGATTATTTTAATGTTATATTAATAAACCTTTATTTATTTGCTTAGATCACTGTCTAAATATATTTATCTCATATTATATCCTAAGATCAATTTCAATATTCCTCTTTCCAGTAAAACTTTTATATTATTTAGAATTTGTGAGTATTAAGAGTCTTACATCAGGTAATATATGGAATGAACATGTGTTTATAAGTGTGGACAATCTTCACTCTACCATTCAATTTTGTAGGCTTAAGTTAGGTCCCAACCACAGTCTATCTCAACATGTGAACTTATTTGGTTAAAATAGTTGTTCAAAGAACTTCAAATTGAAGAAGCAAAAATAATGACATTTATTTGTGATAATCAAACTGCATTGCACATTGTTTAAAATCTGTCGTCCATGAGAGGACTAAATATATTGAGATAGACTGTTATGTTGTCAGAGAAGATGAGTCATGTGACATTGTTTTTCATGAGAGGACCAAACATATTGAGATAGATTGTATTGTCACAAGTTTTGTCAACACTAATGATCAATTGGAAGACTTGTTTACAAAATTTCTGTGAAGTTTTAGGACTAATTATATATGTAACAAGTTTATTTGATTTATATGCTAAAGCTTGAGGTGGAGTGTTGATATTTGTAAATATAGTGTTAAAATATTTGTATATAGAATAATCCTACATTGATTATATCATGTAATTAGTTGTAATTTTTATGTATATAATAATGTCTTCGTTGTGTTTTTTAAGATACAGTTTATTTATGTCTCTTAGATGTTCTTAGTCTCTTGTATTTCAAGTGAGTTTGTTTTATTATTTTGGTTTATAAATTTAATTTTTAAAGTAAAATTCATTTTGGCAAAAATGAGTTTAAATTAATTTCTTATTTAATTTCAAAATAAAATTTCATTTAAATTCAAAACTATAACAATTAAGTTTCTAGGTTCAATCTCGGCATCACACTTCTTTTTACAACAATCTTTTCATCTAAGTAGCGAGTCACCTTGTTACATGGATTCTAGATAAATTGTTCACACATACTTGTTACATGGATTCTAAGGGAAATTGTTCACACATGTATCTGAGTATATGATTTTAAACCATTTGAAAGTTTTTAATATCTTACCGTGAACATATGATTTTAAACAATTTGAAAGTTTTTAATATCTTTTTATAGTGCAGAGGAGGCGGTGGTGGGCAACCCGAATCTAACTCATCGCGATATTTTTTGTTCACAACAAATTACATGTTGTGCAGGACATCCGTTTTTAAATGCGATTATTGTCGGAACTAAAGTATTTTTCTTAATCCCAGATTATTATATATGTTTTTATTTTCTGTTTTTTTTATAAATATATGCTTGCTAATTTAATTTTCAGAGAAGTTCCTTGATGCTGATAGTTCATATGAAGGGGAACAAGAAATGTAGAACATTTTTTAACACTCTATTTTAGATATTATGAATTCTTTCAAGTGTGTTTTGACACCGTGTAAAACTACACGTGATTTCTTTAGATTGGTCATACCATAGTTTCCTAAAATCGAGGGTTAGGTTTTTCTTTTTCAAGAATCATTTTGCTACAAGATTTTTCTTGTTCTTTGGAATGAAACAATATGATACATACTTCACACCTAGTTTTATTTTCTTATTCAATAAAATTTCCTTCATAGCTCTTCCTAGTTCCTCCTGCATAAATCAATAGCTCAACATCTATAATTTCAAAATGATATCATATGTTCATAATGCCAAGTGCATTAGTTCTCGTGTGACCAACTGACCATATGTTTAGAAATGACATCATAATTTTGAATTCTAGTAAATGAGAATCTAGGTATTTGTAATATTTTATCCCTTTAGTAGATGAGAATCTAGGAATTTGTAATATTTTATTCCGTCTTTACTGAGTGGCCTAATGCATTAGATTCCTGATGACCATCATGGAATTTAAATGACACACTTGCTGGCAGGGGTCTGCATGATTATTATTTTTTAGATATATGTCATAATTATTTTTAAATCAGCTAAATGGTTTGGATTCATAATTATAACCACATTTCAATTAAAATTAGTTATAAATTTGATTATAGTTATATAATTCACTTTATTATTATTTTTTTTTTCAAAAAAATTATTTTCTTTAAGATTTATTTTTTCGAAAAATTTAATTTTTAATTCAATTATTTTTACTAATTAAGAAATGATTGATTTCACGTTTTACACTTACTCACTTAACTTCAATCACGCACTAATTTTTATTTATTTTTGATAAGAAATATAGTAAAAATATTACACACTAACCAAAGAGAATAGAGTATTCTCTCTACTGTATAGATATGTTTTTATCGTTACATTAAAATATTAAATTATAATTTAATTTGTATACTAAATTATAACAAGAAATAAAAATAGTGTTGCATAAATATAAAATAAAAATAGTGTTTCGTAAATTAAAAATAAAAATAGTGTTTTACTTTGTTGGATTTAATTACAAATACATCTTGGATTATGTAAGTAAATATTTGTAAAAGTTAATCAAGTATTATCGTTAGATTAGTAAAAAATAGATGAAATCAAAATAATGATTATGATAGTAAATATTTGTAAAAGATAATCAAGTACTACCGTTAGATTAATAAAAAAATGGATGAAATCAAAATAATTAATCTGAATACACCCTAAAAAGTTATTTATCTTATTGTGCTTCTGAGTATTTATCAGGATCCTTTTGCCAAATAACATTATTCTCATTGGTTGCGACATTCCTAATAGAAGCAGTGCATTTAGTTAATGGATTGTTTAACTTGTATAACAATGAATTGTAGTATTTTACAAGAATGTCACATATTTTACAAGGATCACATGTATATTGTCTTAAAAGTTTGTCATTTTTACTAGAATGTGACTAAAACATAAAAGTTCTGGTACTTCACAGACTAAGTTGTGTGACCAAACTGTCCTAGGGTGCCACGTATAATCTCTTGTACTTTTATTTAGCACATAATTTGTCATTTTTATTGTAATGTGACTAGAACATAAAAAGTTTTGGTACTATACAGATTAAGTTGTGTGACCAAACTGTCCTAGGGTACCGCGTATAATCTCTTGTACTTTTATTTAGAACATAACAATAATATGCAACAATAGTTGTTTAATTTTTAAAGAAGATATTAGTTATTTATTTTGATTATTCGATTTAACAAATTGCTGAATTTTGCTTAACAAGTTATGCTACATTAAAAAATATATCTAATCCTTATACTATCATTAAAAAATATATCTAAATCATCTTTAAACGGTTATAGATAAATAGTAACAATCCATTATAATTGGCTACACCACATCAAACATATAATTCTACAAAACAAGTTAGTGAAGTGATAAGACTAACTTTAATTGGTTGCATGTGATTCTCCATAGTTTTTGAAAAGTAACTCATAAGTTGTAGAACTACTCAAGGTTAAATAAGTAGTGTTAATAATTTTTTTAAAACCAAAGTACAACATTTTCTCCCTATTTCTCTACGATACATTCATTTCCTTCAAATTATTAGAAATATACCTCTTTTAACATATATATATATATATATATATATATATATATATATATATATATATATATATATATATATATATATATATATATATATATATATATATATATATATATATATATATATATATATATATATATATATATATATATATATTATAGGGCATATCAAGTGAGAGCGATTTTAAAATGAGAGATGAGAGGAACAAACAACAACCATTAGATCATGATTAAACTTATTTATTAATGTGACTATTAATTTATCTCTCTTATTAATTTGATCTAATGGTTGTTGTTTGTTACTCTCATCTCTCATTTGATATGCTATATATATATATATATATATATATATATATATATATATATATATATATATATATATATATATATATATATATATATATATATATATATATATATATATATATATATATATATATATATATATATATATATATATATATATATATATATATATATATATATATATATATATATATATATATCCATTTTCTTTTCAATTATCAGAAATGTAATATACTTTTCTGGATGCATCTTAATCACACATAACCAACGATAAATTTTAGACATACTTCAGTTATGTATATACTTTGTATTTGGAGATGCATTTGTTGAAAATTCACCTCACACCCTATGAAAAATTTCCTTCAATCTTGATCTCAAGATTGATGAACAAACCCACAATATGATAATAATGGTGATAACAAGTAAAGAGTTATCAAGAACAACAAAAGAAAAGAAGAATAACAAACAAACAACAAGAAAGAGAAGAATGAGAGAAGAAACATTTGGAAAAAATTGTGTTACCCACAAACTGTGGGATTTCTGATTACTATTGAACTTTCACTTGCTAAACTCTGCAACTGTGAAATTTGTCCTATTATAGATTACAAAGCAAGACACCTATTTATAGTTTTAGTTTTAGGTTTACAAAAGTCCAAATCATAAAACGCCCCAAATATTCAAAATCAAATCTAATTTAAATCATATCAAATCTCATGAAAACAAATCTGTGTCAAAACAAACTGTTTCGACACACTGAAAGCTTCGACACTTCAACACTTGACTTAGACTTTGACTGCTTCCTTGCTATTTCGACTTCGACACACTATGAATTACATTTAACACACCACCTAATTCATTGTATCTAAACTGTCTACATTCATCATGACTCTTAGTCTTCTGAAGGCTTCGACCTGCACTTCCTTCGTTATGATATCTGTAATCTGATTCTTAGTTCTACAGTGTTCCAACTTCATCTTCCCTTCTGCTACCTGCTCTCGAAGACAATGGAACCTCATTTTGATGTGCTTGCTTCGACCATGAGCTATTGGATTCTTCGCCAAGTTGATAGCTGACATGCTGTCTATCTTCATAGTAATTGCTCCATGATTCTTCCCTGTGATTTCTTCGACCAAATTCACCATCCAAGTTGCTTGACATGCACAAAGAGAAGCAGCTATATATTCTGCTTCGCATGATGACAATGCCACTACTGGTTCCTTTCTCAAATTCCAAGCAACTGGTGCACCATCTAACATAAACACATACCCAGCTGTGGATTTTTGACCCTTAGCATCATTACGCCAACTAGAGTCTGTGTATCCCACTAACTTGCATTCTTTTCCTTCATCAGCTGCTGGAAACAAAATGCCATAGTCGAGAGTTCCTTTCAGATACCTCAATCACCTCTTCACCGCTACTAGGTGTGATACCTTTGGCTTCTGCATGAATCTACTTACCATACCAACACTGTATGCTAAGTCAGGCCTTGTGTGACAAAGGTATCTAAGTGACCCAATAAGTCTTCTGTATTGGGTTGTGTCGACATCATCTTCATCTGAATCCTTGGACAGTTGCAATCTGGGCTCAGCTGGAGTCGAAGTTTGGTTGCAATCTTGCATCACAAATCTCTTGAGTATTTCGCCTGCATATCTTCTTTGGTGCATCATCAAACCTCTACTTGTCTTGTAGGCGTTGCCAAGGAAATATGAGAGATTTCCCAAGTCTGACATTTCAAACTCCTTACTCAGGTCATGTTTGAAATCTTCGATCTCCTTCTTGCAACTCCCTGTTATCAATAAATCATCAACATAGTATAAGCAATTCGCCATTGCTTCTTCTTACATATACCCCATGCTCAGTTGTACACTTCACAAATTCCTTTTCCCTTAAGAAATTATCGATTTTCTTATTCCAAGCTCTTGGAGCTTGCTTAAGCCCATACAGGGCTTTATGAAGTCTGTACACCTTTCTTTCTTCGCCTTGTTTCACAAATCCAGCTGGTTATGCAACATAAACTTCTTCGTCTAATAGGTCATTAAGGAACACACACTTCACGTCCATCTGACATGTGTGCCAGTTGTTCATATTTACTAGACCAACAACCAATCTTTGGGTGTAAGGACTAAGTTCCTCTGTTGCAGTTACCCCACTGTTGCATATCTTTAAATGAGCAGGTGTTGTGTGTTTTAATTTCAAGTATAATGTGACGCACCTCTTTTATACTGTGTTTTAATTATACTCTGATGAATTTTTAATATGTGCCTAAATGATTTATGTGGTTATTTGGGGGTATAGAAAGGGGGTGTTACATTAAGTGGTATCAGAGCCAGTGTTGAGTCAGTTATATCTGTCTTGTTATTGTGATGGTTGAACGGTTGTTTAACCTTGTTGTTATTTTTGGGAATGGTTGGAATATGGCTGGTCGTAACGACAATGCGATGGCTGCTGCTTTGGAAGAAATGGCTAGGGCGGTGCAAGGTGCGCCGAATGTGAATGCTAACGATGAGTTCAGAAAGAATCAACCACCGGTCTTCAAAGGAAGATTTGATCCCGATGGTGCCCAAATTTGGTTGAAAGAGATTGAAAGGATTTTCAGAGTTATGGGCTGTGCGAAAGAGAATAAGGTGAGGCTTGGTTCTCACATGTTGAAGGAAGAAGCCGATGATTGGTGAGTCGGTATGCGTCAAGTTCTTGAGGTAGATGATGAGGAGATAACTTGGGATTTATTTCGTACTGAGTTCTTGAGGAAGTATTACCCTGAGAGTGTGAAGGAGAAGAAGAAAATATAATTTCTCGAGTTGAAACAAGGTAATATGTCTGTGGTGGACTATACTGCTAAGTTTGTGGAGTTGGTTCAATTCCATCCTCATTATGCTGCAATTACGGCTGAGTTCTCAAAGTGTATTACATATCAGAATGGTTTGCGTCCTGAGATTAAGCAAGCTATGGGATATAAGAGGATAAGAAGGTTTTCAGATTTGACGGAATGTTGTAGAATCTTCGAGGAAGATAGCAAGGCTCGTCCTACACATTATAAGAGTTTGAATGAAAGGAAAGGAAAGCAACAAGTTAGGAGTGGACCTTATGTGACACCCGTTGGTAAGGGCAAGCATAGGGGAAACTTTGATAAGAGGTCTGGAGGAGGAAGTTTCGGTTCCATTAAGTGTTACAAGTGTGGTGAAATGGGTCATAAATCTTTTGAGTGTAGGAATGTCGTAGTAAAGTGTTCTAACTATGGAGGCACGAGGCATGCTACTACCGATTGTAGGAGGAATACGATGAAGTGATTTAATTATGGAGAAGTGGGTCACATTATTACTAAGTGTACTAAACCGAAACAAGCTCAAGCGGGCGGAAAGGTGTTTGCATTAGCAGGGTCAGACACTACTAGTGCAGATCGTTTGATTAAAGGTACATGCTTTATTAATAATACGCCTTTAGTTGCTATTATTGATACTGGAGCGACTCATTCGTTCATTTCTCATGAGTGTGCTAAGCGTTTGGATTTGTTCTTGTCTTCTTGTGGTGGTGACATGGTTATTGAGACTCCCGCTTCGGGGTCGGTAACTACATCTTTGGTGTGTGTCAGTTGTCCTTTGACCATGTATGGTAAATACTTCATTATGGATTTAGTGTGTTTGCCGTTGGAAGGATTGGACGTAATTTTGGGTATAAACTGGTTGCAATCTAATAGAGTTCGTATAGATTGTTATTACAAGTTGGTGAGATTTCCTTCTTTGGAAGATGATGAATGTAATACCCCAAATTTTGCCCTGAGATTTAGTCGAATCATTTCGCATTTCGCATCGCATTTTAACTAACCACTAACAGGTTGTGCAGTTTGTTGGTTTTTGCAGAAAAATCCCAAAGGGCAAAAAGGTCATTTGTTCGCAGCCGGCCGTCAAGGTGAATTTTGGGTTGTAATCAGAAACTTTTGGTTGTTTGATCTGGTTGGGAGGTTTTAATCGAAAATGGTGTTGGAAACGGATTAGTCGGATGAATCGAAGAAAATTAGGAATTAATAAAAAAAAATTGAAGTTTCATTTCATTTGTACTTTTTAAATTAATCATATTGCCTTGTACTTCCATTTTATTTTAAATTAATTTCATTTAATTCTATTTTATTTTCATTTCATTTTAAAATAACTCATCTCATTTTAAGTTTTATTTTCATTTCATGTTTAAAAAAATATATATAACTTCATTTTTTATAACTCTATTTCATTGTTCACATTTTTATTTTAAATTCTTTTAAATAACTTTATGTGCATTTTTAATATTTGTTTTCATTTTATATTTTAAATAAAAACATATATAATGGTTTTCATTTTTATTTTTGCATAACAAAAAGCATAATAATAATGTTTTCACAAAATAAAGAATTTTTATTAATAATGATAATTCTTTTAAAAAAAACATATACAAATAAAATTACAAAAAATAAAAATTACATTTTTTCCTAAACGTGTTTCTAAGTTCCTAATCCTAAACTTCTTCCGATCTTTTCGAATTTTTCCGATTCTTCCATACCTGCAAAACAAGACAAAAAACAATATTAAACTTGAATCGGTTAGTTTTGATACCCTCAGAGTGGTATCATCATCGGGTTCGATTCTCGGCCAATGGCCTATCCGGCAGTTATCTGTTCTTATCTAAGGCTACCGAGAAAGAGAAGAGGAAAATTGTTTTTGAAATAAGTTGTTTGGCCAAAAAGAGATTATACTAAAAAGTGCTTATTTGAAAAGTCGGTTTGAGAAAAGTGGTTTTTTTCAGGATGACGGTTTGCCCAAACGAGGCCTTAACGCCAATCTTCCTGAAAAACCAATTTCAACAAAAATCCAACAAGTTCAAACAAATAAATTCAGTTCAAGAAAACCAGTTCAAAACCGATTTAAGAAAACCAGTTCAGTCCCACAAACCGGTTCAACGAACAAGGGGCCACAAGCTAGTAAATCCAGTCAAACATTCAGCCGCGAAAACGCAGCGATTCTGCAACAAACCATCAACAAGTCAAAACTACGAAGCCTGAAGAAGTTCCTGGAAAATCTCGAAATCGTAGCAATAAAATCACGGTTAAATCACACAAAACAAAAAACGCAAAGCAACAATATGTTCGCAACAGTCAAGCCAACAATCCCGCAAAAAGTGTTCAACATTAGAACCGTCCAAATCGCAACCAATCTACAACTATTTCGCAAGCCCGCAAAATATATAAAAATCACCTTTAGGTCATAGAAAGGGCGAAAGATTCAGAGAACCACGAGGGTTCTTCAGAGAAAATCTTGAAAGGGATTCAAAGAACCCTAGACGGAACAAAAGAAACGGCGCCGCAAAAGCCCGAGAAGAGGTTCAGAAAACTCAGCGAGCTTTCATCATCACCAGAAAGAAGAAGAAGAAAAGCGTCATTGAGAAAAAAGAATCTGGAACTCTCACGTGTTCAAATCGCAAACGGAGGACGAACTCGCGGCGGCCGTGAAGCTCGGCCTCACTACCACCAGCGACGGCCTCAGAAGTCCTCATCGGCCATCCTCGTAAGTAACCGCGAAACGTAACCACCCATCATGATAAATTTTCTTTTTCTGTTTTGCGTGTTTCAGGTTGGATTGAGGAAGAAGAGGACGGAGAAGCGACATGCAGGCGCAAGAAAGGGAAGAAAAGCTCCCAAAAATCATCTAATGGCGCCGGCGACATGTGAAGGAGAGAAAGAAGGTTACTTCAAAAGAAAAACCCAACGAATGAAAATGTGAACAGACACATCGTTGTGTTGGCCTTTGGTTTTCTGGTTTTCTCTTCTATTATTTTTTTTATTGTCATTTATTATTATCAGATTTGTTATTAATTTGTAATTTAATATTAATTTAACTTTGTGTTAAAGTTTCTTTATTGAAACTTTAATATTAATTTAACTTTGTGTTAAAGTTTCTTTATTGAAACTTAAAGGTTAAACATTTCTTTTCTAAAAAAAATAAACATAAACTTAAATTTTTTTAGATTTAGGATCAAATTTTGTAATTCACATTTTAAGAAAAAATCTCTAATTAAAATTCATTTGTTAGAAAAGATTTAAATCTTTTTTTTTTGGTGTTTTGAAAATTAAAACATTTTTTTATTATTTAAATTAAAACATTTTCTTAATAAAATTTGAAAATTAGAACATTATCTAAATCAAAATATTTTCTACAAAAAAATTAAAACACAATTTAAAAAGAATATTTTCCTAATTTAAAACATGAAATTTAAAACTTTTTTTTCCTTTAAAATTAAAATTAAAAACTCTATTCTTTCAAAATAAAATTTAACTCTTTTTTTTTATAAAAACATTAAAAGAACTTTTTTTAAGAAGATATACTTTTTAATACATTTGCATTAAAAAAAAACTTTTCTAAATTAAAAACTATTTCTTTTCAAAATATTAAAAAAAAAATAGTAAAAAACTAAACTTAATGTAGTTTAAATTTCTCATTAACACGTTTATTAAAACTTAATGCAAATCAAAAATTTTATTAAAATTTAATGTAAATTAAAAGTTTTTTAGTAGAACTTAATGTCAGTCAAAGTTTTATTAAAATGGGATGTAAATCAATTTTTTTTTTATTCCAATTTAATGTAAATCAAAGCTTTATTAAAAAAAAATCTAAAATTAAAATTTAAAAAAAAAAAATATTTTTCCAAATTTAGACTATACCTTTTTAAATTTTAAAATCACTTCTAAATTTAAAACCAAGTCTTTAATAAACAACATTAAAGCATTTTTTTCCATAAGAGTTGATTTTTTAATTAAGACATTTTTTATTAATTTAAAAGCATCGTGTAGATAAAAACATTAAAATTAAAATTTCTTTTTCCATTAACATAAAACATTTTTAATTAAGTATGATAAAATTAAAACAAGTTTTCTTTAATTAAATTAGAATAATTTTTTTTCTTAATAAAAAAATATTAAAACCGTAAAAATTATTTTTCTTGTAAATACAAAAGTAATTAACTGTTCTTTTTAATAAAAATTCAGAAAAATAAAGTTTTGATATAGCCGTTTTGTTTTCGTCTAACCTTCAGGAGTTTGTCGTTGCAGCTTATTGTCGTTTCATTTATTCGTACTATTTTTTTTTTGTGGCATGGATGTAATTTATGCGAGGCCATGATCGCGGTTATTTTTTTATATTCGCATTTGTTTTGGGATTTGTAATTTTCGCGTTTCTTTACCGGTTATTTACTTTCCGCACCTTAATTATGCCACTATGATATGTTTTGTCTGTTTGCATGATTTTTACCGTTTATCGCCCTCCGAAGGAATTAGGATTAACAGTTTGGCCGCCGAGCCAATAACCCTAGTTTCAACCATTTCAAAACCCTAATTAGCTTAGGTGTCCGGCCGTGGACGAAAATATCCTTTACCCTAGCATTAGGTCAAAGAGTCGTCGTGCTCTATTTAGGGTTTCCCGCCGTGGAATCCCTAATTTAACCCTAATTCAATTAACAAATTCAACATAGAAATAAAAGTTTCAAAGACTCCACGTAGGTAAGCGTGTCCTTAAGATACGTTTATTCCCCATTGAAACCTTGACCATAGTCAAGACGTTTCTAACCTCCCTTTCGAGGGGAACTACGATTACTCTGATTCCATTCCCTATCCAGGATACGTAGGCACAAGATGCGACGTCTTGCCGAGTAAACTTAGGACTAACCCTTAGGACTTTTAGGTCACTCTATCCCTTAGCTCAATATATATTAAAGCAGATAATAAATAAAAATAAAAAGCATACAATAAACAAAAGGTTCCTGTATAGTACTACAGAAGTTTAGGGTGGTAGTACCTTCCCTAAGCTTAACCAACCCCTTACCTAGGTCTCTCCCCGCATTGTGTTTACGATGCAAAAATAGGTTTTTCCTCTTTTGACCTTTTCCTTCGGATAAATCAAAGAGCGGTTGTGAATTAAGAATTGTGATTCAAACTAATTAATAGTTTGATATCCTATTTCCACCGCAACAATGAAGATGCGAGTTTTCTATCCATTAAAGAGTTGAAGAAACTTTTAGCGGACGAGGTTCAATTGTTCGTTTTGTTTGCATCTTTGTCGGTGGAGAATAAGGTTGAGCTCGATGTGTTTCCAGTGGTGTGTGATTTTCCAGAGGTGTTTCCGGAAGATGTTACGAAAGGTGGTTAGAGCTTTTGAAGGATTATGATTTTGGTTTGAATTACCATCCGGGTAAGGCGAATGTGGTGGCCGATGCTCTGAGTCGGAAGTTGTTACATATGTCTGCATTGATGATAAGAGAATGGGAACTTTTGGAAAATTTTAGAGACTTGAGTTTGGTTTGTGAAATGACGCCGAGAAGTGTGAGACTTGGTATGCTTCATATTACGAATGATTTTCTTACAACCGTGTGTGAAAAACAAAAGTTGGATTTGAAGTTCTTTGGTTTAATGGTGAATGAGAATGGGGATTTCAAGGTTGATAACTTTGGAGTTTTGAGATTCCGTGTTCGTATTTGTATTCTCGATGATGTGGAGTTGAAAAAGATGATATTGGAAGAAGGACACCGAAGTAACTTGAGTATTCATCCGGGAGCGAATAAAATGTATCAAAATTTGAAGAAAATCTTTTGGTGGTCCGGATTGAAGAGGGATGTAGATCAGTTTGTGTATTCATGCTTGACTTGTCAGAAGTCTAAGGTGGAACATCAAAAGCCTAGTGGATTGATGCAATCGTTGGATATTCCAGAGTGGAAATGGGATAGTATATCGATGGATTTTGTTACGTGGTTGCCAAATACGCAAAGAGGACATAATGCTATCTGGGTAATTGTTGATAGGCTTACTAAATCTGCTCACTTAATTTCGATTGATATTAGTTATCCTTTGGAGAAGTTGGCCGAGATTTATGTCTGTGTGGTTGTGAAGTTGCATGGAGTTCCTAAGAGTATTGTATCGGATAGAGATCCTAGATTTACATCGAGGTTTTGGGAAAGTTTGAAAAAGGCTTTGGGTTCTAAGCTAAGATTGAGTTCGGCTTATCATCCGCAAACGGATGGTCAAACCGAGAGGACAATTCAATCGTTGGAGGATTTATTATGTACTTGTGTGCTCGAGTAAAGTGGTGTTTGGGATAGTTATTTGGCATTGATTGAGTTCACCTACAATAACAGTTTTCATTCAAGTATAAGTATGGCACCATTTGAGTTTTTGTATGGTCGGAGATGTCGAACACCTTTGTGTTGGCATGAAACAGGTGAGAGGTCGGTAGTTGGACCAGAGATGGTACAACAAACGACAGAAAAAGTGAAGTTTATTCGGGAGAAGATGAGAGTTTCTCAAAGTAGACAAAAGAGCTATCATGACAAGAGAAGGAAAGACCTTGAGTTTCAAGAAGGCGACCATGTGTTTTTGAGGGTTACACCGGTTACGGGTGTGGGTCGTGCTTTGAAGTCGAAGAAGTTGACTTTTTTTTATTGGTCCGTATCAGATTACTGCACGAGTTGGTGTTGTGGCTTATCGTGTGGCATTGCCTCCGAATCTTTCAAATTTGCATGATGTATTCCATGTTTCGCAACTTCGGAAGTATGTTCCGGATTCATCACATGTTATTCCTATGGACGAGGTTGAGGTAAGAGATAACCTTACGGTTGATGTTTTACCGGTTAGGATTTTGGACCGTGAAGTTAAGAAGATAAGAGGCAAGGATATTGCGCTTGTGAAAGTAGCGTGGGGAGGCGCTTCGGAAGGCAATATGACTTGGGAATTAGAGAGTGGGATGCGAGAGTCGTATCTGGAGTTGTTTGAATCAGGTAATATTTTCGAGGACGAAAATTTCTAAAGTGGGGGAGAGTTGTAACACTCCGATTCTGATTTCCCAATTTTTTTTTAGTCTCTTATTTTAAATTGGATGATTATTTGATTTGTGGAATTGGAGTATTAATATGTTATGTTTACATATTGTGCTATTTTATCATTTGGAGAGTTTTGGGAAATTAAGTTGGAGGGTATTTTAGATATTCCTTAATTAATGATAAGATGAGATATTTTGTGAGAAAATGAATTGGTAGATATTTTGAGAGAAGAAAATATAATAGAGAGAAATAGAATAGAAAGATATATAAGAGAAAGAGGAAAGAAAAGAGATAGGAAGAAAAGAGTGGAGAAAGAAAGAGGAAGAAGAGAAAAGAGAAGGAAAAGAGAGGAAAGCTTGGAATCATCAAGAACAACCTCTAGGAATCGATTTAATCGCGTAAGGGTGTGAAATCTTATTATCTTACCAATGTATGTTATTATGTATGTGTTGGTTTGGATTTGTTTGGTGGTTTTCCATCTTTTTCCCATTTTTAGGTCAAAATGGTTTAATCGATAGAAACCGATGTTTTAACGGTTAGAATTTGGAATAAATGGCGTGGTTTAGTCGAGTATTGTTGGGCTAAGACTACTAAAACTTATAGGTTTTGAATTGGGTGATTTTGTGACTTTTGGACGATTTTGGAGATTTGAATATTTTGAGTGCGCAGACGCTCGCTAGCAAGTTCACTAGGCGAGCAAGGTGGCGAGGGACTCGCTAGGTGAAGCCCTAGTGAGTGATTCCAGTAGCCAAAATCAGCCTTCGCTAGCGTGTTCGCTAGGCGAGTGAAGTAGTGAGGGGTTCGCTAGACGAAGCCCCAGCGAGTAGGTAGCGAGCAATTCCAGTAGCTCAGGATGAGGCTTCGCGAGCGTGTTCGCTAAGCGAGCCAGTAGCGAATGATTCGCTAAGACCTCGCTAGGCGAGTGGTTCAGCGAGCGTGACAGCACAACATTTCTTTTGTTCCATCCTAAATCGGTTCTTTGGCTCGGTTGCGATTGACCTGGTCCCGAATGAGTAGCTTGTGTGCTGTTGTATGATATGCTGTGGGTAGCCGTATGGCGTGAATCCTAGATTGTGGAATCGATTGTGAATGTGGCCTTTTGACAAATATATGCGTTGTTGAATTAGATATAAATGCATGGTGATTGTGATAGAGTTTGTTGTCGTTTGGCATAATATTGTGAATGCATAATGATTGTATGCGATAGAAGGTGATGAATGATGAATATATCATGGAATATACATTTGAATGTATAATGATTGTATGAGATTAGATGAGACAGAATGCATGAAGACATTATGAATATGTATGCATTTTAAGAAGTGTATGAAGTCATTTTGCATGTGAAGCATCATGATATACATTCTTGTGATGTGTGATTCTAATGCGAATCTGTAGTAACATCGTGTGCTCATGTGAGGTGTGAGCGATGGTTACAAATGGTTGTGTGTCATGTGGGGTGTGAGCAACCGGATTGTGTGCCCAAGGTGAGGTGTGAGCAACCGGATTGTGTGCCCAAGGTGAGGTGTGAGCAACCGGATTGTGTGCCAGGTGGGGTGTGAGCAATCCATAACATTGTGTGCCCATGTGTGGGTGTGAGCAATGGGTGAATATCGTGTACCCATGCGGGGGTGTGAGCGATGGTTCCAAATAGTTCCTGAGTGAACTTGAGATGATTGAGTCGGTACCGCATTGCATCTACATAGAGTCGTGAGTCGGTCTCTATGATTTGCATCTGTCATCTGTATAATGATGCATTGGTGAAATAACATAAATGTAAATGTTTATGTGGAATGATGAGAATTGTGGATATATGCATGATGAATATGCTTGATGGTTATATCTATATATACATCTATACATTGCGATGTATATGAGTGAATTGTGATGACTTGTGGTGAGAAGTATAATAAGTATAATATATGCATTGCTATTATGATAATATTTCTCACCCTTCTGCTGTTTTATAATGCTCTATGAGGCATTGCAGAGTAGGTTTGCTGGAGGTTTTTGTGAAGTGTGACTTCATTCTTTTTGGTCTGTCGGCTCTGATATGTAGCACCGGATAGTTAGGATTTTTATGATTCTTTTGTGATACATTGTATATGTATCTGGATGTTGAATGTTTATATAAACATGTTTTGTGATGTTGAATCATGATGGATGACATATAAATGTGTATATGTTTAATGATTAATCAATGTTTAGATTTTCCGCTTTTATTCTAAATATTGAGATGTGGGTGTAAGGACTAAGTTCATCTGTTGCAGTTACCTCATTGTTGCATATCTTTAAATGAGCAGGTGTTGTATGTTTTAATTTCAAGTATAATGTGACACACCTCTTTTATACCGTGTTTTAATTATACTCTGATGGATTTTTAATATGTGCCTAAATAATTTATGTGGTTATTTAGGGGTATAGAAAGGGGTGTTACATTAAGTGGTATCATAGCCAGTGTTGAGTCAATTGTGTCTGTCTTGTTGTTGTGATGGTTGAACGGTTGAGTCAGTTGTGTCTCTCTAATTCCACGATCGTTCTCGATTCTCTCTCTTCCACGGAATCAACTCCACGATCGTTCTCGATTCTCTCTCTTCCACGGAATCAACTCCACGATCATTTTCTCGATTCTCTCTCTCCTCCACTGAATCAACTCCGCGATCATTCTTGATTCTCTCTCTCCTCCACTGGTAAACCCTAACTTCACTCTACTCCACCATAAACCCTTACTTCACGTTCATTCCCGATTCGATCTCAAAAACCCTAACTTCACCGATCATTCTCGTTATCTCCTCCACCGGGAAATCCTAACTCCACCAATCCACGAACCATTCTCCATTCTCTCTACTCCACAGATAAACCCTAACTTCACGATCATTTGTCCGATTCGATCTCCAAAACCCTAACTTCTCGCGATACTCTAAAACCCTAGCGATTTTCTATTCATCCTCAATCTGCAAGACCCGTACCAACCTTTCGCCTCCGTCTCTCATAACCATCCACCAACATTTCACATTCCATTTTCTTTGTTCTCTGTTGGCTTTACCTTCATTTTCACTATATTTCATTCCTACTGTTATTAATTTATATCTTTTTTCTCTTTCATTTATGAACAGGAACAACGAAGTACAACAAAGGTTAGCCGGTTAATGTTGTGAAACTCTATTATTTGGCTATAACTAATTCTTTTACTTGGATAAGAAATGCATTCCGGATGTTACATGATTATATGATAAATTTTGATTTGTTTTCCCTTTCCATATAAATTTTTTGCATCTTATATCTTTCCATATAAATTTTGTGCATTATATATTTTTCCATATAAATTTCTTATGTCTTAGCTTGTTTATATCAGTTATATAGTTCTTGATATTTTTGGTTCAAGATTCTCAATTGCATTATGATATTTTTTCTTTTGGGTGAGAAGTTTTTAGGGAGACAATTCCCATCAAACTTATTTCTGGTTAAAAAAGTGATATTTCAGATGCCTTGTTGCTGCCATGTGCTTTAAATGAATCTTGTTTTTGGCAAGATTCTAAATATGCGTTGTTTGTCAAAATGATTTTGTGTGTTATGTTTGGTAGGAATATTCATGCATGGGTGTTTAAACACGTTATTAATTTGAGAGTAGGTGAAACTTGCAGGTTTTACATTTAACACCATATGAAATGAAATTTGAGCAGAACACATAAAATAAGAAACTTAACCTTAGAGAGACAATAGGGTACCATTATTGATCTTCAATTGAAGATCCAAAAACTAATTTTTGTGTTGATCCTTATAATCCAAAAGCTAGTGCAGTTTTTTTTATTTCTATATGAATTACACTCTTTATTTTTTTTTCTTTTCCTTTTCTGTACTAACTTGTTATTTAATGTCTTTGTTTAATAGAAAAAACATGGCTAGTTTGGGATCAATATATTCCAGTAGTCGTTCGGGACAACTTATAGATTCCTTTAAGGAGGTAACTTCTTTAAATGATTTTTTTTAATATCTTAAGTGTTTAAAACCACCCTTTTCTTTATACATCTTAAAGTGTATTTTTTTTTTTTTTGCATTTTTATATATCTTAAACTGTTTAGTCATCTAAGTTCACCTTTCTCTAAGTTCATCAAATCAAAATTAAATCTAGCCCACAAAAATGTATTTTCATTGTTTTCAAGGTTTTCTTTTTTTTTTGTCTTAAGATTTGTAGTTTCCTATGCAACTTCTCCTTTTCAAAAAAAATAGTGTTTTTTTTTCATTTTTGCCTTGTGTTTATATTATTTAGAATTTACTTATTATTATAAAATTGCTTTTTGATATATGTTTTAATTTAATAAAAATTGGAGCGTTTTCCCACTCATATAACAAGGCTACTTCTGTGATGGAAGTAGAAAAGCTTTGGAAGTCGTACAATGATGTAAATATCCTGTAAATAGTATAAATTATTTTATGTTTATTTATTAGACTTACATTTTCTATTTCTTTTTGACAGCTGGAAAATTTACATAAAGATGCGTTAGTCTTTAAACTTTTGTTTGATTTTAATGAAATTTATTCATAGCATAAATTGTGATGTGTTAGTCCCTAAACTTTTGTTACAGGACAACATCACAGCTGTCTCAATTGATACTGAGGTAATTACATTACTAGATTAATTTGTTTGGGCTTAATTAATAGATCTTTTACTAATATAGTAAAATATCTATTAATGTTATCATTTACATTCCAATATTTAACAGTTATCCATAATACTCTAGTTAGGTTAAACTATTTTTTTGATTGTTTTATTTTTCTTTTTCAATAAATTTGTACTTAGGTATTTTTAAATCAATTGGTAGGGAAAACATATTGCTTCTGCAACATTAAAAGCATGCACCATCCTGTCAGTATTTTTAATAAAAGTTAAAGTACACCATCCTACTGTAAGTTGACAGTATTTACAGCATTTTTAATAAAAGTTAAAATACACCATTCTGTTGAAAATAAGTCTTGTTTATATGATTTTTTATAACAGGAATATATGTTAGGTAAAGATGCGCCACGTGAATAAAAATTCATTTTGAAATTAATAAAATTAAGTAGAAAAATGTAAATGTGTTAAATTGATAATGACAATATTGAAATTAGTGGGGTTTTTTTTAGAAATATTTAATTAATTATTGAAGTTAATATTATTTATAATATTTATTTATTATTTAATTTATTTATTATTTATTATTTAATTAATTACCAAACAGTTATAACATGCTGAGATCCTTTGAAAATAGTAATGTCATATTATCATTTTTATCTTCTATATATTTTATAGAAACTTTAATTTTTTTTACACACAATTTTACTTTTAAATTTTTTTCTTTCAATTTTCAATCTTATTTATTTATCAATAACCTTTTAAATATTACAAAAACTAATCAATCAACATATATATTCCCACTTAAAACCGAAACCATGTTTATAACCATGATTATATGTTTTTTCTAAATAACACAAATTTAACATGTTTGATTTTTTTAAAGTAACTTTTGATTTTAAATCAATTTTACATGAATGTATCGAAACATAAACACATTTTACTAAACTTAAATCTATTAAAATCAATTCTACTAAACTCAATTTTATCAAAATCAATTATGTACACCTTAATTCAAACACAAAATAATTCAACCATGACCAAACAAACTAATACTAACATGAATTTTTAAAACGTTGGTTTAAAAACATAAAACTTTAAACGACATGCATATACTTGAAAATACCTTAACTTATAACTTAAGAAATCTTTAAATGAAAGTAAACTTTAAAAGTGAAAAAATACGCAAATAAACATAAAAATTTCAACTTCAAGGTTTGGGGTGGTTTTATATAAACAAAAATAAAGTTCAATATGACATTTGATTTATAGCTGTGGAAGATGAGACATTTGGTTCAATATATCTACCACCAAATTAAGTCTTTTATGTTGTTTTCACAATTATAGGATTTATTGAAGAAAAATCATGAGATTTAGAGTTAAATCATGAGGTTTTTATGATACTCTACATTGTGTGTATTGAAGAGAAAACATGAGGGGTAAAGTTAAATCACAAGGGTCATATGGTACTCTTCATGAATTGTGTGTATGGTGGAGAAATCATGAGACTTATAGTTAAATCATACTCTACTTTGTGTGTATTGAAGAAAAAACACGAGGTTAAAGTTAAATCATGAGGGTCATATGGTACTCTCTATGAAAATGTAATTTTTTGTATGTATTATTGTTGTGAATTTTGTATCATTTTTAATTTTATAATAAAATATATTTAATATTATTTCTAAGTTTTTAAGGTAAATTTTATTTAAAATAATTGTATGCATTTTAATTAAAATAATTAAATTAATGGTAACTTGAATAAAAAATATAAAATGTGGGGTCAAGTTTTGATTTCTTATAGACAATCATCATTAAAGTAAAAATTACTCAAATCAACTATAAATTTTTTAAATCCTACAAAGCACTTTGGGCTCACAAAAAATATATTAGTTTACCCATTTAGTTTACTCTTATTATTAGGGCATCTTTAGTGCAGGTTCGCTAGTATTAAATTCTTTAATAGTAACTATAGTTATAAGCAATTTGCATTGGATTAAGAATGACATGACAATAAGTGAACTAACAATTAGTGGAAGTAAACTATATAACCAACGCACATTATCCATTCTCAATGACTCTTATTATTATTTTATTATTGTTTTATATTATTAAAATATCAATAAAGCTCCAACAACTATAAAATGTGGGGTCAAGTTTTGGTTTTTTACAAGCAACCATCATTAAAGTAAAAACAATTCAAATCAATTATAAATATTTTAAATCCTACTGTTAAATATAATTCATTGTGATTTGATATGATTAGATTTGATATCATATGATTAATTTGATATGATATGATTAGATATCATATGATTATATTTGATTTAGAATATTTTGGACCTTTTATGTTTTGGGCTAGTGTAAACCTAAAACTATAAATAGGGTGCCTTGCTTTGTATTCTAACATCACATTAGAACTGGATTCACAGTTGGAGTGTTAGCAAGTGAAGGTTCAATAAAATTAGAAATCCCACAGTTGTGGGTAACTCAATACTTCTCTCATTCTTCTCTTTCTTGTGTGTTCTTCTTTTCTTTTGTTGTTCTTGATAATTACTTGTTATTACCATTAATATCATATTGTGCGTTTGTTCATCAATCTTGAGATCAATATTGAAGGAGATTCTTCATAGGGAGTGAGGGAATTTCCAACATCTGGTATCAGAGCTCCGGTTGAGAGATTCAAGGAAGGAAGATAGTGATGGCGATGAATTATCCGAACGGCAACTTTCCGACGACCCTGCCAATTCTCAAGAAAGACAATTATGAGAATTGGTGCAGGCAGATTAAGGTGATCTTCTGTTATCAGGATCTTTGGGATCTTGTGTAAGATGGAGTAACATCGCTTGGGGAGAACGCAACGGAGGCGGAAAAGGCAGCGCACAAAGAATTGAAGATGAAGGATTATAAATCACTCTTTATAATTCATCAATGTGTTGATCCTGATAACTTTGAAAAGGTTAGTGATGTTGATTCAGAAAAAGAAGCATGGGAGATTCTTGAAAAGTCGTTTGGAGGCGCAGAGAAGGTGAAAGAGGCGATGTTACAAACTCACAAGAGAACCTATGAGTTGCTTCAGATGGAAGACAACAAAAGTATTACAGATTTCTTCACCAGGGTTACAAAGTTGGTGAATCAAATCAAAGTATGTGGAGAAGCGCTAACGACGAAAGCAGTTGTCTCAAAAATTTTGAGATCGTTGGCTCCAAAATTCGACCATGTGGTAGTTGCCATAGAAGAGTCGAAAGATCTGTCAGTGTTGATGAAGGAAAAGCTTCAAGGGACTCTTGAGTCTCATGAACAGAGGATGGCTGAGAGAGCTGCAGGAAAGTCGAAAGATATGGCTTTGCAGGCACAGACGGAAAAGGAGAGAAAAGGCAAAGGTAGTTGGAATGGCAACAAAGGAGGAAACCAGTCGAATCAAAAGAAACCTTGGAACCAAGGCAACCAAAGAGGTGGTGCTGCAGGTAAAGGAAGAGGTGGTGATCGAAAGACAGACAAAAGCCACATTCAATGTTTCAATTGCCAGAAGTATGGTCATTATGTTAGTGATTGTCTAGAAAAGAAGAGAAATCAAGAGACTGATGCAAAGCTGGCGAAACATGAAGAAGAAGAAACGTTGCTAATGGTCACAACAAACGATGAAGAAAGATTCCAAGATCAGTGGTACTTGGACTCAGGATGCTCATCACACATGACTGGAAGGAAAGATTGGTTTGTCAACATGAAGCCCTCGTCGAAGAATACGGTGAAGTTTGCAAATGACAACACTCTAGCAGCTGAAGGTGTTGGTGATGTTCTGATTACGAGGAAAGATGGCAAAAGGTCAACAATTTCCAATGTGTTGTACATACCAGGCATGAAGAGTAATTTGCTCAGTATAGGGCAGCTTGTCGAAAAGAACTACAAGGTAGTTGTCAAAGACAAGATGATGAGAGTCCTCGACGCAGGTGGTAGACTAATCTTGAAGGCTTCAATGTCTCAGAATAGGACCTTCAAGATTGGACTCAATGTGATGGAGCACAAGTGTTTAGCAACTGCAGCCACTGAAGTCGAAATAGAAGTTCGACAAGAACCAGTTGTAGATGAAGCAGGTTCAAGCAGACCTCGACGAACTAGACACATGCCTGCAAGGTTGCAAGAATGTGTAATCACATCAGATGATGTAGTCGATGAAGAGGGTGAGCTGGTACGTTATGCTTTCTACGTAGATGTCGAACCAGTCAATGCAGCTGAGGCATTGAAAGATTCGAAGTGGGTGAAAGCAATGATTGAAGAGTTAGAGTCCATCAAAGTCAATGATACTTGGTCACTTGTCGAATTGCCGCAAGGCAAGAAGGAAATTGATGTGAGGTGGGTTTACAAGGTGAAGGTAAATCCTAAAGGAGAATTAACTCGACACAAAGAGAGACTTGTGGCGAAAGGATTTCTTCAGAAGGAAGGAATCGACTTCGATGAAGTATTCACACCTGTTGCTAGAAACGAAACAATCAGGTTGGTTGTTGGTCTAGCAAATATGAACAACTGGCACACATGTCAGATGGACGTGAAGTGTGCATTCCTTAATGGCCCCTTAGAAGAAGAAGTTTATGTTGCACAACCAGCTGGGTTTGTGAAACAAGGCGAAGAAAGAAAGGTGTACAGGCTTCATAAAGCCCTGTATGGACTTAAGCAAGCTCCAAGAGCTTGGAATAAGAAAATTGACAGCGTCTTAAGGGAGAAGGAATTTGTGAAGTGTACAACTGAACATGGAGTATATGTAAGAAGAAGTAATGGCGAATTGCTTATACTATGTCTCTATGTTGATGATTTGTTGATAACAGGGAGTTGCAAGAAGGAGATCGAAGATTTCAAACATGACCTTAGTGAGGAGTTTGAAATGTCAGACTTGGGAAATCTCTCATATTTCCTTGGCATCGAATTCTACAAGACAAGTAGAGGTTTGATGATGCACCAAAGAAGATATGCAGGCGAACTACTTAAGAGATTTGAGATGCAAGATTGCTACCAAACTTCGACTCCAGCTGAGCCTAGATTGCAACTGTCGAAGGATTCAGATGAAGATGATGTCGACCCAACCCAATACAGAAGACTTATTGGGTCACTTAGATACCTTTGTCACACAAGGCCTGACTTAGCATACAGTGTTGGTATGGTAAGTAGATTCATGCAGAAGCCAAAGGTATCACACCTAGCAGCGGCGAATAGGATACTGAGGTATTTGAAAGGAACTCTCGACTATGGAATTTTATTTCCAGCAGCCAATGAAGGAAAAGAATGCAAGTTAGTGGGATACACAGACTCCAATTGGTGTAGTGACGCTGAGGATCGAAAATCCACAGCTGGATATGTGTTTATGTTAGGTGGTGCACCAGTTGCTTGGAATTCGAGAAAGGAACCAGTAGTGGCATTGTCATCATGCGAAGCAGAATATATAGCTGCTTCTCTTTGTGCATGTCAAGCAACTTGGATGGTGAACTTGGTCGAAGAAATCACAGGGAAGAATCATGGAGCAATTACCATGAAGATAGACAGCATGTCAGCTATCAACTTGGCGAAGAATCCAATAGCTCATGGTCAAAGCAAGCACATCGAAATGAGGTTCCATTATCTTCGAGAGCAGGTAGCAGAAGGGAAGATAAAGTTGGAACACTGCAGAACTGAGAATCAGATTGCAGATATCATGACGAAGGGAGTGCAGGTCGAAGCCTTCAGAAGACTAAGGGCCATGATGAATGTAGACAGTTTAGACACAATGAATTAGGTGGTGTGTTAAATATAATTCATAGTGTGTCGAAGTCGAAATAGCAAGGAAGCAGTCGAATTCTACAAAACAAGTTGGTGAAGTGATAAGACTAACTTTAATTGGTTGCATATGATTCTCCATAGTTTTCGAAAAGCAACTCATAAGTTGTAGAACTACTCAAGGTTAAATAAGTAGTGTTAATAATTTTTTTAAAACCAAAGTACAACACTTCTCCCTATTTCTCTACGATACATTCATTTCCTTCAAATTATCAGAAATATACCTCTTTTAACATATATATATATATATATATATATATATATATATATATATATATATATATATATATATATATATATATATATATATATATATATATATATATATATATATATATATATATATATATATATATATATATATATATATATATATATATATATGGGGCATATCAAGTAAGGAATTTTAAAATGAGAGATGAGAGGAACAAACAACAACCATTAGATCATGATTAAACTTATTTATTAATGTGACTATTAATTTCTCTCTCTTATTAACTTGAATTTCATCTCTCTTATTAATTTGATCTAATGGTTGTTGTTTGTTACTCTCATCTCTCATTTAAAATCACTCTCATTTGATATGCTTTCTCTCTCTTATATATATATATATATATATATATATATATATATATATATATATATATATATATATATATATATATATATATATATATATATATATATATATATATATATATATATATATATATATATATATATATATATATATATATATATATATATATATATATATATATATATATATATATATATATATATATATATATATATATATATATATATATATATATATATATATATATATATATATATATATATATATATATATATATATATATATATCATCCATTTCCTTTTCAATTATCAGAAATGTAATATACTTTTCTGGATGCATCTTAATCACACATAACCAACGATAATGCATCTTAATCACACATAACCAACGATAAATTTTAGACACACTTCAGTTATGTATATACTTTGTATTTGGAGATGTATTTGTTGGAAATTCACCTCACACCCTATGAAAAATTTCTTTCAATCTTGATCTCAAGATTGATGAACAAACCCACAATATGATAATAATGGTGATAACAAGTAAAGAGTTATCAAGAACAACAAAAGAAAAGAAGAATAACAAACAAACAACAAGAAAGAGAAGAATGAGAGAATAAATATTTGGAGAAAATTGTGTTACCCACAAACTGTGGGATTTCTGATTACTATTGAACTTTCAATTGCTAAACTCTGCAACTGTGAAATCTGTTCTATTATAGATTTCAAAGCAAGCCACCTATTTATAGTTTTAGTTTTAGGTTTACAAAAGCGCAAAATATAAAAAACCCAAAATATTCAAAATCAAATCTAATCTAAATCATATCAAATCTCATCAAAACAAATATGTGTCAAAACAAACTATTTCGACACACTGAAAGCTTCGACACTTCAATACTTGACTTAGACTTCGACTGCTTCCTTGCTATTTCGACTTCGACACACTATGAATTACATTTAACACACCACCTAATTCATTGTATCTAAACTGTCTACATTCATCATGGCTCTTAGTCTTCTGAAGGCTTCGACCTGCATTTCCTTTGTTATGATATCTGCAGTCTAATTCTCAGTTCTACAGTGTTCCAACTTCATCTTCCCTTCTGCTACCTGCTCTCGAAGACAATGGAACCTCATTTTGATGTGCTTGCTTCGACCATGAGCTATTGGATTCTTCGCCAAGTTGATAGCTGACATGCTGTCTATCTTCATGGTAATTACTCCATGATTCTTCCCTGTGATTTCTTCGACCAAATTCACCATCCAAGTTGCTTGACATGCACAAAGAGAAGCAGCTATATATTCTGCTCCGCATGATGACAATGTCACTACTGGTTCCTTTCTCGAATTCCAAGCAACTGGTGCACCATCTAACATAAACACATACCCAGTTGTGGATTTTCGACCCTTAGCATCATTACACCAACTGGAGTCTGTGTATCCCACTAACTTGCATTCTTTTCCTTCACCAGCTGCTGGAAACAAAATGCCATAGTCGAGAGTTCCTTTCAGATACCTCAATCACCTCTTCGCCGCTACTAGGTGTGATACCTTTGGCTTCTGCATGAATCTACTTACCATACCAACACTGTATGCTAAGTCAGGCCTTGTATGACAAAGGTATCTAAGTGACCCAATAAGTCTTTTGTATTAGGTTGGGTCGACATCATCTTCATCTGAATCCTTCGACAGTTGCAATCTGGGCTCAGCTGGAGTCGAAGTTTGGTTGCAATCTTGCATCTCAAATCTCTTGAGTATTTCGCCTGCATATCTTCTTTGGTGCATCATCAAACCTCTACTTGTCTTGTAGGCGATGCCAAGGAAATATGAGAGATTTCCCAAGTCTGACATTTCAAACTCCTTACTCAGGTCATGTTTGAAATCTTCGATCTCCTTCTTGCAACTCCCAGTTATCAATAAATCATCAACATAGAGACAGAGTATAAGCAATTCGCCATTGCTTCTTCTTACATATACCCCATGCTTAGTTTTACACTTCACAAATTCCTTTTCCCTTAAGAAATTGTCGATTTTCTTATTCCAAGCTCTTAGAGTTTGCTTAAGTCCATACAGGGCTTTATGAAGCCTGTACACCTTTATTTCTTCGCCTTGTTTCACAAATCTAACTGGTTGTGCAACATAAACTTCTTCTTCTAAGAGGCCATTAAGGAACGCACACTTCACGTCCATCTGACATGTGTGCCAGTTGTTCATATTTACTAGACCAACAACCAACCTGATTGTTTCGATTCTAGCAACAGGTGCGAATACTTCATCGAAGTCGATTCCTTCCTTCTGAAGAAATCCTTTCGCCACAAGTCTCGCCTTGTGTCGAGTTACTTCTCATTTAGGATATACCTTCACCTTGTAAACCCACTTCACATCAATTGCGTTCTTGCCTTGCGGCAATTCGACAGGTGACCAGGTACCATTGACTTTGATGGACTCCAACTCTTCAGTCATTGCTTTCACCCACTTCGAATCTTTCAATGCCTCAGCTGCATTGACTGGTTCGACATGCGTAGAAAGCATAATGTACCAGCTCACCCTCTTCATCGACTACATCATATGATGTAATTACACATTCTTGCAACCTTGCAGGCATGTGTCTTGTTTGTCGAGGTCTGCTTGAACCTGCTTCATCTACAACTGGTTTCTGTCGAACTTCTATTTCGACTTCAGTGGCTGGTTCTTCACAAGAGATTCTCACTAAATCCTTCTTGGCATTCTCAGTCCAATCCCATTCTTTAAGCTCATCTATGATCATGTCCCTGCTGATCACAACCTGCTTATTCACTGGGTCGAACAACTTGTAACCTCCTGTCGAATGATATCCTATTAAGATCATCTGATTCGACTTATCATCAAGCTTCCTTCTCAACTGATCTGGCACATGTCTATGTCCTATAGATCCAAACACCTTTAAGTGACTGAGACTAGGCTTGACACCAGACCAACATTCTTCTGGTGTGATTCCTTCAAGCTTCTTCGTCGGACATCTGTTCAATATATATGTTGCTGTCGAAACTGTTTCTCCCCATAATTCTTTGGGTAGATGCTTTCCATTCAACATACTTCTCACCATATTCATGATGGTTCTGTTCTTGCATTCTGCAATCCTATTTTGCTATGGAGTGTATGGTGGCACCACCTCATGCACAATCCCTTCTTTTACACATAGAGTGTCGAACTCTTTCGACACATACTCTCCACCACCATCAATCCTCAGAATTTTCAGCTTTCGACCACTCTGTCTTTCAACCAAGGACTTGAATCTGGAAAATACCTCAATCACATCACTTTTCTTCTTGATGAGGTAAGTCCACAACTTTCGACTGTAATCATCTATAAACGTGACAAAGTATATATTGCCACCAATCGAATCCACCTAGATTGGACCACATACATCAGAGTATATGACTTCAAGTATTACCTTCGACTTCCTTCCTGCATTCTTGCTGAGGCTATTCTTGTGTTGTTTCGACTGAACACATTCCTCACAGACTTCACTTGGAATGTCGATTTCTGGTAATCCTGAAACCATATTTCTTCTCTTCAGTTCTCTGATGTCATTAAAGTTGAGATGACCTAGTCGAAAATGCCATAACCACTCATCTCTGCTGGCTGCAGTTGCTAGATACTTGTGCTCCATCACATTGAGTTCAATCTTGAAGGTCCTATTCTGAGACATTGGAGCCTTCAAGATTAATCTACCACCTGTGTCGAGAACTCTCATCATCTTGTCTTCGACAACTACCTTGTAGTTCTTTTCGACAAGCTGCCATATACTGAGTAAATTACTCTTCATGTCTGGTATATACAACACATTGGAAATTGTTGACCTTTTACCATCTTTCCTCATAATTCGAACATCACCAACACCTTCAGCTGCTAGAGTGTTGTCATTTGCAAACTTCACTATGTTCTTCGACGAGGGCTTCATGTTGACAAACCAATCTTTCCTTCCAGTCATGTGTGATGAGCATCCTGAGTCCAAGTACCACTGATTTTGGAATCTTTCTTCATCTTTTGTTATGACCATTAGCAACGTTTCTTCTTCTTCATGTTTCGCCAGCTTTACATCAGTCTCTTGATTTCTCTTCCTTTATGGATAATCACTAACATAATGACCAGACTTCTGGAAATTGAAACATTGAATGTGGATTTTGTCTGTCTTTCGACCACCACCTCTTCCTTTACTTGCAGCACCACCTCTTTGATTGCCTTAGCTCCAAAGTTTCTTCTGATTCGACTGGTTTCCTCCTTTGTTGCCATTCCAACTACCTTTGCCTTTTCTTTCCTTTTCTGGTTGCGCCTGCAAAGCCATATCTTTCGAATTTCCTGCAACTCTCTTAACCATCCTCTGTTCATGAGACTCAAGAGTCCCTTGAAGCTCTTTTTTCGTCAACACTGACAGATCTTTCGACTCTTCTATGGCAACTACCACGTGGTCGAATTTTGGAGCCAACGATCTCAAAATCTTTGAGACAACTGCTTTCGTCGTCAGCGCTTCTCCATATACTTTGATTTGATTCACCAACTTTGTAACTCTGGTGAAGAAATTTGTAATGCTTTCATTGTCTTCCATCTGAAGCAACTCATAGGTTCTCTTGTGAGTTTGTAACCTCACCTCTTTCACCTTCTCTGCGCCTCCAAACGTCTTTTCAAGAATCTCCCATGCTTCTTTTGCTGAATCAACGTCACTAACCTTTTTAAAGTTATCAGGATCAACATATTGATGAATTATAAAGAGTGCTTTATAATCCTTCTTCTTCAATTCTTTGTGTGCAACCTTTTCCGCCTCCGTTGCATTCTCCCCAAGTGATGTTACTCCGTCCTTCACAAGATCCCAAAGATCTTGATAACAGAAAATCACCTTAATCTGCTTGCACCAATTCTCATAATTGTCTTTCTTGAGAATTGGCAGGGTCGCCATAAAGTTGTCGTTCGGATAGTTCATCGCCATCACTATCTTCCTTCCTTGAATCTCTCAACCGGAGCTCTAGATATCAGATGTTGGAAATTCACCTCACACCCTATGAAGAATTCCCTTCAATCTTGATCTCAAGATTGATGAACAAACCCACAATATGGTAGTAATGGTGATAACAAGTAAAGAGTTATTAAGAAAAACAAACGAGAAGAAGAATAACAAACAAACAACAAGAAAGAGAAGAATGAGAGAAGAAATATTTGGAGAAAATTGTGTTACCCACAAACTGTGGGATTTTTTATTACTATTGAACTTACACTTGCTAAACTCTGCAACTGTGAAATCTGTTCTATTATAGATTACAGAGCAAAACACCTATTTATAGTTTTAGGTTTTCAAAAGCCCAAAACATAAAAAGCCCAAAATATTCAAAATCAAATCTAATCTAAATCATATCAAATCTCATCAAAACAAATATGTGTCAAAATAAATTGTTTCGACACACTGAAAGCTTCCACACTTTGACACTTGACTTAGACTTTGACTGCTTCCTTGCTATTTCGATTTCGACGCACTATGAATTATATTTAACAATATTTTTGTAAGTCTTACTGTTGCGGTGAGAATCAGATATCAAGCTATTAATGAACTTGAATCACAAATCATGAAGTTCACCACCGAGCTTTGATTTATCCAAAGGAAAGGGTAAAGATCGAAAGAAAACCCTAAGTGAGCTACATAACAATGAAGCTAAGAGATTTAAGATTCGGGGGTTGGTTATACCTAGAAAAGGTGTTAGCATCCTAAATATCTGTAGTACTCTACATGAACCTCTTGTTAGTATTTGTGTTATGCTAAAGTTTGCTTGCGAAGGGAAAAGGTGTTAAGGTAAAGACCTAAAGTATATACACTAAGTATGCTCGCCAAGACATCATATCTCATGCCTACGTATCCTAACAAGGATGGAATCAGAGCAACCGTAGTCTCCTAACTAGGAGGTAAGGAACTCTTGATAACAATCAAGGTTCCAAGGAGAAAGTAAATATCCATAACCATGATACTTACACAGAGTTAACCAACTCTCTACATCTAAGTTGAAAACTAACTAAAGAAATGACTTTAACCAAAGTCAAAGGGGAAAGTGAATATCCATAACCATGATACTCACATAGAGTTTGCCAAATCTAAACCTAATTCTAATTTGAAAGATCAATTGGTTCTAACCAGACCAAAATGAGGGTACTAAGGGTTAGTTGTTAGTGGTTAGAGGGCTCGATAAAATATCGTATCTTGTGTATACGTATCCTGACTAGGAAAGAGGAATTAGAGCCTCCGTAGTTTGGTCGACTAAGGGTTGAGGGATGATGAACTCTTGATAATGATCAAGGTTCTAGAGGGGAAGTAAGTATCCATAATCATGATACTTACACAGAGTTAACCAACTCTCTACTTAAACTAGGTTAAACAAGCAAGACTCTCACAGGGTCTCGAGGGAAAGGATGGACAACACTATCCTATCTTAACTATGACTTATATGTCAACAAGAGGGATCATTTCCTTTGGAATTGAGGAAACAATAACAAGAAGCACATATGAAGCTTTAAGCATAAGTGATAATAATCAAGAATGAACAAGAGAACACCAAACAATCATAAAACCCATGGTCAACATCACGATATCAGGAAAGTATTAGCAAGCATCAAGAGTATACCAATCAACAAGGCAAGAATTAATCAACAATTTCTCAAGAACCAAATCAAACTACAAGCAACAATGATTGATCAACACTTAAATTAAAATTGGCATAAAAAACTTCGAAGGTATCAAGAATCAAATTCAAAATTGAGCTTCACGGAAAAATCAAGGATTGTCAAGATTAACTGAAGAATAAAATAAAATCTAAATGAACCAAAGACTAATAAAAAAAATTAAACCAAAATCTAAGTAAAAGCTAAACAAGTAATTAACTAGATAAGTCTTAATTAAAGTATTAATTAATTAATTAAAACTGAAATCTAGTTAAAAAGAACTAATTAACTAATCAATTAATTAACCTAAAAAAACTAATTAATATAATAATATGAAGGGTCAGGAACATTTTGAGGGTGAAAAGAATTTACGGGCCCTAAGCCCAGTCCACACTTGCTGTTTAATCTAAAAAGAAAAAAAAAGAAAAAAAATAAAAGAAGAAAAATCACAAAATGATTCGCCAACAAAAAAGTACGAGCTCTTTCTTCTTCCTCTTCACTTGTGTCGTTCAGAACCTTCTCTCCATCACTGTAACTTAACGCCTTGCTTCCTCAATTTGAACTCCACGTCGCGACTCAATACGTGATTTCTTCGTTGCAACATCCTATGTGCACAACTTTTCACGGCGAATTCTTCTCCTTGTTTTCAACTGTGCAAAGAGCTGGATGGTAATTTGAAATCAAAGATGAGGTAACTGGTTTAGAAAAGGTCAGTGATGTTGTATGGTGTTTTTCGGTTTCTAAAAGTGAAACGTAAGTTCTAACTCCGGAAGATTTTTTATTGACTTGGTTGAGTTTATTTTCAATTTGGGTTTGATTTAAAGGAAAGAAAAAGACTAAGGAGAAGGTTGAATTTGTTCCGATTGGAAGGGGGATGAAGAAAGTAATTTGATTGAGTGTATTTACACGGTGAAGATGGAGGGATGAGTTATGAGGGTAATTACAAGTTTTTGTTAACAAATGGCGATTGGAAGGGTTTTTTTCCTAGAGTTTTTGGTGAACATGGTATTTGAGAGAGAGTCTTTAGGTTGTGGAAAAGAGTGAGTGTCAAGGATTGTTGCTACGCGTGAAGGGTCCTCCTAATGAGAGTAGAGCCGTCCAATTTTTATTATGAGGTCAGCCACTTTCAGTACTGTTGTTGTTGGTTGATGTACAAGTTTTGTGTGTTGTCGTTTTTGAGTTGTGTATGGTAGCACGATGCAGGTTTATGGACCAGGCCTTTGTTTTGGTTCTTTGAACAAGACAGTTTGTCGTGTAATAGTAGGATGATTATTGTGTAGGTTTTGAATTTTGTTGCAGATTTTTTTAGCTTAGCAATGGTAGAAGCTTGGATTATTGTCAAGGTTTGTGATATTTTCTTGGCAGGATGTTGTAGGATTGGCGTGGGGTAGTGGTGCAGAATTTTGGCACCTTGTGTGTATATTGTTTGTAGCAAAGACGCAGGGGCTGGTAGGCAAGGTTTGGTTTGTACAATTTGTTGCAGCAACAAGGCTTGGAGTGACTTGTTTTCTTTCTTCTTTTTTATGTAATTTTTTTTTGTAAATGGACCTTGGGTTTTATTGTAATAAATTTTTTAACATGATGGGCTTTCATTTTTTGAAAGGTTTTTGGTAATGATATATCAATGGTAAATAGATAGAAATGGAAAATTGTTTTAAAAATGACTTAAATGGGTATATGGATGATTAAAAAGGGTAGAAGAATGTATAATGGACATTGTTTTTTTGTTTTTTTTGTTTTGAATAAATATGGATAATGGGTATAAAGAAATTGATATGATTTGGATTAGAAAAAGTGAAAATGGACATAGAAATTAAAATGTAGAATGGTTTAGGAATTGAAAAATCGGATTTTATGAAACTAAAATTGGTTACGGGAATGAGTATGGGTAATGGTAGTGCGCCTCCACACCTGAACAACGCCTAAAACCTTGATGATTGAACCTGGTTGCCACTAGTCCTGAATTACAGATTGTGATGGTTGTCTTTAGACATAAGACACTGATCCATGAAAAATCCAACTTGAGAGTCTCTTCTTTTTTGACTAAGATCAGACCACACTCAATTGCACTGAAACATGACTGCACATACTCTTGACCTGCTAATCTCAAATGAAACTCCACATGAATGATGCTTTCCGATCTTCAACATAAAGAGTGAAAAGCCATAATGTTCCAAAATCTTGATTTAAAATCTTTCTAGTCAAACCAATGATGAAACCCTAAACAACGACACCTTTGTGGTAATTCAGAGGAACTGAAATCATGCCTTGATAAGCCTCCAATAAGTACTGCTCATGATGATTGAAAAACCAACACTTCTCGCCTCAAACTTGAGTATAACAACCAAAAGAAACAACCTCTGAACCAAAGGGAATCCAACTCAATAGAAAACCTCCTATCACACGTCTTCATAGCTTCAATGGTTGATGACCTATTAAAAACCCTAATTCACCGATCCTTGAAGTCTCTTGAAGCAAACCCTATATCCATAGGTGAAGCAAAGCAAAATAAAAGCTGATAAATTGGTTAATTATGCAATAGTGATTGACCTAAATGATATGCAAAAGATCAAAGAATCTGAGGGTAAAATTTGGGGTATGACACTTAAGAATGTGTATTTTTAGATCATATGAAGCAGAAACAATGTGAGAATCAGAAAGATACAGTTTGACAAAATAAAATTAACATTGATAACATTAAAAATTAAGCATTACATTTTAACATCTCAACATCTCCATAATATTTTTGATCGACCGTGAAATCATCGCATCCAATTCGATTGAAACTTTTGTTTCAAAATTGAAAAAAGTATTTCACGCAGTTCTTAAATTTGCACCCGCCTTCAGCTCAAAGTTCCTGAACTCAATCTTCTCTTCATTGTCATTTGACGATGAACGGTACTCGAACTTCACAATTTTTGATTGTTAGCGTATGGTAGAAGATTATGTAGTTTGTATTTCAGACTTGCAAGAAGGGTGTATGCATTCAGTAGAGGGTTTCACGTTGTTAAAATAGACATTTGTAACATGTTAATTGATGTTCATAATGGTGTAGTATGTTTGGTTATGAAATATGAGACAAGAGTCCATACATATAGTAGTTGTAGACAAATATGAATTTCAAAAATTCTATCTTGTATCAGGGGATGTTCGGAGATGTATTTTCGAAATTTCTCAGAACAAAATAAAATTATGTTCTAGAGAGTAATAGAACCATATTAAATCCATATATTTTTTTTGAAAAACATAAAAATGTATTGAAATAATGTTGAAAGTCAAAGAAGATAAGATTGAATCATATCAGGAAGGATGTGGTCAAGAAGGAGGTCATTAAATGGTTAGATGCTTGAATTATTTACTTTATTTCTGATAGTGTATGAGTGAGTCCTATTCAATGTTTTATGAATAAAGATGGCATGACATTCATTGAAAATAAAAAGAGTGAATTGTGGAATCTTGTTTTAGAGGTGATATGCTTTCAACAAAGACATTAACTTTTGATGATGATAACTAATGATCTAATGTCTATTGACAAGTCAATCATACACGATCAAGCGAATAAAAGATGCAAACCTAAGTATCTGGGTTTGATGGACTTGATGATTCAAAAATGACAATCAAATAGAATATAACTCAAGCCTCATCTCAAGTGAACTCAATAAAGTATCTACAAAAGAAAGCATCTGACAAAGTCTTGAAGTACAAAAAACCATAACTTAATTAGCATGAGTGAATACTTTGTAATGCATAAAAGTGTTCTCGTAAAACTAGATGGCTAAAACGCGCCCCCCACACACAAACGAACTAAAACATATTTTCAAACTGATTTCTCTAAAAAAAATCTTAAAATTGTGTCAGATGAATTGGGAGCTATCAAAATAGCTCTGGGGAAACTTTTTGACTACGCCAATCAATTAGCACTATAACCTAATCGATTGACTTAGTTTAAAATTGAGCCCCAAGCGATTAGACATTGGGTGATAATCGATTAGAAGGTCTTAAAAATCATTAAATTAAAATTCCTTTTTTAGCCAACTTTTAGCCTATAAACAAAGGCCCTTTCCTTCGTTCCAAATAGTCCAACACTGTGTTTTGATACAACTCACTCTCAATCTCTCTCTCTCTCTCTCTAAACTTTTCTTTCATTTTCTCTAAATAATATTTTAGTCGAAGTGCTTATGAGAGAATGTTCTTTTGTGAGTGAGGATAAGTTGTAAGTATGAAGTAATAGAGTTGTAAATTTTACCAAGGGATTATTTTACATCTTGGTTGAATATTATCTATTTATGAATTATTTGTGGGTTCAAAGCTAAACCCCTAAAAAACTTTGATTTGAGGATTGTGTGATCAAGCTTTTGTTTAGGTTCAAGATAAGCCCTATTAAAACCTCTCTTAAGTTTGACATTAAATTATGGTAAAATATCTTTAGGTTCCTGGTTAGCCCATGTTAAAACTAAGATTAGGTTCAAGCTCAGCCTGTGTAAAATCCTGCAAAGTTTGTTTAGAACTTTGAAGACTAACCACTTCAAGATTCTGGTAGAAAGAGGACCAACCTCTTCAATTTACTGCATGGAAAGATGAGTAACTGCTTCAATCAACCATTTGGAAGAGTGTTAGCTCCTAAATTCGACGCTTCATGTAGAAGGAAGGAATTCGAGATAAAAGGGTCAAAGGTAGGTTGAGAACGAGAGAGTGGTCGAAAGAGGCAAAGCAACCAAAAGAAGAAGTCGAAGAACTCACCCAAAAGCCAGGAGTTCGACCGCTTGCTGTTATGGATGGTTCGTTGAAGGATTTGAAATTCAAAAATTGGAGGGAACGGTTTTGCTTGTTGAATATTGAAGGAGATACATGTCACCTTATGAGCGGTAGATCCATGCATTTGTGACAAATGGCGAAAGGAGGTGATGATGGAGGTTATTAGAGGTTATTTTTTACTACTATAAATAGGGTGTCTTAGACATGTCCAAAGGTGTTGTAATTTACTATTGTACAAATTACTCTTGAAATTACTCCAAGTATCTGAGTGTAGAGAAAACGAGTATTGTAGAGAATGTATATGATGTAAACACACCATCTTTTAACTTAATGCAAATTACTTGTTTTTCTTTAAACTTTACAAAGTCTTTTATTGTCTTTACACCTTTTCTCCTTACTTTATTTTTCTCCTTCCTATGCAATTCTTTTCTCTTCGTCCTCAATCTAACTTCACCTCTCCAAACAAACTTTCTTCTCTTTTATTGAAAGCTTCATTTTACCTTCAAGTTGTCCTGTAGTCGAATAAATGTTTCTTTAAGTTTCTTTCACCCCAATACTATTCGAGTGTGGAACTTGAATAGAATTTTAAAACGAAAAAACCTTTTAGCACATGTCCTAGGATCAATCTGATCGATCATGTGAGTCACCAAAGTTAGATTTGGAAGATCAGCGGTTGTTTTCCGATTTTCAAGGGAAACAAAATGGCACGCCCAGTGGGACAGTGCTAGAAAATCTATTTCATAAAACCAAACTTATAAAAATTTTGCGCTCATACTGGTCCTTTTCCGTAAGAAGTACATTTTTATGTTACTAAGAAGTGGTAAAATTGTCGCTGTAAACGAAGAAACACGACCAAGACGAAACATTAGGAACATGGCTACGGATACGAACCAGCCAGATGACCCCAACCATCAAGGAGACAGTTCCATCGAGGGAATAAGAGACGAGGGAGTTCCCCCTCTGATACCGTCGACTATAGAACAAACAGTGCTTACGGTGAGGCCAGTACTGACACCTTCCGTACTTGGGGCTGGATCGACAGTGATAAGACCTTATACTCAACCAGTGTTGGAATATATTGGTCACCAAACATCGAATCCTCAGATTTTGTTAGGAGGAAGTTCGACGTCCAGGCAGTTTGGTCCCCCTGGTTTTTCACAGTCACCAAGAAATCCCCCATATGGGATGCCCACCCCTATGATGCAGGGGCTCCAAAGTGCACCCCTCATATTCTCAGATCAGGCGATGGCTTCGCCGCTACAAGGGTCAGGGTCAGGCGTGAACATGGGTCGAAATCCCCAAAGCCAGAGTTTAGGGTATTCGACGCAAGACCCCAATTTGACCAACACCTCAGTTGCTTGTTTAAGATAGCAGATGGACGTCAGTAACCTACAAATGGTTCAGACTTTGTCACAAACCATGGGTGAAATATTTCAACTATTAATCCAAAATACAACTCAGACCAATCAACAATTGGCGGTACAATTAACGAGATTGGTTGAATTCATGGGGGTACCTCCCTTAACCAGAAACCAAGCCGCCAAAGGCGTGGAGTTAAGCCTGAAGAAGCTTAATCTGGCCAAAGAAGTTGAAATTAACATGGTAGAAATCACCCAACATGAGGAGGTAGCGGACAGTGAGTCGAACTACCAGGAAACACACACTAGGGAAGCATACCCAGAGCAGAAGGAATCTATCATTTCTTTCCTTCACCGCTGCCGGAAGAAAGGTTCTAGTGTGATGCTTTGTCCGCGATGCAGCACCATATTCGACAAGAAGGCCGCACAAAAGTTAGAAGGAACATGAAGGTTGAGGCAAGATAACGAAAGGCCAAGATTCGACCCTCGAAGAGGCCTTCAACAAAGATCTGACCCCCGCATGAGGCCTCCTACGAACAAACCCACTAGCTTTAAGCCCAATGTTGAGGCCACTGATGGGAAGTGGACGAAGCCCAATGAGAACAGGCAGCAAGGTCAGAATAGGTGGAAGAACTTTGAAGTGCAACGAGGATCTTTGTTAAGCTACCGAAAAGAATTTCAGCCTTCGAGAGCTGCTCATGTGTCAGAAAATTATAAAGGGAAGAATCCCATGTCTCGATCCCAATGGAGACGCGAGCAGAGAAAAAGAAAAGCATACAGAGAATGTGCACATAGGGACCAACCACAATCCAGTACAAACATCCCCATCGAACATGAGGGTCGAACAAAGATGTTCGGGAAGGCACCTGTAGGAAGAAAGTTGTTTCCAACACAGGTCGAAGAACAGAGGAAATCGGTCCATGATGAAATGACCGATAATTTTGATGAAGACTCTGATGATACGTTGGATATTTTGGTCAACGTAGTATCAGTAATGCCCAGGGAATTTGACAGGATTTCCGTGGTTGAAAACTCGGACACATATACGGACTAGGAAATAACGGCTCATAAGCCGGTATGTTATTATGTGATGAACAATGGTTGCGTCGAGCAAAACGCATTCTTTGAACGGCTAATAGAGGCGATGAAAAATCATCTAAAGCCTCTTTATATTACGACACAAATAGAGAAGGTCCCAGTTAACAAAATCTTGGTGGATTGCGGCGCTATGGTAAACCTAATGCCGCATTTTCTGTTGAATAAAATTGGGAAAAGTGAGACAGACACCAAGCCACACAACATGGTGTTATCAAACTATGAAGGAAAAGTGGGTTCGACCATAGGGGTCATTCAGGTGAATGTCACGGTCGGAACCATTACCCGCCCGACTGTCTTCATGGTGGTGGAAACCACTGCCAACTATAATCTATTACTTGGAAGAGAATGGATCCATGGAGTGGGGGCAGTGCCATCTTCGATGCATCATAGGATCGCCATCTGGAGACCAGATGGCATTGTCGAAAACATCGAAGCAGATCAGGGATACTTCAAAACACCTATAAACCATATTGATAGAGGACAGTTTGACAAAAATTTGGCCAGTATAGGGCCATGCGAACCTGCAGATTTCGACTTTACACCTAATGACGAAGTGTATTGCTCATTATATCTGCATCCCGTCGAAGGTTTCCGATCGGACAAGGAAGTGCCAGGTGAAAGGTTACCATACCTTGGCGAACTTCCCATAGACCCCACTGGCTAGGGAAGTGAGTTTGATGATGATGACTGAAGCCATAGCGCTTCAAAGGATTTCGGCCTACGTGGCCGAAACTAAGCTACAAACGGCCTTGGAGGCCACTAATAACAAAATGGCTGAGGGAGCCAACGAAAAATCCAAACAAATAGGTCCAGTTGGGCATTTCGACCCAAGATTCAATACGAAGGGCAAAGACTCGACGCCATATATGACGATGAGCCTTTGGGTTTTGAAAAAGATCCCTTGGCCAGCGATGTCAAAATGTTGGCACAAGATTCACTGGAGGAAGTTGACCTGGGAGGTGGAGTAATCAAAAGGCCAACTTATATCAGTGCCAACCTCGACCCCAAACTTAGGATCGAAACCATTCAGTTGCTACGAGAGTACAGGGATTATTTTGCTTGGGACCACGACGAAATGCCAGGTCTAAAGAGAGATCTAGTCGAGCATAGGCTACCAATCAAGCCTGACAAAAAACCAGTCAAGCAGAATCCAAGACGTTTCGCCCCTGAAATCCTCTCAAAGATAAAGGAGGAAATCGAAAGACTCCTCCGATGTAAGTTCATCCGTACGACCAGGTGTGTCAAATGGCTAGCAAACATTGTACTAGTCATTAAGAAAAACGGATCTTTAAGAGTCTACATAGACTTAAGGGATTTAAATTCAGCAACTCCTAAAGATGAGTATTCGATGCCAGTGGCAGAAATGCTAGTCGATTCAGCCGCTGACCACGAATACCTTAGCATGCTGGATGGATATTCTAGCTACAACCAGATTTTCATTGCTGAGGATGACGTTCCTAAAACGGCGTTCCATTGCCCATGGGCCTTAGGCACTTATGAATGGGTAGTGATGCCTTTTGGCCTAAAAAATGCTGGGGCAACGTACCAACGGGTGACGAATTCGATTTTCCATGATTACATTGAGTCATTTATGCAAATATACATTGATGACATTGTGATAAAATCTGTGTCAGGAAAGGCTCATGTGGAACATCTGCGCAAATCCTTCATGAGAATGAGGAAGTTTGGCCTCAAGATGAATCCCCTCAAGTGTGCATTTTGTGTACAAGCGGGAGATTTTCTGGGTTTCGTGGTCCACAAGAAGGGGATTGAAATCAACCAAAACAAAACAAAGGCCATCATGGAAGCGAAAGCGCCATCCAACAACAAGGAACTTCAATCCTTGTTGGGCAAAATAAATTTCCTAAGAAGGTTCATATCAAATCTCAGTGGAAAGACACAGGCTTTCTCGCCATTGCTTCGAGCCACCAAGGAGAAGTTCGAATGGACGAAAGATCAGCAAGAGGCTTTCGACAAGATCAAAGACTACTTGACTCATCCTCCAGTCCTTTCACCTCCATGTTGAAATAAAAGCATGAGACTGTACATAGTAGCGTCAGACAAAACTCTAGGGAGCATACTCGCTCAAGAGGATGGAAGTGGCGTCGAAAGAGCCATTTACTACCTTAGCAGAAACTAGGTATAGTGAGATAGAGAAATTACGCTTATGTTTGTATTTCTCATGTACGAAGTTGAAGCAATATATAAAACCAGTTGATGTTTACGTTTCGTCACATTTTGATATTATTAAGCACATGTTGTCCAAACCTATTTTGCATAGTCGAATTGGTAAATGGGCATTAGCATTAACTGAGTATTCATTAACGTATAGACCGTTGAAAGCGGTCAAAAGGCAAATAGTGGCAGACTTTATTGTCGACCACTCCATAAATGAAAGTGCCCTGAACATTGTTGAACTAGAGCCTTGGAAGCTATACTTCGACGGGTCTAGTCACAAGAACGGGACAGGCATAGGTCTGCCGATCATTTCGCCTGACAAAATTCCAACAAAATTCAAGTATAGAGTCGAGGTCCTATGTTCCAATAATGAAGCTGAATATGAAGCTTTGATCGCTGGACTTGAAATTTTGATAGAATTGGGGGCAACCCAGGTCAAATAATGGGAGATTCAGAGTTGGTTGTAAAACAGCTAACAAAGGAGTACAAGTGCGTTAAAGAAAATCTCATTATGTATTTTGTGATAGCCAACGGGCTACTCAAAAAATTCAAAGTCTGCACTATTCGACACATACCACGACTACACAATCAGATAGCCAACGATCTGGCGCAAGTTGCCTCAGGATACAAGGTCTCGAAGGAAACCTTGCAAGAAGCAATTGAGGCCAGAGGTAAGGTTGTGTCCGTGGGTTTGAGAGTGTCAGACTTGGAAGTCACGAAATTTGGCTACGCTGACGAGGAAACCTTTGAGATTTTTACAGTCGAAGGCCTGACAGACAAAGATTGGAGGAAACCTCTGGTCGAATACCTTCGGAACCCTTCAGCGACTACAGAACGAAAGATAAAATACCAAGCACTAAGCTATGTCCTGTTGGGGAATGAGTTATTTAAGAAAACCTCTGAGGGAGTTTTACTTAAATACCTTAGTGAATCTGAAGCATACTTGGCGTTGTCTTCAGTCTATGGTGGGACATGCAGAGCACACCAAGTAGGCCATAAGATGAAATGGCTGCTATTTCGCTAGGGGATGTACTGGCCCACGATGCTGAAAGATTGCATTGAGTTTGCCAAAGGTTTTCAGGAATGCCAAGTCCACGCTGGCATACAACATGTCCCAGCAAGCGAGTTGCACTCCATAGTCAAGCCATGACCATTCAGAGGTTGGGCTTTAGACCTGATAGGAGAGATTCGACATGCGTCTTCCAAAAACCAGAAGTACATTTTGGTAGGGATAGACTATTTTACCAAGTGGATCGAAGTTATACCTCTACCGAAGGTAGACCAAGAAGATGTTATCGAATTCGTTCAGAAGTATATCATTTTCAGATTTGGGCTACCAGAAACAATAACGACAGACCAAGGGTCAGTATTTACAGGTCAGAAGATGCAGGAGTTTGCCAAAGAAATGGGATTTAAACTCCTTACCTCGACACCTTACTACGCCCAGACCAATGGCCAAGTCGAAGCAGCAAACAAAGTGATAATTGGCATGATAAAGAAACAGATTGGGAGCAAGCCTAGGAATTGGCATAAGACGTTGGATCAAGTCCTATGGGCATGTCGAACATCCCCGAAGGAAGCAACCAACACTTCCCCCTATCGACCCACCTTCGGCCATGATGCAGTATTGCCAGTTGAGATACACATACAGTCAGTAAGAATTCAAAGACATCATGAAATCCCTCGAGATATTTATTGGGACATGATGTTTGATGAGTTAGTCGATGTAGACGAAGAAAGATTAAAAGCTCTAGAACTCTTGAGAAGACAAAAGAAAAGAGTGGAGAAATGATATAACAAGAAGGTCAAAGCAAAGGCTTTCCTGGTCGTAGATTTAGTATGGAGGGTAATCCTGCCTATGGATCGAAAGGTGAGGTCCCTAGGCAAGTGGTCCCCAAAGTGGGAAGGACCATTCCAAGTATCGAAAGTATTCTTTAACGGGGCATATGAAGTGACAGAGTTGAGTAAGGACGAGAGAATATTAAAAGTAAATGGCAAATATTTAAAGAAGTATAAGCCTGCACTTCAAGAGGTAAAAATATCAACAGAGTAATAGTCAAAGATAAAGCGAAGCCATAAATGGTGATTTAAAATATGCCAAAATGGCCCAATGTCTTACAAACAAAATAAAAATGGCTTACAAAGGCCAGTATAATCTGCTCTATTACAAAACCTAAATAAATCAAAAAGGAAGATTCGCCTTCATCTTAAGATAAGTTGGTTTTTGGAGTTCGAGACAGCTCTGGCATTGAGCCTTATCTGTCCTCAGTTAGGCAACTTCAGATTCCAAACGGCGGGCTTCCTCAACATAGGTAACGGCATGTTCAAGTTCAGTTGTTAGGGAGGAGTCTTCGAAAGAAGATAATTAGCGTTCTTCTTCTTAGCCTTCGCTATCTTACTACGAAGTCTTTTAATCTTCCGCTCCCAACAGGCAATGTTCGCCTCGTTAGTCAGGACCTCTTGCTTATTTTTCTCCCTCATTTCTTCCAATTCAGAAATCCTCTCCTCAGAGTCGACAACAGCGCTCCAAGCGGCAGCTTCACTTCCAGCCTTCATCTCAATGTCACCCTCAATCTGGGGCAACAATCAATAGTCTTTATAAACCCGGTCGATCAGGTTACCAACTTCTTGAATAAAATTCGCGGCCTCAAGAGTAAGGGATTTAATGTCCACTCGTTGAAGAAGTGCTTTGAGGGGAAAATGGTTGGATGGGCCCATTTGCAGGAGGGTGAAAAGATCCCATTTGAAAATCTTTTGCTTAACTTTGTCGAGGACACTGTCAGCTGGCTGCTTTGAGGTTTGCCCTTCGGAGGTCAAAGTACTGGGAATGCGGCTAGAAGAATGACTTCTCCTGCTCAACAAAAGCTTGATGTATTGTCGAGGGTTAGAAACCTTCAACGCATCCAATTCGGCAGAGGTGAGTTGAGTTTCGCTTGGGAAGGGGTTTGTTGGAATATCCTTTGGGATAGAAGAAACAGGAGTCTTTGTCACTTCAGCAGTTGTAGGTTCTTTGACAGAGATGTCCACAGTTTTCAATTCTTTATCTTGGCTTTCTTTTGCCTTTGCGCCATCCTCCTCCATTTCATCCCCAATACCTTTATCACTGAACTCATGCAATTCAGGCTGAGGCATAGCCTGATCCTCAATAGCCTGATCACCCTCGACAACCTTTTCATCCACAGCTATTGTCTGACCCAAGGGAGAGCTGGTCGTATCAACCAAGGTTGTTTTCCCCTCCAAAGCATTGACTTCATCATCCGCTGGAATGGGATTGACCTGAGCATTGTTGTCTTCATGATCAGAACCATCAGTTTGAGACTACTGGGTAGTGGTCTTTGCAGGAGAAGGAGGGGTTGTGAGAGAATCAGGTTTATTTATTTCACCAAGTGAACTCACACAAGAACCCAAATCAGAAATGGAAGATAGGTAGGCTCACCTTGGCTATTTAAGGGATAGAGCGACAAAGGAAGCTTGGTGGGATTAGATTGTGAAGCCCCAGCATCATCCTAGAAAAGGTAGACATTAGAAAGAATAAAGACTAAAAAATCAGTGCAAAGGCCCAAAGAAAGGTAGATGCAATATACCTTAATAGTTTCATCAGCAGGACTAGAGTTGTCACTCTCCATGGGGACAGCAGCTTGGATCGAAGCATCCCCTATGGGAGTCGGAGTGGGGTCTTGAGGAGGAGGAGTGGTTTGAGGTGTGTTGGTTACAAAAGGAGCGTATGGAGCATCAGGGGTATCCACATTATGGACAATCTTTCGTTTCCTCTTTACTTGAAGACTCTCACGAGGAGATCCATCTTCGTCATCAGAATCAATGATAATTGGGGAGAAGCCCTTTTTAATCTTCTTTAAGGAGTGGGTGGTTTTCGACTAGCCTGAAAGCAACATGAAGTGTTGAGAGTGATTAAGGAGGTCGAGATAGTAGAAAGCTGCGGAAGATTACCTTTTGGTCTTCGTCCTTGACTTCAGTTTTGGTTGTTGGGGCAACGCGTTTTGGAGCAACTGAAAAGTAAATGATACTAAAACCAGTTAGCAACAATAAAGCTCAGAGAGGAAAGTCCAAATCAAAGGGGGATGAACCTTAAAGAATGTCGGATTTGATGCGAACATCTTCGATACTGACATGAAGATGCCCCTTAAACGTATCGAGTGTATGTTTAGTCGGAACCACCCGCTGTGCTTTGGGCTTAGACTGCTGTCGAAGAATTTTTATAGCATCTCCACAAATGAACCAATCTGGGAATGGAGGTGTAAGAGCTAGGCCAAAACCAGCGGTTGGTAGTTGAGGGACTTTTGGGGGAAAAAAGTTTAAAGGCAACCACATACTGTTTCTCGCGAGGAACAGAAGAGGGAATCTTTAAACTATCCAGTTTTTTGGAAAACTTTTCTTTCAAAGTGACAGCAGCCTCATGGATGGTTCGACTAACATCATCTAGTCGATAGGAAGTTTCGAAATACTTCTGGAAGGCTTGAATCTCTTTGATATGGGTAAACGTACCTTTCTTGATCTTCTCCTGCACATCAACAAAAGCTTGGTCAATCAAGCGAGCAAAATTGGAGGCGTCAAGAAATTCTGAGGCGTAATATTTCGACCACCAGTCATAGAAGTCTTGGGAGCAAAAATAAGAAGGTTCAAAGTGGACAGGTGTGAGGAAGGACTTGCGGGCGTGGCGCGCCAGTTGTGTTGAACAGTCCAGAGGAGATAACACTGTTAAAGGAAGAATGATATATGATTTCTTGTCATATAGGCATTTGGGCAAGGTTTGTATCAACCCGAATTGCCTGGACACCAAGTTCGGTTGGTAGGCTAGTAAGCTGGAGTGACCTCTAACATGGTTTAATTTATGAACCAGTAGTCGAGGAATGAGGAATAGCTCCCAAATCAGCTTTGACTCCTCTTCTTGTTTCTTTAAAGGAACAGGGAAGGGTCTGGTAAACCACTTTGAGCCACATCTTCGTTCTGCGAAGGGAGCCATCTTCGCGGTAAACTCATACCATTTTGCGAACATATGAACGAAGCTGGATAAATTGGATCGAAGAGTATGGCCTTCCTCGCTAGGAGTAAGTTGAGCCAAGTGAGGCCATTCGACTCTTCTCTCAGCGATTGAAGGCGAACTTTCATCAACTTCACCTCTGTTGGGAAGATTGTGTTCAAAAGTGGCATTAAGCCACAACTGAAGAAGCCAAAAGGGGCCTGACAACAGCAAGTTGCCATGGCTTTCAGGATCTTTCAATTTACTCGCACCTTCGCCTAGGGCCTCATAAAGACTGGCCATAATCATTTCATTTAGGCAAATGCCTCTCTTCAGATGTAGTTGGTTGGCCAGAACCAGATACTTTCGCGCCACCTGCATGGATTTTGTGCAAAATACACAACGAGATAACCACATGGCCAAAAAGGCTATATGTTCCTTGTCGTCAACTAAGGTGCTAGTTTTATTATGATAATGTTGGACAAAAGCTGTGTAAGTATGTTTGGTATTGGTGAAACCAATGGTGTCGTGTCTATCAATCTCAGGATCATAAATAAGGTCGTAGGGTTTTAGGCCTATAATGGAAGCTACATCAATTAATGTGGGTGTTATCATCCCACAAGGGATGTGGAAAGTATTGTGAGTTCTATCCCAGAAGAATAAGGAAGAAGCCAGCATAAGGGGGCAGTACGAAGGACCTACCTTCGACATCATGATCAGATCATAAATCGCAGTGTCCTTCCATTCCCGGGCTTTCACTTTCTCTATTTTGTCAGCCAGTTGAGATAAAGTTCAGAATCTTTAAAGCAGGGAGTAGCCCTAAATAATATGGCCCCATCATGAAGATGCCTAAGGTCTACGTCGAAGAGGCTCGGGCTATCAGGGCCATTAGTGGAGATTTTGCTAGAGTGTTTTTGCCCTAAGGGTTTAGTGGTTCTATAAGAACGGAAGAAGTCTTTAATGGCGGAATAGTCAAGACCTGGAGGGGCTAAAGGCCCATACATGGCTAAAGGTCTCCCTGCAACAGTAACAAGAATGATTACCTGAGATTCGTAAATGTGGCATTTCTCCTCTGTCAAGGGTTCGCGGATGAGCTGTTGGTTCTTTACCACCTGGGGACCGCTCACGCTGGCAAAGGGAGGAAGCATTGATGCAGAAGTTTGTCCTTTGAGTTGCATTTTATTCTTTTGATGATCAGCCATTTTTGAAGGAAGTAAGAGTTTGTTGGTTGGGAAGCAGAAAAATTAGAGGAAAAAAGCAAGGATGGTGTGAAGAGTTAGAGAAGTTGGAAAAATGAAAATATCAAAGGGAAATTACTTATATAGTGTATGGAAGACTGAAAGTTTTCATCATTAAGGGGCTAGAGTTAGTGGGCCACGTGTGCGCTTGGATATGGGATGGCAGAGGCAGCAGTTGTAATTCACGTCCCCGAGGTTGGAAGGGTGATGATGGCCCATGATTTTGTTGATTTCCGAGAAAATAGCCATGATAAAAGTGACGTCAGAAACGTGCATCAAGGTGGCGAAATAGTAGCTTGAGTGTTCCTAGTTATCTTTCTTGCTTCTCTTTCATTCCCTTTCACCTTCCCAGACTTGCATTGGTTGAAAGAATATCAGACGACACGCATGAGGACAAGCGGCGTCGAAGGTCAGACGCTGTCAAAAAATGTGCTTTTCCACATCCGAAGTCGAAAAGATATTTTTGGGGGGCAATTTGTTAGCTCCTAAATTCGACGCCTCATGTAGAAGGAAGGAATTCAAGATAAAAGGGTCAAAGGTAGGTTGAGAACGAGAGAGTGGTCGAAAGAGGCAAAGAAGCCAAAAGAAGAAGTCAAAGAACTCACCCAGAAGCCAGGAGTTTGACCGCTTGCTGTTAGAGATGGTTCGTCGAAGGATTTGAAATTCAAAAATTGGAGGGAACAATTTTGCTTGTTGAATATTGAAGGAGATACGTGTCACCTTATGAGCGGTAGACCCATGCATTTGTGACAAATGGCGAAAGGAGGTGATGATGGAGGTTATTAGAGGTTAATTTTTACTACTATAAATAGGGTGTCTTAGACATATCCAAAGGTGTTGTAATTTACTATTGTACAATTTACTCTTGAAATTACTCCAAGTATCCGAGTGTAGAGAAAGCGAGTATTGTAGAGAATGTACGTGATGTAAACACACCATCTTTTAACTTAATGCAAATTACTTGTTTTTCTTTAAACTTTACAAAGTCTTTTATTGTCTTTACACCTTTTCTCCTTACTTTATTTTTCTCCTTCCTATGCAATTCTTTTCTCTTCGTCCTCAATCTAACTTCACCTCTCCAAACAAACTTTCTTCTCTTTTATTGAAAGCTTCATTTTACCTTCAAGTTGTCCCGTAGTCGAATAGATGTTTCTTTAAGATTCTTTCACCCCAATACTGTTCGAGTGTGGAATTTGAATAGACTTTTAAAACGAAAAAACCTTTTAGCACATGTCCTAGGATCAATCTGATCGATCATGCGAGTCACCAAAGTTAGATTTGGAAGATCAACAGTTATTTTCCGATTTTCAAGGGAAACAAAGAGAAAACTCAAATTTCTAAATTCCAAGTCATATTGTTTTTGGTTGGAACCCAACCATCTTTCTTTGTATAAGAGAGTTCGTGAGTATTACCTACTAAAAGCTCTCAACGTTTATTGGATACTTTCGAGATCAACTCTTGAGGAGAGGAGTAGATCCTTTTGTTTTGACCAAACCTATATGATTCTCGGTGTTCTATCTTTTTCCTAAAATTTTTAATTTCCCCAAATTTATTTTTTGTTGCTTAATAATTAAAATGTTTATAAATTCTGATTTTAATCTGCAAAGTTTTACAAAATCATATTTTTCTCAACCTCACAATTCACTCACCTCTCGTGCGTGAAATCACAAGTCCAACAAGTGATATTAGAGCCTAACTCCTGTGTTAAGAACTAATTGTGTCAAAAGGAAAATAACTTCTCACCATAAATCATTTTTAAACACACCACCTATTTTAAAAAATAGTAAGTTTGATATTTGGCAAGTTAGGTTTAGATTTTTTTTTAAAGTATAAATCATGAATTGTAGGCAATAATAGTCAATGGTTCGGTTAGCCATACTTATCAAGTGAATGATGAAGTAGTAGATAAACATTATTTCCTTTGGATCGAAGAGGAAAAAAGAACATTAGAGATATATCTTAAAACTAAGAATTTTATAATAATGTCTCTAGATGATAATAAATTTTATCATGTTCATCGTTGTAAAACTGCCAAGGAAATGTAGCATACTCTTGAAATGATATATGGAGTTTCTCTAATTATTGAACAAGAGAAGATGAACACACAAGGCGAAGAAGGTAAAGATATCTCTCTCTAATGTTTTTCAAAATTTAGAAATATAGGTAATTATGTTGGAAATTGTATCACTAACAAATATATAAGAATTAAGAATTGGAAATTTAATCAAACTCTCAAATCAAAAGATGGGAGCCTTCATAAATTTTAAGAATAATCAAGAAAGAAGGAGGAAATTGTAGAGAAGTTGAATGAACTAGTTCAATTACTTAAAGATGAAGAAATAAAAATTGAAGAATCATCATCTTCATTATACTCCTATCATACAACTTCAATACAATTCTTCAAAAGAACATACTCAAAAGTTAAATGATCCTCGGAAGATTCAACATCAAATAAAGGATCCTCTTTTTCAAGAAATGACATAGAAAAATAAAAAGATTCTTCAATACTCGAACGAAGAAGAGAAGGAGAGACACACCAATATTTAGGAGAAATATGAAAGAATCCTCTTCCAATGAAGAAGATGAGTGATGCTTAAAGACATCCTAAGAGGCATATATCATTCCAGGATTCAAACCATCTTATGTTAAACTATTTAGATATCCCAGGTCTATGAGAAGGTATCCCAGGTCTTAAAGAATCATCAAGACATATTAAAGAAATAAATGATTCATTCAAGATAGAAATAATTAAGATAAGGAACTTGAGAGAAGAATGTAAGTGACGTAACTCCCTTATAAAATAAATAATTGACTTACGTGAAACCCTAGTAAATTTCACCCAAGGAAAAAAGAAGCTCAACCCAATCCTATCAAGTCAAAGATTTTCCATTAAAAAAAATAGGTTAGGTTTTATAAGGGACAAAAAACCTAGGAAAGATATAGATCATAAAGAAAAGAAGTGTCCAGTTTATAAATGCACTCACTGTAAGAGACAGGATACTTATAACCTTTATGTTTTGATAAATTGAAAAATCTAAAGGTTGTTACCTTAGATATTCTAGAACTAATACATTTTGACCTAAAAAGATGTGGACACCAAATGTGAAACCTTAATTATTTTGCATGTATGCTTAGCAGCCCGAAACTTTAAGAAAAACAAAAATGGAGTTGTGCAAAGCAAAAACACACTTCCAAAGTGTATTAAAGTCTCTGATCCAAGGATAGACAATGATGGCAGATATTAATTGTCGTGATCGAAGCAAATTATTTGAGAATATCTCAAGGGTTATGATCCTTAGTGATCAGCTGAGTGAATATGTGTGTAATGGACTTATTCATTTTGTTTTTACCAACTCTCACATCTAACTATGTGTAGAGAAGGATACACCATAATATTTTTGCTGTACCATTTTTTTGGAAATATTTATCAAGATTTCTTGATAAAAGAGGTATACATTATTTTATGGTTGAAGTAATAAAAAAAACTCTAATAATGAATCTAATTTTTGCTTATCTCAATAAATTAGTTTTCTAACTCTAAAGATGAGTATTCTAGTGTTTTATAGCAGGTGAGTGTAGAAAAGTAACAAATCTGGCACAAGGCCAACATGCACCGAAGAAGCTAAATTACAAAAGGTCATTCGGTTAACATGTTATGAAAATCAATTAGAAAAGTTTAGCACGAAGACTTTTCAGTTCAAATCCTAGTTTAACTTATGCCTCAAGCAAATTAAATCCCAACAATAATTAAGATGACACAAAATCTTGAAAAACCAAGCTACCTAGCCGATTAGATCCCTTAGCCAATCGGCTAACAGACTCCAATAAAAAAGATTTTAATTTGATTTTTTATCAGCACAATGTACATTGAATGCTTGCCAGGAATACACTATCAAATCTTCAAATGGCACGCTATAAATAGGTATGCTTCCCTCACTATCTCTATCATCTCATACCTTCTTGCATCTTTTCTTGTGTGAGTCTCTTTCTTTGTTATAAGTATCATCATGACCTACTGAAACCAAAAATCTAGAGAAGCACTAAAAATAGATACTTTCATTGCAGGTAACTTTGCAGCTAATATATTTCTAAAATTAAAAATAAAATAAAATAAATCAAAACTTTCTCTCCTAGCATTGTACAAATTCATGTGATCTATGGTTAATTTTCCATCCACACTACATGAAATTATATATATATATATATATATATATATATATATATATATATATATATATATATATATATATATATATATATATATATATATATATATATATATATATATATATATATATATATATATATATATATATATATATATATATATATATATATATATATATATATATATATATATATATATATATATATATATATATATATATAATTGTGTTAGATACTCCATTGATAGTGAATTACAACATAAAAAAAAAAGCCAAATACATTTAATGTGAAATCAAACAAAAATACCAAAACAGAAAAACAATTACTATCAATCCATAATAGGCTATGAATAAGAAATGGTGTTGAAGAAGAATGATTGAAAGCACAGTCAAATTTTGAAACACAAAGGTGCTCGGGAGCTACAGCCGCAACCAAGGCACGTATCCGAAAAGCATAAAATTATATTAATATATGATAAACTAGATATTACAGTCAAGAGATTAGTAACAAAGGTAACTTAGTGTCATTATTTGGTTTTTAGAACATCATAAGAAAATTCATAAATGACCTATATTAGTGTAACTATGACAATTGTGAGATATTGGATCGAACTCTAGTTAGCATGCTGTCGAAGTTTATTCACATGCTGTTATCGAAGACCTACATACTGTAGTCGAATTGTGTTCTAGTATGTAGTTTTCGAATTGAGTCTTATGTTAAGGATTAAATTGTTTAAGTTAACTTTTACTCTAAGTTAACTTGTAATGGGTAATTATTAAAAAACCTATTAATTTAGTATGTTATATTTTATAATAAATAACATACTAGTCTCTCATCTTATGTGTGGTGTGACATAACCTAATTAGGGTGAGAGAGGTATTTATTATTCTTGAATACTTATAATATGTTTGATAGAGAAAGTAAAGAATAACAGTTATAACCAACCCTTGTTGTTCTCCTTGTTTTTTCTTAACCCTAACCCTTGCGTGTTTCTTGATCATAAAGAAACCGAGTGTATTTTTTTAAGGCATTCTAATTCCCAACATCAATAAAGCTTCATTGGAGTTTATCCTAGCTCATGATAGTTTTCATCATTTAGAAATAAAATTTCACAAGACAAAGGAATGCCTATAGAAACACCAAAACAAATTATTATAAATTTTCTTCCATTTTACACTGCTAATTTTGTCTATGATTTCAAACCTATCTACTTATGGAAGAACAAAGATATATGCAATAGAATCAAATTTAGTTCATTATAAAAATATGCATTTGAAGAGGGAAAAATATTACAATTGATTACCTTCTTTCTTGGTCTAACAAGCCTTAAGGCTGATAGTGCGTGAGACACTTTTAGTGAGGAGAGAAAGAAAGAGAGAATAAGGAAATAAGGATTTCCCTATTGAATTGAATGATGATTATAAAACTGAATTATAAAGTGTTTATTTATATACACCTAAGTGACTTGACTACTGTTGATATTGTTGCAACTGCGAAAAACACTCGGCGGAAAACAAAAGAGTCGCCACCTTTCGTTATTTATCCCAAAGAGAGGGAAAGGAAATGATCGGAAAAACCTAACGAAACGGGATAAGATTGGTCATCGCAACCAAATCTCGGGTTCGGGAGTCGGTTACGCGAGGGAAAGGTATTAGCACCCCTCACGTCCTTCGTACTCGACAGGATCCACGCTTGTTGTCTATCTAAGGGTGTGTTTAAACTATCTAACTACAGGCTTGTGGGACAAAAGAAAAGAAAAGAGACTCGATAAAGCATCGTTGTTTTGTGCCTACGTATTCCCTCGTGCAATGGGAAAGTCAGAGTCAACGTAGTTCGGCTAACTACGGGCGAAGGTGGGGAAGGTTGCTCGCCAAGACATCGCGTCTTGTGCCTACGTATCCTCGTCTGGTACGAGAAATCAGAGCAAACGTAGTTCGGGCTGACACAAAACCACAGGTTGATTAGCGTGTTTTAACCGAGTAGGGTTAAACCTTCGTTCTAGCAGTTAGAGATGACGCCTGTTTGCGGTAGAACCAAAGCTTAACAACACTCTTTTCTGGAAAAAAAGGAGGTTTGAAATTAATCTCGAAGGAAAAAGATTTGATTTTTGTTTTGTGTTTTTTAGTGAAGTGAATTAATTCGGTTTGTGATTCACGTTGCACTAAAGACTATGACATAGGGGCGAATGCGTCGCGTATCGCCCCCAAACGGGACGTACACTAAACACTCTAAACAAACAAGCGGAGACCGCTCACTCATTATTCCCCATGTAGCTTAAGGCTCGTAGCGCACAATGTTCATCGTATTTATTAGATGAGTTAGCATGGTTTTGAGATGAGAAGAGAGAAGACGCACGAAAGGTCTAAGGGAAACTTGGTCCTAATGTTGTCATGCAAAGTGGACTTAGAGTTTGGTTTGAAAGGGGAAACATCTACCCTATGTTAGCATGCATGGTTCGAATCCTAATGTCTATAACCAACCTTAAACAAGGAAGATTAAATCCTATGGGAACATGGCAAGAAAAGACAAAAAGGAGAAAGCATAAGAAAATGCACATTGCAAACATGAAAATGCACATTTAGAATGATGGGAGGGAGGAAAAATGTGTGGGGCACCAGCCGCCACAAGCGTGTCTCAACCTCAACAGCGATGCAAACATGATACAAACACGGAAAGACATGCAAGAGATGAAAGCAAATAAACATGCAAAGAAATGCTCACTTCGAACCACATACACAAGCAAGCATCTGAGTGAAGAATGAACACACATAATCATGATTAAACAACTACAAACAGTGACAAATATATAAAACATTTCACCCCTAATGCATCATATTGATCTACGATGATTCGGTGTGAAATGGTATGCAAACATGCAAGCAAAAACAACAAAACATGCCCACTATTACAGTGTTAATCGGTTAACACATGCTGTTAACCGGTTAACATGTGAAAAATGTTTGAAAATCTGGAAATTTTAACCTGTTAACCGGTTAACAAAATGTGTTAACCGGTTAACACTGTGTTTATGTTGAAAATTTTGAAAGTTGGAAGGTGTTAACCGGTTAACACACGCTGTTAACCGATTAACACTGTAACAGAGGCCAAAAACAACAGCAGAAAAGCACTTCCAGCACAAAAACAACTTATCCAAGGATCCAAAAGATCAACTTATCATTTAAGCACAAAATTAACAACAGAAAACAGAGATCCAACAACATGGAAACAGAATCAACCAGCAAGATCACAATTCGAACGGATCGAAATCAACCAAAATTCAATCGAATATGAAAATCAACATGATAAGCTCAAAAATTAAATCGGATTAGAAATCCAACCTACGAATCAGAGAATTGATTCGGTAATTTTTGATCTAACGGTAATTTGAGTAGATCTAAGCAATATTATCCGGAAAACTTCAAGATCCACAATAACTCTTGCAAGAGGAATGAAGATCGACCACTTTTAAGTCAAAATACTCCAAATAAGAGCTTCCAACTTCAAACTCCAAAATCAGATCTCAATTTGCACAAAAATTGATCCAATATGAATGATGGATGGAGGTTTATGCTTAAGAATCCATTGATTTCAATGCAAAATCAATGAATCCAAATGATGAAGAGCTTTGAGTGAGGGTTTTTGGAGTTTAAAAATTGAGAGAGAATGAGATCAATTCTGAATTGGAAATGGAAATTATGAGCTCTAGGTGAGTGTGGTTTGGAGTGAATTACTTAAATACACTCTTGGTTTGGATCCAAAGCATGGTTTGGAAAGTGGATTAGAAATCAAGGTTTGGAATGTGGAATGGGGTTTTGGTGGGAAATCTGAAATTTGAAGATGTTCTAGATCCTTCCCAAGTGTCAAAATGCAATTTAAATGATCAAAATTTGGACCCCAAAGTGGCTTGGCTTGAAAATTCACGTACAGAGGCAAAAATTGCACTTGTTAACCGGTTAACAGTATGTGTTAACCGGTTAACACTATTGAGAACTACCAATCTGGTCTGATTTCACCTCTGTTAACTGGTTAACAGTATGTGTTAACCGGTTAACACCTTTAAAATTTGAATTTGGCGCCTTTTGGAGGGAAAACTGCCTGTTTGCCCGTTTCTTGTCGTTTTGAGCTCTACTTAGCTTCTGAAAGTCATTTATGAATGCTATGATCATGAGAATGCTCGAGATGGCCTGCATGTTGTTTCTTGATCTGAAAAATTCCCTGCAAAACAAAGTAAAATCGGTCGCTCGACCGCTGGGAAAAATAAATGTCGGAGTTGCTGATGCTCGCTGTTCAGTCTTGCACTGAAATGAGCCCAGAATCACAGGAAGACCTTGATCCCCTGTCTTAAGAACGAATTCTATGCAATGAAAAATGCTAAGTGCGACAATGAAACATAAGCCAAGTACAAAAAATGGTTGGTCAAATTTTGGGGTGCAACAGATATTTGTAAATATATATAGTGTTAAGAATATTTGTATATAAATAGTCCCACATCGATTATATCATGTGCTTAGTTGTAATCTATCTATATATAATAATGTCTCCGTAGTGATTTTCAAAACATGCGGCTTATTCAAATATCTCTTAGTCTCTTGTATTTTAACATGGTATCAGAGTCTGATTTAAGATCCGGTGGCCACCTTCTATGGTTTCTGCTATCGGGCCACCCACAATTTATTTTCGTGCTTCAGTTGTCCAATCTTGAGCGTGAGGGGGTGTGTTAAGAGTCCCACATTAGACAATATATTGAATGAGCATATGTTTATAAGTAGGTTCAATCCTCACTATACCAAACGATTTTGTAGGGTTGAGTTAGGCCCAACCACATTTCTTAACATATACAAGATACTAAGAGACATTTGAGTAAATCGTGTGTTCTGAAAAGCACTATGGAGACATTATTATGTATAGATAGATTATAACTAAGTACATGATATAATCGATGTGGGACTATTCTATATACAAATTTTCTTAACATTATATATATTTACAAATATCAACATTCCCCTTAAGCTTGAGCATATAAGTCAAATGCGCCAAGCTTGTTACATATATAATTAGTTCTAGGGCTTCGTAGGGATTTTGTAAACACATCTGTCAATTGATCATTAGAGTTGATAAAGCTTGTGACGATGTCGCCTAACTCGATCTTTTTTGTGACAAAGTAACAGTCTATCTCAATAAGTTTGGTCCTCTCATAGAAGACTAGATTTGAAGCAATATGCAATGCAACTTGATTATCACAAATAAGTGTCATTGGTCTTACTTCTTCAATTTGAAGTTCCTTGAGCAACTATTTTAACCAAATAAGTTCACATGTTGCCATTGCCATGACCCTATACTCTGCCTCGACGCTTGATCTCACAACTACATTTCATTTCTTACTTTTTCAAGATATAAGGTTTCCTCCAACAAGTACACAAGATCTAGAGGTGGATCGTCTATCAATGGGTGACCCTGCCTAATCAGCATCGGAGTATCCAATTATTTGGTTATGTTCTTTATCTTCATACACAAGACCTTTTCCTGGAGCACATTTGATGTATCTCAGAATCCAGATAACAACATCCATGTGTTTCTGACAAGGGGAATTTAAGAACTGACTTACCACACTGACTGCAAAAGAAATGTTCAGACGAGTGATTGTGAGATGATTTAACTTTCCAATCGATCTCATATACCTTCCTGAGTCAGATAAAGGCTCCCCATGATTGGGTAGTAGTTTAACACTTGGATCCATATGAGTATTGGCTGGTTTAGCATTTAACAAACCTGTTTCTTCCAAAATACCCATAGCATATTTCCACTGATAAATTACCAAACCATCTTTAGATTGAGCTACTTCAATACCCAAGAAATAGCAGAGTTTACCAAGATCTTTTGTCTGAAATTGTTTTGAGAGATGTTTTTTCAATTGGAGTATTCCCTGCTGATCACTACCAGTTATGACAATGTCATCTACATACACAATAAGATAAATACACCCTTGGGGTGAGTGACGATAAAAAAACAGAATGGTCAACTTCACTACAGATCATACAAAATTGTTGTACTACAATGTTTAATCTTCTAAACCAAGCTCTCAAAGATTGCTTAAGACCATAAAGAGACATGTGTAGCCTACAAACCATATTCGATGACTCCCCCTGAGCAACAAACCCAGGTGGTTGCTCCATATATACTTTATCTTCAAGATCACCATGTAAGAATGCATTTTTGATGTCAAGTTGATGAAGAGACCAATGTTGAATGGCTTCAATGGCTATAAGAAGTCTAATAGATGCCATCTTGGCTACATGCGAAAAGGTATCACTATAATCCAACCCGTATCCTTTTGCTTCCAAGTAAGCTTTAAATCGATCAATCTTACCATCTGGACCAACCTTCACTGTATAAAGTCAACGACAACCTACTAAAGATTTCCCATGGGGTAGAGGAACCAGTTCCCAGGCACCACTGCTTTGAAGAGCACACATTTCATCAATAATTGCTTGCCTTCACCTAGGGTGAGATAATGCTTCACTTAGAGTTTTAGGAATAGAAACAAAAAACAAACAAGTATACTGCAAAGGGGAAAGACGATGATAACATAAATCAATATAATATGGAGAATAATTTCGTGTTTGACGTATACCTTTTCAAAGGGCAATCAGAAGATCATACTCAAGTTGCAAGATCGGATTTCGTGATGGCAAGAGCGTTGGAGGAGAATCCGTAGTGACCTCAGGGACAGGTACGACTTCAGGGACAGGTACAGAAGGCATTGGGTGATGATGCTGATATATTTGAAGTGGGAGAGGAGTTGGGGGGTCAATCGTAGGGGTATCTAGTGAGCCAGGTTCCCTAGAATGATGAGGGATAATGACAGATGGGACTTGTGGAAGAGGTTTGGAAATACTTTCCTGTAGAGGTTCCATAGTTACTTGGTTGAACTTGAAATATGGAACAAACTCGAAGAAGGTAACATTGGCCAATACAAGGTATCATTGTAGAGTATGTGAGTAGCAACGATAATCCTTTTATGATCGATGATAGCCAAGAAAGACACACTTAATGATCAAGCTAATAGTTTATCAAGACCAGGGGAGAGATTGTGTATAAAACACGTAGACCCGAAGACTCGAGGAGGAATTGGGTGGAGTGGAGAATTTGGAAACAAAATTGAATGAGGGATTTTATTATTAATGACAGATGAGGATATGCGATTTATGAGGTAACATGACGTGAGCACTACATCTCCCCAAAACCGAAGAAGAACATTACCATGGAGAAGTAGGGTCCGAGTGGTTTCTACGAGGTGCCGATTTTTGCGTTTAACTACCTCATTTTGTTGGCGTGTATGAGGGAAAGATTTTTGGTGCAAAATACCATTGGATGACATAAATGTTTGAAATTGTTGGGACAAATATTCACGCGTACTGTCACTTCTTAAGGTACAAATAGACAAACCAAATTGGGTTCTTATTTCTTGATAAAATTGTTCAAAAATAGAAAATAATTCAGATTTATTCTTCATTAAATATAACCACGTGCAACGTGAAAAATCATCAATAAAGGTGACAAAACACCTAGACTCAAGAGTAGAGACAATACACGAGGAGCCCAAAAAATCGGTGTGAACTAAAGCAAAAGGGGACGAATCGCGTTTGTTGACTCGATATGGAAATTGACTACGAGCGTGTTTCCCTAACTGGCACGACTCGCAATGTAAATTAAATACCTTCGATAAATTTGGCACCAACTTATGTAATTTGAAAAGACTGGGATGACCTAATTGAGCATGGATAGTGAGTGGAGAATCTTTGGTTGAACAAGTATGAGATGACAATGAGAGGTAGTAAAGGCCTTGAGACTCATATCCGACACCAATCGTCTTTTCCGAACTCCGATCCTGCAGGGTAACATTATTGCTAGTGAAGGTGATACTACAATCAAGAGAACAAGTTAAACGAATAACTGAAAGTAAATTAAATGGATAATGAGGTACATAGAGGACAAAATCAACAAATAAAGAAGGTAGAATTTGAACAGTACCAATCCCTTCAGATCGAGTTTGAGAACCATTAGCAGAAGTTATAGTAGGTAAGAAACCAGAGATAAGGAGGGAAGAAAACAAATTTTTATTACCAGTAACATGATCAGACGCACCAGAATCAAGGATTCAAGGTCGAAGAGGAGATGATTGAGAGAGGCCAACAGATGAATTACTAGTGTGTGCTACCGTATCAGTAGAATCCGAGTTCTGATTATTTTGGTACTGTAATACCCTAATTTTTACCCCTAAGGTCCCACATTTCATTTGCATACACAAACAAGATCATACTATATGGTTCTCACACCCCTGTTGTTTCTTACTTGCTTTATGTTTGTTTCTATTTACTAATCTCTAACCAAAATACCAAAAATATTTTTTTTGCAATTTGTTCGTTTCTTCTTCTTATCTGTGTGTTTAGGATTTTGCAGAGAGACTGATGGCAAAGTCATTCATTCAAGTCTAAATCAGATGGAAGTTTGACCTCATCTTGGTCAAACTATCAAGAGTTTTCTTCGATTGAAAATTGGTCGTGGCAGTGGGTTATTTTCTCAGGCAATGTGATTGTTCAAGGTTAAATTGCCCTGTATCAAAATTCATCAAGATTTCAAGCAGTGTTCTATGAGAAGTTTGGCCCATTTTTAATTAAAGATTCAGAGTTTTGTCTGTACAATTCAATTTTGGTGAATATTCAATCGAGATGTTTGTTTTGGGATGCAAGTACAAAGTATAGTTGATGACTTTTCTGTGATTGTCTTGTTGCCTGTTCAATTATTGGTTGATTACAAGTTGATTTGGATTAATTTTTTATGGAGGTATCCATTCAAGTGTGCCATTTCCAAGTGAACTTAAAGCATGATTGAAGGATAGTTCCAAGATACATGGAAGTGCATGGACAACTCTACTAATGAATCAACAATGTATATCGCGGTATAGTTTGGGAAGAAATTGTTATTTATTGCTTAAAAGAAGTTCAACTTATTTGTCTCTCAGCAACAGTTGCAAATTTAGGTGAGTTGGCTAGTTGGATTAGTCAGATTCATGGTGGAACAGAATTGGTAACATTGTTGAAACACCCAGTTCCTCTAACTTGGCATTTCTCTTTGAAGAATTCCTTATTACCACTTCTTAATGAGAAAGAAACACAGATGAACAGGAAACTACCACTCAATTATTTACAACTTCAAGCTGCAGGAGCTAAATCTTACAGGGATGAGCTGCATTGAGTTAAAACAAATGGTAACAATCCCAGTGATGGCAGCCAAGGCCATTCAGCAGCTTTGATTCGAAGAAGTTTAAATTTATTGCAGCCTATACTCTAATACCCGTTATCACTACCTCACATTGATGAAATAACGATGAGAAGACGAAGATTGATGAGGAAGGCGTTGAGGATCATGCTAGAGTTCTTTGCAATTCGAACAAATATTTTGCTGATAACCATGTTAGTCTCGGTGTAGTTAATTGTGATAATGGCCCCGTCCTCAAAACCCCGTCCTCAAATCCCCAAATCTCAGTGTTTCCCCAACAATCGGCAGCAGCAAAGACTGGTCAAATCAAGAAGGTCGAGCGTGTGATAAGAGAATCCAATTTCTATGATTCTCGAGTTGTGGGCGAATATTGTGAGAAACGTGACCCGACCTTGGCAGTTGTAGCTTACCGAAGTGGAATGTGATGAAGAACTTATCAATGTCACTAATAAAAATTCTTTGTTCAAACTGCAAGCAAGATTTGTTGTTGAGAAAATGGATGGCAATCTGTGGGCTCAAGTTCTTGATCCTGATAATGAATATAGAAGGAAACTTATTGATCAAGATGTATCTACTGCTCTTCCTGAAAGCTCAAGCCCTGAACAGGTTTCTGTAGCTGTTAAGGCTTTCATGACAGCTGATCTGCCTCATGAATTGGTTGAACTTCTTGAGGATATTGTGCTTCAGAATTCTGCATTCAGTGGGAACTTCAATCTACAGAATCTTCTCATTTTTGACAGCAACAAAAGCTGATTCATCTAGAGTTATGGATTATATCAATAGACTGGATAATTTTAACGGGCCTTCAGTTGGAGAAATTGCTGAGAAGCTAGTAGTGGAACGTTTCCATGAACTATTTGCTCAAACGAAATATAAAGAAGCAGCTGAGCTTACTGCTCAGTCTCCGCAAGGAATCCTTCGTACACCGGATATAATTTCCAAATTTCAGAGTGTGCCTGTGCAAGCTGGGAAAACTCCACCACTGCTATAGTATTATGGCTAAGAGATCTGTTTTAAGATTCTTTTGATGACTATCATTACCGCCAACGGTGAGCCAAATCTCATGGATTCAATAGATGGTTTTGTTGTCAATGTATGCCGCCATTTTCTTTACAATGATACTTCATGTCAATTCTCCATTCATCAATGCATCGGTGGCGGTAGATTCATTTCTATCTGTGCATTTTGGTTCTATGATAAAATCTATTGTTTGCTCAAATCTGAAGGAGCTGGATCCTTTGGAATTCTTAGATGCTTTAGTTGATGTACTGACAGATGAAAACAGACTCCATGCCAAAGCTGCACTTGATGCTTTAAGTGTGTTTGCCGAAACACTTGTATTTCTCGCTCGTTCAAAACACACTGATTTCGTAATTCATCTGGTATGCCTCACAAGAATCAAGTGGTGGATGTTGGTCTTTCAACTACTTTTGGTGGGAATACAAAGCCAAAATGAAGGGCCAAAGGATATGTGGCTTTGAGACGCCCAGCTCTTGACTCGGTAGAAAAAGTGCAGATACTGATGATCGCTCTTATACTGTTGGTTTCAAAAATGAGTTGCAGTTACAAGAAGAAAATTTGAAAGCAAAGATGTATTTTTCTAAGTAGGAACATGGTTCAACCTCCTTTGATTCCTAGTCACTCTAATATTGCAAAGATTGTCCATAAATTGTTACTACCAAAGCTTCTTGAATATCGCACATGGACTGTCGCCTCCAACCGTAACATGACGACGCTGGCGGTGATGATAATGTTAATGATGAACAAGCAGGAAGTTTGATTGGAAATTGAAGGGTTACAACTTGCTATAGGTTCTATTTTGGATATTCTTTCACAGATGACCACCAAACTTTCCAAGGATACATCATCGAGTATTCCTATTTTCCTCCAGGCAGTGTTCTCGTGCACAACCAAACCAGTTCCTGTTGTCACATCTGCTATATCGTTGATTTCATACTTCCGAGACCCTGTCATTCAACTTGGTGCTGTCAGGTTTATCTTAACATTATTTGCCACAACAGATTGTGTCCAGTCATTTTCATGTGAAACCACATACTTTGCTCCAGATTATCAGGAGATCATAAATTTGAGGCACTCTATGAGCCACATACTACGGGAGAAATCAGAATCAAATGAATATCTCTTTGTTGCAAACTTAACCTGATTACTTCTGTAGCAAACTACCAGCCTTCTTTTATTGTTTCTATCTTGGCTTCGGGGGAGAACAATCAGGACCTCTCAAGTATTGATGATGCAAAGCTACAAAGAAATGAAATTTATGTGCCTAAAGGTTCAATTCTGATAAGAATGCACCATGGGATGGTTCGGTTGGATATGTTTCTTTTACTGGTAGGATGGGGTACGAACCCTCTTTATATTCAAATGTTGGACTAAGAGCTGGAGCTCATTTGGCCTTTGATGAAGTATCTCCATCTAAAATGGACAGAGAAGCACCATCTTCACAGTTGAATTCTGGTCTTGACACTGGATCCCTCTGGTCTAGACAGCCTTTTGAGCAGTTTGGTGTTGCTGATAAAATTCACAATATTTCAATGGGAAATGGCGGCATTAAGAAGCGGCAGGAAATAGAGTTCTCGGGTAGCAGAAGCTTTGTTTCTAGCCAGATTATTTTCACGTATCCAAGCCATCAACCAAGCCATATTCACAAGCTGCAGCGAAAATGAATAGCACGTGAGCCAGTTGAAAAAAATATTCCACGTCACATTCAAATTACCACAAAAGCTTAAATAGAAAAATCAAAACGACATGAAAAATACAACCACAGGTCACGCATAACTTGTAGTAACCAAAACGCAGAAAATCTCACAAACGGCAAATCGTTTTTCATTCAATCTCATCTATAAATATAACACATACCTCTTTCATTTCTTCAAGCTTGAAAATCCAGAAAACTTCTGCAGAAATATCACCCCAACCTCTAATTTTCTTCAAGCTTCAAATCCTCTTCATCTCTCATACTTTTTCATCAAACCATCGAACCACCATAAAATTCTACAGAACTCACACACCATTGATCCATTCAAACATCAATTAACCTTAAACAGAGACCAATTTCGAACCAGAATTCATTCATTCAGAAGAAGAGAAGCAAGAGGAAGTTTGGATTGATTTCTTACCTGTGACTTTGAAGGTAGTTCGATGGATTTTGTTTTTCCCGATTCGAATTCGTCTTTGCATATTTTCTGAAATTGATTACACTATTGTGAAGAGCTCTTGTTCTCGATCCGTTCTGTGTAATCTTCATATCCCGTCGCGTTGATTTGATTTTGCTAGCTATGGTGTTAAACAAATGTTGCGTGTGAGAGCTTGAGGAAGACAATGTTTCTGATTTCTATTCCTTGTTTTTCATTTTCACTTGTTTATTATTTTTTTTATTTTTTTATTTTTTTTCTTAAAGAATTTGGGCCGTATGGGCCTTTCAACATTTTCTTGTTACTAATTTTTATATTTTAAAAATAAGAAAACTCTTAAAAATTGATTTTAAAAAAAATTATATATTAATTTGGATTAATTGTTGTTTTGTTTGGATTTTGAATTTTGATAAGATCTCATCAATATCAATGGACTTTGAGTGTCGATTTTATCCACTAAAAGAGGTGATTGATATTGATGATGATTTAATCGATTTTAAGATTCAAATTGTGATTTCTTTTCATTTTAGTTCTTATTCTTCTTCTTTTTCTTTTGATCGATGAAATCTATGGATCATAGATTGTTGATTATCAAAGTTGTTTAATCTTCATTATTTCAAATCTATGGACGAATAATCATTGAGATAATTCTTCGTACTTTGGAATAGTGATAGATTACCATTGATTAATTGATGAAAAATCTTGATTATGATGAGATCACTACCTCTTTTCTTTTTGTGTGGCATGTTTTAGGAGAGTGATTTACATATCACTTCTCTAACATGTGTTAACACTAACATTTTATTGATCGGCCTCAGATAGTCGTGGTTTCTATATAATCCTGATTACGATTGCTTAACATAGCGCTAAAGTGTCCCTTAATCGGAAAATGATCATTCGTGGTTCAAACTTATGTTTGAAAGTCCAAGTATGATTGGTTGCTTGTCTTAAGTCCATTACCTATGAAAATCATTGTTAGGAGGCTTTGATTCTATCAATCCTCTAATGAGTTTTCATTAACCTTGGTCTAAGTGCAAAAATTAATCATCATTGATCATATGTTCTAACCACTAATTACTAATTCACTAACAATATCCTTGTTTAATTTTGTTTATATTCTCTTCTTATTCCTTATTTCTTTACTTTTATGCTTCCATATTATCATTTCATATCATATCTTTGTTTATGTTTATGTTTATGTCATTTCTCTTTTGTCCACTTGGACCATACCTTGTTCAAAACACTAATAAAGGATAAAAAAATCTCTAAAAAACTTGGTGCTATTAACTTTGTCGTTATACTCTTGGATTACTCCTAGACCTTAGACTTCATGGACTTTTGGACTTAGAATTAGGACTCTCATTCCTATGCTTGGAGTATCGTGGATCTTAGCCTTTATTTGGCTCTCATTAGCTTATGCTTTAAATCGGATGGAATTCTTTTTGCTTGCTATGGAGTGTGCTACAAGTCGGTTAGATCTTTCTTACCTCTAGCTCTTATTTTGGTTTCTAGGATAGTCACTTCATCTCCTCCCCTTCTTAAATTTTTAAAACTTTCTCCCTCTTTCAAAACCTTCTTGGTTTCAAACTTCAAAACCGCTTTCGCAATAAAACCTTGACTTTCGTAAAGTGATTTTCAAACTTTGTTCTTCTTAATAAAAGTCAATTAATGTTAATCATGCTTTGACCAATTTCAAAAGACATAAAAAATACAAAAACTCATCAACTCTTTTTGTGCCTTTATGCACTTTTTCACTTTAAAACTTTTCATAAAGTTTAGACATGATTCATTTCTATAGTTGAGATGTAATCCTCTTATTCCCCATAGTATTAAGACTTTGACATTTTCCACGTTGATGTTGAGTGATAGTCTTGTTGATAATCCAAGCAAATCCTCCATCTTTATGTGACGCAAATGTTGTCTTAATACTTGTGGGCGACTAGTCGCAGTTTTCTCCTTAAAATGACGACTTGTCTTTACATCTAAAATCAATCAAAACCAACAAATTTTTGTCATTTGTACCACGAACTACGAAGTTTTGATCCTATATTGCACTTTGTGGGTACGTAGGCATGAGACGATAAGTCTCTCCAAACACAAAAATCTAAAAAAAAATAATTCTCTTCTAATCTCCCCAATCTCTTTTCAAACAAACCATTTTCAAACCAAAAAACGTAAATATTTCAAAGGGATCCTATAGAGTACTATAGACGTTTTGGGTGCTAACACCTTCCCATTGCGTAACCAACCCCCTTACCCCGATCTCTGTTTCTTGTTCTTGTTTTAGAACTCTTTGGTTTTGTTCGCTCTTTTTCCTTTCCTTTTTGGATAAAATAAAAGTGCGGTGACGAATCTTGTTTTTTCGAGTTAAGTTAATTAATAGCTTACACTCACGATTTTTACCGCTACAGGTACCACTTGAGGAAATCATCGTAGTTTGGCGTAAAGTTTTGAGGAGTAGCCATGAGTATCTGAAGAGAGAAAGTATCACGCGATCGGTCGCCATACGTGCTGTCGTGTGCGGTTTAGATGGTGACATGTGATGCCTACAAACGGAGACGGTGGTGGTACGTGTGGTCACGTGCAGAGGTTTCTGCCGAAGAAAAAGTTTTCCGAAAGGTCATCGAGAATAGTAGCGACAGAGGCGACTATGCAGTTATGATCGGAGAATGTTGAAAACTGATGGTGGGGTCGGCTTTCTGAAACTTCGCCAGAGAATTTTGAAAAGTGAGGCAAACCAGAGTGACAACACGGTTTGCAAAAAAAAATTAAAAAAAATTCTCACCAGAAGACAATGGGTCAATCGGGTAAAACACAACGAAGAAAGAATTGCCTTTTAGCAGGCTCTAAATATCATGTTAAGAAATGTGGTTGGGCCTAACTCAATCCTACAAAACCGGTTGGTAGAGTGAGGATTGTGCCCACTTATAAACACATGTTCATTGCATATATTGTCCGATGTGGGACTCTTAACAACTACTAAACAACAAATAACAAACTAAATAACAAATCCTAAACCCTAATTAGCTTTGAGTTTGGGCCATACAATTCACCTTGGATTATATCTAATATCTCAATATACGGCCTATAATCCAAGTTGTCGAAACACACTAATCATTGTCGATCTGAACTATTCCTAATTTCTTTCTCAAAGTTAGGAACCTGTCAATCTTCAATTCTTTGGTGAAAATATCAGCCAATCGTGCTTCACTTGAGCAATGCCTTACTTCAAGTTCACCTTGATTCACCTTCTCCCTTAAAAAGTGAAATCTAGCTTCAATGTGTTTACTCCTTCCATGCAAAACTGAATTCTTTGTCAGATTTATAGCTGGCTTGTTGTCAGTCTGCAGTACCAGAGGTTTCTTCACTTTGACCTCAATTTCTTCAAGCACAGATCTGATCTAAATTGCTTGACATGCAACATAGGATCTCACTATATATTCAGCCTCACACGATGACAATGTCACCACAGGATGCTTTCTCGTGCATCATGAGATTGAGGCACCAAATACTTGAAAGAAATATCTAGTAGTGCTTCTCTGATCTTCCTTATCTCCACACCAATTAATATTTGAATAGAAAGTAACCATAGCTTCTTTGCTTTCAGAGTCTCTTAGAAATATAATTCCATAGTTTGTCAATCCTTTTAAGTATCCCAAAATTCTTCTTGCAGCCTTCATGTGTGACACCCTTGGTTCACTTATGTATCTACTTACTAATCCAATTAAGAAACATATATCAGGTCTACTGTTGCACACATATCTCAAAGATCCGAAACTTTGTTTGAACAAAGTTGCAACAATTTTGTCTTCCTATCCATGCTTCTCCAACTTCAAATTTGGTTAAATAGGCGAAGATACAAGAGTCGAATCATCCATTATGAATATCTTGAGTATCTATTTGACATAATTTCTTTGACGTAACACCATACCTTGCTTTGACATTTGAAATTCTATGCCTAAGAAGTATGACAACTTTCACAGATCCGACATTTCAAATTCTTTCTTTATCAACTCTTTGAACTTTGATAAGTTCTCCAAGCTACTTCCAGTTACTAACAAGTCATCGACACACAAGTAAGTTATTATTATATCTTGTTGTATAACCTAAACATAGACACACTACTCAGATTTACATTTGACAAATCCCAATTCGACCAAGTATGAGTCAATCATCTTGTTCCATACCCTAGGTGTCTGCTTGAGACCATATAGTGCTTTGTGCAACTTATATACTTTGCTTGCTTCCTCCTGAATCACAAACCCGAGAGACTGTGTGACATATACCTCTTCACCCAGAGGAACATTCAAGAATGCTGATTTCACATCTAAGTGAAATGTTGATCAACTTTGCATGCATGCCAAGGCTACAACCAGTCAAATAACTTCCAATCTTATGATAAGTGCAAATACTTCAGAGTAGTCGAGTCCTGCTCTCTGAAAAAATCCCCAAGCTACCAATCCCACTTTATATCTTCCTATCGACCCATCAACACTATGCTTCAACTTGAACACCCACTTCACTTTGATAACTTTTATAAGAGTTGGAAATTCGACCAACTCCCATGTGTTATTTATTTCAATTTCGTGTAACTCTTAGACCATAGTAGACTTCCATTGTTTATCTTTGAAGGCTTCACTATAATTGATTGGTTCAACACTTGTAAGTAAAGCAAAATGAATTAGTTCTCCATGTGTATGCATGAGAATCTCATTGGCATAATCGAAACGAAAGACTTCCTGTCTTGCTTATCGACTAAACAACCTTCATAAAGTTTATTGGGCATCTCAATACTTGGTATACTAGTTACTATATCTTGAGTGATCAGTTAATTGAGCGACCTAAAGTTCAAATGGCCAAACCTTAGATGTCACAACCAACTATTCTTGTGGTCGACAATTGTTTTTAGACATTGTACCAAAGTCGAACTAATCATGGTCTTAAATATTCTATTCTTCGACAAAGGAGATTTCAAGACTAAGTTATTCTGGATGTCAAAAAGTTCTAAGGCTCCATCTTTCATAACCACTGAGAACCCCTTTTTGACCAATTGTCCAACATTTAGCAGATTACACTTCATTCTAGGGACATATAATACATATTTGATAAAATCTTTCGCCTCATTACTTGTTTGAATAACTATGTTTTCGATACCTTCTGCTTGCAACAAGCTATTATCAACAAGTTTGACCTTGCTCTTTTTCGACTCGTCGAAATCTGCTAACCATACTTTTCGACTAGTCATGTGATTCGAGCAACCTGAGTCGAGGAACCAGATTTTGGATTCGACATGGTCATCTGCAAATGCATCTATAACCACCATATCATCATAATCATGTGAATCTTGACGTGCAAGGCTTTCTCCTTCGTCTTTGCCTTTTGTCGATCCCCTGTCTTTCTTGTACCAACAATGCTTGGCCAAGTGACCCCACTTTTCACACTTATATCACTACACACTTTTTTCTCTTCTTTGTCTTTCTGATAGGAATTTCGTTCTCCTTTTTTCGAGGATTCAAAAGCTCTATTATCGACATTATTCATGTGAGGATTCAACCAAGAATTTTTGCCCTGAGTCTTGTCGATTTTATCTTTGAACTTGGTAGAACCACCATTCTTCTTCCACGACTGAGCCTGTAGTGCCTGTATCAAGTCTTGAACTCCTTTCCTTTCAACAATCATAATCTCACGTGCCTCCAACGAACCCAACCAAATCTTCCAATTTTAGGGTTTCAAGATTGTTGGATTCTTGAATAGCTACGATAATGTGATCAAAGTGAGATGTCATTGTATGCATTACCTTCTCAACTATTATCTTATCAGTTAGGGTTTCACCACAACCCTTCATGAGATGGACGAGTTTCTACACCTTCGACACATAGCCTGCAATCTCTTCATCTTCTTCCAGCGACAATAATTCATGTTGTCGTCGCAAAGTTTGCAACTTAACAACCTTGTCTTTCTCGCCTCCTTCATAGTACTTGACCAAAATATCCATGCCTCCTTTGCCGATTCAACATAAGCGATTATGTTAAAATTAGTCGCATCTACCGCCGATTGGATGTAAAACGCCACCTTGTGATCCTTATGAATGACTCTCTGTCCGTCAGTTACATTTTCACCAAACGTAGGAACACCGTTAGTAACCAGTTCTAGGGTTTCATAAAAGTCAAATAGAGATTGCATATGTTTTCTCCAACGAAGCCAATTCTCGCCGTTAAGAGTTGGAAGGGAATTTGGTAAATTTTTGTTACTATTCATGTTTACATCGATTGATCAACAACAACCCACAATCCCGGAAACTTGATCTCTGACGTGAGATTCTTGAAAATACAATCAAGAATCTAAATGGAGTTCTAGATACCAATTTGTTAGTGTGTGCAACACTTTTAGTAAGGAGAGAAAGAGAGGGAATAAGGAAATAAAGATTGTATTATTGAATTGAATGATGATTACAAAACTGAATTACAAAGTGTCTATTTATATACACCTAAGTGACTTGACTTCTAAGCAACAAATAACAAACTAAGTAACAAAACCTAAACCCTAATTAGCTTTGGGTTTGGACAACACAATTCAACTTGAATTATATCTAATATCTCAACAAAGGTCACTTTAACAGCAGTGTTTGCACCAACAAGTGACTCGGTGTGCTGGTGCATTGATTTTATTTAAGCACAGCCACATAATTCACAAGTAACCCCTGTGAACCACAAATTGGTTCGCGCGTACCGGTTTGCGGTATTTTTGCGAATTGGTTCTTTCAAAATCGCACAAAAATTCGTCAAAAAGGGAGTATGAGCGTACCATTATTCAATAAATTAGAATTAAATTATTCAATAAATTAATCAATAAATTAGAATTAAAAAATATATTAAATATTGTTTTATTTTTGAATCAAAACGTTTCATTTTTTTATGACTTTTCTTGATTGGATTAAATTATTATTATTATTAAAATGAAAATGAAATCATTTTATGACTTTTCATTATGCTCACGTGAATGCCTTTTTCATTCTTCAAAACTGAATCGTGGTCTTTGTCCAATGGTTTCATTACTAAATTAATTCCTTTTACTTAATTACCAAGCAAAGTGACATTGGGCAATAAAATCACTTTATGACTTTTATTTTACCAACGTTTCCTTTCAATATTCATCATAGTTATTATTTATTTAAATCGATTTATTGGTTCTTTGTCTGCACATGACACTTTTTTTTGAACTTTTCCCTTTTAACTCCTTAACTCCTAGTTATTATGTTGTTTGGCAAAAGAAAATCCTTTAAGCCACTACTTTCAGATGAAACCCGTGAGAGTGAACATCCAAGCATGAAGAAATATTTAAAAGGCATATTATGTAATGCTCTTCAATCAACAAGACAAATTGATATGGAAAATTGAAGTTTTTCCCGACGTACTATTTTACGCTGAGGCATGGAAAGAAGAAGGTTCCTTAACACTAAATCTTGCTTTACTTTATCATATGCTAGTCTTCCATGCACATAAGCATGAAACTCATTATTATCAAACTCTTAGCCAAGGGCATGGTAATTAGAAATTATGACTAATACTTAAAAGAAGAAATTAAGATGAGAAAACTGAGGTTAATGTCAAATCTACGTCCCTTCGTTCTTGCCATAGTTGTTCCAGGTTCCATATATAATTCAGGACACATCTTTGATAATTTTCTTCAATATTTAAGTGTTTTAACATGTATTCTGCAAACAAGATTTATATACTTCTATTATATTACATATACCTATGAATAAGCTTAAGTGTAGTTTTGGTTCCTGCAAATTAGCTTATTTTTTATTTTATTCTGTGTAATTTTTTTTGGATCCTAGTCTCCATATCTCATTTTTTGTGTTGGTTTTAGTCTCTATATCTTATCTTTTTTTTATAGAGACTAAAACTAATATAAAAAGTGAGATATAAGGACTCGGTCGGACCTAAATGTTGGAAATTCACCTCACACTCTATGAAGAATTTTCTTCAATCTTGATCTCAAGATTGATGAACAAACTCACAATATGATAATGATGGTAATAACAAGTAATTATCAAGAACAACAAAAGAGAAGAAGAATAACAAACAAGAAAGAGAAGAATGAGAGAATAAGTATTTGGAGAGAATGTGTTACCCACAACTGTGGGATTTCTTATTGAACTTTCACTTGCTAACTGCAACTGTGAAATCTGTTCTGTTGTGATGTAGAATACAAAGCAAGACACCCTATTTATAGTTTTAAGTTTACACTAGCCCAAAACATAAAAGACCCAAAATATTCTAAATCAAATCTAATCATATGATATCAAATCTAATCATATGATATCTAATCATATCATATCAAATTAATCATATGATATTAAATCTAATCATATCAAATAAAAATGAATTATATTTAACACACCACCTAATTCATTGTGTCTAAACTGTCTACATTCATCATGGCCCTTAGTCTTCTGAAGGCTTCGACCTGCACTCCCTTCGTCATGATATCTGCAATCTGATTCTCAGTTCTGCAGTGTTCCAACTTCATTTTCCCTTCTGCTACCCGCTCTCGGAGATAATAGAACCTCATTTCGATGTGCTTGCTTCGACCATGAGCTATTGGATTCTTTGCCAAGTTGATAGCTGACATGTTGTCTATCTTCATGGTAATTGGTCCATGGTTCTTCCCTGTGATTTCTTCGACCAAGTTCACCATTCAAGTTGCTTGACATGCACAAAGGGAATCAGCTATATATTCTGCTTTGCATGATGATAATGCCACCACCGGTTCCTTTCTCGAATTCCAAGAAACTGGTGCACCACCTAACATAAACACATATCCAGCTGTGGATTTTTGATCCTCAACATCACTACACCAACTGGAGTCTGTGTATCCCACTAACTTGCATTCTTTTCCTTCATCAGCTGCTGGAAACAAAATGCCATAGTCGAGAGTTCATTTCAGATATCTCAGTATCCTCTTCGCCGCTGCTAGGTGTGATACCTTTGGTTTCTGCATGAATCTACTTATCATACCAACACTGTATGCTAAGTCAGACCTTGTGTGGCAAAGGTATCTAAGTGACCCAATAAGTCTTCTATATTGGGTTGGGTCGACATCATCCTCATCTGAATCCTTCGACAGTTGCAATCTGGGCTCAGCTGGAGTCGAAGTTTGGTTGCAATCTTGCATCTCAAATCTCTTGAGTATCTCGCCTGCATATCTTCTTTGGTGCATCATCAAACCTCTACTTGTCTTGTAGAATTCGATGCCAAGGAAATATGAGAGATTTCCCAAGTCTGACATTTCAAACTCCTTACTCAGGTCATGTTTGAAATCTTCGATCTCCTTCTTGGAACTCCCTGTTATCAACAAATCATCAACATAGAGACATAGTATAAGCAATTCGCCATTGCTTCTTCTTACATATACTCCATGCTCAGTTGTACACTTCACAAATTCCTTCTCCCTTAAGAAGCTGTCAATTTTCTTATTCCAAGCTCTTGGAGCTTGCTTAAGTCCATACAGGGCTTTATGAAGCCTGTACACCTTTCTTTCTTCGCCTTGTTTCACAAACCCAGCTGGTTGTGCAACATAAATTTCTTCTTCTAAGGGGCCATTAAGGAATGCACACTTCACGTCCATCTGACATGTGTGCCAGTTGTTCATATTTGCTAGACCAACAACCAACCTGATTGTTTCGATTCTAGCAACAGGTGTGAATACTTCATCGAAGTCGATTCCTTCCTTCTGAAGAAATCATTTCGCCACAAGTTTCGCTTTGTGTCGAGTTACTTCTCCTTTAGGATTTACCTTCACCTTATAAACCCACCTCACATCAATTTCCTTCTTGCCTTGCGGAAATTCGACAAGTGACCAGGTATCATTGACTTTGATGGACTCTAACTCTTCAATCATTGCTTTCACCCACTTCGAATCTTTCAATGCCTCAGCTGCATTGACTGGTTCGACATCTGCGTAGAAAGCATAACGTACCAGCTCACCCTCTTCATCGACTACATCATCTGATGTGATTACACATTCTTGCAACCTTGCAGGCATGTATCTTGTTCGTCGAGGTCTGCTTGAACCTGCTTCATCTGCAACTGGTTCCTGTCGAACTTCTATTTCGACTTCAGTGGCTGCAGTTGCTAAACACTTGTGCTCCATCACATTGAGTCCAATCTTGAAGGTCCTATTCTGAGACATTGGAGCCTTCAAGATTAGTCTACCACCTGCGTCGAGGACTCTCATCATCTTGTCTTCGACAACTACCTTGTAGTTCTTTTCGACAAGCTGCCCTATACTGAGCAAATTACTCTTCATGCCTGATATGTACAACACATTAGAAATTGTTGACCTTTTGCCATCTTTCCTCATAATCAGAACATCGCCAACACCTTTAGTTGCTAGAGTGTTGTCATTTGCAAACTTCACGTGTTCTTCGACGAGGGCTTCATGTTCACAAACTAATCTTTCCTTCCAGTCATGTGTGATGAGCATCCTGAGTCTAAGTACCACTGATCTTGGAATCTTTCTTCATCTTTTGTTGTGACCATTAGCAACGTTTCTTCTTCTTCATGTTTCGCCAGCTTTGCATCAGTCTCTTGATTTTTCTTCCTTTCTGGACAATCACTAGCATAATGACCATACTTCTGGCAATTGAAACACTGAATGTGGCTTTTGTCTGGCTTTTGACCACCACCTCTTCCTTTACCTGCAGCACCACCTCTTTGGTTGCCTTGGTTCCAAGGTTTCTTCTGATTCGATTGGTTTCCTCCTTTGTTGTCATTCCAGTTACCTTTGCCTTTTCTTTCCTTTTCTGACTGCGCCTGTAAAGCCATATCTTTCGACTTTCCTGCAACTCTCTCAGCCATCCTCTGTTCATGAGACTCAAGAGTCCCTTGAAGCTCTTCCTTCGTCAACACTGACAGATCTTTAGACTCTTCTATGGCAACTACCACGTGGTCGAATTTTGGAGCCAACGATCTCAAGATTTTTGAGACAACTGCTTTCGTCGTCAGCGCTTCTCCACATACTTTGATTTGATTCACCAGCTTTGTAACTCTGGTGAAGAAATCTGTAATGCTTTCGTTGTCTTCCATCTGAAGCAACTCATAGGTTCTCTTGTGAGTTTGTAACCTCACCTCTTTCACCTTCTCTGCGCCTCCAAACGACTTTTCAAGAATCTCCCATGCTTCTTTTGCTGAATCAACATCACTAACCTTTTCAAAGTTATCAGGATCAACACATTGATGAATTATAAAGAGTGCTTTATAATCCTTCTTCTTCAATTCTTTGTGCGCTGCCTTTTCCGCCTCCGTTGCGTTCTCCCCAAGCGATGTTACTCCATCTTTCACAAGATCCCAAAGATCTTGATAACAGAAGATCACCTTAATCTGCTTGCATCAATTCTCATAATTGTCTTTCTTGAGAATTGGCAGGGTCGCCGGAAAGTTGCCGTTCGGATAATTCATCGCCATCACTATCTTCCTTCCTTGAATCTCTCAATCGGAGCTCTAGATACCAGATGTTGGAAATTCACCTCACACCCTATGAAGAATTCCCTTCAATCTTGATCTCAAGATTGATGAACAAAGCCATAATATGATAATGATGGTAATAACAAGTAATTATCAAGAACAACAAAAGAGAAGAAGAATAACAAACAAGAAAGAGAAGAATGAGAGAAGAAGTATTTGGAGAGAATGTGTTACCCACAACTGTGGGATTTCTTATTGAACTTTCACTTGCTAACTGCAACTGTGAAATCTATTCTGTTGTGATGTAGAATACAAAGCAAGGCACCCTATTTATAGTTTTAGGTTTACACTCGCCCAAAACATAAAAGACCCAAAATATTCTAAATCAAATCTAATCATATGATATCAAATCTAATCATATGATATCTAATCATATCATATCAAATTAATCATATGATATCAATTCTAATCATATGATATCAAATCTAATTATATCAAATCACAATGAATTATATTTAACACTAAAAAAATTATAGGAATTAAAATAAAAAATTCGCTAATGTACCCAAACCAAAATAAAAAAAAATAGCTAATTTACAGAGACCAATAGATTATTTAAGCCTGTGAAATAATATGAACACTAGAATATTGTTTAGTCTGAAACAAATTATTTATGTTTGTAATATAATATGCTTGCGACATGCCAAATTGATTCCTAAGTTGAATAGGTAGATAGTGTCATCCATATATGTTGTTACCAATAGAGTTGTTCATGGTGTAGTTCTGAATGAAAACTGAACCGAACCATAATAAATGATTATCCGAATTGAATCAAACCGTTTCAATTTGTTTAAAATCAAATTGAATTAAATTTTTTGATTTGGTATATTGGTTCAGAATTTTAAACCGTATCAAATAATTAAAAGACAATTTTTTTTAAACTGTACTATTTGTTAACAAAACCGAATTGATATATTTATTTATGAATTTTTTTTGAAAAAAACTATTTTAAATTCGCAACAAATAAATATTAAAATTAAAAAAAACTCATAATAACAATTTCCAGTTAAATTACAGATCAAGAACTAAATTTAAACAAATGAAGCATGATTACACTAATCAAACATAAACTTTTGATTTAGAATACTCCATTTAAATTATACATAATATATTTAAGTACATTATATAGGTGTGGTAAAGATATTTTACTAGATAGGAGGATTACATGATTCATTATACACATCAGGTTGCAAAAAGAGAAGGATTTGCTGAAACATTACAAATTGAACTTTAAATAATTTCATACAATGCTTCAATACATCAAAAGCTTCTCATTCAATGGTGTTATAGGTTATAGGATTTAAGTTCCTATATTCTGACTGTGATAGTTGGCTTTATGTATTTCTGTAATTTAACTGGAATTTGGTGCAGATAGTTCTATAGTTTTTAGTTTATTAACCACAGTTCAGTTCGGGATTAGTTTGAATTTGGTTCATTGTTTATTGGTTCGGTTATAGACCATTAGTAAAATACAGGTTCAATTTATTAACCAAATATAATAGTTTAGTTATTCCGGTTAACGAGCATGTACTAGGAATAGAGAATTTTAGTTAATTTTTTTTCAAAATAAAATATTTTTGTATTAAAATTTTAATTTTAGAGTAGTTCAATAAAAAAAGTCGAAAATGCATACGAAGATCTAGCGAGATTTTATTGATAGAGTTTGAAGTTCGAATTTACTTTGAGACCTAATAAAGTATCTAAGAAGCCACCACAATTTTATTGCGAACCCATGAAAAATATTGAGGGAGATTTTCTATAGCTTCTATTGTTCTATCCATAAATCTAAAGTTGTTTTAACCTATGAGGGACATAACCATTGCACGACGCAACATGCAATATTTCTTGCCAATAAAGTAATTGGTGACTAGAAAAGATGCCGCGATGGTAAAAAGTAAAGATGGAGAAATGATTGGTGAAAAAAAGTTATTATCGTGAATTAATTATTGGTTGTTATCAACCATGGAGGAATTGAAGAAAAAAGTAAAGTAATGGAGAAATCGAAGAAAAAAGAAAAGTAATTATTCAATAAGGAAGAGAAAAAGAAATAGAAAGTGATTTGTGGAATCACTACTTTTCTCTTGATACCATATTAAACTACACTCCGTTAAAAAACAATGAAGAAAAAAAATCTAAATTTATATGAACATTATATTAATGCTTGTTTAGTATGAAATACTATAATGAGAGGAAAAATAAGTTAAAAGATTCTCTACTAAGGTTTTTACATAACATAAGCTTGTGAAAACCTTACAATAAACTTCTTAGAGAAGGAAAAATGAAAGTAACTATGATTAACTATGCGACTAATCAACCAATACAACATGTAACCATGGCTAGATTTAAAAAATAGTTATCATAATAAATATTTTAATAATTACATCTATACTCATCGACCTTAATTTCATGCTACTATGACTATAAGGTATTGTCTGCTTTGAGTGTAAGAATCTTCATGAATTTGTCTTTTTTTTTTTAAAATTTCTCGTTGGATTGAGGAATATAGGTGTTGTATTTAAAATACCCTTATTATAGTTTCCCCTAACTATGACTAAGGGGAAGAGTGTGTACCTCGAGTTCCCATAAATGGCACTAATATTTTGGTCAATCTCAAGTTTGTGCCACTGTGACTAAGAGGTATTGTTTTCTTTAGGTGTAAAAAAAACCCACGACTTTGTACTTTAGAAAAAACGTCTCGTTGGGTTGAGGAGTGTGTGTTTTATATAAACTAGTTTTAAACTCGATTCCAAACAATATGAGACTATTTTGACTAATGCAGAATAACATTCATGTGCAAGCAATCTAAATTGAAAAGTATGTGTGGTATTTTGGATCGAACTCTAGTCTCGACGGAGATATCATCATGGTTCGACAAAAGTTTATCATGTGGTCGAAGTATGTTCACATGCTGATCCTGTATGCTAGAGTCGAAGTATGCTCAAGCAAACAGTAGTTGAAATTCTAGAATTTTTAGTATATTAAATTGGGCCTTGCTTGTAAGCCCAATTATTGAGTTAACTTGTAGTCTAAGTTAATTTGGTAGTCTATAAATATATCTCAAGTTGTTGAGAGAGGTTAATTGTTGTTATTCACTTGTAATCTTTGAACTCTTAGTGAGTAAGTGTATAATAAAAAAGTTTTAACCAATTCCAGTTCTTCTTCTTCCTTCTTCTTTCTCTTTCCTAAAACCTAATAAAAGTTCTTGTGTTTGTTCAAGAAACTCCCTCTTTCTCATATTTTGATTTGTTCTCGACGACATCAATTGACAACAAACTGGTGCGATGAACGTGGAGGAAAATATGTCATCAACAAAGTATGAGATTGATAAATTCACCAGTGTGAATGATTTCAGTTTGTGGCGCTTGAAGATGCAAACACTATACTTCAGTAAGGTTTTCTGGAAGCGTTGAAAGGATCAGAGAAGATGGATGTTGCTTTAATAGGGAAAGAGAAGTCGACGATGATCGAGAACACACACAATGCAATCATATTGAGCTTTGGTGATAAGGTTCTCTGGCAGATCTCAAAGGAGAAGACGACAATCATTGTGTGGACAAAACTCAAACGTCTATACATGACAAATTCGTTGGTCAATCACCTCTACCTTAAGTAAGCTTCGTATTCTTTCAAGATGAGTGAAGACAAAGTCTTGGCTGAGCAGCTGGATATGTTCAATAAGTTAATTCTTGATCTTAAAAATATTGAGGTCAAGATTGATGATGAAGATCAAGCATTGCTGGTGTTTATATACTTTACCTAAGTTTCATGCTCATTTAAAAAAACTCTCTTGTATGGAAGAGATTCGTTGACCTTTGAAGAAGTTCAATCAACCTTGTACTCTAAGGACCTAAATGAAAGAAATGAGCATAAACCATCTTCTGTTGGTCAAGGTTTGTCCGTTAAGAGGAAATTCTTGAAGAAAGATGGTAGGTTTGAGAAGAAAAAGGAAAAGGTTATACAAAATTCTTATGGCAGTAATACTCCTGCAATTAGGTGTTATCATTGTAAGAATGAGGGTCATACATGAAAGGTGTGCCCTAATCGACTAAATTATCATGACGGAAAGGATAATGGTAATGCAACCATTGTACAAGATGGTTATGAATCATCTGATGTCCGGGTGGTTTCAAGCAGCAACTCTAGCAAGGAGTGGATTATAGATTTAGGGTGTACTTGTTACATGACTCCAAACAAGGACATATTTGATTAATTATGTGATCAAGATTATGGATCAATGTTGATGGAAAATAATAAAGGCTACAAGATTGTAGGAATTGGATATGTGAGATTCAAGCTCCATGATGAGTCAATAAGGCTATTGACTGATGTCAGGTATGTACCTGATCTTAAGAGGAATTTGATTTCTCTTGGTGAATTCAACAAGAACGGATATGTGTTAAAAGGAGAAAAAGTATCCTAAGGGTAATGAAAGGGTCGAAGGAAGTATTTAGAGGCGTGAAAAAATAAGGCTTGTATACCCTTGAGGTTGAGGTTGTAAGTGGTTCAGCAGATGTATCATCCACAAAATTTGTATCGAAGACTAAGTTATGGCATAAGAGACTTGGCCATGTCATTGAAATAGGCATGGTTGAATTGTCGAAATAAAATTTGCTATACGGTGGCAAGGTCAAAAAACTGGAGTTTTGTGAACCTTGTGTATTTGGTAAGTTCTGTAGGGTGAAGTTTTAAAAAGTTAAACAAAGAACACATAGATCCCTTGATTATATCCATGGTGATATTTAGGGTCCTATAAGGAATCCGTCACACTCAGATGCAGAATATTTTTTATCCATAGTGTAAGTTCTGTAATTCTTGGATTGGCTACATTTTAGTAAAACAACATGTTGTTAGCAAGATGTAAAACCAGATGTTCTGCCATGACAATAAGACATCATGTTTTGCATAATATCGTGACACGTTCCAGGACATGTTATACCAGAAAGTTAGGAAATGACTATTTTGGTATTTTAGTGTGATTTTTGAGTGTGTTCTGATTCACACATGTTCGTTATTCATGGGAGCATATTGTGGGAATTTTTGTTATGACATATTCTGTTAGTTTTCATAAAAAGGTTCCTTGAGCCTTTTTAAGAAAATTTGTATTTTATTCCTATTATTGTGCAGGATGATTTGCAGTGAGATAAAACTAAATTGCTACTATTTGTGCACTTCAAGAAGCCCAAGTCCATTAGGTCTGAAGGCTATTTAAAGTGAAAACCAAATTTTATTGAAGAAGAGAATACAATGTGAAGAATTTCGAGAATAAGGATTAGCCGTATTTTGGTTGGTCTTTAGGGTTTAGTGTGTGTTAATTGTATGTCACTCATGTATCTTCTGATGCATTGAGGTTGACTGATTGTTCATTGTTCATTATCCGCTCTAAAGCTTTTAAGCAAGAGTGTATTGTTCTTTGTTGAAGCTTTTAAGAAAAATCAAGTATTGTCTTGGAAGTGTGCTACTTCTATTTAGTGTAATTGTTGAATTTTCAGTGGGACTATGACTGATTAGGAAGTGAGAGGGGGATATCATATCTAGAAGGTGTCTAGGTAGAAGTTGCACAAGGTAGGGATTAGGCAAGAAGTTGTAAACGAGGGACTTTAGCTTTGAACTAATACTATCATAATGAATTTCCTTCTTAGCTTGGTAGCCCCCAGATGTAGGTGAGTTGCACCGAACTGAGTTAATAATTACTGGTGTTAATTTTATCTTTCTGTCATTTAAAATTGTTTGTGTGGTCAAACTGTTTCAGTCTCAGTGTTGTGACATCTGTCTCGACATCTGGTATCTGCATGCCATAATTTCAATTGGCATTAGAGCAAGTCACCTTGTTCTGTTTTTGGGTGAGCTCCAAGGAGTTTGTATTCTGGTACTATGGACAAGTAAGGTGGAGGAAATGTTAACAGGCCTTCAGTCTTGAATGACACTAACTATGACTATTGGAAGGCACATATGGCACCCTTCTTAAAATCTATGGATAATAGAACTTGGAAGGCTATCATCAAGGGTTGGGAGCACTCTGTGGTTAAAGATAAATATGGGAAGGAGATCTTGAAGCTAAAAGAGGACTGGACCAAGAAGGAAGATGAAATTGCTCTTGGAAATTCCAAAACCTTGAATGCCTTATTCAATGGAGTTGATAAGAACATGTTTAGGTTAATCAACACTTGTACTGTGGCTATGGATGCTTGGGAAATTCTCAAGACAAATCATAAAGGAACATCTAAGGTAAAGATGTCTAGACTTCAACTACTCACTACCAAATTTGAAAATCTAAAGATGAGGCAAGATGAGAGTATTCATGACTTTCACATGAATATTCTTGAAATAGCTAATGCCTTTAGTGCGTTGGGAGGTAAGATATCAGAGGAGAAGTTGGTGAGGAATATTCTTAGGTCTCTTCCTAAGAAATTTAACATGAAGGTCACAACCATTTAAGAAGCCCAAAACATTAGCAGTATGAGAGTTGATGAGCTAGTGGGATCACTTTAAACATTTGAATTGACCTTGAATGATAAAATTGAAAAGAAGAACAAAAGCATTACTCTTGTATCCAATGCTGAAGATAAAGAGGGTCAAGCTAACCTGGATCTTGGTGAGGGACTGTCAAATACCATTGTTTTACTTGGGAAGCAGTTCAATAGAATTCTAAAGAGAATGGATTGAAGAGGAAAACCAGATGTCAAGGACATCACATCTGACATTAAGAATAACTATGATTCTCAAAAGAATATCAGAACTGAAGAAAATCCAGATCAAAGTAAAGGGATTCATGTTATGAGTGTGAAGGTTTTGGTCACATTAGGCCAAAATGTCCAATTATCTTAGGAAGTAGAAAAATGGGTTGACTATTTCTTGGTCTTATTATGATGAGTCAGAAGATGAATCAAACAAAGAGACTGTTGAATCTGTTATTGCTCTCTTTGGCAGATGGGATGATGAAGCATAAGCTTGTAATGAAAATGATCTCTATGAAGATTTGGATGTGGAGTACAAGGAAACCTGCAACAGGTGTGAGGAATATCAAAAGATAGAGGAAAGTCAGAGGAAGGCCATAGCTGAGTTGGAGAATGAGAAAAAGGAACTCTTAGGTGTTGTCTCTCATCTTCGAAGTGAGATAACTCTCATAAATTCCAAGCTCAATAACGTTACAAATTCCTTAAGAAGGATAAAAAATAGGGCTGATCAAATAAAAGATACCGGAGATACAAAAGTTCATTATCATCTTGATAATAGACAAAGAAGAATGTCTGAAGAAAAATTCTTTCCTTCTGAAAGGAAGAAGAGGACCACGGTGTCTAACCACATATTACAACATTCTGGCAGACATGACGAACCTTCAAATAATTACCAATCTTGTGGGAGATGCTGTTGCACCCTAAAATTTGCCCAACCTTATTCACTTGGTTTATGTTTCAATGTCATTAGCATTTGCATATAGAGTCATGTACATAGACTAATCATCTGCATAGCATAAGCATAGCAAGTCATACAACAGGGGACCAATCATTATTCTCATCTCTAGAGGCCTATCAAGAGGTTATTATCCCAATTCAATCCTATTCAAGTCATCAGGGAAGAATTTGAAAGCAAAGAGTTCAGCAGATCAAGCCTTGAGTCCATCTCCTAGCTGAGGGTGTCTGAGGATCAACAAGAGGGTTGTGATCTGTGAGTTGAAGGCATGAAGAGTATCTAGACATTATGAGAGACTTAGAAAGTCATTTGAAGAAGGAGACAAGTCATTGATGAGAGCACAAGAGCTATAGCTGAAGACAGTCAACTAGGGTTTCATCTGGGTCAACCCTAGGTCAACCCTAGGTCAATTGACTGATTTAAGGGGATATTCAAGGCTATTGGAGAGATGTGGGGTTCATCATTGGACATATAAAGAAGGATATGGAGATATGCCAAGGAGAATTCAAGAGAAATCAAGGAGAAGAGGAGTTTCTAAATTAGGGTTTCTGTGTAAAATCCCCTAGTTTAGGTCAAATTTCCAAGCAAGACAAGTCAAAATGCTAGCTTCAAATGGCTTCTTGGCCAACATGAAACTTGTAGAGGATCTCAAGACCTTTAATTTGAGTGGTGGAAGACATCAAGGAGATTTATAGAACTCAAGTTATGGTCCTTGCAAGTTACAGGTCATCTGAGGTATCTGAAATTTTGTCTGTGGAAGTGACTTGACTTCCAAGCAATTTTTACCCCTCAAGGAGATTTCAAATGAATTCTTGGTCAACATAAGAATTGTTCCTCATTGTCTTAGCTTTCTAGAATGGTATAGTATGCCCTCATATGATGTGGAGAACTCAACTTATGGTCTTGGCAAGCAAAGGGTATTTTGGGCATTTGTGAATTACAGGTCATTTTAACCTATGTCCAAAACTCATACAAGGAGGCCTCAAATGGAAAAACTTACAACATCAAACTTGCTCCAAATGAGATTTTAAGTCTAGAAAGAAGGTCACAAATTGTTGGAAAAGCTCATAACATGAAGTTGCATGATTGGTCCAAATTTGAACTAAAATGGCTTATAATGTGAATAAAGTCAAAATGAAAAATGGTTTGGGAGATTTATAAGTCCAAATGGAGACTTCCAATATATGATTTTAAATGGAAAAGACATTCTAAAGACAATGGTTCAAACACTTTTTTGAGTTTAGTGGAAGATTTCAAAGTTATCCTTGGTTACTTGCATTTTAAGAAACATAGCCAAAATGGATCAAAGTTGGAAGGCAAGGGAATGTGTAAGAGGGATCTAGAAGTTACCATTGAACACTATATATTCATGAAATGAAGATTGATCAAGGGTTGGATCCATTTTTCACAAAAATCTCACAAATTCCCTCATTCTTTTCTCATTGCAATTTCACTTCAATCTCACAAAATCTTCATCAATTTTCATCCACATTGATTCTCCTACATTCAATCATCATCCTGGATCATAATTGAAGCAAAGATTTGGTGGTTAGAATCCATTTTCGTGCACTTTCTTCAAGAACATACAAGCTGCAAATTCAGTTGTAGATCAAGATCCAAGCCAAGTTTCATCCAAATCTTGCAAACAGAATCGAGTACATCAAGAGTGGATCAAGATTGAAGCCTACAAGAGCCTGGATCCACGTGATTACTCAGCCTCCATTAAAGCTTGCTCAAGGTGCAAATCTTTCTAACTTATGCAATCTAGGGAGATTTAGTTAGTTTTACTAGTATATTCATGGTCCATGCTGTTAGGAGGTTAGTTTAGATGAATTTGAGGCTGAATAGAAGCAATTCATATCAGGTGCACCAAACTGTTAGGACCTAGAACTCTTAGGTTAGTGCATCATAATGTTAGGTTGTTAGCGCAGGATGATCACCATTATGCATAGAGTAGTTTAGCCTAGGTTTGATGGAGAATTGTGTTGGTGAGTTGCAGAGTATATTCATGGTGACCAGGACTTGTTGTTATCGGGTTGAGTGATCTAGTGAATTTCAGATTGATCTAAGACCATAGGCTTATAGAGGGAGAGATTTTGAATGTTTTTCATGTTTATAGCGTGTTGATTCATGGCCTGTAGAGTGAGAACAGATGAGTTGAAATTGGCTCGTGCATGGCATTCATGGAGTCCAAACCCTAAGTCTCATGATCCATTGGAGAAGACACAATCTGGAGCGTCCAATTCGTGTGGACTTTTGACTCAGAGCTTAGATCCTAGGGCTCTCATTTAATCTGATTTTGGAGGGAAGTGTGTTGGTGCCCTAAACGCACCGTTTCATTAATTGAAACGGGCGGGCCTGAGTGAATGTTGATATCCCCACCCCCAATGCCTGAGCCCAACTTCATTTGAACGTGTTTCTATTCCTATTCTCACCCCCTGCGCCTCTTTTTATTTTTCATTAATTCTGAGTGTTTCTGGGCCTTAACCAAAGTGCTACGCGCACCCCACCCTGCTTGGCCCATCCTGATTTTAACTAGGCGTGATTGCTGAATAAACCCCCCTGGCTATTTCTCTATTCTTTTTTTTATTATTTTCTTTTCATGTTTTTCATTCACTTTAAAATTTCATAATAAATTCATAGAAAATCATTTTCACTTCATTCTTTTTACTCTATTTTCTTTAGGATGTGTAGAAAATTGTCATTAAATAAAATTGCATTTTTATTTTTATTTCATATTTTTTCCATATTTTCTAAATAAATGTCATTTTAAATAGATTCATTTCATGCATGGTTTTATTAATTTTTGTTCTACTAAATGCTTTCATATTTTTTGTTCATTCTTTTTAGGTTGTTTAGATTAGACATTAAACTTGTAGATTCAATTTAGTACCCATTTTTTAGAAATCAAATTTAGGTGCTTAGTGTAGGCTTGAACAACATGTACAAATTAGGGTTTTTTAGGTGATGACTTAAGAAGTTTGATTTCATTTCCCTTAGGACTTAGGGTTTGAATAGATTAGTTATGGGACTATAGGGGCTATGGGTAGTTATTAGACCCCTTAGAAAAAGTCAGGATCCCCCTACTGCTATTGATATGTTGTATATCTGATTGTTTGGTGTGGTGTGCCCTCTGGGGATTATTGTTTGCTTGCTTGGGTATTGGGTTTGTCTGGGGCCTTGGGTGAGCTGAAGACTTGAGGAGATGAAAGCCATTGGAGATTCAGAGATTGAAGATCAACTGCCAGAGTTGGAGAGGAGGTTCTTGCTAGCAGCTGCTGAGGAGACTAGGATTTAGGAGCTAGGCAGAGCTCTAGGTTAGAAAGCTTGTTTCTCAAACATGGAATGCCTTGTCTGCATCCATCCTTCCTCTATGATTCAAAGTCTCTTTCAAATATCCACCTCCTTCCTTTGGAAGGATCAGTGAATATATTTGAAAGATAGAACTTTTGAGAGGAAACTTTCTGTTTAATGTTAACAGTTGATGAACCACCCTTGGTAGGTAATTAACTGTCTAACATTCATTCACTTCACTCTTGTGACTGATCCCTCATCCTGGAGGTTTGAGCTTGAAGAAAAGCCATTGCAGACAGAAGACTGATGATTAAAGCCCTTGCCTGAAGGCCATGCAAATGGAGATTGATGCTTGTTGAAGCCTGTAGCTGATTGGAGATTACTTGAAGCCAGATGTTGATTCAGAGCTGCTGATGCTGTTTCTTTTGCTGTTATATTTCATTTGCTGATGTATTGATTGGTTTTCCTGGTTGTATTGTTTGCTGGTTACCCTGCTGGGTTGAAAGTGAAGTCTGTTCACTTTTGCCTATTGTTTTCTAGGTTCGAGGTTGAGTGGGACTCCCTTGCCTCGCTTGTACTGTTGCATCCATGCATTTTACTGTATATATATCTGTTATTGTTTCTGTTTCTGCTTATCCCGTAGGATCTCTGTTTCTCTCTGTGCAAGAGAGGAGCATGATAGACACTAGGTCTTAACCCATGCATGATAACATTAGGTTAGTTTGTTTCCCTTCGCAACCGTAGGTTAGAGTTCTGTCTCTTTCTTTCTCAAAACAAACAGAAAAACACAATAAAGATTTCAAACACAATAAAAGACACTTCTTTCGTAAAAGAAGGTGAACTCATCAAGACGTCGTTTTTGTCCGCTTGGACTGTTAATCAGAAAAAACCTTTTTCAGAAGGAATAAAATCAATCAAGACAAGCTTGTGTCGTACGTGGCCCGAACTACGTTTGCTCTGATCTTCCATGCTGTGTGGAAGTACGTAGGCATAGGATGCGATATCCTAGCGAGCAACCTTCCCCTCCTTTCCCGTAGGTAGGCGAACTACGTTGACTCTGATTTCTCGTTCCAGGCGAGAATACGTAGGCATAAAGTGCGATACTTTGCCGAGTCATTTTTATTTTCATTTTATTTTCTTTTTAACCCTTGACCTATAGTTTAGATAGAATAACAATCCATACCCGAAAACAAGCGTGGATCCCGTCGAGTACGACGGACGTGAGGGGTGCTAATACCTTCCCCTTGCGTAACCGACTCCCGAATCCAGGTTTTGGTTGCGACGACCATACCTTTCCCGTGTTGTGCGAGGTTTACTCTGAGCGTTCCCTTTCCCCCCCGTGGGATAAATAACGCACGGTGGCGACTCTTCTGTTCAGCCGGCGCCGATTTTCGCAGTAGCGACAGCTGGCGACTCTGCTGGGGAACCAACGTCCCCTGGCTGCTAAGAACTGCGATGGTTCTTATGCATTTGGGACCCAACGTCCCTTTGAGCGAGTCAATCCTAGCGCTTGTTTTCCCGTCGAGGATTTTGTATGGAGTTATTGTATATTTCTAACCTTGTATTTTCAGCTTTATATATATTGATTATTATTGCTGTATTTGGGGTGTGACGGGTGTTCTGATATTGAGAGATAAGCCGGACCTGGGCTTGAGTGCACCTAGAATTAGCGTAGAAAGTAGTGGGCGCGTGCCGGCTTTGCTTGCATTAGTGTCTCATGAAATCTACACTCGGACGAGGTTCTTCTGGTTGGCTTCTCTTTCTACCCTTTGGGTCGAAGGGGTTGTTGGTCAGCTGAATTGTCGACTCCGGGGACCGATCACTTGGAAGTTGGCTAAGTGAGGCCTCTTCAGGAATTGATGATGCCACTCCTTCTGGGAATCGTATCATCAACCCTGAAAGTCTGTGACGCCGACGACCGCATAGGATGCCGTACCTTGTGCCAGTTATAGGGCCACCCACCTGTGAGGGGATTTGGGGTTATGCAGGTAACCAGACCTTCAGATACCGGTTATTTCTTGATCAGAGATCCTGGGTATTTATGGAGAGTTATGAGGTCTGTCAGAGACCATTTGGAGATGTGTTCTGAGGTCTGTCAGAGACCATTTGGAGATATGTTCTGAGGTCTGTCAGAGACCATTTGGAGATGTGTTCTGAGGTCTGTCAGAGACCAATTAGAGATGTGAACTTGAGGTCTACAAGAGACCAGTGGGAGATGTGTTCTGAGGTCTGTCAGAGACCAATTAGAGATGTGAACTTGAGGTCTACCAGAGACCAGTGGGAGTTATGGTTTGAGGTCTGTCAGAGACCAGTATTGGAGCTTTGTGTTAGGTCTATCTGAGACCAGGGTTTGATGACTTCTGGATGGTCTATCTGAGACCTTTCTTGATTGGGTTTAGGCTATTCAGCTGCAGCTTTGGTCCCTGTTGCATGTTACTTGCATTGCATTGTCTGCATATCCATTACCATTTGCATTTCACTAACGTGTGTCTGTGCTGCAGGTGCATTTGCATTTCCCTAGTTCTAGTGCCCGGACTTCTGAGTATTGACTATGGCTGGTTTGAGGAAAACAGTTGCGTATAAGCTGCCTTCACCTGATATTACTTCTTTGCTTGGTCTGATATCTCTTGCCGATGAGGAGGTTAGGAGGAGCTTCAGAATGAGCCATGGGAGATTATTGAGATTAGTCTGTAAGCCCACTGCTGATGAGATGAACGGGCTATACACCTTGATGCAGTTCTATGACCCCGCATTGAGATGCTTTACTTTTGCTGACTTCATTCTAGGGCCTACCATTGAGGAGTATGTGGAGTTTACTGAGCTTCCCGTGCAGAACAAGGTTCCCTTTATTCACTCTGCTGCTGAGCCCAAGTTGGAGGACTTAGCCAAAGCCTTGCATATGAACGCTGCAGATCTGTTATTGACTTCTTGGCTCGGGGTTCCCGGTTTCTCTCTGGATTTCTTAGTGGTCAAAGCTCGAGAGTACGCCAAGAACGGTTGTTGGGTGGTTTTCAATGCTATTTTGGCTTTATGCATCTATGGAATTGTGCTGTTTCCTAACTTGCCCAACTTTGTGGATTTGGATGCTTTCTATCTGTTTGCTGCAGGCAACCCAGTGCCAACTTTGATTGGAGACTTCTATCACTCATTGCACTATAAGAATGAGAACCGAAGAGGAAAGGCTGTGTACTGCTGTGCTCCTCTGTTGAATATGTGGTTCAAGAGTCACCTTCCCACAAAAGGACCATTTGTAGACAGTGCAACCTCAGCCAGTTGGTCAGAACGCCTGATGAGGCTATCTTCCGAAGACGTTGTATGGTTTGATCGAGACCTGTTGGGATCTGAGCTCATCTTCAGTTGTTCTGGGTACCCTAATGTGCCGCTGATAGGAAGAAAAGGGTGTATCAACTACAACCCCTCTCTATTCATTCGCCAGTTCGGATATGCACTGAAGAATCCACCTCAGGAGGAAGAAGTACAGGAATCTCTGTACTTCACCGGTGACGTGAAGGGGGAGTTATTAGCCAAGTTGCAACATGCCTGGACGCGTATTAACCGCAAAGGGAAGCCACTGTTAGGAAAGAACGACTGTCAGGCCTATGCACCTTATAGAGTTTGGATTCAGGAGAGGGCTAGTCAGTTGAGGATGCCGTTTCCAGATGCACCAATTCTTGTTCCCGTTCCGGTAGCAGAGCCGACTACTGTTTCTAGGGAGGCCTATGAACAAGTTGTGAGAGAAAAAGAAGCCTTGATGAAGATTAATGAAGGGTTAGAGCAAGAGTTAGCCCAGGCACGCAGCGAGAAGAACAAGGCTGTATATGCTTTCCAACAACAGATCGAGCTGGTAAACAGGTTAGGGGCTGAGTTGACTGAGGAAAAGAAAAAGCGTGAACGTCTGGGGCAAGAGTTCAGAAGTTCCCATGACATGCTGGAAGCCAAAAAGAAAGCGCTCGACGCAGCACACCGAGAGATCTCTTCTTGCAATAAGACCTGGAATGCTACACTCACCAACAACAAGAAGAGGGAAGATAAGCTGAAGCAGCAAATCTCCGACCTCGAAGAGAAGTTGAAGTCTAGCATCAAGAAGTGTGAGGAAGAAGTGATGACCCGGTATAGTGTCCAGCATGCACTGAACAAGGCAATCAAATCCAGAGATGAAGCAGTGTCTCAGAAGCGAAAGTTAGAAAATTGCTTCGGAGAAGCAACATGGGAAGAAACTGCTGAAGACGTACGCCGTGTCCTTAAGAGGAGAAACCAGCTTGTCGAAGGGCTGCTTGATCGACCAAGTCATCCGGAGACCAAGAAGTTGATAGAGGAGTACCAGACTTTTGGGAGGATTTGATCATTTCATGTAGTAACTTGTATGCTTTATTTGCATAGTGCTGACCATCACCAGGATTGTTGGTTGAGGTCATGCCTTCTTTATACTCTCAGCGATATTGTACCCTGGGCTTATTCATTCTCTCTGCAATATATGAGGCTTTCTATGATTCAGCTCCGATGTTCCTATTGTTAGCACTGTCACTGCACCGGCACCTTCGCACTAGAACTGGGGGAATGAACTTCCCTAAGGCACAGACACATTGCATTGCATTCATGTTCATATTGCATTACAGGTAATTATTAAATTGTATCTCATCTCCTGTATCCATCAGGTCTTCCAAGATTAGCGACCGAAGAATTCCCTGGCAGCAAGGAAGTCATGAGTCAGGATCCGACCGAGATGCAAGAAGTGCGCGACCACATAACACGGATCATACAGGTAATGGAGGCCATGGCCGAGAGTCAGAAGCAGTTGCAGGATACGGTGCAGCCTCTGATGGCACGGGCTAATGATAGAGCTGCCGACTTTGCTCAGCTAGAGAATCAAGGTTTTCTCCCAGGCCGCATACGCCAACTTGTGGGGGTAGCCATCAAACAGGTTCAAGCAGAATTAACGGATGTTCGAGGCCAGCTGGGGCAGTTCACGAAAGATGTGCAAGAGTTGCGCTCGAATCAAGAGACGCTAGAAGAAGAGAACTGCCGACTGAAGGCACAGATAGGGTTGATGGCTGAAGTATTAAGGAACGTACTCCGGAGAGAAGGAGGGCAAATGTCGGAAGACGCGGATGGCTTATCTGTTCCTCAGGGGTCTGAAGAATCGGCACCCACGCGTGATAGGCGTAAGAGACCTTCCCCACGATTCGAAGCTCAGAATTCTCCTCGTCAGCAGTCGCAATTGGTTTTGCCGGATAACCCAAGAAGGTGTGGTAAGAGAATGAGATCTTCTAACAGAGTATTTGATGAGATCCCTGTGGATCATGATCAGCTGGTGCAACTCTTGTTCCAACTTCAACTGGCTGAGCCCCGCATTTTGGTTCCACTGACAGGGCAGCCACCACCAGACTATGACCTGAACGCCCATTGTGCCTTCCACTCCGGAGCACCGGGGCATAACATTGCAAACTGCAAAGCTTTTAAGCATAAGATTCAAGATTTGCTGGATGAGAAAATAATTGAGTTTGTACCGGGGGGTATAAAGGTTGCAGGGACTGATATTCCCATTTCTCCGCCAGAGGTTGCAGACGAATCGAGGTATGTCCCAGAGCCACTGGAAGCTAAGTCCCCATGTCCACAACAGTTGCCGATGCCAGGGTTGAATTTAAGGATGATAACGCGTGAGCCTAAGGAATCGTCCGAGCAAAGCCAGCAGCATACAAGATGTCAGTATCCGGCTCAATAAAGAGTTCGGGGAAAGAAGCCAAGGAGGGTGTTTGAAAAGCCTCCCTCAACATACGCAGATTTGTTACAGACACTACTAAGACTGAACTTGGTGGAGAAAAGAACTCTGGCGCCAATAACCGGCACTCTGCCGGATGGCTATGATGCAAGCAGACACTGTGAATTCCACTCCGGGGCTCCCGGACATGATATTGAAGGTTGTCACGCGTTCAAGCATAGCGTCCAAGATTTAATCGACAGCAGGGTCATTAACTTCTCCGATAGGGTCCCCAAGGTGGTGCAAAGCCATAAACAAGCAAAAGCCGGGGTGATGAAAAGGTTTCCCAGGTTTGATCGGGCCGTTGAAAGAAGATCGAGACAGCAGTAGACTACCCCTGATGATAGCTTCTGAGGATGATTGACTCACCAATAAGTCAGAGTGCAGGAAGTCCAGTTCTGAGACGCCGACATTTTTCATGTTATCTTGTTCATGTCCTCGCATTTGTAGTTTCCTTTCTGTGTAATTGCAAATTTCGCTCTTAAAACTTGTTGTTTTTTCAATTGATATTGATAAACGAAATGAATATGCATGTTTTGAATTAATCCAGTCGTGTTCACTCTTTGCTTTCTTAATGCTTAATGCTTGTTTTAGCAGGAATCCGGGGAGGATGACGAAAACAGATGACGAATAATATTCCGATTGTATGCTTTTGGATAAAAAAAACTTGTTGATGAGATACAGGCATTGTTTCAATCCATAAACACCGGAGATATAAGGAAGATAATCCCTTGATAACCCCTTTTGAGCCCAGTAGTAGGAGTTTCTTGTTTCGAAAATGAAAAACCCTAAATCTTAACCCGGGACAGGGTAGGTGTCAGTTAGTTTGACCAAGCGTTCGAATTACGAAAGGAGTGCCCGTTTGAGGATAAATCACACTTGCATAGGTCGTGCCTAAAGAACCACAATGGTTAAACCTCGCCGACACGGAGTGAAACAGTCACATTACTCCACAAAAAGTCAGATAAACCAGTGTCACACGACTTGTTCAAAAAAAAAAAAAAAAAAAAACGAAAAGCGAAAAGAATCAAAAGCCCGCTTAGGCAGAAATTAGGGCATCCCGCTGGACTAAAAAAAAAAAACAAAAGATACTCAGTCCAGGCAAAAGTTAGGGAACGAAAAAACGAAAGACTAAAAGGATTGTCAAAGAAAAGAACAAATCCTCGAAAAGGACAAAAGTCGTGTGATTCTAGGTACCCAAAGACGAAAAGCAAATGACTGTCACTCAAAAACAAAAAATGTGTGGTATCCTGATCCATCACTCCTATCATTCCACCTTTAATAGGTGAACGCTGAAGTCAGATTAGCTGAACATAGGATTGGAGAACATCACGAAGAATGGGTGGGTCAAAATAAATTTTGAGCCTATATCTTTCCTTGTTAACCGTGAACCTGACCACGTTACAACCCGCAAAAGTCCTAATTGAAACAGGTTTTGTCCGAGGGCATACGTCAGTAAAGATCTCGTCGATTCTGACTCCTAAAAGGGTTCCTCTTACCAGCTTTCATATTGACATTTTGATAATTGATTCATTACATGTCACAAAATTTTTTAGTGAACAGACTTGGATTTTGAAACTGTCATATGCATTGCGTTTAATATATCTTTTATGCAGAACAACTTGTGTTACTTGCGAGTAAGCGCATGCCGACAGGAAAGATTCCTACAGTGGAAGGTATGATCGGGATGAAATGCAGAATGCCCAAATATTTCGTGAACTGGGGCAAGCTATACTGATTAATTCAGGTAAAGTCAGTCATCCTAGAATCAGTAAATCCGGGGAAGTCAGGTCAAGATTTGGCAAATCTCTCATAGCCATGGGCAGTACTCCACGACACAGTCGATCAGAGACAAAGATTGTTGCGAAACCGGGGCATGTCACCCTAGAAGCACGGAAGTTATGTTCTTGAAACACCCCTTCAAGGTCCGAAATGTAGAAGCCGTCCATGTCTGGTTGTCAAGATACAAGGACTGTAGGGTCCATTCCAAGATGGTTGCAGATTCAGGGGCAAGCTATACAAAATACAGACTGGGGGCACGTTAGTATCCCCGAAGCGGAGTTCTCTCTTGTCAGCAAGTGTTCTTTCCTCCCAGTGGAACTCGAAGATCAAGACTCTCCCCAGCAGAGTTGGTGGTGGGTCCTGTCATTTATTTTGTCAGGGATACTGTGTAATATCAGTTCACTCTCCAGCAGAAAGTCCGATCATACTGTGCACATATGCTATTCCCCAGCAAGGTTATATTCCCCATCAGGGGGTTACCTCAACAGGGTGTTTGGTTTGAGTTCCCAATTTCCCAGCAGGGCTGACTTCACCCTTCCAGCATTTATTTTGCTGGAATAATTCTGTAGTATCTGGCTATCCCCGGCGGAGTCGGCATTATCTTCAGCATTTATTTTGCTGAAGCAGTTTCTGTACTCTAGCAGTTCAGGTGGAGAGAACTCTTGCTCAAATGAACTACCAAACATTCAAGATCTCGGCATGAGATATTCAATGATAATGTCAGTTTCGACAGTATTCCCCACAGAGTTACCAGGATAAGTCTCTCTTTATTCCCAAGCAGAGTTATTTGTCATCAAAAGGTTTCATGAATCAGAATTTCAGAGGTCACCGCCGGTTATCAGAACAGGCGTCCGGTAGTTTGGTTTCCAAATATCCCCAGTGGAGTCCATCTCAAAGTCGCTGTCACGTCAGTGCTAAGAAGTTTGTGGGTTGGGATCAATGGAGAACTAAGTCCTGACATGGACAAGATTTATTCTCTCAGCAGAAAAGATGTAGTCCTTACGTGGACAAATCAAGACGAGATCAGTGTCCTGACGTGGACAAATCAAAGAGATTATTATTCCTAACGTGGAGAAGTGGGTCCTAACGTGGACGATGTAGTCCTTACGCGGACATATCAAGTTGGATTCCTTACGTGGAAAGAGATGATTCCTTACGTGGAAAAAGATAGTTTCCTTACGTGGAAATGACAGCATTCCTGACGTGGAAAGATTGGAGTCCTTACGTGGACAGATTAAGATGGTGTTCCTGACGTGGAAAGGTGGGTCCTAACGTGGATGATGTTCTCCTTACGTGGAAAGGCAATGTTTCCTTACGTGGAAAGAAGATGGTTTCCTTACGTGGAAAGACAAATTTATTCCTTACGTGGAAAGAAGTTGGTATTCCTCACGCGGAAAGATTGAGTCCTTATGCGGACATATCGAAATGGATTCCTTACGGGGAAACAAGTGCATTCCTAACGTGGAAGAGTTTAGTCCTGACGCGGACAGATCCAGACGAAGTCTTATTCCCTACGTGGAAAAATGGTGATTCCTTACGTGGAAAAATGGTGATTCCTTACGTGGAAAGATTGGAGTCCTTACGGGGACAGAGAAAGTGATGACTCCTTACGTGGAAAGATTGAGTCCATACGCGGACATATCAAAAGTTATTCCTTACATGGATAAGAGCATTCCTTACGTGGAAAAGAAGTTATTCCTAACGTGGAAGAAGAAGAAGTATTCCTAACGTGGAAAGAAAGCGTGTTCCTTACGTGGAAGAGAAAGAAAAGTTTCAGTTCCTTACGTGGAAAGATTGAGATTCCTTACGTGGAAAGAGAAAATGATTCCTTACGTGGAAAAGAGACGGAGATTCCTAACGCGGAAAAGATTGAGTCCATACGCGGACATATCAGAAGAGGATTCCTTACGTGGAAAGAGGTGATTCCTAACGTGGAAAGAGTGGAGTCCTTACGTGGACAGATTAAGATGGCATTCCTTACGTGGAAAAATGTAGTCCTGACGCGGACAAATCGGAGAGAAAATGATTCCTTACGTGGAAAAGAGACGGAGATTCCTAACGCGGAAAAGATTGAGTCCATACGCGGACATATCAGAAGAGGATTCCTTACGTGGAAAGAGGTGATTCCTAACGTGGAAAGAGTGGAGTCCTTACGTGGACAGATTAAGATGGCATTCCTTACGTGGAAAAATGTAGTCCTGACGCGGACAAATCGGAAGGAATTGGTTGCCTTATGTGGAAAAGTTATGTTTCCTTGCGTGGAAAACGGATAGCATTCCTTACGTGGAAAGAGGCTTGTATTCCTGACGGGGAAAGAAAGAGTGTATTCCTGACGTGGAAGGGGTTTAGTTCTGATGTGGACAGACTCAAAAGAAGATTTATTCCTTACGTGGAAAAATTGGGGTCCTTACGTGGACAGATTCAAGAAAAGTTGATTCCTGACGTGGAAGAATGATGTACTCCTTACATGGAAAGTTGAGTCCTGACGTGGACAGGTTCGGAACCAAAGTTGAATTCCTTACGTGGAAAGATTGGAGTCCTGACGCGGACATGTCACGTGGTATTGAAGTCCTTACGTGGACAGATTGATATAGGTCTCCTTATGTGGAAAGAAGATTGCTTCCTGACGTGGAAAGATGGAAGGGTTAGTCCTGACGTGGACAGATACAGAAGAAATGATTCCTAACGTGGACAAGTGTTACTCCTAACGTGGACGATGTTGTTCCTAACGTGGACAAGTGTTACTCCTAACGTGGACGATGTTGTTCCTAACGTGGACAAGTGTTACTCCTAACGTGGACGATGTTGTTCCTAACGTGGACAAGTGTTACTCCTAACGTGGACGATGTTATTCCTAACGTGGACAGGTGACTCCTAACGTGGAAGAATTTTATTCCTAACGTGGACGATTCAGACGAAGTATCCCCAGCGGAGTTGCCGAGATTTTCTGGGTTAACAGTAAATGGAGTCCTAACGTGGACCGGTTTTAGTTGAGATTTCTTCGTATCGATGACAGACAGAGTCCTAATGTGGACAAGCAAGCAATCTGTTATGACAGAATCATTTTCATAACGATGAAGACAATCCCTAGCACGGTTGCACGAGATCAGTGGGTTGCCGTAACAGTCAGGTTCAGCTGATGAATGTCGTTCCTCAAGCAGGAGCGCAATTTAGTTTTGCGGTTGGCAAATTTCTGGTTTCACTAGTATTCAACCGTCTCGTACCGCGAATGTCTGAAGGCTCCGGGCTCTTCACCTAATCGGGTCCAAGTCGCTTGAATAGGGGCAGCTGTTGCACCCTAAAATTTGCCCAACCTTATTCACTTGGTTTATGTTTCAATGTCATTAGCATTTGCATATAGAGTCATGTACATAGACTAATCATCTGCATAGCATAAGCATAGCAAGTCATACAACAGGGGACCAATCATTATTCTCATCTCTAGAGGCCTATCAAGAGGTTATTATCCCAATTCAATCCTATTCAAGTCATCAGGGAAGAATTTGAAAGCAAAGAGTTCAGCAGATCAAGCCTTGAGTCCATCTCCTAGCTGAGGGTGTCTGAGGATCAACAAGAGGGTTGTGATCTGTGAGTTGAAGGCATGGAGAGTATCTAGACATTATGAGAGACTTAGAAAGTCATTTGAAGAAGGAGACAAGTCATTGATGAGAGCACAAGAGCTATAGCTGAAGACAGTCAACTAGGGTTTCATCTGGGTCAACCCTAGGTCAACCCTAGGTCAATTGACTGATTTGAGGGGATATTCAAGGCTATTGGAGAGATGTGGGGTTCATCATTGGACATATAAAGAAGGATATGGAGATATGCCAAGGAGAATTCAAGAGAAATCAAGGAGAAGAGGAGTTTCTAAATTAGGGTTTCTGTGTAAAATCCCCTAGTTTAGGTCAAATTTCCAAGCAAGACAAGTCAAAATGCTAGCTTCAAATGGCTTCTTGGCCAACATGAAACTTGTAGAGGATCTCAAGACCTTTAATTTGAGTGGTGGAAGACATCAAGGAGATTTATAGAACTCAAGTTATGGTCCTTGCAAGTTACAGGTCATCTGAGGTATCTGAAATTTTGTCTGTGGAAGTGACTTGACTTCCAAGCAATTTTTACCCCTCAAGGAGATTTCAAATGAATTCTTGGTCAACATAAGAATTGTTCCTCATTGTCTTAGCTTTCTAGAATGGTATAGTATGCCCTCATATGATGTGGAGAACTCAACTTATGGTCTTGGCAAGCAAAGGGTATTTTGGGCATTTGTGAATTACAGGTCATTTTAACCTATGTCCAAAACTCATACAAGGAGGCCTCAAATGGAAAAACTTACAACATCAAACTTTCTCCAAATGAGATTTTAAGTCTAGAAAGAAGGTCACAAATTGTTGGAAAAGCTCATAACATGAAGTTGCATGATTGGTCCAAATTTGAACTAAAATGGCTTATAATGTGAATAAAGTCAAAATGAAAAATGGTTTGGGAGATTTATAAGTCCAAATGGAGACTTCCAATATATGATTTTGAATGGAAAAGACATTCTAAAGACAATGGTTCAAACACTTTTTTGAGTTTAGTGGAAGATTTCAAAGTTATCCTTGGTTACTTGCATTTTAAGAAACATAGCCAAAATGGATCAAAGTTGGAAGGCAAGGGAATGTGTAAGAGGGATCTAGAAGTTACCATTGAACACTATATATTCATGAAATGAAGATTGATCAAGGGTTGGATCCATTTTTCACAAAAATCTCACAAATTCCCTCATTCTTTTCTCATTGCAATTTCACTTCAATCTCACAAAATCTTCATCAATTTTCATCCACATTGATTCTCCTACATTCAATCATCATCCTGGATCATAATTGAAGCAAAGATTTGGTGGTTAGAATCCATTTTCGTGCACTTTCTTCAAGAACATACAAGCTGCAAATTCAGTTGTAGATCAAGATCCAAGCCAAGTTTCATCCAAATCTTGCAAACAGAATCGAGTACATCAAGAGTGGATCAAGATTGAAGCCTACAAGAGCCTGGATCCACGTGATTACTCAGCCTCCATTAAAGCTTGCTCAAGGTGCAAATCTTTCTAACTTATGCAATCTAGGGAGATTTAGTTAGTTTTACTAGTATATTCATGGTCCATGCTGTTAGGAGGTTAGTTTAGATGAATTTGAGGCTGAATAGAAGCAATTCATATCAGGTGCACCAAACTGTTAGGACCTAGAACTCTTAGGTTAGTGCATCATAATGTTAGGTTGTTAGCGCAGGATGATCACCATTATGCATAGAGTAGTTTAGCCTAGGTTTGATGGAGAATTGTGTTGGTGAGTTGCAGAGTATATTCATGGTGACCAGGACTTGTTGTTATCGGGTTGAGTGATCTAGTGAATTTCAGATTGATCTAAGACCATAGGCTTATAGAGGGAGAGATTTTGAATGTTTTTCATGTTTATAGCGTGTTGATTCATGGCCTGTAGAGTGAGAACAGATGAGTTGAAATTGGCTCGTGCATGGCATTCATGGAGTCCAAACCCTAAGTCTCATGATCCATTGGAGAAGACACAATCTGGAGCGTCCAATTCGTGTGGACTTTTGACTCAGAGCTTAGATCCTAGGGCTCTCATTTAATCTGATTTTGGAGGGAAGTGTGTTGGTGCCCTAAACGCACCGTTTCATTAATTGAAACGGGCGGGCCTGAGTGAATGTTGATATCCCCACCCCCAATGCCTGAGCCCAACTTCATTTGAACGTGTTTCTATTCCTATTCTCACCCCCTGCGCCTCTTTTTATTTTTCATTAATTCTGAGTGTTTCTGGGCCTTAACCAAAGTGCTACGCGCACCCCACCCTGCTTGGCCCATCCTGATTTTAACTAGGCGTGATTGCTGAATAAACCCCCTGGCTATTTCTCTATTCTTTTTTTTATTATTTTCTTTTCATGTTTTTCATTCACTTTAAAATTTCATAATAAATTCATAGAAAATCATTTTCACTTCATTCTTTTTACTCTATTTTCTTTAGGATGTGTAGAAAATTGTCATTAAATAAAATTGCATTTTTATTTTTATTTCATATTTTTTCCATATTTTCTAAATAAATGTCATTTTAAATAGATTCATTTCATGCATGGTTTTATTAATTTTTGTTCTACTAAATGCTTTCATATTTTTTGTTCATTCTTTTTAGGTTGTTTAGATTAGACATTAAACTTGTAGATTCAATTTAGTACCCATTTTTTAGAAATCAAATTTAGGTGCTTAGTGTAGGCTTGAACAACATGTACAAATTAGGGTTTTTTAGGTGATGACTTAAGAAGTTTGATTTCATTTCCCTTAGGACTTAGGGTTTGAATAGATTAGTTATGGGACTATAGGGGCTATGGGTAGTTATTAGACCCCTTAGAAAAAGTCAGGATCCCCCTACTGCTATTGATATGCTGTATATCTGATTGTTTGGTGTGGTGTGCCCTCTGGGGATTATTGTTTGCTTGCTTGGGTATTGGGTTTGTCTGGGGCCTTGGGTGAGCTGAAGACTTGAGGAGATGAAAGCCATTGGAGATTCAGAGATTGAAGATCAACTGCCAGAGTTGGAGAGGAGGTTCTTGCTAGCAGCTGCTGAGGAGACTAGGATTTAGGAGCTAGGCAGAGCTCTAGGTTAGAAAGCTTGTTTCTCAAACATGGAATGCCTTGTCTGCATCCATCCTTCCTCTATGATTCAAAGTCTCTTTCAAATATCCACCTCCTTCCTTTGGAAGGATCAGTGAATATATTTGAAAGATAGAACTTTTGAGAGGAAACTTTCTGTTTAATGTTAACAGTTGATGAACCACCCTTGGTAGGTAATTAACTGTCTAACATTCATTCACTTCACTCTTGTGACTGATCCCTCATCCTGGAGGTTTGAGCTTGAAGAAAAGCCATTGCAGACAGAAGACTGATGATTAAAGCCCTTGCCTGAAGGCCATGCAAATGGAGATTGATGCTTGTTGAAGCCTGTAGCTGATTGGAGATTACTTGAAGCCAGATGTTGATTCAGAGCTGCTGATGCTGTTTCTTTTGCTGTTATATTTCATTTGCTGATGTATTGATTGGTTTTCCTGGTTGTATTGTTTGCTGGTTACCCTGCTGGGTTGAAAGTGAAGTCTGTTCACTTTTGCCTATTGTTTTCTAGGTTCGAGGTTGAGTGGGACTCCCTTGCCTCGCTTGTACTGTTGCATCCATGCATTTTACTGTATATATATCTGTTATTGTTTTTGTTTCTGCCTATCCCGTAGGATCTCTGTTTCTCTCTGTGCAAGAGAGGAGCATGATAGACACTAGGTCTTAACCCATGCATGATAACATTAGGTTAGTTTGTTTCCCTTCGCAACCGTAGGTTAGAGTTCTGTCTCTTTCTTTCTCAAAACAAACAGAAAAACACAATAAAGATTTCAAACACAATAAAAGACACTTCTTTCGTAAAAGAAGGTGAACTCATCAAGACGTCGTTTTTGTCCGCTTGGACTGTTAATCAGAAAAAACCTTTTTCAGAAGGAATAAAATCAATCAAGACAAGCTTGTGTCGTACGTGGCCCGAACTACGTTTGCTCTGATCTTCCATGCTGTGTGGAAGTACGTAGGCATAGGATGCGATATCCTAGCGAGCAACCTTCCCCTCCTTTCCCGTAGGTAGGCGAACTACGTTGACTCTGATTTCTCGTTCCAGGCGAGAATACGTAGGCATAAAGTGCGATACTTTGCCGAGTCATTTTTATTTTCATTTTATTTTCTTTTTAACCCTTGACCTATAGTTTAGATAGAATAACAATCCATACCCGAAAACAAGCGTGGATCCCGTCGAGTACGACGGACGTGAGGGGTGCTAATACCTTCCCCTTGCGTAACCGACTCCCGAATCCAGGTTTTGGTTGCGACGACCATACCTTTCCCGTGTTGTGCGAGGTTTACTCTGAGCGTTCCCTTTCCCCCCCGTGGGATAAATAACGCACGGTGGCGACTCTTCTGTTCAGCCGGCGCCGATTTTCGCAGTAGCGACAGTTATTACTATGGAGAGTATGGTCACTTAAAGTCCTTCTATTATAAATTGTATGGAAATCAAATATCCTTAGTTCAGTTTAAGGATAAGCCAATTAGCAAAAAGAAAAGTGTCAAAAGATATGAGTATTAACCTTATAGCTCAAACATCCTTGAGAGCATCAACTAGAGATGACTGGTACTTTGACAGTGGATGTTCTAGACATATGATAGGGGTTCAAAAGTTGTTGATGGATATTAGGTCCCTGCCCACAGGTGCTGTCAGATTTGGTGGTGGTGTTAAAGGAGAAATTAAAGGAGTTGGTAAATTGATGGATGCTGGATCACTTAGGTTGGAAGATGTTATTCTTCTGAAGGGACTAACTCTTAACCTCATTAGCATTAGTCAGCTGTGTGATCAAGGTTTGTTAGTCATTTTCTCCAAGTCATAATTTTTAGTCAAAGATGAGAAAAATGATGTTTTGATGAAGGGTATAAAGTCTAAAGATAACTGCTATCTTTGGGAACCTCAAATAACTGCTTACTCTTCCACATGTTCAAAAACTCAAGAGGATGAAATGAAGTTGTGGTACTAGAAACTTGGATATCTTCATCTAATAAGAATGAAGGAAATCATATATGCGGGAGCAATTATAGGAACACCAAATCTAAAGGTTGAAGAAGGGAAAGTCTGTAGTGAGTGTGAAGTTAGGAAGAAAATCTTGATGTAGCACCTAATATTGCACCATCAGACTACTTCAAGAATACTGGAAATTCTCCATATGAGGGTTATGAGACCTATGGATACTGAAAGTTTGGGTGGAAAGAGGTATGTCGATGTGGTTATGGATGATTTCTTAAGGTTTACATCGGTAGACTTTCTTTAAGAAAAATCTGACATCTTTTAAGTCCTTAAAGTTTTATGTCAAAGTTTTCAGAAGGAGAAAATGAGTAGGATTGTCAAGATCATAAGATATCATGACAAGGAGTTTGAGATTTCAAAATTCACTAAATTTTGTAAGTCTGAAGACACCAGTTATAATTTTTCTTCTCAGCTAGATGAAACTTTTTAGCATAAGACCTTGGATATACAATAATCTGTGAGGACAAACTGTCACACAATATATGTTCTCAAGTTTCGATGATGACAAAGTACAACCTCGGACCAATCGGCGCTGTCAGTTCTACCCAGAAGACAATTGCAATACTTAACATATGATATCCTTCCTATATCTCTTTAACTCGTCATATTATCATTGGCAATACACGTGATTAATATTCAGTCGTGACAAAACACACAAAACAATAAATGTATCATTTTTGCAGATTTTGAAGCTATGAGTCGACCACCAGTCAGCGCATAACATAGTTCACTTTCCCACGGGTCAGCGCATGGCAACCTTGAGTCGACCACCAGTCAGCGTATCACATAGTTCACTTTCCCACGGGTCAACGCATGGCAACCTTGAGTCGACCATCAGTCAGCGCATGAAGACTTCACTTTTCCCACGGGTCAGGGCACGCCGACCTATGGTCGACGCATACTGTTGGGTTTTTCATATTGCCAAAAATTGCAGGCTATGTGCCGACGCATAGACCTGTTATGGTCGACCGTTCGTGCGTTGGTACAGTTAATGAAGTATTTCCACTGTGTTTGAAATCCTGTTGTGTTAGTTAATTGGCTTATTACTATAAATAGAAGGTTGTTCATTTTAACTCATTAACAATTGAATTTTGAGTAAATTGTGAAAACAAGAAAAGTGAAATAGGTGCCTACATTTCTCTTCATCTTCATCCTCAAACAACACACATCACTATAATTACACACAACCATTCTTAGAGTGCTTTGTGTATCGTTCAAGGTGATAAGGTTCGAATCCGTTGATTGGAGATCCGGTTCGGGTGGAGAATTGTGGCAGGTTTTTCTTGAATAAAAACTTGAAGGTTTTGCCCTCCAAAATTCTACGAATTTGGGGGTTTTTGGTACGGACCGTCTCTACCAACATTCAGCGGTGCGAAGGTGATTGAGAAACGGAAGATTTCATCAATCTAGTAGCTGGGGCTGTGAAGTGTTGAAGGGAGTTCTGGGTTTGATTCGTTGGTGTCTAAGATCAGTCGGGCCGAGGGTTTGAAGAACTGAAAGTTATTCAACAAAGGGGCTGGAATCGGAGGTCAATTCACAACGATCGAAGGTCCTGATTCAACTCGAATCAAGGAGTAAGAAGTGATAGCATTATCAACATCTATAGTGATTGTTTGTATTATTGCTTATCAACTCTTGTATAAACTACTACAACTCTACAGGTGATATCTATTATAAATCATCTCAATTCTATTTTTAGAATTGAGGGTAGACGTACCCCGAAGCGAGGACGGCGGGGGAACTGCCTCAACAAATCTTTGTCTTCTTTATTTTTCAGTATTTTCATTTTCAGCTTAAAAATTAAGTGATTTTAGTTTAAGCAATTTTATTGATTCAAGCATTGAATTTAGTAAGTAACTGGCACTGGTTAAACTTTAGTACAATAAACACTTGTACAAGGATTTTAGAGTTACTTACTTAAGTCAAAATCCACTTGGAGTGTTTCGCACACCAAGTGTTCGATAAATTGCTTGAACCAAAGCTTACTTAGTTTACTTGCTCTGTTTTGTGGGCTATGTTGAGCATTGGAACTAGCACTACTAATTAGTGGTGAAATCGATTGATTAGTGTGACTAGTATATTGAATATACTCTTCTTTTATTATCATATCCGTTAGCTTAACGCATATCCGATCTTCCAATAACGGTTTGTTTTAGACGTGTTTTTCTAAGGCTGCTTCCGCACTTAAAAATAATTTTAAAACCAAATTTAAATTGGTAAGCGCCAACTCAATTTTTAATTGGGATTTATTCAACCCCCCCTTCTAGATCCGAGCCATCATCTAACAGTGTATAACATGGATATTTTTTTCCTTTCTTTGGCCTAACACCGCTCCAATAGCATAGTCGCTCGCATCACACATTAGTTCAAAATTTGAATTCCAATTGGGAGCGACTATAATTGAAGCGGTAACCAACTTTTCTTTCAAAACTTCAAAAGCATGTAAGCACTCATCAGTTAAGAGAAATACTTGATCCTTAGCAAGCAAGTTACTCAAAGGCCTAGCCACCTTTGAGAAATCTTTGATGAAGCACCGATAGAAACCGACGTGCCCTAAGAAGCTTTGGATCCCCTTCAAATTTACCGGAGGAGGCAACTTTGCAATCATTTCAACCTTAGCACGATCAACCTCGAGCCCTTTTGAAGAGATTTTGTAGCCAAGTACTATCCCCTCGGTCACCATGAAGTGGCATTTTTCCCAGTTTAACACAAGATTTGTCTCTACACGCCTTTCAAGCACCATTTCCAAGTTTCCCAAGCATAGACTAAAAGAACCTCCAAAGACGGAGAAATCATCCATGAACACTTCCATTGTTTTCTCTATGAGGTCGGCAAAAATAGCTTGCACACATCTTTGCAAAGTCGTCGGTGCATTGCACAACCCAAAGGGCATTTTGCGATATGCGAAAATTCCAAACGGACATGTGAAAGTCGTCTTCTCGTAATCGGCCGGGTCAACCGTAATTTGGTTATACCCGGAATAGCCATCAAGGAAACAATAGTATTTTTGCCCCGAAAGTCTTTCCAACATTTGGTCCATAAACGGAAGTGGAAATTGATCTTTTCGAGTTGCGGTATTCAACCGCCTATAATCAATACACATTCTCCACCCCGTTGCCACCTTCGTCGGGATCAATTCATCCTTTTCATTTCGAATGACGGTAATGCCACCCTTTTTTGGAACCACATGCACGAGACTCACCCAAGGGCTATCCGAAATCGGGTAAATCATTCCCGCATCCAACAATTTTACAACCTCCTTCTTAACAAACTCCTTCATAGTAAGATTTAAGCAGCGTTGAGGTTGAACTACCGGCTTAAAATCCCCTTCCATTAAAATCTTGTGCATACAATAAGAAGGACTAATTCCTTTGATATTGGAAAGATTCCATCCCATTACTTCTTGATTCTTTTTCAACATATCGATCAAACGGGATTCTTCATTTTTAGACAAAAGGTTGCTTATGATAACCGACTTTTCTTCGGTTTCATCTAGGAATGCATACTTCAAGTTAGAAGGTAGCTCTTTCAATTCAATTGACGATTTTTCTTTGTTTACCTCCTTTTTCAAAACATCCTCCTCAACTTCCCATGGTTGTAACTCCTTCAAACTATCAAGTTCCTTGAGGCATTCTTCAAGAGCTTGTTCTTCTTCAACGGTAAAAACTTCAAAGGAGTCATCAAGAGCTAACTCCAAGGGAGATATCTCATGAATATGCTTAGAAACTTCAAAACTTGCTTCTTCAATTACATCAATTCGAAAGGTATCTCTACTATCCTTAGAATGCTTCATTGCTTCTAAAAGATCAAAAGTGACTTCTTCATTAAGGACCCTCACTTTCATTAAACTGTCGTCAACATCAATCATCATACGTGCGGTTTTCATGAATGGTCGGCCTAGAATAAATGGAGCATCATCGTCCTCTTCCATATCAATAACAACGAAGTTAACTAGAAAGAAGAATTTATCAACTTTGACCAATACATCTTGGGATAACCTATGAGGATGGGTAGTTGACTTGTCGGCTAATTGCAATGTCATCCGGATGGCTTTAATTTCAATGTTGCCAAGCCTCTTCACAATAGATAAAGGTATAAGATTAATGCTTGACCCCAAATCAATTAACCCCTTTCCAACATAAACATCACCAATTATAACCGGCAAAGTAACTCTTCCCGGATCAACCTCTTTTCTCGGAAGAGTCCGTTGAATTATTGCACTACAACTTGCATCTAGAACGATGGTCTCCGGTTCCGTATACCTCCATTTTTTGTAAGTATGTCTTTCATGAATTTGGCATACTTTGGCATTTGCTCCAAAGCTTCGGTAAACAGAATGTTTACTTGAAGTTGTTTAAAAATATCCATGAACCAGGCGTAATGCCGTTCATTTTCCCTCCTAGATGGAGCATGTGGATATGGTAGGTTTTGGACCGGAGTAGTGCTCACTACCTCCTTTCCTCTAGACGCTCTAGAATTCCGCTCTTTTTTCTTCTTCACTTCATCCACCTTCACTTTTTCACTTTTATTATTTTCAACTTCACCATTTTTCTCATTCTTTTCAACTTCTTCCTCACTCCACTCTCCAACTCCACCATCAAGTTTATCATCAATTTTTTTCTCCTCATCTTTTTTCTCAAGCTCTCTTTTTTCACTCTCATCAACCAACTCTTTTCCACTTCTCGTCTTTATCGCCTTACAATGCTCCTTAGGATTTGTTTGCGTGTTTGCCGAAAAAGATGGTCCGGATTGTTGTTCCGCTAGTTGCTTAGCAAGTTGACCTACTTGAGTTTCGAGATTTTTGATTGTCGCATCGTTTCTCTTTTGATTAGCCATTGACATTTGCATAAATTGCGTCAATGTCTCTTCCAACTTTGAAGTTACGACCGACGGTTGTTGAGTTTGATAAGGATTTTGATGGCTAGAATTACCACCCCCATAACCTTGGTTATGTTGATAGTTACCCCTTGGTTGGTACCCTTGATTTGGTTGATAGTGTTGTTGTTGTTGGTTTTGAGGATGTTGTTGATACGGTTGTTGTTGTTGTTGCCTCGGTGATTCGCCATGTAATTTACCTCTTCGAACCCGGGAGGTGGACAAAATCCGGTATCATGTTCACTCTTGCAAAGCTCACAACAAGCTATTTGTTTAGCTTTTGAAGGCTCTTTCATCTCTTTGATTTGTTGAGTTAAGAGTTCAACTTGTTGTGAAATAAGTTTATTTTGGGCAAGAATAGCATTGTTTGTCCCAAGTTCAAGCACTCTCGGTTTCTTCAAAGTGTTACCTCTACTTTGACTTTGGAGGTTATTTAGAGCCATACGGTTAATGATATCCGTAACTTCATCGGCGCTTTTAGACAACAAATAACCACCCGCAGTGGCATTCAATAAAGTCTTACAATTTGGTTGAAGGCCGTTTTTGAAAATGTGGATTTGCGTCAATTCATCAAAATCATAACCTTTGCACTTTCGAAGCATGGATTTAAATCTTTCCCATGCCTCGTTCAATGATTCGTTGGCTCCTTGAGAAAACACGAAAATAGCCGTTTTGGATTCCATGAATCGGTTGTGGGAGAAAAATATTTCAATGAATTTCTCTTCCAACACGTTCCAATCCGTCATGACCACCGGTATTTGATCCAAGTACCAATCTTTGGCTTTGCCGAGCAAAGCATGAGGAAAAAGTCTTTTGAACAACGGTAACTCTTGAACTTGATCAACTCCCGCCGCCAATGCTATCTCGTAAAATTTGGTGAGAAAAGCAAAGGGGTCTTCATGGTCCATTCCGGTGAATGGACTTTTGTATAGCAAATTAAGAGTTCTCGTCTTCATCTCGGCTTGCCTTCCCGTGTGGCTGGAAAACTGAGCAGTGTTTCTCGGACTGTTGATACATGGTGTGGAAACGAGCGGTGGTGGTGGTGGATCCATGATAGGTATTAAAGGTGGTGGTGGTGTTGTAGAAGAACCTTCTCCTTGTTCTTGTTGTTGTCTAGCTTGTTGCCTCCTCCGTCTTATTCTACTATTCAGTCTCCTTGTGGTTCTTTCGATCTCGGGATCAAAAAGAATTTGGTCCTCAGGAATCTGTCCTCGCATAAAATGAAAGCTACACACTAAACCAAACAAATTAACAAGCACAAGTCAAAAATTCACAAGTTAAAAATTCCCAACTATTGCGATGCTCGCAATATCAATTCAAATTCCCCGGCAACGGTGCCATTTTGTTAGAACAGTGGTAAAGTATCGGGTTTTTGTTATCGTCTCCACAGGGAATATGAGATATTGTCGTCGTTCGATAGTTGTCAAGTTCTTAACTTTAAAGTAACAAAAGGGGTTTGGTTTTTCGTCACGATATCTTGCATAAAAAGTAATAAATTGAGGTAAAAGATTCGTTTTACGATTTAATAAAGCTTGTCAAAGTTACGGTTCGGTAATCACTTTGCTTGTATATGTTCGATCAACAATACGCATAAACTCCTTTAGATGATAAACACATTCACAACATCCTCCCAATGTGATTATTTCTAACTCACATCGTGACTTTTCCCATTTTGATCCATTGTTGATTTCTCACACAATCTATCAAAACGACAACATTTAGGTTTAACATTTTCATGAACAACCACATTCAAAACTATTTCAAGCTTAAGAAAATAGATGGGTGAAAACTTAGGTCAAGAGTTGGAAAATATCTTTCAATCATAAACCAACACAAAGAGTTATAAATAAAGCAAGGTTTTCACCATATATTCATCATCAAAGAGTTTACAAATGAAGATCATCCATATACATACAAAGCTTAATGATCACCTACATCTAACCTTGACAAAATGAAGAACTTAGCTACTCATTTTCATGGTAGCTTGCACAAGAAGTTTCGGAAGAAGGTTGATGAACATCCGAGTCGAAGAAACCAACTTGGATGAGAACCCACCTTCTTTTTGTAGAATAATGTTAAGAGATGAAGAAATGACAGATATTATGTTTCAAGGTCACAAAAATCTGTTTTAGAACAGAACTAGTAAAAAATATGGTATGGTCTCAAAAAGTACACATTGCTACTTATAGAAAAAGTTGTTGTCTTGTCACGCTCGCGACCTTGCTCGCCTAGCGAGCTCACAGCGAACGCTCGCTACAGCCTTGTTGCGGTGAAAATCGGATACCAAACTATTGATTAGTTTGAATCTTTAATTCATTTTGCAACCGAACTTTGATTTGTCCAAAGAAAGGGATAAAGATCGAAATTCCCACAATGCAATGCAAATGCAAGATAGAGAGTTATAGGTTCGGGGGTTGGTTAAACTTAGGGAAGGTACTAGCATCCTAAGTTTTTGTAGTACTCTACAGGAACCTCTTGTTTTATGTTCGTTTATTGCTAAGTGTTTATCTGCTTAAGGTTGAAAGACCTAGGGGTTTATTTCTAAGTATACTCGATAAGATATCTCATCTTATGCCTACATATCCTTACGGGAGTGGAATCAGAGTATTTGTAGTTCCCCTAAAGGGTTAGAGGAGTTCTTTGACTGTGGTCAAAGTTCCTACGGGTTTAGGGTAGTTGATTGATTGATTTTAGGAGAAGAGATGAGTCTTCATTTTAAGGGAGATTTAACCGCCACAAATTGTAGAAAAATAGTCTTTGCATCGTCTTAAGAGAAAGGCTCAAGTACTCGGATAGGAATCGACGAGGTACACCTCTATCTCTCTTAAGGCAAAGTTCCTACGGTATTGATTGTATTATTGTGGGTGGAGATTCTATCTCGCTTAAGATGATTTGGCATCTTTCTCTAATGTGTTTGAATATTTTGTTTTGTGTTGTTTGAATTGTTTTGTTTGTTCTAAGTTGTAAAAGGTAAAGAACAGTCCTTCCTATGGGGTAGGATCTATCCTAAAGATCAACTTGAATGGGATCAAGGATCATGTGGGAGAATGATGCAAATGAGATGCACTACACACGATTGTTGAATCATGTGTAGGTTTTTTCCTTTGGACGAAATGCGATGCGATAAAGTAAATTGCAATGGTGGTAATGTAAATTACTGAAGAATAAATTGCAGATAAAGTAAATCATACACAAACGCATGAAAGCGCTGAAGTGTGTGAGAGTGAATGTGTCGTGAATGTGAGTGTGCACGATTAGGTTGTATTTTACGATATGGGTTGATTTTAGTTGGTCGATTTAAGCGAGGGGTTGAATCGATTTTAGGTCATTATGACTATTAAGGAGATTAATTTTATAAAAAGTTGTTTATTGGTTTTAATAAAAAGTTAGATTGATGGAGTTGATTTTAGAAAAAAGTTAATTTAATTTTATTAGCAAAAAGATTTTTGGATGTGAATTGATTTTAAATAAATAAGATTTAAAAATGGTTTTTAGATATTATCATAAGAGATAGAAGTTAATTTAGAAAAGAAAAAAGTTTATTAATTTATTTTAAAAGTTGTTTTTAAGTGTGAGATAATTCCAAAACAAAAAGGGTATATTATTATTTATAAAAGGTTATTAAGTTTATTAAAAAGAAAACTAACTAAATGGTTGATTAATTAGACAATTAATTTAAGAAAAGATCAATAGTTAATTTCATAAAAATGGTTAATATTAACTTAATTATTTAATAAAATACTTGTTAATTTGTTTTATTTAAAAAAAACTGATTTTGGAAAAGATTTAACGTGTTGATTGGATAAGTGTTGCACCCCAAAATTTGACCAACCGGTTCTCCCATTTGACTCATGGTTTAATTTCATATTCGCAGCTCAGATGTATGATTTTTGTGCACAAACAGGGGATCAGAGTTTACAGCTTGATTGTTGTCTATCAGATATGGCAGACCCAGTCCAGATTATCGGGGTTTTATTTTCGGGAAATTGTGCGCTCCTCGGTGATTTTTCAGTGATTTTGGGGATATTCTGATGCCCGGGGATCTCTGTTCGATTCGATCTGGTCTCGTGCGCTCTTTTATGGCGGTCATTTGCATTCATCTGCATTTTTAGGGTTTTAATAGGCTTTTGTGAATTTTTAATAGGCTTTATCAATTTTTCTGGAATTTAAATAGGTTTATAGAATATTTTAAATCTCTTTTTAGAATTTTATAGAATTTTTAAATAGTTTTTAGAATAATAAAGAAAAAGGGGGATATAGTTTTTCTTTTATTACTAATGGATAATAATAGTTTAGAATTTTTCTATAGATTTTAAATAGGTTTAATTGCTTTTTAAATCATTTTTAGAATTTTAATAGAAAATTAGATTGATTTAGAGTTAATTAGACTATTAATCACTTTTTAGAGTTTAATTAGGTTAATTGTCTTTTTAGATGTAATTAGGATAGATTAATGTTAGTTAGAATTAATTGTAGGTTTATTAGTTCAGTTAATTAGTTTTAATTTTGTTTTGCAGTTTTTTTGATTTTTTCATGCTGAGTTCGTTGGGCCCAATTGGGGAGGCCCAGTATTGCTGTTTTTTGTCCAGAAAAATGATCAGCAAGTCCAAAAAAAAATGTCCAGCGCAGGTCAGAAACTTCCAGAAGGATCCAGATTTCTCAGTGCAATAAATAGGGCCACGTGTTGCGCAGAACGAGGTCCCACGCGTTTCGCCTCGAGAACGCCACACACTCAGAACGGCCCCACCTGTCCCCCACTATCTCTCCCTCTCTCTTCACGCCACCACACGTGGCAGGCATGCACACACTCCCTCCACCGTGCAACCACGTGTAAGCCTCACAGAACCTCACCGGAAGAGACCCACCGGCCGCCGCGCATGTACTCCGGCAACCGTCAACCACCGTCCAACCCACCTGAACCACCAAAATCTCCAGAAACCTCCTTTCTTCATCTTCTCCCTCAGATCTCCTCCGTCACCGTCATCAGCCCTTCGCCGGAAAACTAAAATCACCAGAAACCCTAAACCTTCATCCGTCTCCATCAATTTTTCCAGAATCCTTCGCACACCTTCATCATCTTCATCCCCTAATTTCCAGAAATCACCTTGAACATCAATCCTCCATCAAGATTTTCCCAGAATCACCTTCATCCTCCATCAATTTTTCTCCAGAATCGCCTTCATCCGTCATACAACATTTCTCCAGAACCTCTCAAATCTTCATCAACCAATTCCAGGAAGTCTTCAAGATTCTCAACGCTCGCGTCCAACATCCCCTCCGCGCTCTCGTCTTCTCCAAAGTTCCTCCATTGTGCATCACAGATCAAAGCGTCTCTTAGATCTGCATCTCCCTCAGTCTTTTTCCAGAGAGATCGTCGCACCTTCAAGAAGTTTCAAGGACTTCATCGCATCAACTTCATCGTCTCAGGTTCGTTTTCTTCCTAGCCTCCATTATTGGTTTAGATCATGAGCTTCGTTTAAGGTTTGCATGTCAGCTTATTAGGTCCAGGTTAGGTAGTTGATTGTGAGTTAGGGTTGTTTCATCGTGAGAGAGGTGAAGTTCGTTGAGGTTTCTTTTTTCTTCTGGGAATGATCGATGTGTGAATAGATGAATTGCAGAGAGGTTGAGTTGGGGGAAGATGGGCGAACGGCTAAGGGTTGAGAGGTTGATGAACAGTAGCTAGGGTTTGGAGGTAGAGGAGTAGTTTTGTTCAGCAGAGTAACTGGATTAGGGTTTGTTTGGACTGGGCTAAGCCCAAGCGTGTTTCTGACGCTACACCCCTCAATTTGCTTCCCCACCCCCCTGGCGTGAGAAACCTGAGTGAATTGTAGTTGGGCCTTAGGCCCTATTGCTTTCTGCACCCCCTCGTTGGGGCCCATAGGGGATAATGACTGGAAAGTATGCTAGCGGCACCCCCCAGGCTTTCTCCATTTTCAGAGTTTATTATTTGTTTTTTTTCTGGACGATAAGACTTGGACCCTGCGCCTTTTACTTTTAGTACCCCCCACCTTCAGGGCCCAGCTAGAGATGACCCTTAAATGTTGCTGTTTGAACCCCATGGTGTTTCTATTATTTTTCTTTTATATTTTCATGTAAATAAATCATAATAAAAATTGAAATAATTGTTTTTAATAATTCTTTTTTTCTACCATTACATCATATTGTCTAGAAAATTAAATAAAAATAAAAAAAGTCATTTTATTTTTGTTGGCTATTTTTTGCATATTTTTCCATTTAATTGATGTTTTTAATATTTTCAATGCATGCATATCATTAGAAAATTCATAAAAAATAGTAGATTTAGTCAAATAATTCCGTTCTTTTTTCTGTAGACTCGTGATTCAGTGTAGAATTTTATAGTATAAAAATATTAGCTCAATCATGCATTTTCATTTTAATTGCATTTTTTCACTGTTATTGATGTTGAATAAATTGGTCTGTGGATATGTTTGTGTTGCTGATTTTAGTTCTTTCATCTGGTATTGAATTTTGTTCTGATTTTTTCAGTATGCTGTCATAGAGCCATGTAGGTCTCCCAGTAGATTTTATTAGATTTTCATAGGCTATTCTGATAGGTTTTGTCTGAGCCTGAGATAGGAGAAGTCTTGATGACTTCTGACTTTGAAGTTCAACTGTGGTTGAACTTCAGAGATAGTCTCCTGTGGTTTGTTGGCCTGTGGGTTCTTCTTGAAGGTGGGAGCTGATGGAGGTCCTGCTGGAGCTTGCAGAGATGCAGTGGATTGAGGCTTAGTCTAGGAGCTTGTTGTCTGTTTGTGAGGTTCGAGATCCTGAAGTTTGAAGGGAGTTTATGGTACTTTCCTGAGGAAGGCACTATGAATGACTTTCATTCTTTCTTCTCACCTCTTTCGTAAGTATCCAATGATGTCGGAGCCGACTTGTGAGTTTAATCCCTCCTGAGGAGGAATGTAAACTGATCACATGTTGTTGAGCCACATGGGATACGATTCCTAAGTGGAAGCCTCCTAGTACTTTCCTGAGGAAGGTCCTATGGGTCTATTCACTTAGTTCCACTAGTTTACCCAGGTATTTCTCAAGTATCCAATGATGTCGGAGCCGACTTGTGAGTTTAATCCCTCCTGAGGAGGAATGTAAACTGATCACATGTTGTTGAGCCACATGGGATACGATTCCTAAGTGGAAGCCTCCTAGTACTTTCCTGAGGAAGGTCCTATGAGTCTGTTCACTTATTTCCACTAGTTTATCTAGGTTTTCTTAAGTATCTAGTGATGTTGGAGCCGACTTGTGAGTTTAATTTCTCCTGAGGAGGAATGTAAACTGATCACAGTTGTTGAGCCACGTAGGATGCGATTCCTAAGTGTCAGCCTCCTAGTACTTTCCTGAGGAAGGTCCTATGAGTCTGCTCACTTAGTTCCCCTAGTGCATATAGGTTTCTCAAGTATCCAGTGACGCCGGAGCCTTCATGTGAGTTTAATCTCTCCTGAGGAGGGATGTAAACTGATCACAGTTGTCGAGCCGCATAGGATATGACTCCTGAGTAGTAACCTCCTGGTACTTTCCTGAGGAAGGCACTATGGGCTTGTCTGCTTAGCTCCCCCTTTCTCTGGTAAGCTTGTTCTAAAGCTTTGAGAATGGGATTGATTCCTCTTGCCTAAGGTTTTGATTAGAGTTGTTGCTTAGATCTTTGCTTAGGGCTTTGTATAGAGTTCTGTTAAAGATTTATTAGGAGTTGTTTCAGGTTTGTTAGAAGCCCTGCTCAGGGTTAGTCTCTTTGTATTGTTTGACTTGTATGATGGTATGTTGCATTAGACTTAGGTATTCATCCAGATAATTCTGAGTAGGTGCATCTTAGAAGTAGACTTTGTGTGCATAAGAAGTTGAGGTGGTCCTCCTTCTGCTTGTTTGTTATTGCGTGGCTTTGCTTGTTGGTATTTGGTAGAGCTGAGCTCCCTTGCCTTTGTGGTTTGCGGCCTTCGCGCCTTGTTTGTTTAGTTATTGCATTCATGCATATTTTCAGTATTCCTTTACTTTGCAGTTTCTTGTTTGTGGTTTAGTCCTGTTGCCATGATCCCTTAGGAGCTCTGACTTCTCCGCTGCGGAGTTGTTATGATAGACCTTAGGATGGTCAACCAGGTGTGACAGCAATAAGTAGATTCCCTGTTTCTCAGCTATAGTTCTAGGGTTTCCCTTTCCTTTCTGTAGGAGCTTTTGAGTAGCTTGACCCGTAGTTAGCCGAACTACAGCTGCTCTGATTCTTCGTTCCAGACGAAGATATGTAGGCATAGGATGCGATATCCTAGCGAGCACACTAACGACTAACCTTTGTTCTCTCGCGGCTGTGCGATCGAGACTTTCCCGCTAACGACTAATTGTTACTCCTTTTCTCTAGCCCGAGTGCACTTGAGACCAGATCGTAGTTGTAGGTTCCCGAGCCTTAGAGACCAGTTTGTTTTCTCACTGCTGTGTGAGAGTCCCTGTTTACCCGTAGTTAGCCGAACTACGTTTGCTCTGATCTTTCATTCCAGATGGAAGTACGTAGGCACAGGACGCGATGTCCTGGCGAGCAACCTTTTTCCCCGTTTAGTCGTAGGCAGTCGAACTACGTTGACTCTGACTTTCCCATTGCACGAGGGAATACGTAGGCCCAGAACACCGTATGTTCTGTCGAGTCCTGTCCTTTTCTTTTCTTTTCAGACCAGCCAGTAGCGTAGATAGATAACACACCCTTTTACCTATAAACACCAAGCGTGGATCCCATCGAGTACGATGGACGTGAGGGGTGCTAATACCTTCCCCTTGCGTAACCGACTCCCGAATCCAGGTTTTGGTTGCGATGACCATACCTTTTCCCGTCTTTGCGAGGTTTACTTCGAGCGTTTCCTTTCCCGCTCTGAGGGATAAATGACGCACGGTGGCGACTCTCCTGTCAAGCCGGCGCCGATTTTCGCAGTAGCGACAGCTGGCGACTCTGCTGGGGATATTATAGCATCTAGGGACTTTTCCCATCCCTTATGCTGGGACCGTTTCCCATCCCCTACGCGAGTCAATCCTAGCGCTTGGGTGTTTATTTGTTGGGTGTTGTGCATATTGTGTTTTACTTTTCTGCACTTTACTTTTCTGTACCTTTACCTTTCCGCATTTATTTTCCAGCATTATATTATTATGATTATTGCTGTGGGCAAAGGGAGGTTACTGTGAGTGAAAAGCCGGACCTGGGCTTGAGTACACACCTAGATATAGTTGCGGAGAAGTAGTAGACGAACCTGTCTGCTGAGCAGGCACAGTTCCCTACGAAAATCTGCGCTCAGACGAGACTCTTGCAGAGGTGCTCCTTTCCGGTCCTGAGGATCTGAGGGGAGTCCAGACGTGAGGGTTGTCGACTCTGGGGACCGATCATTTGGAAGTCAGCTAAGTGAGGCCTCTTCATGACTTGATGATGCCACTCCTTCTGGGAATCGTATCGTCACTCATGAAAGTCTGTGACGCTGACGACCGCATAGGATGCCGTACCTTTGTCCGTGGATTAGGTTTATCCTACCTGTGAGAGGGACTGGGTTATTGCAGGAAAACTGGCCTTCAGAAACCATGATTCAGTATCTTTATCAGATGGTGTTCTTGATTCATCTCCAGGTGTGTTGTCTGGGTCAGATGGGTTTCTTATCTGAGGTTGAAGCTATTATCAGATGGTATTCTCGTCAGATACAGGGGTTCAGATGGTTTTCTTACCAGGGGATTGATATTGTGAGTATCAGATGATAGTTATTGGCATGAGATTCTGGTGACCGTGCCGGTTTTCTGTTCTTGATCACAGAGATATTCCTCTTCAGGCTACAGCATAGCCCCTATGTTCGCAGATTGCATTATTTATCATATTGCATCATTGCATTACCATTCTGCATTCAACTAACGTGTGTGTATTGCAGGTACGTATTTTCCTTCCAATTCTGGTGTTTGTTCCTAGCAAGACATGGAAAACCTGAAGAGAGTATTGCCCTATAAGTTTCCGTCGCCGAATATCAGTCTATTGTTAGAGTTGATTGCTATCGCTAAGAAGAGAGGAATGGGTGACTTCAGAAAGAGATATGGGAGGATTCTGACCTACGTTTATCAGCCATCTGCTTACGAAACCAGCGGCATCTATACTCTGTTACAGTTCTACGACGCGGAGCTCAGGTGTTTTGTATTTCCCGACTTTGTTTTGGCTCCTACCCTGGAGGAGTACTCTGCACTTCTGGATATACCGATCCGTGAGCAGATGCCTTTTTATCGTACGGACGCTGAGCCTAAGCTGGCTGAGCTTTCTGCCATCCTGTGTTTGAAAGAGTCTGAGCTGTCTGGGAAGATGATCAGAAGAGGAGACGTATGGGGATTTCCATTGGATGTCTTAGTGGAGAAGGCTCGAGAATACGCCCAGAAGGGTAGCTGGGATGTTTTTGACGTTATCCTTGCTGTATGTGTGTATGGCATCGTGTTATTCCCGAATATTCCTGATTTTGTTGATTCTGATGCCTTCTATATTTTTGCCGCGAAGAACCCAGTTCCTACTTTGCTGGGAGATATCCACCATTCAACTCACTACCAGAATGAAAAGCGACGAGGAAGGAATGTGTCTTGCTGTGTACCTCTCCTATGCAGGTGGTTCACCAGTCATATGCCTAAGTCAGGCCCGTTTGTCACATCTATCAATTCTCTAGGATGGCCCGAGCGCTTAATGGGATTAACTGCTGAGAACGTGGTATGGACCAATAAAGAGGTATTTGGAGCTGAAGTCATACTCAAAGGCGAAGGATTCCCGAATGTTCCGTTAATAGGAAGGAAAGGTTGTGTCAACTATAACCCTTCCTTATTGATCAAGCAATTTGGGTACATACCTCAAGGAGCGCCAAAGCCCGAGGAGATACAGGAATCTCTGTATCTCACCGGGGCAATTGGGAAAGAGATGCTGACCAAACTTGAGAAAGCCTGGAAAAACTTGCACAAGAGAGGGAAGCTTTCAGGTAGCAGAGGGGATACTCGAGTTCCTAGCCCATATGAAGAATGGATTCGTGAGCGAGCTGTGAAATTCCTTATGCCGTATCCAGCGGTTCAGCCATTGCATCCTCCAGTAGAGGAGCCTACCACTGTGGACATTCAGGTTTACAAGCAGCTGATGGCGGAGAAAGAAGAGCTAGCCAGGGCTAAAGAGGCTTTAGAGCAGGAGAATGCCCAGCTTCGGCATGAAAAGATTGAAACAGAGTATGTTTCTAAGCAACAGGCTGAAACTCTGAAACATCTGAAGACTACGTTATTGGAATTGACTGAAACCAAGAAGCGTCTGGAGTTAGATGTCGACTCAGTTAGTAGTGTGTTGGCCACCAAGAAGCAAGAGCTGGAAAGGGCCTACACCAAGCTAGCCAAGTTCAGAGAACACTGGGATCTCACTACGACCAAGCGCAAGGAGCGAGAAGAAGAGCTGAAGACACAGATTGCTCAGTTAGAAGAACAGGTCAAAGTGAAGAACGAAGAGCTTGAAGAAGAAGCCTGTCGCCGATACGAAGCCGAGCGCAAGTTGACAGATGCCATGAAGAATTTGGAAGATTTCCAGCATAGAGCAGATGCCAAGAGACCCAAACCAGGGGGCGGTGCCAATGATAAGGCTTGGGAAGACTTTGTCAGAGACATCCAGGGGACGGTCAGGAAGAGGGATCGACTGATAGAAGGTTTGATTTATCAACCAGATCATGCAGAGACAAAGAAGATGGTCGAGGACTTCCGCAACCGTACCCGTATTTGATTTCTCTCTTGTATTCTGTATGTTGAGATCACCACCAGGCGTGTTGGCTGGGATCCTCCTTATCATATCAGCTGTATGGAGCATAGTTATGTAACTTCTTGACAAGACTGTTATTCTGATCAATATATGAGGGATTTTCCAAATATTGTCTTTATGGTTTATCTCGTCTTGCTACCACTGACACTGGAATTGGAGGGGAAATATCTCCAATGCACACATGCACGTTAGCATTTTTGCATTTTTGTTTGCATAAATCATATTGCATAGCATTTAGCAGGTCAGAGCACTTATCCAGCCTTTGTTTTCACCAGAAAGTGATTCTCGGGGAATTGTTTGAGGCAAGAGTGGAGTGTTGAAGACGACCAAGGGGCTGAAGCAGATTTGAGCAGAATCAAGCAGTGTAATCAGTTACCGGTAATTGGTGGCTATGTCTGAAGGCAATTTCCAGTTTCCTGACACCCAGGCAAGGTTTACTATGGCGTCCAACCATCAGTATGATTCTATGGAGGACTTCCCGCAAGCAAACAATCTTACTGCAGACCAAGTTGTACAGCCTACTGTCCAGAACAGAGATCGGCATGAGCAGTTTGTTGCCCGAAATGAACGTTATCCTCCTGCTAACAATCAATGTGTTGCTTTCCCTGTGATGAATTACCAGAGAGATATTCCAGTGACCGGGTTAGTAGATCCAAGAGCTATTGACTATGGTAGAAGAGTCCGAGTGTTGGAAGAGCAAATGAAAGCCTTGGAAGCGAAAGATGCCATTAACCTGGATGCTGTAGCCATGTGTTTGGTTCCTGACCTCGTGTTGCCGTACAAGTTCAAAATGCCGGAATTTGAAAAATACACGGGAGATAGCTGTCCGAAGTTGCATTTGATGATGTTCTGTCGAAGGATGACTTCGTTTGTGCGAAATGACAAATTGATGATCCATTGCTTTCAGTATAGCCTGACTGGGGCATCGTTGAGATGGTATGTGCAATTAGAGAGTAATCAGATTCGATCTTGGGTGGATTTGGCCAGAGCTTTCATAAAGCAGTACGATTACAACTTGGATTTGACTCCTAGTCTCGTAGATCTGCAAGAATTGTCTCAAGCGGAGAATGAATCATTCAGAGCGTATTTGCGAAGATGGAAGGAATTGGCTGCTAGTGTTCGACCACCGCTTCCGGAAAGAGAATTGGTTGACGTCTTCTTGGGTACTCTGAAAGGCCATTATTTTGACAAATTGTTCAGTTGCACAAGTTTTGTGGGCCTGATGAGGCTGGGAGAGATTGTTGAGAGAGGACTCAGGAGTGGAAAGTTTAGAGATGTTCCTTACGTCCCAGTTAATAAGATTGAGTCAGTTGTCAGTTCTCAAGAAGAGTGGGAAGGAGATGATGCCACCTCAGAATCTCTAGCATCTCAGGATCAGTTTTCAGACACCTCAAGTCAACGATCATCCTATCGCCGATCGCGTCAGCATGCTCCACGAAGACCAAGGAAGCCTGAAAGGCAGTTTACTCAGCTACCAGTGTCGTACAGGCAGTTGTTGCCAGATCTGGTCAGAAGCGGATTGATAGTGCCGAAAGAGACTAAGCCGGTGATTCCACCGTATCCTCCAGGTTTTGATGCCAGCGCCCGCTGTGAGTACCATGTTGGGGCACAGGGGCATTCAACGAATGATTGTAAGGTGCTTAGAAGTCAGATTCAGGATTTGTTAGACTCTAGCCGTATTTGCATCACTTCTCAGGGTTGTGTTCAGATTAATGATTTCCCATCCTCCAGTTGTGCGAGTTCGTCAGTTAATGTCATGGAAGACTCCGCAGGAAGTGTGTGCTCTGAAGATTGTCAATCGGAGAGTTCAGTTGAATATGGGGGAAGTTTCTAGAGGTTTCTGTGCCAGGTGTCGCATCTGTTTCTCTGCCTAACCCGTTTAGCTTTTGTGCATCAGTATTTGTCGACCACCACCAGGATTGTTGGCTGGGGTCGTTATATTCAGACTCATTTGTGCTTACCTGCTGATTTTGTTGGTTGTACATGTGTGGGAGATTTCGTCTGTGTGCTTATAGCTTGAGTTTCTCTTTGTCTCGTTGTGAATATGTGTTTGCTTTCTGCGCTGCATCATCATTTAACAGGTATATCAGAACCGTGGGTCTTATTTCCTCATCGTCCCAGTTTGTTGCAGGAATTCCTTCAGAGATATGGAACAGAATCAGTTTGAATTGATCGAAGTCCAAAGCCAGCTGGGGCAGATGATGAAAGACATGCAAGAGATGCGTCTAGAGCAGAAGATTCTCAAAGAGGAGAACAGTCAACTGAAGACCCAAATGAGCTTGATCATGGAGGTAGTCAAGAATGTGCTTAGGAAAGAAGACGATCAGCTATTTGAAGCCACAATGAAGAAGCTCGCGCCACCTGTGCATGTGGAACCTGAGCAGCAGCAACAGAGGATACATCCGGCTCAACGGAAGATCCAGGAAGGAAAGCCAAGGAGAATATTTGAGGCACCACCTATGACTTATGCTGAGCTCTTGCAGATCTTATTGAGGTTTAATCTGGTTGAGAAGAGAACGTTGACACCACCAACGAGAGTGTTTCCTCAAGGGTACGATGCCAGTAAGCAATGTGAATTTCATTCCGGGGCATTCGGACATGACATCGAGGGTTTTCATGCTTTCAAGCACAATGTTCAAGACCTGATTGACTCGCACGATATTGAATTCACGCCGGGCGGCGTAGCTGTGCATATTGCTCCTGTCTCAGTCGATGCTAAGATGACAGATGTTTCTAAAGCTGCAGTGGGTCAGAAGCGTATCCTGGAATCCATGGTGTCAGAATCTCCAGGCCCACAATTGTTGTCTATTCCTGGGGCAGATCTGAGAAAGAAAACGGTTAAGCATAAGGAGGGCGCTAATCAGTACATTGAAGGTCAAGAAACCAATGTTGCATTTGATACAAAGGGTGTTCAAGGGTCAACCCGATACCAGCAGCAGCAGCCTCAGCAGGGGGCACAACAAACTCAAAGAAGATTCCAGGGCGGCAAGCCGAGAAGAGTGTTTGAGAAGCCTCCCTCAACCTATGCCGAGTTGTTGCAGACCTTGTTGGGATTGAATCTGGTAGAGAAAAGAACTCTGGCACCAATAACGGGAACTCCCCCGTTTGGTTATGACACAAGCAAGCACTGTGAGTTTCATTCTGGAGCCCCGGGTCACGATATAGAAGGTTGCCATGCTTTTAAGCACAAAGTGCAGGATCTGCTTGATAGTGCAGCAATCAGCTTCGGGCCAAGAGGTCCCCAAATCATCTGAATGAAGGAGGAAGAGCTCTATAATTTGTTTGAGTCATTGAAAGCAGATCAGGACAACAGCGAATTGTCTCTAATAAAGATAGCTGGTTCAGCAGCAGGGCAGATGCAAAAGCCCGGTTCTCAGAAGCTAGCATATTTTCTTTGTTTTAGCTTGTCATTTCTTTGCATTTGTAGTTGCTTTCCTGTTTGAATTTGTAAGCTTGTTTGTAAAACTTGTTGTTTTCATTCAAATTGATGATAATGAAATAAATATGCATGTTTTGATTAAGTCCATTCATGTTCACTAACTGTTTTTGCAAATGTCCAACACTTGGTTAAGAAGAATTTGGGGAGGAGGACGAAAATGACCGACATGCAACTACCGATTGTATGCTTTTGAAATAAAACCTGCTGATGATGTACAGGCATTGTTTCAAATCCCCAAACACCGGAGATATAAGGAAGATAATCCCTTGTCAACCCCTTTGAGCCTTGTAGTAGGAGTTCTTTCTGTGAACGAAAAACCTCAATCATAACCTGGGGCAGGGTAGGTGTTAGCTAATTTGACCGAGCGTCTAAATTGCAAAAGGAATGTCCGTTCAAGGATCAATCGCATCCCTAGAGGTCGTGCCTAAAAAACCACAATGGTTCAATCAAGAGTGGGACAGCCACATCACTTCCCAAAGAGTCAAACAACCAGTGTCACGCGACTTGTTCGAAAGGAAAAAAACGAAAAAAGAAGAGTCAAAAGCCCGCTAAGTCAAGAAAACTTCAAAAAACAAATGACTTAGGCAAAAATGAGGGCATCCCGCTGGACTAAAAAGAATCAATCAAAAGAAACTCAAAAAAGGAGTCAGTCCAGGCAGAAGTTAGGGATATGAAAAGAAAAAGATGAAAAGGATCAAAAGAAAAATCCTCGATGGGAATACGAGTCGTGTGACCTCAAGTGTCAAAGATGAAAAGTGAGCGGCTGTCACTCCAAAATCCAAAAGTTTCTCGAACTATCACTCCTATTTTTCAGCCTCTGAGAGGTGAGCGCTAAGGTCCAATTAGCTGAACGTAGGATCGGAGAACATCAAGGAGAATGGGTGGGTTAAGATAAACTTTGAGCCTTTATCCTTTCCTTCAAAACCATGAACCTGACCATGTTACAACCTTCAAAAGTCCTAATTGAAGCAGGTTGTTTCGAAAGCATACTCCGGTAAAGGTCGCGTCGATTCTGACTCCTAAAAAGGTTCCTCTTACCATGTTGGTACTGATGTTGACAAATGTTTTGTGCATCGTATGCTATAAACTGTTTTTCCTTTTCCCAGTGAACAGATTGGATGTCAAAGCTGTCATATGTGTTGCATTAATACATCTTTTATGCATAACAACTTGTTTTACTTGCGAGTAAGCGCTGGACAGCAAAAAAGCTTCCTACAATGGAAAGTATGGTCAAGATAGAATGCAGAACGCCCGAATGTTCCGAGAGCAGGGGCCAGCTTTTACTGCGATCCCCAGTCAGGTCAGCTTTTCGAAGTCAGTTAATCTGGGGCAATCAGGTTGAGATTCGGTGAATACGTCGTAGCCATGGGGCACTACTCTGAATCAGATAATCGGAGCAAGGTCATTGCAGTCAGGGGCAGGCCATCTTAAGCACGCAGAAGTTACTCGAGAAGCATTCAAGGTGAAGTATCTCTCAGAAGTTCAGAACGCTGAAGCATGTTGTGTCAGACCATCAGGGCTCAGATTTGCAGATTTCCTTTCAAGGACTATCCCCACAGATGTCATGTAGGCTGGGGCATATCAGAAGCGAAAGGATTGTTGTTCTCCGTACCTACAGGGTCATTCAGGGTTATTCGAGCAGATGCAGTCGATTTTCGAGAGCGAGATGATTGCGGGAAGTCGTGTTACCATCCATTATCCCTTGACTCTTCAAGGCTGTGTATTCAGGAAGAATGTTTCCCAGCGTCAGTTGTACCTGACCCATCACAGATAGCTTAAGAGCTCAAATCCATGTTTGCGATTACTGTGAAGCCCATCCGCGTTGGCGCATCAATTTCCAGATCCGAGCTTCATCAGCGCACAGGAGGACTCCCTCCATTTTGCCAGCAAAGTCCAATTTGTCGTTGGTATGGATAAGCTATTCCCAGAGGAGTCTAATCATATCCAGCACATCTGCTATTTAGCAGCGGAGTTATATACCCCAGCATGGTATTACTTCGTCGAGGTGTTCGGTTAAGTTCCCAATATCTCCAGCGGAGTTGATTTCACTCTCCCAGCATTTATTTTGCTAGGACGATTCAGTGATATCCAGTTTATCCCCAGCAGAGTTGGCCTCGCCTTCAGCATTTATTTTGCTAAAGTGGTTTTCTGTACCCGGCCTTCTCCGACAGCTCGAGCCTGCTAGCATATGGCATGCATCATCATATTTGCATCATACCTGCATGACATTTTCAAAATGCGTAGCATTTCCATCCAGAATGGAGCATTACGCTGTAGAAAGACTAAAGCATTTGCATATGCATACAAGCATAAGCCAGGTTTTCTATCAGCCTCATATGGCGCGTGAATTACTCTGTGATCAGTTCAGGGGCATTTATCCAGCAACAGTATTCAGACAGTTCAGCAGATTATTTGTATCAGATCTTATGATAGTTATGCTTTGATCAAGCAGTCATCTGATATCGACAAGCTTTTCTTCCCGTCAGTTCATATTGACGATGTGTTCTTCCAATAAGTGGATTTCTCCGTCTAGCATTAGACGTCTTGAGTACGAATGTGGCTTTTCTTTCCGTCTATCCATAGACGATGTGAAGTTGCGGGTGATCACAGTGGGGCTTCAAGAAGGGGTTTCCCCAGCAAGTATGCTTTTCTTCCCGTCTATCAGTAGACGACGTGAAGTTTTGATGGATTTTCAATAAGGTTCAAAATAGAGTTTCTATAGCAAGTGGCTTTTCTTTCCGTCTATCAGTAGACGATGTGAAGTTTTGGTTACTGTTCAGCGGGTTTTCTTATTGCCGGATCATACATATGATGAGGTGTTTCCCCAGCGAGTCTTCTCCGGCCATCCTTGGTTGTTGAGGGGTTTCAGAATAATTTTGGATATTGGTTCTCTTTCTGGTTATTGGAGATGATGACGTTTCAAGGGGGTACTTTCCTGACTGTCAATCCTTATTGATGTCGAGGCTCTTCGAAGAATGTTCAGTTTGCGTGATCGTTGATTCTTATTGACGACATGGTTCCTTAAAAGGTGGTTTTTCTTACCGTCGGTCCATACTGACGATGTGGCCCCTTCAAGGATATTGACTTTCTCATCAATTCCCGTAGACAGAAGGATTCTGAAATTCAAAGGATGGTGTTGAATTGCGTTATGGGATGATTCCGTCTACCCTTAGACGATGTGCATATGGAAATTTGTGAATTTCTTTCCGTCTATCCTTAGACGATGTGAACTGATTGGTTCATCAATCAGGATGATCCCGTCTACTCTTAGACAATGTGTGTATGGAGATTAAGAATTTGATCCCGTCTACTCTTAGACGATGCAAGTACAGAGATTACTTCTTCCCGTCTATCCTTAGACGATGTGAATATTGATTTGTTCATCAATCAGGATGATGCCGTCTACTCTTAGACGATGAGAATATTGATTTGTTTCATCAATCAGGATGATCCCGTCTACCCTTAGACGATGTGAATTTGGAGATTAATGTTGTCTTTCCGTCTATCCTTAGACGATGTGAATTCGGAGAATTATTTCTTCCCGTCTATCTTTAGACGATGTGAGTATGGAGATTCAGGATGATCCCGTCTACCCTTAGACGATGTGAATATGGAGATTAAGAATGTCTTTCCGTCTATCCTTGGACGATGTGAGTTCAGAGATTATTTCTTCCCGTCTACCCTTAGACGATGTGAATATTGATTCGTTTCATCAGTCAGGATGATGCCGTCTACCCTTAGACGATGAGAATAATGATTTGTTCATCAATCAGGATGATCCCGTCTACCCTTAGACGATGAGAATATTGATTTGTTCATCAGTCAAGATGATTCCGTCTACTCTTAGACGATGAGAATATTGATTTGTTCATCAGTCAGGATGATGCCGTCTACCCTTAGACGATGAGAATAATGATTTGTTCATCAATCAGGATGATCCCGTCTACCCTTAGACGATGAGCATGGAGATTAAGGTTTCTTCCGTCTACCCTTAGACGATGTGAATATGGAGATTATGGTGATGCCGTCTACCCTTAGACGATGTGAATATTGATTTGTTTTATCAATCAGGATAATGCCGTCTACCCTTAGACGATGAGAATTGATTCGTTCATCAGTCAGGATGTTCCCGTCTACCCTTAGACGATGTGAGTTTGGAGATTATGAATGTCTTTCCGTCTATCCTTAGACGATGAGAATATTGATTTGTTTCATCAATCAGGATGTTCCCGTCTACTCTTAGACGATGTGAATTTGGAGATTATGGTGTCTTTCCGTCTATCCTTAGACGATGTGAGTTGGGAGATTAATGTTGTCTTTCCGTCTATCATTAGACGAGGTGAGTATTCAATCAGGGTGTCTTCCCGTCCATCTTTGGGCGATGTGAGTATATTTCTCTTCCTGCCTATCAGTAGGCAATGTGAAAGAATCAGGTATTTTGTTGCAGCCCTCAGGGTTTGTTATGTGGGATATCACAAGCAATGGGTATTCAAATCAGGAGTTCTTTATCAGATGATTAATCAGTTTGGTGCCGCAATAACTGGAATTGGTTTTCTGGACTTTATTCTCCAAGCAGTTTACAGTATATGCTCGCGGTTGGCAAATTTTCGGGTTTTATTTGTATTCAACCGTCTCGTACCTCTGAATGTTTGAAGGCTGAGCTCTTCAAACCCTTCAGGTCCATGTCGCTTGAATAGGGGCAGCTGTTGCACCCCAAAATTTGACCAACCGGTTCTCCCATTTGACTCATGGTTTAATTTCATATTCGCAGCTCAGATGTATGATTTTTGTGCACAAACAGGGGATCAGAGTTTACAGCTTGATTGTTGTCTATCAGATATGGCAGACCCAGTCCAGATTATCGGGGTTTTATTTTCGGGAAATTGTGCGCTCCTCGGTGATTTTTCAGTGATTTTGGGGATATTCTGATGCCCGGGGATCTCTGTTCGATTCGATCTGGTCTCGTGCGCTCTTTTATGGCGGTCATTTGCATTCATCTGCATTTTTAGGGTTTTAATAGGCTTTTGTGAATTTTTAATAGGCTTTATCAATTTTTCTGGAATTTAAATAGGTTTATAGAATATTTTAAATCTCTTTTTAGAATTTTATAGAATTTTTAAATAGTTTTTAGAATAATAAAGAAAAAGGGGGATATAGTTTTTCTTTTATTACTAATGGATAATAATAGTTTAGAATTTTTCTATAGATTTTAAATAGGTTTAATTGCTTTTTAAATCATTTTTAGAATTTTATATAGATTTTAAAATAGGTTTAATAGTTTTTTAGAGAATATAGAAAATAATATAGTTTTCTTTTATTAATAATAGGTTTAATTGTTTTTAAATCATTTTTAGAATTTTAATAGAAAATTAGATTGATTTAGAGTTAATTAGACTATTAATCACTTTTTAGAGTTTAATTAGGTTAATTGTCTTTTTAGATGTAATTAGGATAGATTAATGTTAGTTAGAATTAATTGTAGGTTTATTAGTTCAGTTAATTAGTTTTAATTTTGTTTTGCAGTTTTTTTGATTTTTTCATGCTGAGTTCGTTGGGCCCAATTGGGGAGGCCCAGTATTGCTGTTTTTTGTCCAGAAAAATGATCAGCAAGTCCAAAAAAAAATGTCCAGCGCAGGTCAGAAACTTCCAGAAGGATCCAGATTTCTCAGTGCAATAAATAGGGCCACGTGTTGCGCAGAACGAGGTCCCACGCGTTTCGCCTCGAGAACGCCACACACTCAGAACGGCCCCACCTGTCCCCCACTATCTCTCCCTCTCTCTTCACGCCACCACACGTGGCAGGCATGCACACACTCCCTCCACCGTGCAACCACGTGTAAGCCTCACAGAACCTCACCGGAAGAGACCCACCGGCCGCCGCGCATGTACTCTGGCAACCGTCAACCACCGTCCAACCCACCTGAACCACCAAAATCTCCAGAAACCTCCTTTCTTCATCTTCTCCCTCAGATCTCCTCCGTCACCGTCATCAGCCCTTCGCCGGAAAACTAAAATCACCAGAAACCCTAAACCTTCATCCGTCTCCATCAATTTTTCCAGAATCCTTCGCACACCTTCATCATCTTCATCCCCTAATTTCCAGAAATCACCTTGAACATCAATCCTCCATCAAGATTTTCCCAGAATCACCTTCATCCTCCATCAATTTTTCTCCAGAATCGCCTTCATCCGTCATACAACATTTCTCCAGAACCTCTCAAATCTTCATCAACCAATTCCAGGAAGTCTTCAAGATTCTCAACGCTCGCGTCCAACATCCCCTCCGCGCTCTCGTCTTCTCCAAAGTTCCTCCATTGTGCATCACAGATCAAAGCGTCTCTTAGATCTGCATCTCCCTCAGTCTTTTTCCAGAGAGATCGTCGCACCTTCAAGAAGTTTCAAGGACTTCATCGCATCAACTTCATCGTCTCAGGTTCGTTTTCTTCCTAGCCTCCATTATTGGTTTAGATCATGAGCTTCGTTTAAGGTTTGCATGTCAGCTTATTAGGTCCAGGTTAGGTAGTTGATTGTGAGTTAGGGTTGTTTCATCGTGAGAGAGGTGAAGTTCGTTGAGGTTTCTTTTTTCTTCTGGGAATGATCGATGTGTGAATAGATGAATTGCAGAGAGGTTGAGTTGGGGGAAGATGGGCGAACGGCTAAGGGTTGAGAGGTTGATGAACAGTAGCTAGGGTTTGGAGGTAGAGGAGTAGTTTTGTTCAGCAGAGTAACTGGATTAGGGTTTGTTTGGACTGGGCTAAGCCCAAGCGTGTTTCTGACGCTACACCCCTCAATTTGCTTCCCCACCCCCCTGGCGTGAGAAACCTGAGTGAATTGTAGTTGGGCCTTAGGCCCTATTGCTTTCTGCACCCCCTCGTTGGGGCCCATAGGGGATAATGACTGGAAAGTATGCTAGCGGCACCCCCCAGGCTTTCTCCATTTTCAGAGTTTATTATTTGTTTTTTTTCTGGACGATAAGACTTGGACCCTGCGCCTTTTACTTTTAGTACCCCCCACCTTCAGGGCCCAGCTAGAGATGACCCTTAAATGTTGCTGTTTGAACCCCATGGTGTTTCTATTATTTTTCTTTTATATTTTCATGTAAATAAATCATAATAAAAATTGAAATAATTGTTTTTAATAATTCTTTTTTTCTACCATTACATCATATTGTCTAGAAAATTAAATAAAAATAAAAAAAGTCATTTTATTTTTGTTGGCTATTTTTTGCATATTTTTCCATTTAATTGATGTTTTTAATATTTTCAATGCATGCATATCATTAGAAAATTCATAAAAAATAGTAGATTTAGTCAAATAATTCCGTTCTTTTTTCTGTAGACTCGTGATTCAGTGTAGAATTTTATAGTATAAAAATATTAGCTCAATCATGCATTTTCATTTTAATTGCATTTTTTCACTGTTATTGATGTTGAATAAATTGGTCTGTGGATATGTCTGTGTTGCTGATTTTAGTTCTTTCATCTGGTATTGAATTTTGTTCTGATTTTTTCAGTATGCTGTCATAGAGCCATGTAGGTCTCCCAGTAGATTTTATTAGATTTTCATAGGCTATTCTGATAGGTTTTGTCTGAGCCTGAGATAGGAGAAGTCTTGATGACTTCTGACTTTGAAGTTCAACTGTGGTTGAACTTCAGAGATAGTCTCCTGTGGTTTGTTGGCCTGTGGGTTCTTCTTGAAGGTGGGAGCTGATGGAGGTCCTGCTGGAGCTTGCAGAGATGCAGTGGATTGAGGCTTAGTCTAGGAGCTTGTTGTCTGTTTGTGAGGTTCGAGATCCTGAAGTTTGAAGGGAGTTTATGGTACTTTCCTGAGGAAGGCACTATGAATGACTTTCATTCTTTCTTCTCACCTCTTTCGTAAGTATCCAATGATGTCGGAGCCGACTTGTGAGTTTAATCCCTCCTGAGGAGGAATGTAAACTGATCACATGTTGTTGAGCCACATGGGATACGATTCCTAAGTGGAAGCCTCCTAGTACTTTCCTGAGGAAGGTCCTATGGGTCTATTCACTTAGTTCCACTAGTTTACCCAGGTATTTCTCAAGTATCCAATGATGTCGGAGCCGACTTGTGAGTTTAATCCCTCCTGAGGAGGAATGTAAACTGATCACATGTTGTTGAGCCACATGGGATACGATTCCTAAGTGGAAGCCTCCTAGTACTTTCCTGAGGAAGGTCCTATGAGTCTGTTCACTTATTTCCACTAGTTTATCTAGGTTTTCTTAAGTATCTAGTGATGTTGGAGCCGACTTGTGAGTTTAATTTCTCCTGAGGAGGAATGTAAACTGATCACAGTTGTTGAGCCACGTAGGATGCGATTCCTAAGTGTCAGCCTCCTAGTACTTTCCTGAGGAAGGTCCTATGAGTCTGCTCACTTAGTTCCCCTAGTGCATATAGGTTTCTCAAGTATCCAGTGACGCCGGAGCCTTCATGTGAGTTTAATCTCTCCTGAGGAGGGATGTAAACTGATCACAGTTGTCGAGCCGCATAGGATATGACTCCTGAGTAGTAACCTCCTGGTACTTTCCTGAGGAAGGCACTATGGGCTTGTCTGCTTAGCTCCCCCTTTCTCTGGTAAGCTTGTTCTAAAGCTTGGAGAATGGGATTGATTCCTCTTGCCTAAGGTTTTGATTAGAGTTGTTGCTTAGATCTTTGCTTAGGGCTTTGTATAGAGTTCTGTTAAAGATTTATTAGGAGTTGTTTCAGGTTTGTTAGAAGCCCTGCTCAGGGTTAGTCTCTTTGTATTGTTTGACTTGTATGATGGTATGTTGCATTAGACTTAGGTATTCATCCAGATAATTCTGAGTAGGTGCATCTTAGAAGTAGACTTTGTGTGCATAAGAAGTTGAGGTGGTCCTCCTTCTGCTTGTTTGTTATTGCGTGGCTTTGCTTGTTGGTATTTGGTAGAGCTGAGCTCCCTTGCCTTTGTGGTTTGCGGCCTTCGCGCCTTGTTTGTTTAGTTATTGCATTCATGCATATTTTCAGTATTCCTTTACTTTGCAGTTTCTTGTTTGTGGTTTAGTCCTGTTGCCATGATCCCTTAGGAGCTCTGACTTCTCCGCTGCGGAGTTGTTATGATAGACCTTAGGATGGTCAACCAGGTGTGACAGCAATAAGTAGATTCCCTGTTTCTCAGCTATAGTTCTAGGGTTTCCCTTTCCTTTCTGTAGGAGCTTTTGAGTAGCTTGACCCGTAGTTAGCCGAACTACAGCTGCTCTGATTCTTCGTTCCAGACGAAGATATGTAGGCATAGGATGCGATATCCTAGCGAGCACACTAACGACTAACCTTTGTTCTCTCGCGGCTGTGCGATCGAGACTTTCCCGCTAACGACTAATTGTTACTCCTTTTCTCTAGCCCGAGTGCACTTGAGACCAGATCGTAGTTGTAGGTTCCCGAGCCTTAGAGACCAGTTTTTTTTCTCACTGCTGTGTGAGAGTCCCTGTTTACCCGTAGTTAGCCGAACTACGTTTGCTCTGATCTTTCATTCCAGATGGAAGTACGTAGGCACAGGACGCGATGTCCTGGCGAGCAACCTTTTTCCCCGTTTAGTCGTAGGCAGTCGAACTACGTTGACTCTGACTTTCCCATTGCACGAGGGAATACGTAGGCCCAGAACACCGTATGTTCTGTCGAGTCCTGTCCTTTTCTTTTCTTTTCAGACCAGCCAGTAGCGTAGATAGATAACACACCCTTTTACCTATAAACACCAAGCGTGGATCCCATCGAGTACGATGGACGTGAGGGGTGCTAATACCTTCCCCTTGCGTAACCGACTCCCGAATCCAGGTTTTGGTTGCAATGACCATACCTTTTCCCGTCTTTGCGAGGTTTACTTCGAGCGTTTCCTTTCCCGCTCTGAGGGATAAATGACGCACGGTGGCGACTCTCCTGTCAAGCCGGCGCCGATTTTCGCAGTAGCGACAATAAGAAAAGGGTTAATTAGGATTGTAAGGGGTGATTAATGGTGTGTGTGTTTAGTGAGTGTGGTGGGTGATTATAGGGATCAAAATACAACTGCAGAAATGAAATGCAAGAACCCTAGCCCCTAAATCTCCCCCCACCCAATCATTCGATTTTACTGATCTCACTCTCGCTGGCTTCTTCTTCTCAGTCCCACTTCTCTATTCCCTTATTTCTTCTTCGATCCTCCTTTCCATTTTCTTTTTCTCCCAAATCTAATCTGAAAGAAAACAAACAAAACATAAATCAAGCATATATCAAGAACAAAGCACAAAAAAGCTCACGGTGTGGAAAGTTCGTGTGAGATCCCGGTGAATGGAGGCGGATATGCGGGTTTCGACAGTGGATTCGCAATTCCCGACGCCGGCGACCTCCAGATGGCTTTGCGGCAGAGCTTGTATCAAGATAAGCTCTTATTTTTCCTCCTTTTTCGGTATGAGGTTTTTTTTTAATGAGTTTCTGATGGGGTTCGATTGTGTACTCTGTCCTCTTATGAATCTTTAATCTTCTTCTTTTATAGACCTTAAAGGTGATTTGATTCCGTTTTGGTCATGATTTCGTAATGAAGGCATTGATGGTAGTTGGGCTGTGTGATAAAGAAAATTCTGTTTCCGTACCGACAGGTCCTGACTTCTTTCCTTTTCTAATTTGGCAGGCTTATGGATGCTTTTGGGAAACAATTAAGCTGTTGTGGGCGCAACTTCGGGAAGTAAATATCGTTTCTGTTTTGGTCAAAACATGTCTAAACATGTTTGTTCACAATCTGATTTCGCTTGGATGCTTGACGTGAGTTAAGGTGATGTCGGGTTTACAAGTTGTGGCTCCATCAAATTTAAAAACTGTAGGTAAGGATATTTCACTCATGCTTTGAACAATGCTTTGAATTGTTGTTGGTGTTGAATTATACATGTTCTCGCCGACTTGCACTTTCTAACGCTTTCTCTTGGTTTATTTTATGTGCTTGTTGCAACTTTGGGGCATGGTGAACCGTATGACAAGGAAAAGATTTGGCGATTCTCCACACGCAAAGCTTTGACAAAAACGTGTCGTCCTGCTTTTGATGCGGATTGGCGTGATGGAGCAGCTCCGATGTCGTGGGAGGTTGAAATGGAGTGACTCCGAGAAAGTTTCTTGACAGATCTTTGAAGGCTTCGGCGTAAACGGTGACTCGATGATGTCGGCAATTTCTCGAAGATAAGTCTTAGCTCCTTTACTCTTTTGGATATTTTTGCAATACATATGATATTATGACGTATTCTTTGTGTGTGAAAATTCTTCAATGATATTCCCCCTGTGATGTGTGGGTACTGGGATACTTTGACTGTGTATGTTGTGGTAACAACCATTTTGTTTTTTGGTTTATGACATTGAAACGAAATCGTATGCCTCGTTAGCTGCCTATCCACTCTTGCATGATGGTTATGTATTATAGTGTGTATGTATGTGTGAGTATGTGAATTTCTTATCTTGACTTCTCCTTTTGAGACAGGCATGTTCATGAGTTTGAATGTTACAACCTGGAGTGTAATCAACGCGGAAGGGACCCTTTACCGAATTGCCAACGGGAGAAGCCCTTGAATTTAGAACATTATAAAACAAACATCAGTTGCAGAGGCATGGGCTGCAGCTGCAAGGAGCCCAATATGCATACTATCGCTTGAAAGAACTGATGACAACATAACAGATTAATGGGAGGTAACTGACTGACTTGATTTGTAGAGAGCTCTATCATTGTCAATGTTGAGGGTACACTTGATGATGTTATTTAATTGTGCAGGTTACGAGTTGGCCGCGGTAGGACTTAATGAGCTAACCGTTCAAAGCTTTATGCACCAAAGCTTGATCTTTCTTCTCTATTGTTCTTGTTTTGTCTTTTTCAAGAAAAGACTCAAGTTCAGAGGCTGCCGGCTTGAGAATTCATGCTATATCAATAAGGGGCGTTTAACAATCTTCGCTTCTGCTTCCACACTTTTGGCCGCTATACATTTAACGAATAGGTAAGCTATCTTTAGAGCTGATACTTCTATCTTCGGTTACTGAATAAAACTGTCACTTCGAGAATATTATATGCCAATACCACGGTTATTGGTGTGTTAGATAAACCATTTACGTATTGCCCAAAATGGTTATTTCCAAACTTCTTCTAATATGATGCTACCACTGTTATGCAGGTCGAAACCGAACGGAAAAATTGGACGGGTCAGAGCCTGCAGGGTTACCCGGAAATAACCGTAGCTAGAGTTGATCGTGATGGTGACGATGGTGACGTACGTTGAATACGCCATGTAGAGAAGTGCAAGGTCTTTGCTACGGCGGATACTCGGGTTGTTGCTCATGACGGCGAGGCAAATGTGGCCGGCCAGCTTATTCCCCTCAAGCAGTTTGGAGGCGTACTTGATCTGCCCCAAAATTCCTGTTGGTAAATCACTGTAACTTGAACGTTTTCTGCTTTATACTGTTGTTTGCTCATTATGTGATACAACGACCACGCGTGCTGCAGTTTTTGATCTAACAGGTTCTCATTGACTTTGCAGGTGGGATATTCCTTCTCTACTGGTGGTATTAATAAGGTATTGAGGAATAAAAACCGGCCAAGATGAGGAATTAACTTGAGACACTCCATAACCAATGTCACGTTGCCATTCTTATCTCGAAGCTGATGTGATGAATCTCTTGATCGTGACGAAGGGTCTGTGGCGGCGCTCAGATGACTGTAGTCTACCTTGGCGAGCTGTTTGATGTAATTGTCCATATGTACCCATCATTGGGGTGTATGTCTTGAATAAATGATGGTTGTATATGCCGAGTGATGATTGATAGTAGCAGTCCTTCTTTAAGCGAGTTGTTTTTTTAGCTTACTTTGTAATTCTTTTGGCAACAATTTGTACCAGCAGTGATCATTGCGAATGAAAACATCCTAGTGGCTTACTGGTACCTTGGTATTAATTATTTAAACTCTTGTAACAAAAATTCAATAGCTGAGTTTCTCAAACGGTTTGTAATTCATGCATATTGTTTTATGATCTTACGGTTGAATAGGAAAATCATAAATCAGGTTGAATCAGGTTATGCGCCCCCGTCAATCGCAAATGTTGAAATATAAACACGCTTGAATGAGTCTTCTAATCTCAACTCGGACCCTTATAAATAACATGGATAGGCTTGAATAATTGCATAAGAATCCCCTTGTTCTTATAACTTGGATTGTTAACTTGAGTTCATGTCTTTGAATTTATAATAAATCCTCTTATAGACTTGAGGTTGACTTAAGAATGCGGACTTCTAATTCACATCTTCTTGAGTCCATAAATTATACGATACCAAAATACGAGCGGGGCCTCGAACTCCTTATCAGCGAATTCGGGATTTAAGACCTTGGACTGCTTCCTTCCGAACATATTTCAATATTGCTTATCTTCGAAATTATGCACCTGCACAAACTGGTTAGCCGTAAAACATAAATATTAAAAATAAAGCCAATTAATAATAGACAACACGCAAAAGGAGGTGGTATCTTGTGGTCAAATATTAGGGTGCAACAGATGCCCCTATTTAAGTTACTTCTATCCGGAGATATGGAGATTGGAATCTCCGTCTCGACGAGATAGGAGGGACTTAGATACAAACATTGCACGAATTTTTGCCCTTAAGAAGCCACCAAATGTATATGATATGCAATGGTATGAGAATGCTAGACAGGGCTCCTGTGGGGAAATAATGCCACAGGGGAATAACTGGACATGGCACCCAAAGAACAGACTCAACGACTCGAGACTCCACGAGAAGAGACAACGATCAGCATTATGGATTCCCCACAATGAAGATAAGATAATAATGCCACCAGGAGTACAGTAGCTTGGACGGTGAAACAAAATCTTGAAGGTGAAGGGTAGTCCATTACCAATGTGTGACGGCCTAAACAAAGGATATCCGGTTGAAGCAAAGAAATGTATGTTACCGACTATCACACATATGATAGCCTAAACCAATGTATACGACCAAAAGACGATATACTACCTACTATCAAACATATGATAGCCTAATAAGAGGTAGTAACCTAAAAGAAGAGATCACCTACTACCAAACATATGGCAGCCTAAACCAAGGTGTCCGTCCAAAAGAAAGGTGTATTACCTACTATCAAATGTATGATAGCCCAAGAAAATGTAATAAACAAAAGGAGGGATCACCTACTACCAAACATATGGCAGTCTAAGAAAAGGTTAACACAAAAGGAAAGATGACCTACTACCAATCTTGGCAGCCTAAGAAAAGGTATCTGTCAAAACAAGGTGTATTACCTACTATCAAACATATGATAGCCTAGGAAAAGGTGAAACCAAAGGAAAGATGACCTACTACCAACCTTGGCAGCCTAAGAAAAGGTGTCTGACAAAAAGAGGTGTATTATCTACCATCAAACATATGACAGCCTAAGCACAGGTAATAACCCAAAGGAGGAAAGATTACCTACTACCAAACGTATGGCAGCCTAAGGAAAGGTATCTGACTAAAAGACGGTATATTACCTACTATCAAATGTATGATAGCCTAAGCCAAGGTAATAAACAAAAGGAGAGATCACCTACTACCAAACATATGGTAGCCTAAGAAAAGGCGTCTAACCAAAAGTCAAAATATATTAGAGATCGTAAAGCTTCGACGGGGATCTTCAAAAGATGTAGGCCGGTTGATTAGCAAAATAGGTCTTCTCAAATAAAGAGAGGCTAATTGTAATAAACTTCATCGAACTTCTCGGAAGAGATGCCCTTGATGGAGTAAAAGCTTGTGTGATAGACTCGTTGGGGAATGCATTCCTGAGGAGTATCTTTGTGGTAGCTGTAAAATATGTATCCTTGTAAGTTCTCAAACAAAGAGAAATATTTGTAATGTCTTCGATGCATTTCTCCGACAGATTTCTGGGGGAATGCCTTTTGATGACTTGATAATCTTGATAAATCCACTGGGGATGGACAAATTGTCTTGAGGAGACTGCTATTTGTCGTTTTGGACAAGATCCTGATCAAAACGAGTTGCTCAAAATAAAGAGGATGTTGCAGTCCAGATATAAATTATTGAGAAGCTTCTGATAACACTGTTGGAGAAATATTTGTCTTCAATAGTTATCTTCATAAAAACCCTTCTTGGGGAGTTGAGTGCGAAATATACGCACACTTAATCCACAGCCAAAAGTTGGAGATGTCCACAATGTGATTGTCAAGGATCGAAGTTCAATTCAGGGAATAACTGAAGAGAAACTGTCAAGCAAGACCCAACCATCGAGGTGTGAACTCAAATGGGATTTAACTAAAGCAACCGTCTTCCACAAGGATCGAACTCTGTGGGGGAAATAGAAGCATTGCACTTTTTCTGCCTAGGGCTGACAACTCTATTTGGGGGGATAAGACAAAACCCAGTCACTCGGGGATAACCACGACCAAAGTGACGAAACAAACAAACACAAAGATGCAAAATGCATATGCCATGCTATCTATCTATATGTTATGCGTATGATAACCAAAATGGAGACGAAAACCCATCCCAGGTGGAGGGCATTCAAACCAAATCTTCACAGATCAAACGTTGCCTGGAGAACTTCCACGGATGGAATAGATATCCACTTCATATGGGGAAAACTAGGTTAACAAAGCTGTTGAAAATGTTGGAGTCAAAACTTCGACCGGGGATGAAATAGACATCCGCTTTGCTGGAGAGGTGAAGCTGATCAGCTCACTGGAAATTCTTAGGTCACTGACTGGATATTTCTTATGTTGAGGATATTCGTTACAAAATTGTCACAAACACATTTGATTCTCGAGTGCCCCAAGCCACACGGTTCGTGAGAAAAGTCGTCTCAGGAGGATTTTACAGAAAACACGGCATCCAAATGCCCCACGGTTTTCAAACTCTTGGAGAGATTCGCAGAAGCTCGACGTAACTGCCCCTGATTAACGGTATAACTGAGTCTTCAAACTTGTGTTATAGATAAAGTCAAACTTGTATGGATTAAACCTCTCGGAAAATAACTTGCCCCAGATCATCAAAGTCTCCAAATTTAATCGGTGACGTCTTCACATAATATTTCTAAGATATTAAGCATAATTAGCGAGTCAGAAATGTCAATTCTGAAATTGTTAATGCAACACATATGTTTGTCTTGAAGTTTTGAAAATAGATATCGCGATAACTTGTGACAAAATCACTAGTTAGGACATTAATTTAAATTTATAATGCCAACGTGAAATTGAGCATAGCCCAAAGAAGTCAGGAAACATTATCTCATCGAGTATGCTTTCGGACTAAACCTTACTTCAATTAGGACTTTATGGGTTATATTTATGGGTTTAGTTTATGACTTGTAAAACAAAGGATAAGGGTCAAAGTATCTTGGTGCCCACCCAAATTTTTTGAGAGATGTTCATTTTATGATGCCCTGCCCCAGGTTAAAAACGAGGTTTTGATTGGGAGAGAAAAAAATAGATTTTTTCTCAAGGCTTCAAAGAAAGGTTGACTATTTCTGGTGTTTTAGGAGGTCTGAAACAAGAATGTCTTACATCATTAGTAGGGTTTTTTTTTATATTCAAAAGCATACAACGAGAGATCCTGCGTTTTAATTCATCATCCTCCTTTCAATTATTCACCAAAGTGAGAGAATTGGGTATAGTCAGCATTATAAATTGTGAGAAATGTTTTACGAGTGAAATGAATGGATTTCTTCAAGACAAACATTTTATTGCATTAATTATTCAAAATAAAAAAACTAGACAAGCCAAACATGCTTTTAATCAAAGAAATGAAATACGCATAAGAAAACACCCTGATGAGCTCTTCGTAGGATTTTATTCAGTCTTTGTATAGGATGGAGAAGCTTGCAGGATCGTCTGCTATGTCGCCTTCGGATCCATTTTCAGGCACTATATTGATATGAGATTCCCGAATAACCCTGGATCATGTTCGCGGAGGACGAACCATGCTGAGGTGGCGGATTACCTTGCACATAAGGAACAGAACCCTTAAAGGATAAAATTCCGTCCTTAACCAACCTTTGAACGTCTGCCTTCAAACCATAATAGTTCTCAGTATCGTAGCCTGGAGCACCTTGATGGTATAGGCAAAATTTGTCAGCTTTGTACCAATTCAGGAGTTTCTTGGGTACCTTAGGTGGAGCTCTCGTCTGGATGTGACCCTTTTGAATCAAAGATGGGAACAAGTTGGCATATGTCATCGGGATGGGATCAAAGTCTAATCTTTTGTGTACCCGACTCTGATCGTTGAATGGTTGATTTTGCTGATCTTGTTGATGTTGTGGCTGATGAACCGCAACAACCTGATGTGATGGAGGATATCCTCTCTTGGATCGCCCCTGCTGCACAACACTTGTCTCATGTTCTCTCTTTTTCACAAAACCACTCCCATACTTCTTAGCATTATTGGGAGCACTCCCTTCCTTGACTAATCTTCCTTCACGAACCCCCTCTTCCAAGCGCATGCCCATGTTCACCATCTCAGTGAAGTCACTGGGTGCACTCGCTACCATTTTCTCATAAAAGAACGGCCCTAGAGTCTTCAGAAAAATCTTGGTCATTTATTTTTCCTCCAATGGTGGTACAACTTGGGCGGCTAACACGCGCCAACGTTGAGCATATTCCTTGAAATTCTCTTTGCCTTTCTGAGCCATGGCTCTCAACTGATCACGGTCCGGAGCCATGTCTACATTGTACTTATACTGCTTGACGAATGCTCCACCTAGATCATTGAAGGTTCAAATCTTTGCATTATCTAATCCCATATACCACCTGAGCGCAGCGCCTGTTAGACTGTCTTAGAAGTAATGAATGAGCAATTGGTCGTTGTCAGTTTGGGCAGACATCTTTCTGGCATACATGATGAGGTGACTCTGAGGACAAGTGTTTCCTTTATACTTCTCAAAATCAGGAACCTTGAATTTCGGCGGAACTTTGACATTCGGAACCAAACATAAGTCGGAAGCACTTTTCCTAAACAAATCCTTCCCACGAAGGGCTTTTAATTCTTTCTGCATCTCAGAAAATTGACCTTGAAATCCATCCATTCTCTCTTCCAAACCCACAGTCTCGCTGGGTACCCTATGGAAAATTGGTTCGTTTAGGACATATGGAGTAGTATTCACACGCAGAGGTGCACTAGTCATGACAGCAGTGATTGCAGGAATAGCTTGAACGGTGGTCACGACAGGGACCTCGGGAACAGGTGGACGATAACTGGCCGGAGTAAAATAAGGAGGCATCCCCCATGGGAAACCTGGCGGCATGTTGTAGGTCACTATAGCAATGGTAGACACCACTGGGATTGGTGTTGGTACTACTTCGGAGATAACGGTCCCTTGAACTTCTTGATTGTTGAGTGCAGACTGGTTGGATAGAGCTTCAACTAAATCATTCAACCTCTCCAAATTTTCTTTCAGAGTTGCGACTTCATCACGGAGTACTCTATTCTCTTGTTCAAGTTGGTCCATCTTTTGGCGTTGACTAGCTCGAGTGTTGTATCGGTGATTCAGTTTGAGATCTGTGGAGACGAAGCAAGAGTGAGACCCCACCGAAGTGCAAAGGAAACTATGCTGATGCAAAAATGCAAAATGCAAATGCAAAAATGCAAAACGAAAGGTTTCATGGAACTCAAGTATTTATAAACGTTATAGAATTACCAAGTAAAATTATTTATTATTTTTCGATATTGGATTACAAGTGAATATTCTTATAAGAGTCCCAACATCATAGCTAAATAAAAGCTAAATAAAATCCTAAGGAAGTCCTTCATCGTGCTTGTTGGTTTGTTCCTCCACTTGGATCTTCTTGAAAAATAAGTGGTCCATAATCATCTTCTAAGGAGTAATGTGATAGAGGAAAATAAATCCTCTATCCCCTGTTGGAAATAAAGAGGGAAGCCTTTGCTTACTTGGATCTTCAATAAAAGTACTTTGAACTTCTATGGAAATCTCTTGTATTCCTTTTCAAGTTTGCTTGATTCTTCGATTGGCGCCCTTAATTTCCTTGGGTCACCCAAGTTAGGACTCTTAAAAGAATATTTCAAAATATTTTCTTTTGTAATCCTATTGGTTTCTATAATGTTTATAAATAAAACTGAATTTCATGAAACCGATGCAGTATGATGCCATATGAATGCAGCAAACACAAGTAAGCACATAAGGGCACAAAGATAAACAACAAAGGGGGACCCTAGGTTTGCAACGAGCATGGAGCTAAAGGTGTACCCATTCCCAAAGGTTATGGACTAAAGGTTGATTGCACCTTGTTGCACCCCAAAATTTGACCAACATTTATTCATTCATGGAATGTTTGAAAGTTGATACCTTCATCAGAAAGTTCAAGAGATCCTCAGAGGAATTGGTTGAAACCAAAGTTGTGTGTCTCATAACTTGAGAGTTGTGGGTGTTTCTCAGATGATTCTGAGACTTTGAGAAAGAACTAGATGTTTTTAGAAAGCCTATGAGATGTCTTGATAGCCATCATGAAGCCCAGAGAGGTCATTGTGTAAGAGTTCAGAAGATTCAACCATGAATGGTAGAATTAGGGTTTTGACTGGGTCAACCCTAGGTCAACTGATGATTTGGAGAAGGTTGAGACTTAATCCAAGGGCCATGAGATCATGGAATGATGCATAGAGATTATATAAAGATGATTCCTAGACCAACTCATCATGATTGAAGAGTTTGAGAAGTTTTGAGTTAGGGTTTCTGAGGATTGTCAGTGGAAAAACCCTAATTTGATCCCTATCTTCCAGGCAGCTTTAGCACTAGATGTGATTGAGATCTCATCTTCCCCACAACATGAATGTTGTAGAGCTTGTTCTTAGCTTTAATTTGAGTGGTAGAAGTCCTTGATAGGATTTGCAAAGCTCAAGTTATGGTTTTGACAAATTACAGGTCAGTTGATGTGTGTGAATCTGGGTCCTTGAAAGTCACCCAACTTCCAGACAACTTTTGCCCTAGAAGGTTGATTCCTATGGTTTCTTGGTCAACATGAATGTTGAAGAGGATCTTCTTAGCTTTAATTTGAGTGGTAGAAGTCCTTGATTGGATTTGTGGAACTCAACTTATGGTTTGAAAAAGGCAAGGGTATTTTGGTCATTTGTCAGTTATAGGTCATTTTAACCAATGCCTAAAACTCCTATTTCCAAGCCTCAAATGGAAAAACTCAAAACATGAAAGTTGCTCAAAATGTGATTTTAAGTCTAGAAAGAAGGTCACAAATTGTTGAAAAAGCTCATAGCACAAGATTCCATGATTGGTCAAAAATGAACTAAAAATGACTTATAACTTTGAAAAGTTGAAATGGAAAAGTGTTTTGGAAGATCCACAAATCCAAAATAGGTCATCCAATATATCATTTTGATTGGAAAAAACATTTTGAGAAGATTGGTTTAAGTAGAATTTTCATTTGAGGCTTAAAAGATGAGGTTCCTTTGGAAATTTGTTACTTAAGAAAGAAGGCAATGTTGGAAAACTTAACATAAGGCAATTACAAGGCATGTGAGCTTCCTTACCATTTCATATTATCATGTGGTGAGATTTTAAAAGGTGTGTAAGTTGGTTAGAGGTGATATATCATGAGATAACCAATATGGCATAACATGAGATTTTAAAGAAACTTCCATCACATTCTAGATGATTCTAGAAACATCCATCAATTGTTATATAAGGAATGCATCAAGGAGTGTTAGAGGTTGGTGAAAGTTGGAATCAAGTCAGAGGAGAAAGAAGGAGAGATAGCCATTGAAGCCATTTCTTCAAGTTGAAGCAATCCAAGATACCTTCTACTACAAGCCACTTCCTCCCACACAAGTGCAAACAGAAGGTTCTTCACCATTGTAGGAGCATCTTGGACCAATTTCAAGCCTTGCAAGCATCCCCACGAGCCTCCTCCATCATTGCTTGACAGGTTTCTTCTTCACCCTATATCTCTTAAATTATTGCAGTTTAGTTAGTTTCATAGTCATAGAGTTGATGTACTAGGCTAGAGGATCCATCCCTGAGAGTTGCAGCTTGTTCCATGGCAATCCATAACAGAACCAGAAAACTTTGATTTTCAAGAACTATTAGTTTAGGGCATTTCAATCATCAAGAAGTAGTGTATAATGACCAGGGTAGCGTGTAGTGTATCTGTAAATCATTAGGTTGAAGTTTGGTGAAGTTTGATAGCAGTTGGATATGGTGGTGCCATGGTGTTGGTGCTTTCGGTTAGAGCAATCTAGGAAGAATTAAGGAAAAGTGAACGTAGGGTTGTGTAGGGCTTGAGACGTAGATGAGTTTTCATGTTGGAGTCGTGTGGAGCCGTGGCCTGTGGAGGGAGATGGAGGAGCTGGAAGATGAGTGCGTGGGATTAGGGTTTCTGAAAACCCTAGGGCGTTTGGAGAAGACGAGCGGATGGCCGTTGGATCAAGTTTCAGGGATTGACTCATTCTCCCCATCGTGTGGCTGTGAGCGCGTCTGAGAATTGGAGGGAGATTCAAACTAATGAAACGCAGCCGTTTCATTAAAGGGGCGTTCTGGGCCCAGAATTCTATCCCCACCCCCCTTATTTGCTGGCCCAACCAATATAACTAGCGCGTATTTCTTAATGCACCCCCTCCCTTTATTTCATTTTATTTCTTTTTAATTTTCTTTTAATATTTTCTGTTTTTGAATAATTCATTAAAAAATGATAGAAAATGATTTTTAATTCCTTCTTTTTTCTATGAGTAGATTAAAATGAGTAGAAAATTATAAAAATAAAATTGAGATTTTATTTTTATGTTTGATATTTTTATTAGATTTTCCAATTAAATAGCTTTTTAATTGTTTCATTTTGGTATTTGATTTTGTAGGAATTATTTTAGTACTTTCCATTAATCCTTTTTACCCATTCTTTTTGGTGCAATTAGATGATTAGTCATACTTCCCCATAGGATTTTTTCTAGATTTTTTAGAATTGATCTTGATTAGTTTAATTAGGGTTGACTTAGGATAGTCTAATTAGGGTTTAGAATTGTGCATAGGTGATGAGCATTTTCTTGGATTGAGTTGTATCTTGATTTTTAGGTAGAAACCTTTGTAGATGTTATGAGAAGATGTTGAGGACCCTTATGAATAATTGTTAGATTTTTCCCCCTTGGTTTAATATTTTTAGGTTATCTGAAGATTGCCTGGTGATTTGGGCCTGTTCAGTGGGTTATCTGTTCATCTGTGGGGTTCATTCTGAGGAATTTGCTGAAGGGCTTGTGTTGCCTTGAAGACCATGATGGGGAGCATCATGAAGAGAAGCTTGTAGATCAAGATGCAGAGACCCAGAGCTTGGCTGATGCCTTGTCTGTGAGGTTTGAGAGCCTGAAGTTTGAAGGAGGTTCATGGTACTTTCCTGAGGAAGGCACTATGAATGACTTTCATCCTTTCTTCTCACCTCTTTCTTAAGTATCCAATGATGTTGGAGCCAACTTGTGAGTTTAATTTCTCCCGAGGAGGAATGTAAACTGATCACTTGTTGTTGAGCCACATGGGATACAACTCCTAAGTGGAAGCCTCCTAGTACTTTCCTGAGGAAGGTCCTATGAGTCTATTCACTTAGTTCCACTAGTTGATCTAGGATTTCTTAAGTATCCAATGATGTTGGAGCCAACTTGTGAGTTTAATTTCTCCTGAGGAGGAATGTAAACTGATCACTTGTTGTTGAGCCACATGGGATACAACTCCTAAGTGGAAGCCTCCTAGTACTTTCCTGAGGAAGGTCCTATGAGTCTATTCACTTAGTTCCACTAGCTTAAATAGGATTTTTAAATATCCAGTGATGTTGGAGCCTGCTTGTGAGTTTAATCTCTCCTGAGGAGGGATGTAAACTGATCACAGTGGTTGAGCCACATAGGGTATGATTCCTGAGTATACACCTCCTAGTGTTCTCCTGAGGAAGACACTATGAGCTTGCTTGCTTGGCTCCCTTTCTTTGGTAAGCTTATTCTGAAGCTTGAAGACTGGGAATGATTTCTCCTGCCTAGGGTTCTGCTTGAGAGTTTTGCTTAGGTTTGTTTAGATCCTGTGATTAGGATTATGGTTAAAGAATAGATGATTCTTTCTCATGTGTTTTGTTTGCCTGATGGTACTTCATTTCCTTTATCTGTATGATTGCAGTTTACTGTTTTGCTTGATGGCATGTTGATTATTTTCAGTATGATTACTGTTATTTCATGACTGGCTTGAGGTTGAGATGAGCTTGTGGAGGCTGAAGCCCCACACACATTTCCTCCCTCACTTGCATTGCATGCATTTTACTGTTTAAACTGATGTTTTTGTCTGTACTCTGTGTATCATTGACATGATCCCTTAGGACTCTCATTTCTTCTGATGGGGATTTGATGATAGACTTTTAGGTTGAAACCTATGCATGACAACATCTAGGAGTTCCCTGTTCAAACCTCAACCATAGGATGAATCCATGGCATGATAACAGTAGGACTTGATAGTCTCCCTCCTAGTTGAGCCATATTTTCTGTAGTCTCCCGAACTACGTTTGCTCTGATCTTTCATACCAGATGAAAGTACGTAGGCATAGGATGCGATGTCCTAGCGAGCAACCTTCCCCATCTTCCTCCCTGTAGTTAGCCGAACTACGTTGACTCTGATTTCTCATTCTCTGATGAGGATACGTAGGCATAAAGTGCGACGCTTTGCCGAGTCATTTTTCTTTTCTTTTTCAGCCAGCCTTGATAGGTAGATAGATTATAACCAACCCGTCCAAGTAAACAAACAAGCGTGGATCCCATCGAGTACGATGGACGTGAGGGGTGCTAATACCTTCCCCTTGCGTAACCGACTCCCGAATCCAGGTTTTGGTTGCGATGACCATACCTTTTCCCCGTCTTTGCGAGGTTTACTTCGAGCGTTTCCTTTCCCGCTCTGAGGGATAAATAACGCACGGTGGCGACTCTTCTGTTTTGCCGGCACCTTATTTTCGCGCAAGCGACAGCTGGCGACTCTGCTGGGGACGCAAGCATCTAGGGACTTTTCCCATCCCTTATGCTGGGACCGTTTCCCATCCCCTACGCGAGTCAATCCTATCGTTTGTGTGTTTGCTTGTTGGGTTGCGTTTGTTTATCGCATCTTTGCTTCTCGCGCTTTACTTCCTGCATTTTATTTCCCGCATTTTATTTCCAGTTTGATATGATTATCTGTGCTGCTGTGGGAGAGGGATGTTACTGTGAGTGAAAAGCCGGACCTGGGCTTTGAGTACACACCTAGATATAGTTGTGGAGAAGTAGTAGACGAACCTGTCTGTTGAACAGGCACAGTTCCCTACGAAAATCTGCGCTCAGACGAGATTCTTGCAGAGGTGCTCCTTTCCGGTCCTGAGGATCTGAGGGGAGTCCAGACGTGAGGATTGTCGACTCTGGGGACCGATCATTTGGAAGTCAGCTAAGAGAGGCCTCTTCATGACTTGACGATGCCACTCCTTCTGGGAATCGTATTGTCACTCGTGAAAGTCTGTGACGCTGACGACCGCATAGGATGCCGTACCTTTGTCCGTGGATTAGGTCCATCATACCTGTGAGTGGGGTTGGGATATTGCAGGAAACTTTGACCTCCAGACCACCTGGTTTTCTTGACAGCGAATCAGTTATGTTGGGTTCTCAGTTGCAGATATGTTCTTGATAGAGCAAGGGTTTGATCAGAGGATCTTATCATCAGGTGTTTGTTTGTTCTTGATAGAGCAGGTTCCGATCAGAGTATCGTTATCAGAGGTTTGTTCTGGATGGAGCAGATTTTTGAATGAGGTCTGAAGATCTCATCAGCGGTTGTTATTTGTTCTGGATGAAGCAGATTTTTGAGTGAGGTCTGAGGATCTCGTCAGCAGTTGTTATTTTGTTCTTGATAGGGCAGGTTTTGAGTGAGGTTTGAAGATCTCAGCTGTGTATTTGTTCTTGAGAGGGCAGATTTGTGATTTGGGGTCTGAAGACTTCTCCAACAGATATTCCTTGATCTTGCATCCAGGGTTTTCATCATCAGGCCTTCGTTCTTGTCAGAGCAGAATTTTGATCTCGATCCTACCAGATGGTTATTCACAACAGATCAGATCAGTGGGTTTACACCGGGGTTTCCTTCTCAGCAGTGACTGTTGACATCGAATCTCCACAGCAGCCTTGGATATATTGTTGCATGCCTGCATTTTGCATTAGCTTGCATAATCATTCCATTAGCGTGTGTCTGTGAGGTTGCTGTCTCCATGATTGGGCCTAGATTCTTCCCCTTATTATTATCAGCAGATGCCAGGACCGGGGAAATCTCTCAAGCACACAGACACACGCATGCATTTGCATGAGGCATTCTTGCATGACATACATTCTGTTGCTTTTCCTAACCTTTAATCTTGACAGGTTTTTCAGGTACTCAGGTTCCGAGCTGCTTTCAGGATTGATCAAAGATTCATCCACCGTTACTCGACTCGCGCCAATCAAACGAGAATCATGGACCAAGTACAATCAGATGTTCAGGAGCTTCGTGAAAGGATGGATCGTTTTATGGAGTTGATGCAAGTAGTTGCAAACGGGCAAGAGCAACTTCGTACTTTGGTTCAACCTCTCATCTCCAGGGTTGACAGCAATGGAATTCTTCACGGCGGGGCCGTACCCACTCCTCCTCCTCAAGTGGATACTCCTCAGAACGTTGTTCCTGCTGCCGGGGGCAACGGTAGTGCTAACGGCAATCTTATGAATAATCTCGGACTTAACGCGGCGGGCGCCGTCAATGGTGGTTTGGGAGCCAATGTTAATGTTGGTGCAGGAAATATGGTGGTGCCTCAACCGTGGCTGGAGGACCATCAGGACGACATTTTCTCTCAGAGAGGTGTAGAGGCTGAGTTAACTGCTGAAGCTAGACTCAGGTTCAAGGCACTGGAAGATAAAATGAGAGATATAGAAAATCAGAACACATTGGGCGTTGACATGTCCAAACTTGGGCTGATTGCTGACTTTAAAGTACCTCACAAGTTTAAGGTGCCTATCTTTGAGAAGTATAGAGGCACTACTTGTCCCCGTGTTCATCTCCGATCGTATTACAGGAAGATGTCTGCTTACTCTGATGATGAGAAGTTGCTGATGCACTTCTTTCAGGATAGTCTTTCTGGCCCATCGCTTGAATGGTATATGGGTTTGGAACCCGCTGCTGTGCGAACGTGGAAAGATCTCGCTGAAGCATTTGTTCTCCACTATCAGTATAATAGCGACTTGGCTCCCAACCGAGTTCAGCTTCAGAATCTCTCGCAGCGTAGCAATGAAAGCTTCAAAGAGTACGCCCAGCGGTGGCGTGAATTGGCTGCTCGGGTTCAACCGCCGATGGTTGAGCGTGAGTTGGTACAGATGTTCGTGGCTACTCTTCCCGGAGTCTATTATGAGAAGTTGGTTAGTGGCATGTCCGGGACATTCTCGGCCCTCATCACTTTGGGCGAGCATGTTGAAAATGGTATAAAGATCGGCAAGATTCAAGGCGAATCATCCTCATCTGGAGGAGCCAGCAAGAAACCTTATACTGGCAAGCGTCGGGAGGGCGATGCCAGTGCTGTCTCTAATGCTAGGAGAAAGGGCAAGGGCCCTCAGTCTCAGATCGCTAGCATAAACATCCCAGCTGCTCCCCCTCAGCCGCAGCAGCAGCCTCAGCAACAGAATAATCCGGGATATAAGAAATATCAGCATCGGGGTCCCCTGGCAAACCGTCATTTGGAAACTCCTCCTATGTCGTATGCCCAGCTTCTGCAGACGTTGCTTCAGCTCCAACTGGTTCAGAAAAGGACGCTAGCTCCCTTGACAGGGGCACCACCACCCGGGTACGATGCTAATGCTACTTGTGAATTTCATTCTGGGGCACCTGGCCATACAATTGAAAACTGCAAAGCTTTTAAGCATAAGGTCCAGGACATGATTGACGCCAAGATAATAAATTTTTCTGACAACGTGCCCAACGTCACCAAGAATCCGATGCCTCATCATAGGGGGGGCGGAGTAAATGCTGTCATCACTGAAGAGAATTCAGACTTGCTGACTGATTTGAAAACGCCACTGAGTTTTGTTAAAGCTAAACTGCTGAAGAAAGGCTTCTTTCCCGGGTGTGGGGAATTTTGTATGGAATGTGCTGCACTTCCTGACGGGTGTGAGCAGTTGAGTGAAGGTATCCAGAGTCTGATGACCGAGGGTATTTTGCAGTTTAGTCGAAGCGTTGAGAATGCGTCGGGAGAAGTCGTGCTGAAGCAGGCGGACGAAGTTGCTACTATCACCATTCCTCGCCACCCTATCACCATTTCTGCACCTCGTCCTCCTACTATTACCATCACCAGGGCTGGACCAATCCCTTTCGAGAGTACCAATGCCGTGCCATGGCATTACGGCGCTGAAGTGTATTGTAATGGCCAGAAGGTAGAGATTGAGCCGCCCAGATCGACTGCGCAGAGTCTTGCTGAGGCCAGTGGTATCACCAGAAGTGGCAGAGTGTTCGCGCCGGCAGAGGGTGCGGCAGAGAAGGTAGTCAGGGCTGATGCTGCTGATAAGGGCAAAGGTAAAGCCGTTGAAGAGGTTCCTGCGGGGGCAGAAAAAGACTTGTTGGTTAAAGACGCAGAAGAGTTCATGCGACTGATCAGGAAAAGTGACTACAAGATTGTAGATCATCTTCACCAGACTCCGTCAAAGATCTCAATTCTCAACCTGTTGCTGTGTTCTGAAGCACACCGCAACGCATTGCTGAAAGTATTGAATGCTGCATACGTGCCGCAGGAGATATCCGTTAATCAACTTGAGGAAGTGGTAGCTCATGTCAACGCTGGTAATGGGCTGGGTTTTACAGATTTGGAGCTGACGCCCAAGGGAAGAGACCACAACCATGCCTTGCACATCTCGATAGAGTGCAGGGGCACGATTATGTCACATGTCCTAGTAGATACGGGCTCCTCGCTGAATGTGCTTCCGAAGAAAGCACTAATGAAGTTGGATACCCGGGGACTGCTGTGCACACCCAGTGATCTGGTCGTAAAGGCTTTTGACGGAACCAAACGCCACGTCTTTGGAGAATTGACCCTGCCGATTCAAGTCGGTCCAGAGACGTTTAATGCAGTGTTCTATATTATGGATATCATGCCCGCCTACAGTTGCCTCTTAGGTCGGCCGTGGATTCATTCCGCTGGTGCCGTAACGTCTACGTTGCATCAGAAACTTAAATATGCTGTTGGGGGCAGCATAGTGACAGTTTGCGGAGAGGAGGACATCATGGTAAGCCACCTGTCGTCCTTCAAGTATGTCGAAATGGATGGCGAGATCCATGAGACTCTTTGCCAGGCGTTTGAGACCGTCAAGGTGAAGGAGGTAGCTCCCATTGTTGCAGAGAAGCAGGAGGTGAACCTCTCTTCGTTTAAGGAAGCTAGAGCAGTTGTCGAAGCTGGTTCTACCCCAGGCTGGGGGCACGTCTTGGATATACCATTCAAACAGGATAAGTTTGGATTGGGATATTCTCCTGAAGCTGAAGCTTCAACTTCTTCTGGTAGCTCATCTCGTGGAAAGGGGCCGATCCTATTCACCAAAGGAGGAGTAATATTCGAAAGTGTCAACGCAGCGTCAGAGGACAGCGGGGACAGTGACTGTGATCTCGATGCCTGGATTCAACCGAGCAAGCCAGGCGAGCGCCTTCACAACTGGACCATCAAGGAGATTATCGAGCTGACAAGTGAAGAGTAATGATTTGCTTTTTACAATCTTTTGTACAACCCTATGTCCTGCCCGGGGCATAGTGGTTTTACTGTCAGGGCCTTGTTGGATTATGTGTATACATTTTATCAATAAATAAAAAGGCGTTTTCTTCGTAATCAAATATTGTGTTCTCTGTTATTCATATTTTATGTTTGTTTTGAAAAACAGCAAAATGGCAACGAGGTCCGTGCTAACCTGCATATTCCTGCTTTAAACTTAACCCTTGTTATTGCAGGATCCACGTAACAGACGACATCGACTCTGGACCCTCTACGGCTCACTACGACTTTGATTGCCCGATCTATCAAGCCGAGGATGAGATTGATGAAGACGAAGACCTTCCGGAGGAATTGGCCCGCTTGTTGAAACAAGAGGAGAAGGTTATTCTGCCTCATGAAGAGGAGATTGAGATCATAAATCTGGGTTCTGAGGAGCTTATCAGGAATGTCAGGGTTGGGGTTGCGCTACAGAACGATGTCAAGCATAGACTGGTCGAGATGCTTCGAGAGTATAGTGACGTCTTTGCTTGGTCGTATGAGGATATGCCCGGACTTGACACAGATATCGTGGTTCATCGCTTGCCGTTGCGAGAAGATTGCCCTCCAGTCAAGCAGAAGCTCAGGAGGACGAGACCAGACATGGCTGTAAAAATCAAAGAAGAAGTCCAGAAGCAGTTGGACGCAGGATTTCTAGCCGTTACCACTTACCCTCCGTGGGTCGCCAACATAGTGCCTGTACCGAAGAAGGACGGTAAGGTACGCATGTGCGTCGATTATCGGGACTTGAATAGGGCGAGCCCTAAGGATGATTTCCCGTTGCCTCATATCGATGTGTTGGTCGACAATACAGCCCAGTTTTCCGTGTTTTCATTCATGGATGGCTTCTCCGGTTACAATCAGATTAAGATGGCGCCGGAGGACATGGAGAAAACTACGTTTATTACCCCCTGGGGCACATTCTGCTATAAGGTAATGCCCTTCGGTCTGAAGAACGCAGGGGCCACTTACCAGCGAGCAATGGTAACTTTGTTTCATGATATGATTCATCATGAGATCGAGGTCTATGTTGATGACATGATTGCAAAGTCCCAAACGGAGGATGAGCATCTGGTCAATTTGCTGAAGCTGTTTGAAAGGCTTAGGAAGTTCAGGCTGAGGCTGAATCCTAACAAGTGCACTTTCGGAGTGCGATCCGGAAAGTTATTGGGGTTTATCGTTAGTGAACGAGGTATCGAAGTTGATCCTGCAAAAATAAAAGCTATCCAAGAAATGCCAGCGCCGAGAACAGAAAAAGAAGTTCGTGGTTTCTTGGGCCGAATAAACTACATTGCGAGGTTTATCTCCCAGCTCACGGCCACTTGTGAACCGATGTTCAAGTTGTTAAAGAAAAATCAGGCGATTACTTGGAATGAAGACTGCCAGAAGGCATTTGATAAGATAAAGCAGTATCTTCAAGAACCTCCGATCTTGATACCCCCAGTGGCTGGACGGCCATTAATCATGTACTTGACAGTTCTTGAGAATAGTATGGGGTGTGTTCTCGGTCAGCACGACGAGACGGGCAGAAAGGAGCATGCCATTTATTACTTGAGTAAAAAGTTCACTGAGTGTGAATCTCGATACTCGATGCTGGAGAAGACGTGTTGTGCACTAGCTTGGGCTGCCAAACGTCTACGACAGTATATGCTCAATCACACCACTATGCTGATTTCGAAGATGGATCCGATCAAGTACGTCTTCGAGAAGCAGGCTCTTTCGGGTAGGATTGCCAGATGGCAGATGGTGTTAACCGAATATGATATTCAGTACGTCTCCCAGAAAGCCATCAAGGGAAGCGTATTGTCTGACTACCTTGCCGAACAGCCAATCGAAGACTATCAGCCGATGAAGTTCGAGTTCCCTGATGAGGACATTATGTTTCTCAAAACAAAGGATTGCGAAGAGCCATTGCCCGACGAGGGGCCGGATAGGAAGTCTCAGTGGAAGTTGATATTCGACGGAGCAGTCAATTCCTATGGCAGTGGTATCGGGGCTATCATCACAACTCCTCACGGATCCCACATCCCGTTTACTGCGAGACTGACGTTTCCAGTTACCAACAACGAAGCCGAGTATGAAGCATGTATTATGGGTCTAGAAGAGGCAATTGATTTGAGAATCAAGAATCTAGACATATATGGTGACTCAGCGCTTGTAATCAATCAGATCAAAGGGGAGTGGGAAACTCGTCAACCGAATCTAGTGCCGTACATGAATTATGCCAGGAGGCTGCTTCCGTTCTTCGACCGAGTAGAACTTCATCATGTACCCCGAGCTGAAAATCAAATGGCTGATGCTTTAGCCACGTTGGCTTCAATGTATAAGGTCAATCTTTGGAATGAAGCTCCAAGCATTGTTCTTTCGCGTCTTGACAGACCAGCATATGTGTTCGCAATCGAGGATGCCACTGACGGCAAGCCATGGTTCCACGATATTCAGACCTTCCTTATGACTAAGGAGTATCCCGCGGGTGCGTCAACCCAGGATAAGAAGACTCTGAGGAGGCTGTCTGGAAACTTTTATCTCAACCCTGATGGAGTGCTGTATAGAAGAAACCACGACCTCGTGCTACTCAGATGTGTAGATGAGAAAGAGGCCAGTAAGCTCATGGAGGAAGTCCATGAGGGCACATTTGGTACGCACGCCGGCGGGCATGCCATGACGAGGAAGATCCTGAGAGCAGGATATTACTGGTTGACTATGGAGTCGGATTGCTTCAGATTCGCGAGAAAATGTCATAAATGCCAGATTTATGCTGATAGAGTTCATGTGCCGCCGTGCCCCTTGAATGTCATGTCCTCCCCTTGGCCGTTCTCCATGTGGGGCATTGACATGATAGGCAAGATCGAGCCCACCGCGTCCAATGGTCATCGTTTTATTCTGGTAGCTATCGACTACTTCACCAAGTGGGTGGAGGCAGCCTCGTATGCTAATGTGACCAAGCAGGTGGTTGCTAAATTCATTAAGAGGGATATCATCTGTCGCTATGGAATTCCCGAGCGGATCATTACTGATAATGGTTCGAATTTGAATAACAAGATGATGAAGGAGCTGTGCCAGAGCTTCAAGATTGAACACCACAACTCATCTCCTTATCGGCCGAAGATGAATGGCGCCGTTGAAGCGGCCAACAAGAACATCAAGAAGATTGTTCAGAAGATGGTTGTGACGTATAAAGATTGGCACGAGATGCTGCCGTTTGCCTTGCATGGTTACCGTACGACGGTGCGTACGTCGACCGGGGCAACTCCTTTCTCCTTGGTGTACGGTATGGAAGCTGTCCTACCGCTAGAAGTGGAGATTCCCTCTTTGCGAGTTTTGGTTGATGTGAAACTTGATGAGGCAGAATGGGTGACGAATCGCCTGAACCAGCTCAGCCTGATGGACGAGAAGAGGTTAGCATCGATTGCATTTGGTCGCCTGTACCAAAGCCGAATGAAGAAAGCTTATGATAAGAAGGTGCGTCCTCGAAGCTTTCAGACGGGTGATCTCGTCCTGAAGAAGATTCTTCCACCACACTCCGATCACCGGGGCAAGTGGACTCCGAATTACGAAGGGCCGTATGTCGTCAGCAAGGTCTTCTCGGGAGGAGCTTTGCTGTTATCCACGATGGATGGTGAAGATTTTGCATCCCCGGTGAACGCGGACGCAGTTAAAAAATACTTTGCTTGAAAGCGACCCGCTGGACAAAAAAAGAGAGTCCAGGCAAAAAAGGGGCATCCCGGCGAACCAAAAACAGAATAAAAGGTTCGGGCAAAAATTAGGGATATATTGAAAAAATGTACACCCGCGAAGTCGAAAACCTACACTGGGCGGCTTCGGCAAAAAAGGGTATCCCGGTGAACTGAAAACCCGAAAGGGCGGTTCACGCAAAAGTTAGGGATTTAAATAAGCAAAGGACTGCGTTCCGCGTATGGACTTTCATTGTTTAGTGGTTCGGAAGACCTGAGGGCCGTTTATCTGAATCAATCTCTTCCAAAGCTGAAGCATCGGAGAAGTATCGAAGTCGAGTGGGTCTTAGAGGGATCAACTCATGGTGTTCGTCTACGCCTCGATTGCCGACATTTGTATATACTGATGTATATTTATGTTTTCTTTTTGCGCGGCTTCCTCATTTCAGGAGCTTGCCTCTGTTGTAAAACATTTTCGCCCATTCAGGGGTTCACCCTCAATAAAATGCACATTATTCAGCAATTCTACTTGTCTGTTTTGCATTTATCTGTTTTGTTTGCGGATGATAACGCCGATGTGTTTTTTTGATAAAATGCGCATACATAAACCTGCGGGCCTAAGCCCATTGATTGTTGAAACAATTAATTAATTGAACGTTGTCGCGAGATAATAACCCTGATAGGCCCCTTTGAGGAGGGTATCTTGTCTGTTTGTTTGTGTCGTTGCAGGTATAGCACCCGTCAGAAGATGTGTCGTGCGTATCCCCGAAGCAGGATGAGTCCTCCTTCTTCAGCAGAGTTCAGTGATCTCTCCTCCGCGGAATCAGAATCAGATAGTGAGCATTGATATGTCTTCCCCAGGTAGAGATGATTCTCTTCCCCCAAGAAGACGCATCCTGAAGGAACGTCACCTCATCAGCTGAGTTAAGCGCCGAAAAATGATTGAGTACCGTAGCTCGTCTTTCCCCAGCACCGGGTCACAAGTGCAGAGTTCATAGAAGTGTTCGGGAGCTGAAGCTCGTGTTTCCCCAGTAAAGTCGCTGAAGCAGGATTTTCCCCCGCACCGGGTCACAAGTGCAGGTTTCGCAGGAAGCTAGTCGTATGCCGAAGTATGCAGTAACTGATAGTGCCAGACTGAAGTCTCCAGTGGAATTGAGATTCCTCACCAGAATCAGGCTCTCTCCTGAAGACGGACGATTCCTTCTTCCCCAGTAGAGTGTTGGAATAGCTAATGTTGTATTCCCCGGCAGAGTTGTACTCTCCCCCGAAGTCAGGTGATCCTTTCCTCCCCAGCGGAATAGAAATTCCCCATCAGGGTCGTACTCTTCAGTGAAGTAGAATGATTTCTCTCCCCGGCTGAGTCCGCAGAAAAGTAGAATCCTTGGAGGTTGATCAGGTCATGATCAATTTTCCTCAGCAGCGCGTAGAGCAGCTGATGTTGTATTCCCCCAGAGTCGTACTCTATCCAGCGAAGCAGAACAATTTCTCCTTCCTCAGCCGAGTTTGCAGATGCCCAAGAGAGCCGAGTCCTTGGAAGTTGATCGGATCATGATTGGTTTCTCCCCGGTGGAGTGTTGAGCAGCTGAAGTTGGCTCCCCACAGAGCGGTCATCCCCAGAAGAGTAGCCGAGACGGCCGCACAGTTCATTCTCGCGATTGATATCAGCAGATCCAAGTGCTCGTAGAGCTTCGTTCCCCTGCAGCAGTCAGCTGAAGTTGTTTGCCATGCAGCAATTCGCGGAAGATCAATTCCCCAGACAGAGCCCGATTGATATTGACGTGTTCACCATCTCCTCGGCAGGATGATTCCTCTACCTGAGTGGTTCTTTCTCCTTGACAGGAAGATTTCCCCCCTTCGGCATTTATTTTGCCGATGGGATCGCATCATTGTGCATGATTGCATAGCATTGTGCATGACTGCACGGCATTTAACACTGCATAGCATCTGACGTTGCAACAACGTTGTGCATGATTGCATGGCATTTAGCATTTTCGCATGTCATTCCCACCGTGTGGGGCATAGCGCAGAAGCATACGCATCATAAGCATGACCTAGGTCATTATCATCCTTATTGTACAGGTGTACTACCGAAAGACCGGTTGCCCAGGACGATTCCTGATATTCTCTCCAACAAGGTCGCTCTCTTAAGATGATTCTAAAAGACCCCGGTGTGATCCCCGCAGTCGCTCACTCAAGATGATTTTTGAGACCCCCAGCGGAGCCTTCAGTTCGAGATGATTCTCAAATCCCTCAGCAGAGCCGTTTGCTTAAGATGACTCTTAAGACCTCAGTACAGTTTCCCGAGCTGTTTGCTTAAGATGATTCTTGAGCTCCCCAGTAGCGTCCGCAGCAAGAGTTGCCCAGGAAGATTCCTGGAATTCCCAACAGAATGTTTGCTCCAGGAAGGTTATCAGTTCAGGACGATTCTCGAAGATGCCCGATGGATCTGTTTGGTCAAGATGATTCTTGAAGCCCCGAGCAGCATGATATGTCTGCTCCAACAATGATGTCTAATCTGAAGATGGATTTCATAAGCGCCTGAAAGCGATATCAGAAGGTTCCGGTGAGTCCAGATTTCCGTGTTGAAGAATCAACAGGTAGCTGAAGACAAGGTTCCAGGGTTGTAGATACAACAAAGTGATTCGTGTGAGTCTGAAGACCACGTCAGTTGTCCTGAGGTGATGATTGATTGCGATCAAGTGAATGATACGTCTTCTGATTGAAGTCGAAGATGTTTCTCCAGCTGAAGCGGAGTTTTGCCTGTAGGCAAAGCGTTTGAATCCCCGTGGAGTCATGAGTGGCTCAGGATACCATTTCTCTGACTAAAGTCACAGATTTCTTATGCTGAAGCAAAGGTGCCTGAAGGCAAGGTTATCCCCCAAGGTCGTGAAGGACCTAGGATTCATTATTCGGGCTGAAGGCCGAAGTATACCCCTGACTGAAGTCTCGGATGCTCTATAGCAGAGGTGGAGTTGCCTGAAGGCAGATCCTTGTATCCTTGAAGGGCAAGAATCACTTTCTTCAGACTGAAGTCGAAGGATACCTCCTGCAGAGTTGCCATCCTTGGAGGCCAAGGATGCTTATCTTCATAAGTACTCGAAGATCTTTTCTAGCTGAAGCTGGAAGTGGCCAGGGGCCAGGGTTTCATCTATCTTCATAAGTACTCGAAGATCTTTTCTAGCTGAAGCTGGAAGTGGCCAGGGGCCAGGGTTTCATCTATCTTCATAAGTACTCGAAGATCTTTTCTAGCTGAAGCTGGAAGTGGCCAGGGGCCAGGGTTTCATATATCTTTAATGTTGAAGTTCTACAGCGGGCAGTGTGCAGCAGTATTCCGATGTTCGTTATGGTTCTGAGGGTGAACCCCAGATCAAAGTGTGATCGTTTAAGTCTCTCATTCCCAGCGGAGTAGCTTCAAATACGCAAGTATACCTCTTGTTCCAGGGGTGAACCCCAGGTCAGAGTTGTTCAGTGTTGTATTCTCTCCAGCGGCAACGCGGGGTATTTTGTTTAGATCCGACGGCGAGGTCAGATTATGTTTGTTTCCGGCAGCAAGGTTGGATGTTTGTTTGACGGCAATATCAGACTCCTTTAAATCCCCAACAGAGATGATGTTTGAACGACGGCGATGTCGAGTGTCTCTCAGAATGATGTTTGTTTCCGGCGGCGATGTCAGATCAGTATTTCTCCAGCTAGTTGTTGAGCAGCTAGTGTTGCAGTGTTCGAAGGTTTGTTCCCCGCAGAGTACCGTGTGCTTGTGCAGTTGGCAAATTTTCGGGTTTACCGATATTCAACCGTCTCGTACCTTGATTGGTTGAGAGCCGTTCGCTTCTCACCCAGTCAGGTCCAAGCCGTTTGAATAGGGGCAGCTGTTGCACCCCAAAATTTGACCAACATTTATTCATTCATGGAATGTTTGAAAGTTGATACCTTCATCAGAAAGTTCAAGAGATCCTCAGAGGAATTGGTTGAAACCAAAGTTGTGTGTCTCATAACTTGAGAGTTGTGGGTGTTTCTCAGATGATTCTGAGACTTTGAGAAAGAACTAGATGTTTTTAGAAAGCCTATGAGATGTCTTGATAGCCATCATGAAGCCCAGAGAGGTCATTGTGTAAGAGTTCAGAAGATTCAACCATGAATGGTAGAATTAGGGTTTTGACTGGGTCAACCCTAGGTCAACTGATGATTTGGAGAAGGTTGAGACTTAATCCAAGGGCCATGAGATCATGGAATGATGCATAGAGATTATATAAAGATGATTCCTAGACCAACTCATCATGATTGAAGAGTTTGAGAAGTTTTGAGTTAGGGTTTCTGAGGATTGTCAGTGGAAAAACCCTAATTTGATCCCTATCTTCCAGGCAGCTTTAGCACTAGATGTGATTGAGATCTCATCTTCCCCACAACATGAATGTTGTAGAGCTTGTTCTTAGCTTTAATTTGAGTGGTAGAAGTCCTTGATAGGATTTGCAAAGCTCAAGTTATGGTTTTGACAAATTACAGGTCAGTTGATGTGTGTGAATCTGGGTCCTTGAAAGTCACCCAACTTCCAGACAACTTTTGCCCTAGAAGGTTGATTCCTATGGTTTCTTGGTCAACATGAATGTTGAAGAGGATCTTCTTAGCTTTAATTTGAGTGGTAGAAGTCCTTGATTGGATTTGTGGAACTCAACTTATGGTTTGAAAAAGGCAAGGGTATTTTGGTCATTTGTCAGTTATAGGTCATTTTAACCAATGCCTAAAACTCCTATTTCCAAGCCTCAAATGGAAAAACTCAAAACATGAAAGTTGCTCAAAATGTGATTTTAAGTCTAGAAAGAAGGTCACAAATTGTTGAAAAAGCTCATAGCACAAGATTCCATGATTGGTCAAAAATGAACTAAAAATGACTTATAACTTTGAAAAGTTGAAATGGAAAAGTGTTTTGGAAGATCCACAAATCCAAAATAGGTCATCCAATATATCATTTTGATTGGAAAAAACATTTTGAGAAGATTGGTTTAAGTAGAATTTTCATTTGAGGCTTAAAAGATGAGGTTCCTTTGGAAATTTGTTACTTAAGAAAGAAGGCAATGTTGGAAAACTTAACATAAGGCAATTACAAGGCATGTGAGCTTCCTTACCATTTCATATTATCATGTGGTGAGATTTTAAAAGGTGTGTAAGTTGGTTAGAGGTGATATATCATGAGATAACCAATATGGCATAACATGAGATTTTAAAGAAACTTCCATCACATTCTAGATGATTCTAGAAACATCCATCAATTGTTATATAAGGAATGCATCAAGGAGTGTTAGAGGTTGGTGAAAGTTGGAATCAAGTCAGAGGAGAAAGAAGGAGAGATAGCCATTGAAGCCATTTCTTCAAGTTGAAGCAATCCAAGATACCTTCTACTACAAGCCACTTCCTCCCACACAAGTGCAAACAGAAGGTTCTTCACCATTGTAGGAGCATCTTGGACCAATTTCAAGCCTTGCAAGCATCCCCACGAGCCTCCTCCATCATTGCTTGACAGGTTTCTTCTTCACCCTATATCTCTTAAATTATTGCAGTTTAGTTAGTTTCATAGTCATAGAGTTGATGTACTAGGCTAGAGGATCCATCCCTGAGAGTTGCAGCTTGTTCCATGGCAATCCATAACAGAACCAGAAAACTTTGATTTTCAAGAACTATTAGTTTAGGGCATTTCAATCATCAAGAAGTAGTGTATAATGACCAGGGTAGCGTGTAGTGTATCTGTAAATCATTAGGTTGAAGTTTGGTGAAGTTTGATAGCAGTTGGATATGGTGGTGCCATGGTGTTGGTGCTTTCGGTTAGAGCAATCTAGGAAGAATTAAGGAAAAGTGAACGTAGGGTTGTGTAGGGCTTGAGACGTAGATGAGTTTTCATGTTGGAGTCGTGTGGAGCCGTGGCCTGTGGAGGGAGATGGAGGAGCTGGAAGATGAGTGCGTGGGATTAGGGTTTCTGAAAACCCTAGGGCGTTTGGAGAAGACGAGCGGATGGCCGTTGGATCAAGTTTCAGGGATTGACTCATTCTCCCCATCGTGTGGCTGTGAGCGCGTCTGAGAATTGGAGGGAGATTCAAACTAATGAAACGCAGCCGTTTCATTAAAGGGGCGTTCTGGGCCCAGAATTCTATCCCCACCCCCCTTATTTGCTGGCCCAACCAATATAACTAGCGCGTATTTCTTAATGCACCCCCTCCCTTTATTTCATTTTATTTCTTTTTAATTTTCTTTTAATATTTTCTGTTTTTGAATAATTCATTAAAAAATGATAGAAAATGATTTTTAATTCCTTCTTTTTTCTATGAGTAGATTAAAATGAGTAGAAAATTATAAAAATAAAATTGAGATTTTATTTTTATGTTTGATATTTTTATTAGATTTTCCAATTAAATAGCTTTTTAATTGTTTCATTTTGGTATTTGATTTTGTAGGAATTATTTTAGTACTTTCCATTAATCCTTTTTACCCATTCTTTTTGGTGCAATTAGATGATTAGTCATACTTCCCCATAGGATTTTTTCTAGATTTTTTAGAATTGATCTTGATTAGTTTAATTAGGGTTGACTTAGGATAGTCTAATTAGGGTTTAGAATTGTGCATAGGTGATGAGCATTTTCTTGGATTGAGTTGTATCTTGATTTTTAGGTAGAAACCTTTGTAGATGTTATGAGAAGATGTTGAGGACCCTTATGAATAATTGTTAGATTTTTCCCCCTTGGTTTAATATTTTTAGGTTATCTGAAGATTGCCTGGTGATTTGGGCCTGTTCAGTGGGTTATCTGTTCATCTGTGGGGTTCATTCTGAGGAATTTGCTGAAGGGCTTGTGTTGCCTTGAAGACCATGATGGGGAGCATCATGAAGAGAAGCTTGTAGATCAAGATGCAGAGACCCAGAGCTTGGCTGATGCCTTGTCTGTGAGGTTTGAGAGCCTGAAGTTTGAAGGAGGTTCATGGTACTTTCCTGAGGAAGGCACTATGAATGACTTTCATCCTTTCTTCTCACCTCTTTCTTAAGTATCCAATGATGTTGGAGCCAACTTGTGAGTTTAATTTCTCCCGAGGAGGAATGTAAACTGATCACTTGTTGTTGAGCCACATGGGATACAACTCCTAAGTGGAAGCCTCCTAGTACTTTCCTGAGGAAGGTCCTATGAGTCTATTCACTTAGTTCCACTAGTTGATCTAGGATTTCTTAAGTATCCAATGATGTTGGAGCCAACTTGTGAGTTTAATTTCTCCTGAGGAGGAATGTAAACTGATCACTTGTTGTTGAGCCACATGGGATACAACTCCTAAGTGGAAGCCTCCTAGTACTTTCCTGAGGAAGGTCCTATGAGTCTATTCACTTAGTTCCACTAGCTTAAATAGGATTTTTAAATATCCAGTGATGTTGGAGCCTGCTTGTGAGTTTAATCTCTCCTGAGGAGGGATGTAAACTGATCACAGTGGTTGAGCCACATAGGGTATGATTCCTGAGTATACACCTCCTAGTGTTCTCCTGAGGAAGACACTATGAGCTTGCTTGCTTGGCTCCCTTTCTTTGGTAAGCTTATTCTGAAGCTTGAAGACTGGGAATGATTTCTCCTGCCTAGGGTTCTGCTTGAGAGTTTTGCTTAGGTTTGTTTAGATCCTGTGATTAGGATTATGGTTAAAGAATAGATGATTCTTTCTCATGTGTTTTGTTTGCCTGATGGTACTTCATTTCCTTTATCTGTATGATTGCAGTTTACTGTTTTGCTTGATGGCATGTTGATTATTTTCAGTATGATTACTGTTATTTCATGACTGGCTTGAGGTTGAGATGAGCTTGTGGAGGCTGAAGCCCCACACACATTTCCTCCCTCACTTGCATTGCATGCATTTTACTGTTTAAACTGATGTTTTTGTCTGTACTCTGTGTATCATTGACATGATCCCTTAGGACTCTCATTTCTTCTGATGGGGATTTGATGATAGACTTTTAGGTTGAAACCTATGCATGACAACATCTAGGAGTTCCCTGTTCAAACCTCAACCATAGGATGAATCCATGGCATGATAACAGTAGGACTTGATAGTCTCCCTCCTAGTTGAGCCATATTTTCTGTAGTCTCCCGAACTACGTTTGCTCTGATCTTTCATACCAGATGAAAGTACGTAGGCATAGGATGCGATGTCCTAGCGAGCAACCTTCCCCATCTTCCTCCCTGTAGTTAGCCGAACTACGTTGACTCTGATTTCTCATTCTCTGATGAGGATACGTAGGCATAAAGTGCGACGCTTTGCCGAGTCATTTTTCTTTTCTTTTTCAGCCAGCCTTGATAGGTAGATAGATTATAACCAACCCGTCCAAGTAAACAAACAAGCGTGGATCCCATCGAGTACGATGGACGTGAGGGGTGCTAATACCTTCCCCTTGCGTAACCGACTCCCGAATCCAGGTTTTGGTTGCGATGACCATACCTTTTCCCCGTCTTTGCGAGGTTTACTTCGAGCGTTTCCTTTCCCGCTCTGAGGGATAAATAACGCACGGTGGCGACTCTTTTGTTTTGCCGGCACCTTATTTTCGCGCAAGCGACACACCTGCAAAACAAGGTTCTAAAGGGACTCAAAATCATCAGCCCATCTTTCGGATATTATCAACTTCCCAATTACTCGAGGATTAATAATGTTCTCAAGAGAACTTCTTTTGAGTGTAGCTTCGCGTAGCACTATTTCGGGAGTACTCCCTCATAGTCCCGCACTACGTCCTAATAAAGGCCAAAGTTGGTTTAAAGGTAACTACGGTCCTCAATATCATAGGCTCCAAGGTCGAAAATAATGAGTGTCTTCACGATTACTCGTTCAACAGTACTATTTCGAGAGGGCCTCAATTGAGCGGGATTCTCGATTTAACTTAGTCGGGATTCAACTCCCTATAAGCTTCCTCAAATATATCACCATCCTATCTTAAGTTCTCTCAAGTTCGGGTGTAGAACTTTCTCTTATCACTCAAGGATAACAACCCAAAAGACAAAAGAGAAAGTATACAAATAAACAATTAATCAAGTAAGCAGGTATATAAAGCAGTAAACAAATAAAATAAGATAGGGAAACCCACTAGGGAGGTGTCCCCAGTGAAGTCGCCATTTCTTGTCGCGGTGAAAATCGGATACCAAACTATTGATTAGTTTGAATCTTTAATTCATTTTGCAACCGAACTTTGATTTGTCCAAAGGAAGGGATAAAGATCGAAATTCTCACAATGAAATGCAAATACAAGCTAGAGAGTTATAGGTTCGGGGGTTGGTTAAACATAGGGAAGGTACTAGCATCCTAAGTTTCGGTAGTACTCTAAAGGAACCTCTTGTTTTATGTTCGTTTATTGCTAAGTGTTTATCTGCTTAAGGTTGAAAGACCTAGGGGTTTATTTCTAAGTATACTCGATAAGATATCGCATCTTATTCCTACATATCCTTACGGGAGTGGAATCAGAGTATTTGTAGTTCCCCTAAAGGGTTAGAGGAGTTCTTTGACTGTGGTCAAAGTTCCTACGGGTTTAGGGTAGTTGATTGATTGATTTTAGGAGAAGAGATAAGTCTTCATTTTAAGGTAGATTTAACCGCCACAAATTGTAGAAAAATAGTCTTTGCATCGTCTTAAGAGAAAGGCTCAAGTACTCGGATAGGGATCGACGAGGTACGCCTCTATCTCTCTTAAGGCAAAGTTCCTACGGTATTGATTGTATTATTGTGGGGTGGAGATTTTATCTCGCTTAAGATGATTTGGCATCTTTCTCTAATGTGTTTGAATATTTTGTTTTGTGTTGTTTGAATTGTTTTATTTGTTCTAAGTTGTAAAAGGTAAAGAACAGTCCTTCCTATGGGGTAGGATCTATCCTAAAGATCAACTTGAATGGGATCAAGGATCATGTGGGAGAATGATGCAAATGAGATGCACTACACACGATTGTTGAATCATGTGTAGGTTTTTCCTTTGGACGGAATGCGATGCGATAAAGTAAATTGCAATGATGGTAATGTAAATTGCTGAAGAATAAATTATGGATAAAGTAAACCATACACAAACGCATGAAAGCGCTGAAGTGTGTGAGAGTGAATGTGTCGTGAATGTGAGTGTGCACGATTAGGTTGTATTTTACGATATGGGTTGATTTTAGTTGGTCGATTTAAGCGAGGGGTTGAATCGATTTTAGGTCATTATGACTATTAAGGAGATTAATTTTATAAAAAATTGTTTATTGGTTTTAATAAAAAGTTAGATTGATGGAATTGATTTTAGAAAAAAGTTAATTTAATTTTATTAGCAAAAAGATTTTTGGATGTGAATTGATTTTAAATAAATAAGATTTAAAAATGGTTTTTAGATATTATCATAAGAGATAGAAGTTAATTTAGAAAAGAAAAAGGTTTATTAATTTATTTTAAAAGTTGTTTTTAAGTGTGAGATAATTCCAAAACAAAAAGGGTATATTATTATTTATAAAAGGTTATTAAGTTTATTAAAAAGAAAACTAACTAAATGGTTGATTAATTAGACAATTAATTTAAGAAAAGATCAATAGTTAATTTCATAAAAATGGTTAATATTAACTTAATTATTTAATAAAATACTTGTTAATTTGTTTTATTTATAATAAAAAAACTGATTTTGGAAAAGATTTAACGTGTTGATTGGATAAGAAAAGGGTTAATTAGGATTGTAAGGGGTGATTAGTGGTGTGTGTGTTTAGTGAGTGTGGTGGGTGATTATAGGGATCAAAATACAACTGCAGAAATGAAATGCAAGAACCCTAGCCCCCAAATCTCCCCCCCCCCCCTAATCCTTCGATTTCACCAATCTCACTCTCACTGGCTTCTTCTTCTCAGTCCCACTTCTCTATTCCCTTATTTCTTCTTTGGTCCTCCTTTCCATTTTCTTTTTCTCCCAAATCTAATCTGAAAGAAAACAAACAAGACATAAATCAAGCATATATCAAGAACAAAGCACAAAAAAAGATCACGGTGTGGAAAGTTCGTGTGAGATCCCGGTGAATGGAGACGGATATGCGGGTTTCAACGGTGGATTCGCAATTCCCGGCGCCGGCGACCTCCAGATGGCTTTGCGGCAGAGCTTGTATCAAGATAAGCTCTTATTTTTCCTCCTTTTTCGGTTTGAGTTTTTTTTTTGAATGAGTTTCTGATGGGGTTTGATTGTGTACTCTGTCCTCTTGTGAATCTTTAATCTTCTTCTTTTATAGACCTTAAAGGTGATTTGATTCCGTTTTGGTCATGATTTCGTAATGAAGGCATTAATGGTAGTTGGGTTGTGTGATAAAGAAAATTTTGTTTCCGTACCGACAGGTCCTGACTTCTTTCCTTTTCTAATTTGGCAGGCTTATGGATGCTTTTGGGAAACAATTAAGCTGCTGTGGGCTGTAACCCGGTGAACTGACTTTAAACAATGTTGCGGATAGCAAGAGTCGCCACCGACTTTTATTTTATCCATAAGGAAAGGTTATAAAAGAACAGGAAAGACCTTAGAGAATATTTTGGGTCCGGGGGGTAGGTTATGAAAAGGGAAGGTGTTAGCACCCTTTTCATCCATGGTTATCCATGGGCTCTTAGATACTTAAGCTCACTTTTGAATTGTTTTGAAAGTGTAGTGTGTGAATAGCAAAAAATTTCAGAATAGTTTAATAATAATCCGTGTATGGATGTGAAAAAAACTTGTTTGAAAATTTTGTTGGAAATTTGTTTAAGTGTGAAAAAGTTTTGAAGCGAGCAAGTACCTAGGAGTAGCCTACCCTAATGTTTTAAGGTCTTTCTTATTCTTCATTCTTTCCTTTAGTAAGACTATCCCTACTATAATGGAGTAGGTAGTCCTTACTTTGGATGTTAAGGGGTATGTGAGGGACAATTTGACTTTGAAGGCCATTGTGGGATGTAATAAGCACATATAAGGGACCATCATCATTTTTCGAAAGGGACTTGATTCGTAAAGGCAACCATAAGGGACTTTGATGATTTTTTTATTTGAGGGACTTGCTTTATACACCCCACTTGACCATTATTCGTAGGCAACTTGAGGGATATCCTTAGGAAGTGAGACGGCGATTAAAATCGACTTACGTGTGTGACGTGTTTATTTTAATTATCTTTATTTAAAAGTGATCTAAATTTATTTTAATATTACATACATGTTGTTACACTCCCTAATTACTAACCATAATAATAATTAAATAATTAAACAACTTTACATCCAAGAAACAATTACAAAATAATAAGCAAAATAATTAAATAGCAAAGATAAATAAAATATAAATAAGCAATAATAAATAATAAAGGGGGTTAATTCTAAGTTTACTCGGCAAGACATCGCATCTTGTGCCTACGTATCCTTACGGGAGTGGAATCAGAGTAATCGTAGTTCCCCTCAATAAGGAGGTTAGAGATCTCTTGACAGTGGTCAAGGTCTCACGGGGAATAAACGCATCTTAAGGACACGCTTACGTGGAGTGTAGGAACTCCAAATCTCTATGTTGAATTGTTAAGTTGTAATTAGGGTTAAATTAGGGATTCCACGGCGGGAAACCCTAAAATGAGCGCGGCGGCTCTTTGACCTAATGCTAGGGGTAAAATTGTAATTTTGCCTGCGGCGAGGCATTTGTGAAAATTAGGGTTTGTAAAAGTTGTAAGGGTTGAAGGTGAGGACTATTGACACGGCGGTCAAGCGGCTAGACCTAATTCCTTCGGAGGATGGCAGAGTCAATGATAATTGTAAAATGCGGTGGTAAATGAATAAATGTACAGTTATGAAATGTAAAGTACTGAAGAAAAAAAAAGATAATGCGACAATTGTCTCGCACAATTACAACCAGGAAACAGATACATATATAATAATGAATTGGACTCTAATCTGCGAAGAAAAACTGAAAAACATTAGTGAAAGGTTAAACTAAAATATGGCAAATACTGAAAAACAATTAATATTAAAAGGAAATACAAAATGTAAAAAGAGAAGTTTAATTTAACTAATTTTGAAAAAAAGGAATTTTAGTGTAAATTTAAAAAAGAAATTAAATGCTAATTTTAAAAGGAGATTTAATTTTATAAAAAGTTTAATTTTTTTATCTTAAAAAGAAAAGAAAGAAAAGGTTTATTTTTAAAAAGGTTTTCTTATTTTTATTTAAAAAAGAGGTTATGATTTATATTTTAAAAAAAAACAAATTAATTTTAACTTGAAACATCATATAATATCTGAAAATTTAAAAAAAAATGAAAAAACAAGTTGGGCCGGTGGTTGTATTTGTCCGACCCAAACCACATACACAGGCAACACCAAAAATTCTCTTAGGGTTTCAAAGGCCCTTTTTCAACTAGTGGTGTCGTTTCGTTCCTTCGATCTTCTTCATCTTTCCGCCCCATTCTCGTTGCGTTTCACCATGAATTCTTGATCATTTGCGGTCGAGTTCCTTCTTCCCTTTCATCTGAAACAAACATTCAACACAATTAGCAAAGAAACGTATTTTTCATGACAGCTTACGTTTGAGCGATGAAGATTTTTGGTGTGCTTCAAAGTGATTCGATCAGCCGATGATGACTCCTTGTCTGAGGCTAGAAGGTGATTGCCCGTCGAAAGACGAAGGCGGTCTTCGCTTCTCAACTCTCCTTCGTTCAGATTCACGATCGTTTAGGGTTTCGCGATTCGTCCTCTTCGCCGCTTTTGGTGTTCTCTGCCGCTCCGTCTAGGGTTTGATCAGGTGCTATGGTTCTTTATATATCTTTTTCGATTTCTCTTTTGGGCTTTGGATCTATGTTTGTCCAACTGATATTGATTTTATGATTGAGAACATCATCCCCTTTTCGGATTTGATTGGATTCGATTTGTGATCTTCAATTATTTCTTTCCTTTTCCAACTCGATTTGATTTTGTTTCGTGGTAATTTACTAATTCGATTTTAACTTGGTTTTTTAACTTTCAGGCCCCAACCGGATATCTATTTCCACTCTGATTTTGCATTGGATGTTTGGTTTCCTTTGGATCAGTTGGACATCTTATTTGGCTTCGATTAACTGGGTTATTTGTTTTGCTTCCATTCGAATTGCCTTGTGATAAACTGATTCACTTTTTCTCGGATACAGATTCACTTGTGAACTTGGGCTACAGATTTGGCTGTGATATGTAAACTGAGCCCTGATGCTTGTGTTTTGATTCCACGATAGTTGAACTGTCCCCTACTGATACCACTTTCATGTGTTAGCGACTTTCAGCTTTATTGGGTGCCCTTGAGTTTACACCTTGTGAATTATTTGGCTGAAACTTCTTCTCATCGATTGCCTCTCTAATGCACTCTTGTCCTTGATAAGCCGCGAACTTAGGGCTATGATGCTCTGACTGAGCCCTTACCTTGCTGTATTCGATTTTTCTTGTGTACCTCGAGCTTGGTTGTGACTGGTGTGATTTGTGTTCACCCTGTTCTCGTAGTCATTCATTTGGTGCTTTGTTTGATTATTGAAACACTCTTTCTGACTGTTGATTAATGATGGTTTGACTTTTTTCTGATACAGCTTGTTACTCTGATTTCGGCCTTGCACATTTGTTTGCTGCATTGTCTGATTTTTCTTTTATGATACTTATGAGCTCATGTTGGTGCAGTTTGTGATTTCGCCTGACTCAGTTATGTCGCTTTTCATGATGTGTTGTGGAACTAAGTCTGTTTTGGTGTAATTGTGGCTTCAGAGCTGATGCAGTTTTGGGAATTCAGGTTTGGAAAAAAAATGAGCACAAAGTGATTAGACCTGCCGGCATCCGGGTCTGAATCCAGCTTGACTATACTGCCTTACTCTCATATCAGTTTGGAAATCCAATCGCGGCGAAACGAATCAGTCCCACTTCATTTATATTTTTCTATCTCTCGGATGTCCCATTTTGATAAGAACATGTATTACCTGATCTGACGCCTACGGCGCGGATCGGTAACGGGGGTAGGACGCAGCTTCGGTTGTGCCACTCCCGGCACTCGATGATGACAATGTTCTGAGAGTGTCAAATTCATCTTTCTAACATCTTCCTACTCTGTTCTGTTTTGTTTCTCTTATTTTTTGCAGGTGATCGGGAACTTCGAGGAACACTCAAGGGAAGGATACCATGAAGAAGCCTTAGGAGTTTTTAGGATTTAGGATTTTTTAGAGTAGATGTAACATTTGTAAATGTAATCTCACAGCAATTCAAATGTGAAATGATTCACTTCCTTTTGTAAAATGATATTCTTATGAAATAAAAATTCCATGATCATTCAACTTTGAATCTATTTATATTTATTTCTAGTTATAAATTATAAACATTTGTGAATAAATCCACAAATATTTAAATTCATTATTCTAGTCATAAACCATAAATACTCACGAATGATATTCTTGCTCATGTACTTGTCTCATTGGTAGTCCTAATCTCATCACCTGACTTCATTCATTTGGATTCTAACCAACAATATTCTCCTCATTTTCTAACCAAACGCGAATGTGCGCCGTAATCACAACAGATTTAGTATCAATGATGATATTGCCCGTAATTGAATTCCACTGACCAAATGATATAAGCAATAATCCAATAATACCCAATTAAACTGCGCCTTATTAACAGCAACGGAAATGCTCTGGAAATAAACCATGAGCGATAAAATGGACCTTAAATCCAGTTATGCCCGACAAATTTCGATACCGAACACATCAAATTGGCACCTTGATATAATCAAAACAGGTGATAAATAAATGCCTCAGAAATAGTGTCTCAAATGTCTCACAGCTCAGTAACAGCCCGTCTTCAAAGAATTAGCGGGATCCACGTAAAAATGACCAAAATACCCCTGGGACCAAATCTGAAGTCTTGGAAGTCCATTTAGCCTGATTAAAGTCAAAACCCTAGTTTTGGATGCACTGCTTAGGAGGTGCATTGTCTGAGGGAATTGTCAACTCTTCTGACCAATTGTGAATTTTGTGAACCTTGTGAACCTTCTTGGAACACAAAGTCTTGTATTGTGAGGGCAAATTTTGGGGTGCAACATGGGCGCAACTTTGGGAAGTAAATATCGTTTCTGTTTTGGTCAAAACATGTCTAAACATGTTTGTTCACAATCTGATTTCGCTTGGATGCTTGACATGAGTTAAGGTGATGTCGGGTTTACAAGTTGTGGCTCCATCAAATTCAAAAACTGTAGCTGAGGATATTTCACTCATGCTTTGAATAATGCTTTGAATTGTTGTTGGTGTTGAATTATACATGTTCTCGTCGACTTGCACTTTCTAACGCTTTGTCTTAGTTTATTTTATGTGCTTGTTGCAACTTTGGGGCATGGTGAACCGTATGACAAGTAAAAGATTTGGTGATTCTCCACACGCGAAGCTTTGACAAAAACGTGTCGTCCTGCTTTTGATGCGGAATGGCGTGATAGAGCAGCTCCGATGTCGTGGGAGGTTGAAATGGAGTGACTCCGAGAAAGTTTCTTGACAGATCTTTGAAGGCTTCGGCGTAAACGGTGACTCGATGATATCGGCAATTTCTCGAAGATAAGTCTTAGCTCCTTTACTCTTTTGGATATTGTTGCAATACATATGATATTATGACGTATTCTTTGTGTGTGAAAATTCTTCAATGATATTCCCCCTGTGATGTGCGGGTACTGGGATACTTTGACTGTGTATGTTGTGGTAACAACCATTTTGTTTTTTGGTTTATGACGTTGAAACGAAATCGTATGCCTCGTTAGCTGCCTATCTACTCTTGCATGATGGTTCTTTATTGTAGTGTGTGTGTATGTGTGAGTATGTGAATTTCTTATCCTGACTTCTCCTTTTGAGACAGGCATGTTCATGAGTTTGAATGTTACAACCTGGAGTTTAATCAACGCGGAAGGGACCTTTTACCGGATTGCCAACGGGAGAAGCCCTTGAATTTAGAACACTGTAAAACAAACATCAGTTGTAGAGGCATGGGCTGCAGCTGCAAGGAGCCCAATATGTATACTATCGCTTGAAAGAACTGATGACGGCATAACAGATTAATGGGAGGTAACTGACTGACTTGATTTGTAGAGAGCTCTGTCATTGTCAATGTTGAGGGTACACTTGATGATGTTATTTAATTGTGCATGTTACAAGTTGGCCGCAGTAGGAGTTAATGAGCTAACCGTTCAAAGCTTCATGCACCAAAGCTTGATCTTTCTTCTCTGTTGTTCTTGTTCTGTCTTTTTCAGGAAAAGACTCAAGTTCAGAGGATGCTGGCTTGAGAATTCATGTTGCATCCATAAGGGGTGTTTAACAATATTCGCTTCTGCTTCCACACTTTTGGCCGCTATACATTTAACGAATAGGTAAGCTATCTTTAGAGCTGATACTTCTATCTTCGGTTACCGAATAAAACTGTCACTTCGAGAATATTATATGCCAATACCACGGTTATTGGTGCGTTAGATAAACCATTCGCGTATTGCCCAAAATGGTTATTTCCAAACTTCTTCTAACATGATGCTACCACTGTTATGCAGGTCAAAACCAAACGGAAAAAATGGACGGGTTAGAGCCTGCAGGGTTACCCGGAAATACCCGTATCTAGAGTTGATCGTGATGGTGACGATGGTGATGTACGTTGAATACGCCATGTAGAGAAGTTCAAGGTCGTTGCTATGGCGGATACTCGGGTTGTTGCTCATGACGGCGAGGCAAATGTGGTCGGCCAGCTTATTCCCCTCAAGCAGTTTGGAGCCGTACTTGATCTGCCCCAAAATTCATGTTGGTAAATCACTGTAACTTGAACGTTTTCTGCTTTATACTGTTGTTTGCTCATTATGTGATACAACGACCATGCGTGCTGCAGTTTTTGATCTAACAGGTTCTCCTTGACTTTGCAGGTGGGATATTCCTTCTCTACTGGTGGTATTAATAAGGTATTGAGGAATAAAAACCGGCCAAGATGAGGAATTAACTTGAGACACTCCATAACCAATGTCATGTTGCCATTCTTATCTCGAAGCTGATGTGATGAATCTCTTGATCGTGACGAAGGGTCTGTGGCGGCGCTCGGATGATTGTAGTCTACCTTGGCGAGTTGTTTGATGTAATTGTCCATATGTACCCATCATTGGAGTGTATGTCTTGAATAAATGATGGTTGTATATGCCGAGTGATGATTGATAGTAGCAGTCCTTCTTTAAGCGAGTTGTTTTTTTTAGCTTACTTTGTAATTCTTTTGGCAACAATTTGCACCAGCAGTGATCATTGCGAATGAAAACATCCTAGTGGCTTACTGGTACCTTGGTATTAATTATTTAAACTCTTGTAACAAAAATGCAATAGCTGAGTTTCTCAAACGGTTTGTAATTCATGCATACTGTTTTATGATCTTACGGTTGAATAGGAAAATCATAAATCAGGTTGAATCAGGTTATGCCCCCCCGTCAATCGCAAATGTTGAAATATAAACACGCTTGAATGAGTCTTCTAATCTCAACTCGGAACCTTATAAATAACATGGATAGGCTTGAATAATTGCATAAGAATCCCCTTGTTCTTATAACTTGGATTGTTAACTTGAGTTCATGTCTTTGAATTTATAATAAATCCTCTTATAGACTTGAGGTTGACTTAAGAATGCGGACTTCTAATTCACATCTTCTTGAGTCCATAACTTATACGATACCAAAATACGAGCGGGGCCTCGAACTCCTTATCGGCGAATTCGGGATTTAAGACCTTGGACTGCTTCCTTCCGAACATATTTCAATATTGCTTATCTTCGAAATTATGCACCTGCACAAACTGGTTAGCCGTAAAACATAAATATTAAAAATAAAGCCAATTATTAATAGAAAACATGCAAAAGGAGGTGGTATCTTGTGGTCAGAAATTAGGGTGCAACAAGCCTCTCCTAGTGAACATGCTAGCGAGGACTGAAGATTTGATTCTCGAATGCTTCGCTACTAGCTCGCTAGGTGCTCGCCTAGCGAGTTCTTTGCCACCTTCATCGCTGCCAGCGAATGATGCCAATTTGATTCTGCCTAAGTTTGGGCGTGTTCGCATCGCTACGAGCTCGCCTAGCGAACAGCTCGCTGCAACACTCGCCAGATGTTCGCCTAGCGAACATGCTTTTGCTCTTCTTCTTGCTTGATTCCTTTGCCTTCTTTCTTGTGTCTTCAAATTCTACTCCTTCATGCTTGATTTCACATAATGTTGCATATCAACAAAAGCAAGGCAATTTTGAACACAAACTAGACAAAAAGGAGCGAAAGATGCGCACATTTGATAGCTCAAATAAGCACAATTGGGCATCTAACAATACACTTGAACTTTCTTTTTGACGCAAAAAAGTTAAGCACTCAAAGCATTCAAGAAGTACGCAAGACAAATTCAAGATGAGAAATCTCTTACAATTGCCTCCATTAGAAGCGATCATGGTGGAGAATTCCAAAACGCCTCATTTGACAAATTTTGTGAAGAACATGGAATTTCACACAACTTCTCTGTACCAAGAACTCCACAACAAAATGGTGTCGTAGAAAGAAAGAATAGGACATTGGTGGAACTTGCAAGGACAATGTTAAGTGACTTAAATCTTCCTAAGTATTTTTGGGTGGATGCGGTGAGTACGACATGTTTTGTAAGTAAACGGGTCAATATTAGGCCTATTCTCAAGAAAACCCCTTATGAACTCTTCAAAGGGAGAAAACCAAATATTTCATTCTTTCATATTTTTGGTTGTAAGTGTTTTGTCCTAAACAACGACAAAGACAACCTTGGTAAGTTTGACGAAAAATCAGATGAAGGTATATTTCTTGGTTATTCCCTTACTAGTAAAGCTTTTAGAATTTACAATAAAAGAACTTTAACCATTGAAGAATCTATGCATGTCAAATTTGATGAATCTAACCCCTCCAAGGAGGATATTGTGGTTTGTGATAATGATGATGAACTTGTAGAAATTCTCGAAGAAGATACTTCTAAAGATATCATTAAAGAACAAGATAGACCGGTTCAACAAGATTCCAATGTCAACGATCTACCAAAAGAATGGAGGATTCATAGAGATCATCCTATCGACAAAGTGATCGGTGACATAAGTCAAGGTGTTTCTACAATATTAAATCTCAAAGATGCATGCTTAAACATGGTGTTTGTATCTCAAATAGAACCGTCCAAATTTGATGAAGCTCTTGAAGATTCTCAATGGATTATTGCTATGCAAGAAGAATTAAACCAATTTGAGAGAAATCAAGTGTGGGAACTTGTTTCTAGACCAAAAGATAAACACATCATCGGAACAAGATGGGTGTTTAAGAACAAACTTGATAAGAATTGAATAATTGTTCGAAACAAAGCAAGATTGGTGGCTCAAAGGTACAATCAAGAGGGAGGAATTAATTTTGAAGAAACATTCGCTCTGGTTGCAAGGTTAGAAGCTATTCGTCTGTTACTTGCTTATGCATGTTCAATGAACTTTCAACTTTTTCAAATGGACGTCAAAAGCGCCTTCTTGAACGGATACATCAACGGAGAAGTCTATGTCAAACAACCCCCGGGATTTGAAGATTTCAAGCATCCTTCACATGTATACAAAATTGAAGAAAGCTCTATATGGTCTAAAGCAAGCACCAAGGGCATGGTATGATCATTGTTGCGGTGGAAATAGGATATCAAACTATTAATGAGTTTGAATCGCAATTCAATTCACAACCGCTCTTTGATTTATCCGAAGGAAAAGGTCAAAAGAGGGAAAACCTATTTTGCATCGTAAACACAATGCGGGGAAAGATCTAGGGTTCAGGGGTTGGTTAAATTTAGGGAAGGTATTAGCACCCTAAACTTCTGTAGTACTCTACAGGAACCTTTTGTTCAGATGTTTACTATTTGCTTTATTTACTTGCTTAAGGTATATGTACAGAGGATTAAAAGTGAGAAAATAAACCTAAGGGGTTAATTCTAAGTTTACTCGGCAAGACATCGCATCTTGTGCCTACATATCCTTACGGGAATGGAATCAGAGTAACTGTAGTTCCCCTCAAAAGGGAGGTTAGAGACTTCTTGATTGTGGTCAAGGTCCCAAGGGGAATAAACGCATCTTAAGGACACGCTTACGTGGAGTGTAAAAACTCTAAATCTCTACATTGAATTGTTAAGCTGTAATTAGGGTTAAATTAGGGATTCCACGGCAGGAAACCCTAAAATGAGCGCGGCGGCTCTTTGACCTAATGCTAGGGGTAAAATTGTAATCTTGCCTGCGGCGAGGCATTTGTGAAAAATTAGGGTTTGTAGTTTGTAAGGGTTTGAAGTTGAGGACTATTGGCGCGGCGACCAAAAGCTAGACCTAACCTTCGGATGTGTGTAATGTGACAGAATATTGATGAATGTGTTAAATAATTGAATTACGCAAGCAGAGAATAATGTCCTAATTTAACTATGCGAGCAGAAATTTAAAAACAGTAATTAAAGTGCGATTGTTAGGATTCGCGAGATTACAACCGAGAGGCAGTTACAGTAATAATAAAAAATAAAACACCACGCAATAGTAGTGACCATGAGCTGCAAAAGATGAACACCGTTAGTAAACAAAGCTAGACAGTAATTGGGCGAGTCAGGAGAAAAAATGCAATACGGAGATTCTTGTTGTTTTTAAAAGAAAAGAGATTTGATTAAGTTAAGAGATGTTAACATAAAAAGATTTATTTTAATTTTCGAAAAATGGTTTTAATCTAATTATCTACAAAAAAAAAGATTTGTTGTCATTATTTTTTAACAATATTTTTAGTTATTATTAAAAAAAAAGTTCTTAATTTTGTTATATGAAAAGTTCAAGTTATTTGTTTTAAAAAGGGTTTTTAATTATTATTTTGTTAAAAAACAATTTTTTGTATTAGTTTTAAAAAAGATTTAATAAAGTTAATTAACTAATTATAAAATAAAAAAGACATAAAAAATAAAAGGGGTTGGGCCGGTCATCACTCCCGGACCCAACCCAGATGGGGTAGATTAAACAAACAAAGGACATTTAGGGTTTCCAGAACCCTACATCCCTCGCGGCGCCGTCTGCATTTCTTCTTCTTCTCTCTCGCCGCAATTCTCTCTCGTATACTCTTATCCTCCCAACCTGAAAAAGAAAAAAAAAATACATAACGATCATGAATCATGAGTTTACATCGTTTTGACGGTGGTTTTCACAGAGGCTTGCGATGATGACGATATAGTCTGAGCTTCAAAGGGGGTTTGCCCGTTGTTGTTCGAAACGGCGCCGGTGAACCCTCTCCACTCAGGTTGCTTTGTTTCGATCTCTCTCTCTCGGTTACTAGCCCGTTAGGGTTTGGCTTGCGATAGTGGTTTCGCCGTTTTTTCTCTGGAGCTGTCGCGATTTTCGTTAGGGTTTTTCACAGGTGAAATTGTTCCCTTTTTATACTCTTCTGATTTCATCTTTTGGGCTTTGGATTTGCGTTATTTTTCTGAGATTGATTTTGATGGATTCGATTTGATTTTGTTGGGGTTTTTAGCACCAGCTTCTGATATGATTTTTCTGATCTGATTCGAAGCTTTCCATTTTCAGAACTCCTTGATGGATTCGCTCGGATTTCATTTGATTCTTTTGATATCTGAACTGATTTGTTTTGATTTCGAACTGATTTGTTTTGATTTCGAACTGATTTGAATTATTTTGATGCAGTTCGGATTGGCTTTTCCTCTTCTTATTTCAGAGAGGGCTGATACTACGGCTTTGGTCGAGTCAGAATTGCCGGGAAGGTTGCGCGACGATGATGACAGCTTGTCTGAGCCGTTCAGAGAAGACATTACGATCCTATGTTGTTGCTCGTGTTGCGAGCAGGATAGCATCTGGTAGATCGATTGTTTCCGTGACATTATGTTGGGCCATGATGTTGATGAACTGAGCCTTGAGCTTCTGTGCCTCGATTTTCCTACGCGACCCTGGGATTACTGTGACTGTCATGAACTGGTTCTGCGGTTTGAACTTGTTCTCCTCTTTTCCAGATTAAACTGTTTTTTACTGCTATGGTTTTGTGAACTCACTTATCTTCTGAACTGATGAGATTACGTGGGCTTATCCTTGCTCTTTCTAGTACGATTTGTGCCATGATTTTGTGCTGTTGTCTTTAACTGATGCGGCTGAACTTTTTGATACATTGTCTGATGTAGTTCAATGCAGTTTGGTTTGTATTCATTTTTCTGTTCTGTTTGAACTTGATTTTTATGGGCTCACTTATGTGTTGCAGTGTTGATGCAGCTTATGCATTGCTTTGGTTTTGAGTTCTGAATTCTGAATCTGGTACTGATGTTGTTGTGAATTTTCAGGTGTTGGAAATTTCGAAAACAAAACGACTCAGACCTGCCGGCATCCGGGTCTGAGTCCAAATTTGCCTTTGTATCAGTTTGGAAATCCAATTGCGGCAAGAGCGAATCAGTCCCGCTTCTTTTATCACTTCCATCTCTCGGATGTCCCGTAATGATAAGAACAGGTGTTACCTGATCTGACGCCAACGGCGCGGGTCGGTAACGGGGGTAGGACGCAGCTTCGGTTGTGCCACTCCCGGCACTCGATGATGACGATGTTCTGAGAGTGTCAAACAACCTCTAACATTCTTTTCTACTTTGTTTGTGTTCTGTTTTGTTTCTCTTTGACGTGCAGGTTAATCGGAGGAGCATGGAGAAATGTCCAATGGGATGAGCATCATGAAGAATCACTTATGGATGTTTAGGACTTAGGATTTTTAGGATATACAATTTTGATTTTCTCTTTTGTAACTTGTAATAAAAAATATTATGAATAAATTCAATAACATTCTTTATCCGAATTATTTCCTCTTCGTAGATCATAATAAAAATATTATGAATAAACTTCAACTTTCTATCCAAATTCACTTTACAAATTGTAATAATAATAATAAAATATTATGAATAAAATTCACATATTCTATTAAAATCATTTCCCAATTTCTTTTCCATGATTTAAATTTGCAAATACCTCAACATCCGATTAAACCTCACTAGTCAAATATCCTTGAATTAATTCGATCCAATCTTGCATAATAAGCTTAATTCCTTCAACATGAATAAGTTCCATTAATCAGTCGAAATTTTCACTGTTTTCCCTCTAAAATGAACTGGAAGATAGAAGAATGATTTCTTGTTAAAACCCTATTCCACAGATCAGATTTTCCAACCCAAATTGATATCTTAACATAATCAAACCCACGTAAATAAATGCCTCAGGAATAAAACCTCATTGGGCCCAAAATTACGAATTATGCTTCAAAATGACCAAAACGCCCTTGGGGTAGTTCCTGCAAAACAAAACGCACTTTATAACTGGTTAGTGGTTAGCAGATGCACAGATGAGATGCTATGCGAAATGACTGACTAAATATAAGGGTAAAATTTGGGGTATTACAGTTGCCCCTATTTAAATAGCTACACCGGATGATTTGAGTGACAGAGACTCGAGGAATCGTGGTGGAGAGGTTTAAATATAGATAACCGAAAATTTTGCCCTTATATGCGGCGATATGCAATGCTATGGACAAAACGAGGACAGACTAATGTAGATGATGTCATGATTATGATGTGATGCGTATGCTGGAATGATGAATTGCGAAAATGTTGATGAATGCGACGACACAAGGGACAGACGCTACGAGGAGAACACACTGGGGAAAACGGCGCGCTGGGGCACAGTACGACCCTGGGGAATTCTAAAATGATGGTCAACTGGTGTGAATACGACCAATTGTCGTTTTAGAACGGGAATGAGATTCTCAAATGGAAATGGCACACCTGGTGGGACGGCCTCCACTGGGGAATCTAAAAGTAAAACTGGATCATGTACGACTGCAAGATTGATCACAGAATGCTGGAGCATTGAGCAAAGAATAACATCCAAGCTTCTGTAAACTATCCCTCGTGACAGGATTAAATGGACTTTTCAGAAATCCATAGAAAATACAGGGTAAAGACCGGCTGTATGCCAAAATAAATGGACTTTAATGGGAAATGCCCTGATAAGCTTCTCGAGAGAGAATTGTCACTCATCGTTGGAAGGGACTTATATGCCAAAATGGATAAGCACTCAAATAAAGAGGCTGCTGCTTATCTGATAAATAAATCTTCTCGTATTTAAGGTCGGTGCCTGGAATACGATTCTGATTCTTCTCTTACTGAAGGATAAATGAACTTCTTCATACTTCAAGATCGTGCTCTCCTGAATATGATTTCGCTCCTTCTTTCATAATTCAAGATCGTGCTCTCCTGAATATGATTTCGCTCCTTCTTTTACTAAAGGGTAAACTGAACTTCCTCATACTTCAAGATCGTGCTCTCCTGAATATGATTTCGCTCCTTCTTTTACTAAAGGGTAAACTGAACTTCCTCATACTTCAAGATCGTGCTCTCCTGAATATGATTCCGCTCCTTCTTTTACTAAAGGGTAAATGAACTTCTTCATAATTCAAGATCGTGCTCTCCTGAATATGATTTTGCTCCTTCTTCCCCGTACTTCAAGATCGTGCTCTCCTGAATACGATTTGGTTCAAAACCTCCCTATACCTCAAGACAACAGGGAAAATGGAAGCCCAACTGCTCCATGGAGATGGCCATTTGCTGCGAGTCATAACGAAGATAGGATCGGCTTCTTAGGTGAGAAATGTCGTACACCGATGTTGTAACATGTAGGACTGTAAAGTGTTGTACTGATAGGTTTTTCAGGCATGAACTGGCGTGTATCTGTAAAGGATTGTGGTTGAAAGATAGTGCAAAATAAATGCACGTCCGTGTACAGTGGTAAACTTCTCGGGTGAGAACAGTCGCGTATCCGTCATGGTATGGTGAAAATATTTAGATGGTGCAAAATAAATGCACGTCCGGTTGGGCTCGACGACCGACAAGACTGAGATTCAATCTAGGATCGAGCTAGAAAGAAGACTGGTAATCAAGACTCCATCGAGGGAATGAACTCGAAGGGTAAATATCTTATCCTGGCGAGGAAAGATAGCTGAAGTAACCGTCATCCACGAGGATCGAGCCCTGTGAGGAAACTGGAAACAAATAAATATTTTATGCTTAGGGCTGACAATCTATTTGGAGAGAATGGACCAACCCAGTTACTCGGTGGTAACAACCAATGATGGTGAAACACAATGAACATGTGAATGCTAACGCATATGTTACCGCGTACGTTAATGTGAATGTATGTTAATGCAAGATGTTATGAAATGAGTATGCCATGAATATGTAATGAATATGTAAGGAGTATGCAATGAATATGTAATGAATATGTAAGGAGTATGCAATGAATATGTAATGAATAGGCATGTGATGCTTATGCCTCTGCGTATGCTGACGAAACAGACTAGAGACAGGACGAGAGATGAAATAAACATCTCGACGGAGATACCCTGCGTTCTCTGCAACCAATACGTCAATCATGGGAAGGAATGGTAGGACCAAATCTGGTTTCAAAATTCTGAATTCTCTGGGGAGAAAGTAATTTGCTTGGGTGCACAACATCACGTCTTCTCATGGGGAGAGGAAAACCTGAGGGACACTTTCGAGTTACCCAAGAAAAAGTTGTCAGCTTATAGTCTCTATGGGGACTGTGTCAGAGCAATGATTTAAAAGTGCTTCTGCAACAATGAGATTTTCGAGGAGTGAAGAGATCCTTCCGAAATTTCCACTAGTCAAAGTAATTTCTTATATTTCGATTGCGTTTTTGAAGAACAATTTTTTTTAAAAAAAAAATTTTCAAAGCACCTTTCATTTTCAAAATTTTAAGAATAAATGCGTTTTGCATAACAATAGAAACAAGAATAATGCACCAAGGAATGTAAGTGACAAAATGGTATCTTTTATTAAAGGGTGGATACTTGCTGAGGGCATAGCTCCACAGATGATTATGTTTTGAAATTGGCAACATGGGAAAAGGTTACATTGAATCCAACGACACCTACTGACACTGATAACTAAGACTAATCCAGAATCTTGCTTTGGACGAGGATGAAAGAACTGGAAAATGGCTCTCATGTGGAAAGTGTGTTTGCGATGATCGGTGTTTTCTGATGCAATGAAATGCCTTTGTCCCTAACTTTTGCCTGGACCGCCCTTTCGGGTTTTCAATCCACCGGGACGCTCTTTTTTGCCTAAGCCGCCCTTTCGGGTTTTCAACTTAGCGAGCTTTTTATTAGTATTTCTTTTTTTCAACCCTTACTTTTGCCTAAGTCGCCTTTTGCAGGTTTTCGACTTAGCGGGTTTTTAGGCATAATATTTTCGGACTGCATCAGAATTCACGGGATGTGCTAGCTCTTCTCCATCCATTGTTGTAAGTATCAGAGACCCTCCAGAGAAAACAGTCTTTACAACAAATGGGCCTTCATAATTGGGCATCCACTTTCCACGCATATCTTTATGCACTGGCAAGATCTTTTTGAGTACGAGCTCTCCTTGACGGAACTCACGGATACGAATCTTCTTATCAAACGCTCTTTTCATCTGTTTCTGATATAATTGCCCATGGCACATAGCGGTCATGCGTTTCTCGTCAATGAGATTCAACTGATCCAGTCTGTCTTGAACCCACTCAGCTTCTTCAAGTTCAGCTTCCATCAACACCCTTAAAGAATGTATCTCTACTTCAATGGGGAGTACGACATCCATTCCATACACCAGTGAGAAAGGTGTTGCCCCTGTCGAAGTTCGCACTGAGGTCCTGTATCCATGCAAAGCAAACGGTAACATCTCATGCCAATCTTTGTAGGTCACGACCATCTTTTGCAGGATTTTTTTGATATTCTTATTCGCAGCTTCGACGGCCCCATTCATCTTAGGACAGTACGGAGAAGAATTGTGATGAGTGATCTTGAAACTGTCACACAACTCCTTCATAGTCTTGTTATTCAGATTGGTGCCATTGTCAGTTATTATCCGACTTGGAATTCCATAACGGCAGATAATTTCTTTCCTGATGAAGCGGGCAACCACTTGCTTAGTCACGTTGGTGTAGGAGGCAGCCTCTACCCACTTGGTGAAATAATTAATAGCAACAAGGATAAAACGATGACCATTAGAAGCCTTCGGTCGATTGCCCCAATCATGTCAATGCCCCACATAGAGAACGACCATGGTGAAGACAAAACATTCAACGGCGAGGGAGGTACATGCATTTTATCAGCGTAAATTTGGCACTTATGGCATTTCCTAGCGTATTGGATGCAGTCAGCTTCCATAGTCAACCAATAATATCCAGCCCTTAGCATCTTCTTAGACATAGCATAACCATTGGCATGAGTACCGAAAGTCCCCTCGTGAATTTCTTGCAGTAACATATCCGCTTCCCGTTTATCAACACATATGAGCAAAACCATGTCGTGATTTCTCTTGTATAACACACCATTACTGATGAAGAATTTAGAAGCCAGTCTTCTCAACGTTTTCTTGTCCAGACCAGTAGCACCATCGGGATACTCTTGCTTGACGAGATAGTTCTTGATGTCATGAAACCAAGGCCTTTCATCCACCTCACCCTCTTCAACTACCTGACAATAAGCGGGCTCAACTTTGCGTTCAATATGGATAAGAGGTGCTTCATTAACGAATTTAACTTTCCACATGGATGCTAACATGGCTAAAGCATCAGCAACGTGGTTCTCCGATCTAGGAACATGCTCGAACTCTATCTCGTCGAAATATTTGATCAGCTCAACAATGTAGTCCTTATAAGGGATTAACTTCTCGTTCTTCGTTTCCCATTTGCCTTGTACCTGGTAAATAACTAAGGCTGAGTCACCACTTACTTTGAGGAGTTTGATTCGGAGGTGAATGGCTGCTTCGAGTCCGAGAATACATGCCTCATACTCCACGACGTTATTAATACACTCAAAGTCTAACCTTGCTGTAAACGGAGTGAAACCACCCTTTGGGTTCATCAAAACGGCGCCTATACCATGCCCATTGAAATTCGAGGAACCATCAAACATCATCCTCCACCAAAGACCTGGTTCTGGACCTTCGCTCGGATCTGGCTCTTCACAATCTCTCTTGATCAACAAAATATCCTCATCAGGAAAGTCAAACTTAAGAGGTTCATAATCTTCAACTGGCTGGTCTGCAAGATAATCCGATAAAATACTACCCTTAATTGCCTTCTGGGGTACATACTGGATGTCATATTCGGATAACAACATGTGCCAACGGGCTAGCCTCCCGGTTTGAGCAGGTTTTTCAAGAATATACTTGATCGGATCCATTTTAGAAATCAACAATGTGGTATGACAGACCATGTATTGTCGGAGGCGCCTAGCGGCCCATGCCAACGCATAACAAGTTTTCTCCAATGGCGAGTATTTGTTTTCACAATCGGTAAACTTCTTGCTCAGGTAATAAATCGCATGTTCCTTTCTTCCAGTCTCATCATGTTGTCCAAGCACACAACCCATAGACTTCTCAAAAACAGTAAGGTACATAAACAACGGTCTTCCAGGTACGGGAGGAATCAGAATAGGGGGGTCTTGCAAATAACTCTTAATTTTCTCAAACGCTTTCTGACAATCAGGGTTCCACTCAACCGTCTGCCCCTTACAAAGCAATTTGAATATCGGCTCACAAGTAGCGGTCATGTTAGAGATAAACCTGGAAATATAATTCAAACGCCCCAGAAAACCTCTAACTTGTGTCTCGGTTTGCGGAGCTGGCATATCTTGAATGGCTCGAACTTTGTCAGGATCTACCTCAATCCCTCGTTGACTAACAATAAAACCAAGCAATTTTCCAGATCTGACACCGAAGGTACATTTAGCAGGGTTCAATTTCAACTGGTATTTCCTGAGTCGTTCAAACAACTTCACCAAATGGTCTAGATGTTCCTCTTCACTCTGAGATTTGGCTATCATATCGTCCACATACACCTCGATCTCCTTGTGCATCATATCATGAAAAAGAGTGGTCATAGCGTGTTGGTAAGTTGCCCCTGCGTTCTTCAAACCGAAGGGCATGACTTTGTAGCAGAAGGTTCCCCAAGGAGTAATGAAAGTAGTCTTCTCTCGATCATCGGGATCCATTTTGATCTGATTATAGCCAGAGAAACCATCCATAAATGAGAACAACGCAAAACTGACTGTATTGTCTACAAGTGTATCAATATGTGGCAGAGGGAAGTCGTCTTTCGGACTTGCTTTATTCAGATCCCTGTAATCCACACACATCCTAACCTTACCATCTTTCTTGGGCACTGGCACAATGTTGGCAACCCAATCTGGATATTTTGCAACTGCCAAGAAACCTGCATCTAACTGTTTTTTAACCTCATCTCGAATCTTCAAAGCCATGTCGGGTCTCGTTCTTCGAAGCTTTTGTTTGATAGGTGGACAATCCGGCTTAAGTGGCAACTTGTGAACAACAATATCTGTGTCTAGACCAGGCATATCTTGATACGACCATGCAAACACATCAATATATTCTTTTAACAACTCAATCAACCCATGCTTAACCTCTGTCCCAAGCATTGCACCAATCTTGACCTCTTTCTTATTCTCATCTGTACTAAGATTAATTAAGTCCACCTGCTCTTTATGCGGTTGAAGCTCTGTGTACTCGTACTCAATCAATCTTGTCAGTTCAGCGGGTACTTCAAAATCTTCTTCACCCTCGTCTTCAGCTTGATTGATGGGTGCATCCCAGTTAAGAGTGTCAATAAAGTCATTGGATCCAACAAGGTGTGCGATGTTTCTGCATGATGGAAGGCTTACTTAATTAAAATGCTCGAAGATATGTAAGATAAGAAATGAAATGCTATTTTTTTGTTTTATTTTTGAAAAAGGTTGCCAACTTCATTTTTTTTAAAGGTGAAAACGAAAAACGCAAATGAACCAAAATGGATTTGAACAAAATGCCTTTATTAATATCCTTTTAAAAATGAAAGGTGGCCCAACAAAAACGACCCTATAACCTTGGGCAGGGCTACGGGTTTTTATTTGAAAACGTAAATGAAAATGCTAAAAATTACTTTGACAATGGAAAAATAACAGGGATCTCTACGGCCTCCCAGTTGTTCAAAGCTGCATCACCCTTAAACACCAGGTTGCTCAAATCTTCATTTTCCTCACAGTCACTGACGGCATTGACTTGGAAACCTCCGCTGATAAATACCTCTTGGATAACCTTCGGGCGCCCTTCGACAGTTGTGGCAGCTCCATTCTGAGTTGGTTTGTAACCCAACCCAAAGCGATCAGTCTTGGTCTTGACATCAATTACCTCTCCCCAACCTTCCAGAATACCCCTGTCAATTGTTGATTTGGTACTCTTCAGAGATGCAAAAGATGGATTACCCTGGCCCACTGTCTCTTCGACTTCTAGCAGAACAGCATTGGCGATCTCGAGTGCTTGAAAGGAGATTTCCAAAGCATTCTCATCGGCTTCGATGTAACGGAAAGAAGACAGGTTACTGACCATCAGATCCTCCTCACCGTGTATAATAACCAACTTTTCATCAATCACGAACTTCATCTTTTGATGTAGCGTTGAGGTTACTGCCCCAGCGGCATGAATCCACGGCCTTCCAAGTAAACAGCTGTAATTGGGATTAATGTCCATGACTTGAAACGTGATATTAAAAACTTGCGGACCAATCAGGATAGGAAGCTCAACCTCCCCCATTACTGACCGACGAGAACCATCGAAAGCCTTGACGATCAAAGGAGTAGGTTTCAACACAGTCTCTTTGAAAACCAATTTATCAAGAACCCTCTTGGGTAGAACATTCAAAGAAGAACCGGTGTCCACTAGCACTCTTGCTAAATTGTCCTCCTGACATTTCACTGATATATGTAAAGCACGATTATGATTCGGACCCTCCTTTGGTAACTCTTCGTTGCTGAAACTAAGGGTGTTACATGCGGTCAAATTGGCAATCACACTATCAAACCGACTGGTGCTGATATCTTGATCCACATGTGCTTGAGTCAAAACTTTCTGCAAGGCCATCCTATGAGCGGGTGAACTCATCAACAGAGATAAAATCGAAATCTTGGAAGGAGTTTGATGAAATTGATCGACAACTTTATAGTCACTTTTCTTGATGATCCTCAAAAACTCAGCATCTTCATCATTCGTAACGGCTCCCTTGCCTTTGTCTTTGGCAGGCACTGGGATATTAGTGGTTTCCTTAGGTGGAACCTCATTGATACGGGGAGTATACACACGGCCACTGCGAGTCATCCTGCTTGCCTCTACGATATTAGTCACAGTGTCCTTAACCTCTTCATTTGGAATAACCTTCCCAGACTCCTTGTCAATCATCGTCACGTCATATTTCCAAGGCACAGCTTTAGGATCACTGAAAGGAAACGGACTTGGTCTTCGAATAACTATAGGCTTAGGCTGATTCACCTCAGGGATAGACGACTTTGGCATATCGAACACGGGATTGGCAGAACCTGCCCCTGACAGATTAAACACTGGTACCTTACCCTTTGATTCAGGCTGATGGAAGACAGGCTCAATCACAGCGACTTCATCCTTCTTGGCTTGGCTTGTCACTTGTAAAACACCCTCGTCAATCAACCTCTGAACATCATTCTGAACCAACATACAACCCTTAATACTGGCTTCACAGCTTACACATGCAGCATGGGACGTATCTACCAGACCGGCTTCAAACAACTTCGAATGGAATATCTTAAGAGGAGTCTTAATCTGAACAACATCAAGGACATAACCTTCCTCAGAATCGGCACTGATGGCGTTAACACTTTCATGGTTGGGAAAAGGGTTCTTCTTAACATTCGGTTGAGGATCTTCAAATGACAAAATCTTCTTTTCCAATAAATCCCTGACAAGATTTTTGAGAGCATAACAGTTCTCCAGATCGTGACCAGGCGCACCCTCATGAAATAAACAATGAGCAGCGGCGTTGTAATTGGCGGGTAGAGGATTAGGAGGCGGACCCAAAGCTCGGGTGGTAATTAGACCTTGCTTGACTAATGAGGGATACAGCTCGGTGAAAGTCATCGGAATCGGCGGACAAGGTTTATACGTTCTCTTGTTCGGAACATTCTGGCGAGGAGCTGGATTCCTTGGCTGCTGAGGAGCAGGAGCGTTGGGCGCTTGTTGATAGTTAGGAGGCGGATAAACAGGAGATTGTTGCGTAGGTTGATACATAGGAACCTGTTGATTGAAAGAAGGTGCAATAGCTGCCACATATGGCTGTTGAGCATATTGGATTAGGTACCCTTGAGGTTGAGCATAACCTTGCGGATATTGATAAAATTGGTCTCTTCGTCTACCAGAGGATATGGCATTAGTCTCACCTTCTTTCTTCTTCTGGGAGCTATACGGAGGTTTCTTCGGCTGATCCTTTGAAACACCATGATTACTTGTCATTTTACCGCTTTTCATACCCAATTCAATCTTGACACCCACAGCAACGATGTCAGAGAAATTTGAAGTCACACTACCCACCATCCTCTCGTAAAATTCTGGACGGACCGTGTCGACAAACCAATCAGCTAACTCTTTCTCGGTCAAAGGAGGTTCTACCTGCGAAGCAATCTCTCTCCACCTTTGAGCGTACTCTTTGAATGACTCCGAACTCTTTTGTGACATACTCAACAACTGTCTTCTGTCAGGAGCCAAATCCATATTGTACTTATAGTGTTTGATGAAAGCGTCAGATAAATCTTGGAAACTCTTAATGCGAGACTGGTCCAAAGTTAAGTACCACTTGAAAGAAGCACCCTTCAAACTATCTTGGAAGCAATGAATCATCAGTTTATCATTCTCAACATGGGCAGCCATTTTGCGATAGTACATGATCAGATGACTCTTAGGACAAGCGGCACCTTCATAGCGATCGAAGTTCGGAGTTTTGAACTTCGGGGGAATAACCAAACCTGAGACCAAACAGACGTCCCTTACAGCAGTCCCAAAAATTTGATCGCCCTCTACCTTTTTCAATCTCTGGGCGATAGTGTCTACTTCCTCACGAAGCTTGTCATGTTTCTCATAACCTTCAACATTCCCATCAAGGTTATCAAAGACGGTCTCATTGAAATACGGTTGCACACGGGTGTGTACAACAGGTGGTGCAAAGATAGGAGCCCCCCTAGAAACTTCGGAAAGTAAGGGCACGGCTTGCTGAACAGGCTGATTAATCGGAACAGTGGCTTGAGGAGGCACAAAACCTGGAGCAAGACCATAAGGCGGGTCCCTTGCTACGGTCACATTCGGTGGAGGGTCCACAGTAACGCCAGTAATCTCTGAAACAACAGTGGGTTGGGTATCCATCTTAGCATTCATGACATGTAACAATTCCATCATACGCCCCATACCCCCTCGTAGGTCTTCAAGTTCATTGCTAAGGCGATCAATCTCTTTTGTCTGATCCTCCATTCTCTTCCGAGTTTGAGCTCTGGTGTTGTACTGGTGCCGAGGACTCAGGGTGACGAAACTGGAAGGCGAGAGAACCGAACATGAGAAAACGGAAGACACATGCAATGCAAGAAAGTATATGATGCTATGATGCAAATGCGAATGAAGATTTCATGGAATTCAAACATTTACGAATGTCGTGGGGTACCAAAAAAAATTTTCCTTGTTTTTTCATTTTTATTTTATCCCGCGATATAAATGATGTTTGAATTCCATGAATTACAATGCAATGGGATGCTTTATGGATGCCATGCACATGAATACACAAAACCCTAGGTTAAAAGTTATGAGTGGAGTTAAGGTCTACCCATCCCCAAAAGGAGTGTACTATAGGTTAGTTGTACCTGCAGAACAAGGTTCTAAAAAGTGCCCAAAGTCATCAGCCCATCTTTCGGATATTATCAACCTTCCGACTGACTCGGGGGTTAATAATATTCTCAAGAGAACCTCTTTTGAGTGTAGTATCGCGTAGCAACCGTTGTAGGATTACTCCTACATAGCTCCCGCACTACGTTCTAAATAAGGCCGAGGTGGTGTTAAGGTACTACGGTTCCCAATATCACAGACTCCAATCGACCATGGAAAAAGTTTTCACGATTATACTCGATCAACCGAACCATTTTCGAAAAGGTCTCAACTGAGCGGTGATTCTCAAATCAACTTAGTTGGGATTCAACTTCCTATAAGCCTCATCGAATATATCCCCATCCTATAATAATGTCACTTGTCCGGGCGTAGGACTTATCTCACAACACAAGGAACAGTCCCAAAATCAAAGTACAATATATACATGCAAATGAATAGTAAAACAAATAGCAATAAATATGAACAAATTAGGGATAACCCTCAAAAGTTAAGAAGTCCCCAGTGAAGTCGCCATTTTCTGTTGCGGTGGAAATAGGATATCAAACTATTAATGAGTTTGAATCGTAATTCAATTCACAACCGCTCTTTGATTTATCCGAAGGAAAAGGTCAAAAGAGGGAAAACCTATTTTGCATCGTAAACACAATGCGGGGAAAGATCTAGGGTTCAGGGGTTGGTTAAATTTAGGGAAGGTATTAGCACCCTAAACTTCTGTAGTACTCTACAAGAACCTTTTGTTCAGATGTTTACTATTTGCTTTATTTACTTGCTTAAGGTATATGTACAGAGGATTAAAAGTGAGAAAATAAACCTAAGGGGTTAATTCTAAGTTTACTCGGCAAGACATCGCATCTTGTGCCTACATATCCTTACGGGAATGGAATCAGAGTAACTGTAGTTCCCCTCAAAAGGGAGGTTAGAGACTTCTTGACTGTGGTCAAGGTCCCAAGGGGAATAAACGCATCTTAAGGACACGCTTACGTGGAGTGTAAAAACTCCAAATCTCTACATTGAATTGTTAAGCTGTAATTAGGGTTAAATTAGGGATTCCACGGCAGGAAACCCTAAAATGAGCGCGGCGGCTCTTTGACCTAATGCTAGGGGTAAAATTGTAATCTTGCCTGCAGCGAGGCATTTGTGAAAAATTAGGGTTTGTAGTTTGTAAGGGTTTGAAGTTGAGGACTATTGGCGCGGCGACCAAAAGCTAGACCTAACCTTCGGATGTGTGTAATGTGACAGAATATTGATGAATGTGTGAAATAATTGAATTACGCAAGCAGAGAATAATGTCCTAATTTAACTATGCGAGCAGAAATTTAAAAACAGTAATTAAAGCGCGATTGTTAGGATTCGCGAGATTACAACCGAGAGGCAGTTACAGTAATAATAAAAAATAAAACACCACGCAATAGTAGTGACCATGAGCTGCAAAAGATGAACACCGTTAGTAAACAAAGCTAGACAGTAATTGGGCGAGTCAGGAGAAAAAATGCAATACGGAGATTCTTGTTGTTTTTAAAAGAAAAGAGATTTGATTAAGTTAAGAGATGTTAACATAAAAAGATTTATTTTAATTTTCGAAAAATGGTTTTAATCTAATTATCTACAAAAAAAAAGATTTGATGTCATTATTTTTTAACAATATTTGTAGTTATTATTAAAAAAAAAGTTCTTAATTTTGTTATATGAAAAGTTCAAGTTATTTGTTTTAAAAAGGGTTTTTAATTATTATTTTGTTAAAAAACAATTTTTTGTATTAGTTTTAAAAAAGATTTAATAAAGTTAATTAACTAATTATAAAATAAAAAAGACATAAAAAATAAAAGGGGTTGGGCCGGTCATCACTCCCGGACCCAACCCAGATGGGGTAGATTAAACAAACAAAGGACATTTAGGGTTTCCAGAACCCTACATCCCTCGCGGCGCCGTCTGCATTTCTTCTTCTTCTCTCTCGCCGCAATTCTCTCTCGTATACTCTTATCCTCCCAACCTGAAAAAGAAAAAAAAACAAATACATAACGATCATGAATCATGAGTTTACATCGTTTTGACGGTGGTTTTCACAGAGGCTTGCGATGATGACGATATAGTCTGAGCTTCAAAGGGGGTTTGCCCGTTGTTGTTCGAAACGGCGCCGGTGAACCCTCTCCACTCGGGTTGCTTTGTTTCGATCTCTCTCTCGGTTACTAGCCCGTTAGGGTTTGGCTTGCGATGGTGGTTTCGCCGTTTTTTCTCTGGAGCTGTCGCGATTTTCGTTAGGGTTTTTCACAGGTGAAATTGTTCCCTTTTTATACTCTTCTGATTTCATCTTTTGGGCTTTGGATTTGCGTTATTTTTCTGAGATTGATTTTGATGGATTCGATTTGATTTTGTTGGGGTTTTTAGCACCAGCTTCTGATATGATTTTTCTGATCTGATTCGAAGCTTTCCATTTTTAGAACTCCTTGATGGATTCGCTCGGATTTCATTTGATTCTTTTGATATCTGAACTGATTTGTTTTGATTTCGAACTGATTTGTTTTGATTTCGAACTGATTTGTTTTGATTTCGAACTGATTTGAATTATTTTGATGCAGTTCGGATTGGCTTTTCCTCTTCTTCTTTCAGAGAGGGTTGATACTACGGCTTTGGTCGAGTCAGAATTGCCGGGAAGGTTGCGCGACGATGATGACAGCTTGTCTGAGCCGTTCGGAGAAGACATTACGATCCTATGTTGTTGCTCGTGTTGCGAGCAGGATAGCATCTGGTAGATCGATTGTTTCCGTGACATTATGTTGGGCCATGATGTTGATGAACTGAGCCTTGAGCTTCTGTGCCTCGATTTTCCTACGCGGCCCTGGGATTATTGTGACTGTCATGAACTGGTTCTGCGGTTTGAACTTGTTCTCCTCTTTTCCAGATTGAACTGTTTTTTACTGCTATGGTTTTGTGAACTCACTTATCTTCTGAATTGATGAGATTACGTGGGCTTATCCTTGCTCTTTCTGGTACGATTTGTGCCATGATTTTGTGCTGTTGTCTTTAACTGATGCGGCTGAACTTTTTGATACATTGTCTGATGTAGTTCAATGCAGTTTGGTTTGTATTCATTTTTCTGTTCTGTTTGAACTTGATTTTTATGGGCTCACTTATATGTTGCAGAGTTGATGCAACTTATGCATTGCTTTGGTTTTGAGTTCTGAATTCTGAATCTGGTACTGATGCTGTTGTGAATTTTCAGGTGTTGGAAATTTCGAAAACAAAACGACTCAGACCTGCCGGCATCCGGGTCTGAGTCCAAATTTGCCTTTGTATCAGTTTGGAAATCCAATTGCGGCAAAAGCGAATCAGTCCCGCTTCTTTTATCACTTCCATCTCTCGGATGTCCCGTAATGATAAGAACAAGTGTTACCTGATCTGACGCCAACGGCGCGGGTCGGTAACGGGGGTAGGACGCAGCTTCGGTTGTGCCACTCCCGGCACTCGATGATGACGATGTTCTGAGAGTGTCAAACAACCTCTAACATTCTTTTCTACTTTGTTTGTGTTCTGTTTTGTTTCTCTTTGACGTGCAGGTTAATCGGAGGAGCATGGAGAAATGTCCAATGGGATGAGCATCATGAAGAATCACTTATGGATGTTTAGGACTTAGGATTTTTAGGATATACAATTTTGATTTTCTCTTTTGTAACTTGTAATAAAAAATATTATGAATAAATTCAATAACATTCTTTATCCGAATTATTTCCTCTTCGTAGATCATAATAAAAATATTATGAATAAACTTCAACTTTCTATCCAAATTCACTTTACAAATTGTAATAATAATAATAAAATATTATGAATAAAATTCACATATTCTATTAAAATCATTTCCCAATTTCTTTTCCATGATTTAAATTTGCAAATACCTCAACATCCGATTAAACCTCACTAGTCAAATATCCTTGAATTAATTCGATCCAATCTTGCATAATAAGCTTAATTCCTTCAACATGAATAAGTTCCATTAATCAGTCGAAATTTTCACTGTTTTCCCTCTAAAATGAACTGGAAGATAGAAGAATGATTTCTTGTTAAAACCCTGTTCCACAGATCAGATTTTCCAACCCAAATTGATATCTTAACATAATCAAACCCACGTAAATAAATGCCTCAGGAATAAAACCTCATTGGGCCCAAAATTACGAATTATGCTTCAAAATGACCAAAACGCCCTTGGGGTAGTTCCTGCAAAACAAAACGCACTTTATAACTGGTTAGTGGTTAGCAGATGCACAGATGAGATGCTATGCGAAATGACTGACTAAATATAAGGGTAAAATTTGGGGTATTACAATCATCTAAGTAATTTCTTATGCGAAAAAGGATTTGAAAAAGGCAAGGTAGACAAGACTTTAGTCATTAAAAAGATAGGAGAGAATACCTTGCTTGTTCAAGTATATATGGACGACATCATCTTTGGTTCAACAAATAAGGAATTATGTGAAGAATTTGCGTCAATGATGCAAGGCGAATTTGAAATGTCTATGATGGGAAAGATGAACTACTTCTTTGGATTTCAAATCAAGCAATTAAAAGACGAAATTTTTATCAACCAATCAAATTATTGCAAAGAGTTGTTAAAGAGATTTAATATGGATGAATGTAAAGCTATGTCAACACCAATGGGATTCGGAACCTATGTTGATCAAGACGAATCGGGAATATCGATTGATATTATAAAGTATCGAGGTATGATTGGTTCTTTATTATATTTGACGGCAAGTCGTCCTGACATAATGTTTAGTGTTTGTTTATGTGCTCGCTTTCAAGCAAATCCAAAGGATTCACATCTCACGGTAGTCAAAAGAATCATGAAATATCTCAAGGGAACGTGGAACATTGGCTTATGGTATCTAAAAGGTAGTGTTTGTACTTTAATTGGTTATTTTGACACGGATTATGCAGGCTGTAAAACTGATCGAAAAAGCACAAGTGGAACCTGTCACATCCCTGGAAATGCATTAGTGTCGCAGTCATGTAAGAAACAAGCATGTGTTGCTCTTAGTACGACTGAAGCAGAATACATAGCGGCGGGAAGTTGTTGTGCACAAAACCTTTGGATAAAGCAACAATTAAGCGACTACGGAATTGATCTTGGATGCATTCCTCTCTAATGCGACAACACAAGTGCGATTTACATCACAAAAAATTCGGTCATGCACTCAAGAACCAAACAAATCGACATTCGGCATCATTTCCTCCGTGATCACGTACTCAAAGGAGATGTTGAAGTCACTTTTGTAGATACGCATAACCAACTTGCCGACATATTCACGAAACCACTCGAAAAAGAACCATTCTTCAAGATTCGGCGAGAACTCGGAATTCTCGATGAAGGTGACATCTAAACTCTTCATAAGTTTTTTTATATAAGATATATGAATTCCAAGTTGTTTCACTTACTGTTTTTAACCTTTTCTGGTTTTTTGAAGGTGTTAACCGATTAACACTGTTAATTTTTGTCTTGAAAATCAATTTTTCAATGTGTTAATCGATTAACCCCCACGGTTAACCGATTAACACTGTTAATTTTTGTTTTCTGAATTAATTTTTTAATGTGTTAATCGATTAACCCCCACGGTTAATCGATTAACACTGTGCGAATTTTCAAAAACAGAAACGAAAATTAAGTCAAAATTGTTTTTAATAGGTTTTAAGTGCTTTTACGTGTGGTGCATGTGCTTATTACTTATTATCATCAAAATATCCTTGGAACCATATTCTTCTTGTTGACTCCAAGTTAATACCCTTCCAACTTCTACCCACTCACTTAAATCTCCCACTAAATCACCTCTCCATATAAACTCCTCCTACTTCAGCAACTCTATCACAACACAAACCCTAAACTTCAGAAAAGCATATCCAACCCTCAGAAACTCAAACCCTCGTCCATGGCTCCAAATAACAAGGGAAAGGGAAAGCTACCAGAAAGCAGCTTTGCAGCTGATGAAGATTTCACGTCAATGGAATTAATGAAAAAGAGGATAATGGATTTTAAAGTCAGGCTTCGTCAACTGTTTCTGGTAAAATACGTAAATCTTAAAGCTTTTCCAGCTCCTTATTTTGATTTCCCTGCACTATTGAAATATCAAAAGATAGATACCCTAGTTTCTGATAATGGAAGATGCTATCCGGATTTAGTAAAATCTTTCATGAATAAACTGTTTATCCACTTGAATGAAGCTGGAAAGCATATGTTGGTTACTACGGTTCAGGATTTTGAGTTAAACGAAGATCTGTTCAACATTGCTGCAACTCTCAAAATTCCGTACACGGGATTTTTTTCTCCGGAAAGGGATCAACCACGTGGAAGGACCCTGGGCAAACTATGATAAAATGGAGTATTATTACAGCATCTGCAGATTTCCCAAAGAAACTGTCATTACGGGTCAACAGACTGCTCGCACACTGTGTTATGTCAAGAATCTGACTGTCAATGATCGTATGTTGCATTATGTAACACCCATTTTAATTATTTAGTCTTTTTGGTGTTATTTTATTTATTCTTTTATTTTTGGTATGTCCTTATGTGGGGGTGGGTCTGAGTGTGTGGGTGGGTGCCCTTAGACTGTAAGAATTATTTAATAGAATATGGAGTTTAATAGTAATATAATATAATTGATAATGATAGTAATTTGATAATTAATAGTAATATTATTATTATTATTATTATTATTATTATTATTATTATTTGGAATATTAGTGGTTGGAACAAGTAAAATAAGAGTTAGTGATATAAGAAAGTTTTGGGGAAAAAGGAGAGTTAGAACACGATACGACAGTTTTAGAGCAAGGTTAAGGAGGAAGAACAAAGAGGAAGAGGAAGAAGGCTAAGGCTGTCAAATTCTTGGGATTCTTCATCAATCGGAGAAATTAATCGAGGTAAGGGGGAGAAACTGATTGGGATGGGTAGATTACATGAAATTGGGTAGAGGGGATTCCTTAACCCCATAGGGATTTGATGAACATGTTTGTTATGCTGATATGTCTTTGATTGTTGTTGATTTTGATGAATTTCGCGTATATGTTGATGTGTTTATGATTGTTGCTGCCATTGATGAATGGGTGCACATGTTGTGTGATTTTGGTGAGGTTCTGAGTAACTTTTGTAGTTCTGTTGATGAACATGAATATTAGTTCCGGAGATAAATTGATAGAATAATAACTAGAGCAATGTATATTAGAAGTAGTAGTAATAGGAAAGAAGATGGAAGTAGAGTGATAGGCTTGGATTTGAGCAAAATAGCACTGTTGGACCGTGAGGGTTTTGAGAAATCGCAGACGCTCGTTAGCACCTTTGCTAGGCAAGCTAGTCGCGAGCACTCGCTAGCAAGTTCGCTAAGCGAGTGGGGTAGCGAACCCTTCCAGTAGCTACTGTCTGCCTTCGCTAGCAAGTTCGCTAGGCGAGCAAGTAGCGAACGTTCGCTGAGGCCTCGCTAAGCGAGCAAGCCAGTGAGCGTGACAACAACTTGATATTTTTGTAGTTTGATCTGATGTTGATGTGTTGTAGGATCCCTTGGGCTGTGACAGGTATAGATGTGATGTTTAGTAGTGAAGAGTGTATACTCAGTGTTGAAAGGTGAAATTATGTAGTAATGAGTTTAATTGAAATAATAGATTGGTGTGTGATGTATATAAATAATGTAAGGTGATGTGATCAGGAGGATCGTGTGATTTTAACTAAATTAATTAATTGGTGAGTAATATGTACGTATGCTGTATGGTAATGTGATCAGGAGGATTGTGTGCACTTAGTATGCTTGATGTTATTTGTTGTGCATTTGGTGTCGTGCATATCATGGTGTTTTGGTGGGATGAATCATTACTCAGGAGGAGTGTATGTGATTCATCTGTACTCCTTTGTGGAGAATGGTGGGGATAGATCATTGCCAAGGAGGGGTGTATGTGATCTATCCGGGGTTCGATTGAACGAACCAATGAGTCGGTACCGCATGCATGGTGTTGAGTTGCATATTTGCATTGTTATATGTTGTGATTGATATTTTGACAGTAGGTCGTGAATGGTGCATGTTGGGTGATATTTATGTAAATGCTACCTTTATTTCATGTATTTGATTACCGATAATTTTGATCATGATTTCTCACCCCTTTGTTGTTGTTGTGGTCTGTGCTTCTTCAGAAGTACAGATAATCCATGTACTTAGCTAGCTTGGATACAGGTGTGCGAGTCGAGTCTTAGGATGCTCTGATACGTAGCACGGGACTTGGGCGTTTTCTTTTAATTTAGTTGAACTTGTTTTACTTTCATGTGATGTATCATGTGTTTGTGCATTTTATTAATGAATATTTTCATGTATTGACGGATGGTCGAGATTGATGAACTAATGAATATTTTTCGCTGTTTTATTTTGAAAACCTTCTAATTGAGAGTATTATGGATTATGTGATGTGATATCCCACTTGTTGAGGGGAGACTCTGATGTTTGTTTAAAATATTGTATTTTATTTTAATTTTGGGAAGTGGGGTGTTACAATTGGTATTAGAGCAGGTCGGACCGTCCGGCCAGTGTAGTAGTTGAGTCTGTCCTTAGGATAGAGATTGTGTAACTTCTAACCTGGTGTTGTTATTGTTAAGCAGTATGGCAGGAAGGAATGATGTTGCTTTGGCTGCTGCTATGCAAGCGATGTTGCAGGTGGTTGTTAATCAGAACCAAGTTGCGGGTGCGCAATTCCGGGATTTAGCATAGTTTTGGAGTAACAAGCCACCGACGTTTGAAGGAGGGATTCTGGATCCTGAAGCTGCATAGAAGTGGCTGAAGGCAATTGAGAAGATTTTCAGGACGATGGACTGTAGTGATGAGCAAAAGGTGAGGTTTGGTACTCACATGTTGGAAGGGGAAGCTGAGGCTTGGTGGGACAACAGTCGCAAGAGATTGGAGACTGCAGGAACTGCGATTACTTGGGAGGTGGTTCGAAAGGGTTTTCTGGAAAAGTATTTTCCGGAAGATATACGAAGTGCTAAGGAGATAGAGTTTATGGAGCTGAAGCAGGGTAATCCGACTGTGGCAGAGTATGCTGCTAAGTTTGAAGAGCTGGTGCAATATTATCCTTATTACAATACTGATGGAGCAATGACCTCCAAGTGTTTGAAATTTAAGAATGGACTACGTCCGGAAGTTAAGTTGGGAATTGCTTGTCAGAAGATCAGGAACTATCCAGAGCTGGTAAGCAGAAGCAGAATCTATGATAATGACAACAGGGCCATAATTGCACACTATAAGGTTGTGAATGACCGTAAAGGTAAATAGAGATTTGGTGGTACTCCTTACAGTGTTCATGTCGATAAGGGAAAATCTAAAGCTGCTACTGATAAGAAGCCTAGAGAAGGAAGAGCATTTGCTGATTTGAAATGTTTCTGGTGCGGTGGCGCGGGTCATCGTGCGAATGATTGTCCTAATGAGGTAAAGAAGTGTTTCAAGTGTGGTAAGCCAGGACATGTGATAGCTGATTGTAGGGCCACTATGTCTACCTGTTATAACTGTGGTGAGAAATGTCATATCAGTACGCATTGTCAAAAGCCGAAGAAGCCTCAGGCATCCCAGGCCAGTGGTAAAGTATTTGCTTTGGCTGGAACTCAAACTGCTAGCGAGGAGCGTTCTATCAAAGGTACTTGTTTCATCAATAATATTCCTTTGAGTGCTATTATTGACACGAGTGTAACCCACTCGTTCATTTCTGTTGATTGTGTGAAGAGACTAGGATTGGTACCGTCTACTCTTGAGCGACGGATGACTATTGAAACTCCCTCTATTGGTGCAGTGACTACTTCTTTGGTGTGTTTGAAGTGTCCACTGACTATTTTTGGCAGAGACTTTGGAGTGGATCTGATTTGTCTGCCACTTGGTAATTTGGAAGTTATTCTGGGTATGAACTGGTTGGAGTTCAACCGAATCTACCTCGATTGTTTTCGGAAGGTGTTGTTGTTTCTTACTCCAGAAAAGGAAGCGTTAGCGGGTTCCTTGTCTAATAAGGAATTGGGGACCTTGTTGGAAGACGAAGCTAGAATGTTTGTTTTATTTGCATCATTATCTAGTAACAACAAAGCGTCAATGGAAGAGTTGGTGGTTGTGAACGAATTCCCCGAAGTGTTTCCTGATGATACTACAGAGTTACCTCCGACGCGAGAAGATGAATTTAGCATTGATCTTATTCCTGGTACGGGGCCTATCTCTATGGAGCCGTATAGGATGTCAGCGGTGGAATTGGCTGAATTGAAATCTCAGATTGGAGACTTGTTGGACAAAAAGTTTATCAGACCGAGTGTGTCGTCGTGGGGAGCTCCAATGTTGTTGGTAAAGAAGAAGGATGGTAGTATGCGCCTGTGCATCGATTATCGTCAGTTGAATAAAGTGACCATTAAGAATAAATATCCTCTTCCAAGGATTGATGATTTAATGGATCAGTTGGTGGGAGCTCGTGTGTTCAGTAAAATTGATTTGAGGCCGGGTTATCACCAGATCAGAGTGAAAGAAGGTGATATTCAGAAGACGACATTTAGGACCCGATATGGACATTACGAATATGCTGTAATGCCTTTCGGAGTGTCTAATGCGCCGGGAGTGTTTATGGAGTATATGAACAGAATTTTCCATTCTTATTTGGATCAGTTTATTGTTGTGTTCATTGACGACATACTGATTTATTCCAAGTCTGACGAAGAGCATGCAGGACATTTGAGAATTGCGTTGTAGGTACTGAGGGATAATAAGTTGTTTGCTAAACTATCAACGTGTGAGTTCTGGTTGAAGACCGTGAGTTTCTTAGGACATGTAATATTTGGTGATGGTATATCGGTGGACCCCTCGAAGGTGAGTGCGGTGTTGCAATGGGAACCGCCGAAGACAGCAACGGAGGTTAGAAGCTTTTTGGGTTTGGCAGAATATTACCAAAGGTTTATTGAGGGATTTTCTAATTTGGCATTTCCATTGACTCAGTTGACGAGAAATAATCAAGTTTTTGTGTGGGATGCTACTTGTGAAGAGAGCTTTGAAGAACTGAAAAAGAAATTGACTACGGCACCGGTGTTAGTGTTGCCGACTCTGAGTGAACCTTTTGTGGTGTATGCTGGTAAGGTAGTGGCGTATGCTTCGCGGCAACTGAGGGTGCATGAGAGGAACTACCCTACTCATGATCTTGAGTTGGCTGCGGTAGTTTTCATGTTAAAAATTTGGAGGCACTATTTGTACGGTTCGAGGTTTGAGGTGTTCAGTGACCATAAAAGTCTGAAGTATTTGTTCGATCAGAAAGAGCTAAACATGAGACAGAGAAGGTGGTTGGAATTCTTGAAAGATTATGATTTTGGCTTAAGTTATCATCCAGGCAATGCAAATGCAGTAGCAGACGCCTTGAGCAGGAAACCAATTCATGTGGCGGCTTTGATGGTGAAAGAAATGGAACTAATTTAGCAGTTCAGAGACTTGAGCATGGTTTGTGAAACTACGGCAGATAGCGTGAGGTTGGGCATGTTGCAGGTGAATAATGATTTCTTGGATATAATTAAAGAAAACCAAAAGCTAGATGTGAAGTTAGTAGATTTGATGCCTGGAGTGGGAAGTGACCCCGATAGTGATTTTAAGCTGGATAGTACAAGTGTGTTGAGATTCAGAGGCAGGATTTGTGTGTTGGATAATGATGAGCTGAAGAAGTCAATTCTGAGTGAAGGACATCGTAGTAATCTGAGTATCCAACTGAGAGCTACAAAGATGTACCATGATTTAAGGAAGTTATTTTGGTGGTCCGGTATGAAAAGAGACATAGCTCAATTTGTTTATGCCTGTTTGACATGTCAGAAGTCGAAGGTAGAACATCAGAGACCTTCTGGATTTATGCAACCGTTGGAACTTCCAGTTTGGAAATGGGATTGTATAACTATGGATTTTGTTACGGGTTTGCCGAATACGGCGAGAGGATTTGATGCTATTTGGGTGATTATGGATCGACTTACAAAGTCTGCGCATTTTGTGCCGATTAATATCAGTTTTCCGTTGGTGAAGCTGACAGAGATTTATATTCAGGTAATTGTGAAGCTACATGGTGTTCCGTCGAGTATAGTGTCAGATAGAGATCCAAGGTTTACTTCAAAATTTTGGAAGAGTTTACAGGAAGTTTTGGGTACTAAGTTGAAGTTGAGTTCAGCTTATCATCCGCAAACTGATGGCCAGTCAGAGAGGACTATTCAATTGCTGGAGGATTTGTTGAGAGCCTGTGTGTTGGAAAAGGGTGGTGCGTGGGATACTCATTTACCGTTGATCGAATTCACGTACAACAACAGCTACCATTCTAGTATCGGAATGGCACAGTTTGAAGCTTTATATGGTAGGAGATGCATAACTCCTTTGTGTTGGTATGAAACAAGTGAGAATGTGGTATTAGGACCAGAAATTGTGCGGCAGACTACTGAGACAATTCAAATGATTCGTGAGAAAATGAAAGCGTCTCAGAGTAGGCAAAAAAGTTATCATGATAACCGGAGAAAAGAGTTGGAATTTAGTGAAGGTGATCACGTGTTCCCAAGAGTTAACCCAGTGACAGGTGTGGGTCGTGCATTGAAGTCCAAGAAGCTGGATCCTAAGTTTATTGGATCGTATCAAATTTTGCAGATAGTTGGTGATGTAGCTTATAGAGTGGCGTTACCGCATGAACTGTCGAATTTGCATGACGTGTTTCATGCGTCGCAACTTTGAAAGTATGTCTCGAATCCATCTCATGTGATTCAGAGAGATGAAGTCCAAGTCTGGGAGAATCTTACTGTTGAGACGATGCCGTTGAGGGTCGAAGATCGTAAGATGAAACAACTCCGAGGAAAGGAGATATCCTTGGTGAAAGTAGCTTGAGGAGGTGCTGCAGGAGGCAGTGTGACCTGGGAATTGGAAAGCAGGACGCAGGAAGCGTATCCGGAATTGTTTCCATCAGGTAATTTTCGAGGACGAAAATAATTAAAGTGGGGGAGAGTTGTAACACCCATTTTAATTATTTAGTCTTTTTGGTGTTATTTTATTTATTCTTTTATTTTTGGTATGTCCTTATGTGGGGGTGGGTCTGAGTGCGTGGGTGGGTGCCCTTAGACTGTAAGAATTATTTAATAGAATATGGAGTTTAATAGTAATATAATATAATTGATAATGATAGTAATTTGATAATTAATAGTAATATTATTATTATTATTATTATTTAGAATATTAGTGGTTGAAACAAGTTAAATAAGAGTTAGTGATATAAGAAAGTTTTGGGGGAAAAGGAGAGTTAGAACACGATACGACAGTTTTAGAGCAAGGTTAAGGAGGAAGAACAAAGAGGAAGAGGAAGAAGGCTAAGGTTGTCAAATTCTTGGGATTCTTCATCAATCGAAGAAATTAATCGAGGTAAGGGGGGAGAAACTGATTGGGATGGGTAGATTACATGAAATTAGGTAGAGGGGATTCCTTAACCCCATAGGGATTTGATGAACATGTTTGTTATGCTGATATGTCTTTGATTGTTGTTGATTTTGATGAATTTCGCGTATATGTTGATGTGTTTATGATTGTTGCTGCCATTGATGAATGGGTGCACATGTTGTGTGATTTTGGTGAGGTTCTGAGTAACTTTTGTAGTTCTGTTGATGAACATGAATATTAGTTCCGGAGATAAATTGATAGAATAATAACTAGAGCAATGTATATTAGAAGTAGTAGTAATAGGACAGAAGATGGAAGTAGAGTGATAGGCTTAGATTTGAGCAAAATGGCACTGTTGGACCGTGAGGGTTTTGAGAAATCACAGATGCTCGCTAGCACCTTCGCTAGGCAAGCTAGTCGCGAGCACTCGCTAGCAAGTTCGCTAAGCGAGTGGGGTAGCGAACCCTTCCAGTAGCTACTGTCTGCCTTCGCTAGCAAGTTCGCTAGGCGAGCAGGTAGCTGTCGCGGTGAAATTTGGATGTCAAGCTATTGATTAACTTGAATCTTTAATTCATTTTGCAACCGAACTTTGATTTGTCCAAAGGAAGGGATAAAGATCGAAATTCCCACAATGCAATGCAAATGCAAGGTTTAGAGAGTTATAGGTTCGGGGGTTGGTTAAACTTAGGGAAGGTACTAGCATCCTAAGTTTCTGTAGTATCCTACAGGAACCTCTTGTTTTATATTGTTTATTGCTATGGTTTATCTGCTTAAGGTATAAAAGCCTAGGGGTTTATTTCTAAGTATACTCGATAAGATGTCGCATCTCATGCCTACATATCCTTATGGGGAGCGGAATCAGAGTATTTTGTAGTTCACCTAAAGGGTTTGAGGAGTTCTTTGACTATGGTCAGAGTTCCTACGGGTTTAGGGTAGTTGATTGATTGATTTTAGGAGAAGAGATGTGTTTTCATTTTAAGGGAGATATAACCGCCACAAGGTGTAGGAAAATAGTCTTTGCATTGTCTTAAGAAAAGGGCTTAAGTACTTGGATTATTTGACGAGTATGCCTTTATTTCTCTTAAGGCAAAGTTCCTACGGCTTGATTGTATTGTTGTGGGGTGGGGATTCTATCTCACTTAAGATGATTGATATCTTTCTCTAATTGTGTTTGAATTTTGTATGGATTTGAGTTGTTTGTTTGTCTAAGTTGTAAAGATAAAGACAAGGTCCTTCCTATGGGGTAGGATCTATCTTAGAGATCGACTTGAATGGGATCAAAGATCATATGGGGGGAATGATGCAAATGATGTGCAACTACACACAATGTTGAATTATGTGTAGGTTTTTCCTTTGGACGAATGCAATGCGAGAATGATAAATGACGATAATGTAAATTACTGTAATGTAAATTGCTGAAGGTAAAGGCAGATAAATAAACATACATGTACGCATGAAAGCGTTGAAGTGTGTGAGAGTGTATAATGTGAGTGGAGTGCAAGCGCGCGCAATTGGATTTTAGGCGAAGTTGATTAATTTTATGTGAAATTGATCTTAGGTGGTGTTAAATTATGAGAGGTTCGACTTTAGGAAAATGTCATTTTGATTATTAGACTAGATTATTTTTTAGGAAAAAGTTGAATTGATTCATGGGAGAGTAATTTTGAGAAGCTATATTAGTTTTTTTTTGTGAAATTAGAGGTTAAGGAATAGCTATTTGTTTAATTAACAATATTTTAAAGAAGGGCCTTAAATAAATTTAGTTAAGTAAAAAACAAATAAGTTATATTATTAAATAAATGGTTTTTTAATTTTATTATTATTAATAAATATAAGTTATTGAAATTATTGAGATATACCCTTTTTTTAGCGCTTAAATAAATAATAAATAAAATGTATTAATTAGGAAAAGAGGTAATTAATAAAGGTTAATTATGGATAAATGAAACATTTGGTTTTTAAAAAAAAAGTTATTTGATTAAAGTAAATAAGAAATCGATTAATAAAAATAGGTTGATTATTAAAATGGTCAAATAAATTATTAACAAGTTAATTAAGACCAAAAATAATTAGTTGATTAGGTTAATTGACTTAAAGTGGTTAATCGGTTAGATTAATGTTAAGTTAAAATATTAGGTTAACTAAAAGGGGGTTGCATTGGATCGTGTGCAGCGCGGGCGTATAGGTTACGGTGGGTGAGTGGTGCGTGGATCGTTGGATCCTGATTAGTGAGAGTATACGGTGATATGGTGTGGGTGTGTGTGCACCATATCACATCAATACAAAAAGAACAAAAATTAAAAACAGTGGAACCCTAGTTCCCAATTTCATCTCCTTCTCTCTGCCGTCGTTTTCCCTCTTCGTTCTCTGCGTTCTCGTCCTTCTTCTTTTTCATTTCGTTTCTCGTTCTCCCTTTCTATCATGGCTTATGTCTCAGTCTTCCTTCTCTATCGTGATTCCTGCACCAATCAAACAAACAAGAAAAGTTGACGTTAGCGAAAAATAACCTTTCACGATCTGATAGCTTCCTCGTCGGTGTGGTGGTTGCGATACGGATGGAGGGCGATTCGCGGCTGCTAGGGAGTTACGATGAAGGGTGTGATGGAAAGGGGCGATTCGCGGCGGAGTCTGCGAGAAGATAAGTTTTCTTCCTGCTTTTGATCTTTTAGGGTTCCGGTTTGGCACTGTAATGATTTTTTATGAATGTTGTTTTCAGTGATTTTTGTGTTTTTTTTACGTCGTTCTTCTTATCCCTTTTATAGGCTCAGAAGGAATCAAAGATATTGATGGATTGAATGCTCTGATTATTATCTTTGAATTGGTTTAATGAACTTCCCTTTTTGGTTTGTACAGGAGAAAACAATCTTGGAATACTTCTGTTTTTGGATCAACCCATCAATGTTGACCATAACTGTCATGTGCCCACCATTTTAGGAAAGAAAATATCTTCAATTGGGATGTCGTCTGTGATTTGGGAACTTGATTTGTAAGGAACACTCAGGTTGCGTGTACGCTCTCGTTTTAGGATACTAAATACCGTGGCTGAGATATTTTACTAGTTCGTGAAGACTTCTTTCCACTTTCGCATTAATCGTGCCAGGTTGTGAATTAATGGGTTTGAATTGGATTGCAGCTAACGTGTCGACCAAGCCAGTGGTTTCTCTTTTGGGGAGTCCTGCGTCAGAATAATCGTCGCTTATCAGTAGAAGCTTAACAATAGGTAATCGATACCCTGTTTGGTCTGCTTTCCTCAATTATCTTGTGACAATAATCTCGTGGTTCTAACGCGACATTTCTCTTGTTTATCAACAGGTTTGAGGGGGTTTTGGGCAAAGCTCGAAGAAAAGTGGACGTGAGGCTGTGGTAACTGTTACCGTTTTCTTTTAAACTTCGAGAACCCATACGTGTGGAATTAACCTTCCTTTACTGTGGTTTGATGCAGGTAGTGAAGCTACATTCGAGTTGCATCGCCGGAAGTTGTTGGCAGCTTTTGAATCCTTGACAGTGTGGTTAAAATGATTGAATGTGTCTGATGTTGGCAATATAGTGATGCCATCCTGTTGCTTTCCGTATTCGTTTGCAATATGTTTTCTGTTTGGAAATTGACACTGAGATTTCATACCGTTTTGTTTCAGTTTCCACTGTCAACATGGGCATCCGTGAAGCTTTTCCTAAGAGATTGGGATCACTAATGATAGGTGACTGGCAGCCAAGACAAGGTCAAGAAGCAAGACGTGTCGTTCGAGGACGTCCTTGAGAAGCTTCTCACAGGTAAGTTGTTTGTAATTCTCTATGTGATTGTTCTTGCACTGGGTGGTGATTAGCAGAAGGAATTTGAACTCTGGAAGCATGAGATTGATTACTAAAGGTGTTGGTCGGTTTTGCAGTCTTGGGCCTTGAAACACGCCCGTGCTCCAAGGTGCGTCAAGGATTCTCGAGTGATCCTCAACATCCAGAATGTATTAATCGGGAATCCTCTCAGCTTCATAAGAGGTAAAGAGTAATGACCTTGATTGAATTTGATAAAACCCTCGTGTAATTTTATTGTCTTATCAACTCAGTTTCTTTGATACCAGGACGTCATTGTTTTTTTCTAAACATGGCAGAACAAAGTTATAACCTGTGGGGGGCGTCCATTCATTACCTCAAATATCTCGATCGACACCTATCTTGGCTCAAATTGCAGCAACATGGCGCAGATGATGTTCATACGTTGCCAAACTTCGAACCCGTCATTGTATCAGATGCGTCTTGGTTTTGCGAGGTGTGACCAAAGTCTCTAGATTAGTTCAAGTTCAAAGATGTGATTTTTGTTTGATATTCTGCCAACTGCTTCATAAGTTAGAATGTTTCTTTTGAACACAGGTGTAGGGCCTCTTCCATCTCTGTTTGGCCTCTTCAATTTTCTTTTTCAACTGCTAACAATTGTGAACTCATTGGTGTTTTTTTTTACGGTTGGCGAACATGGAGGTGCCGGCGGCAAGATCTTGGTCTTTCGGGAATACGTCAGCAACAAAGACAAGCGGTTGTTGTTGAGTCATTCGTTCCTTGTCGTTTCTTGTAAGCATTTGGAATGAACTCGTTAAATTTGCGTATTCCCTTATGGCAGTAGAAGAGGGGTACCTTCTAATTTATTTCAATTTATGCAGATGCGCTCTCTTTACTGCAACCGTAAGGTGGTTCTTGCAAAGGGGAGGATAGTCTTTGTTGAAGTAATTTAGAGTTATCGGCGAGTTTCAAACATCAGCTGTGGTCCTCTCCAGCATCAATGCATACAATTCGTGCGGATTTCTGCTTGATGTAGGCGGATTCTCGCCTTGCCATTGATTTTCAAGATATATCAGTTGAGCTTTGGTGGCCTTACTCATCAACATGCAACAAATCAATCAAGCTTCCGCGTAAGTCAAATTGAGTTGTTCTTTATGTGCGGATGATTTGGACTGCTAGTAGTGGTACCATCTCACGCGAAAAACTTACATCCATTGTCTTCAACTGTTCTTTTATGTGCAGCATTCCAGTTTTGGTCGGTGGCTATGTGTGTTTAGCGTTCCCACAGTGTGGACTTCACACGCCTTCGAGGTATAGCATGCCAATAACAAGGCCAGGCTGCATTGGTACTGTTAATCTCCTCTCAACACTTGTATTCTATTCTTGCAAGCAAGATTTGATTTTTATGCGTTAACAAAAATGATTTGTACTGGTTTCATTGCAGATGTAAGTGAGCTTGTGTTTCGATGGATGCCCTTCTTCTAAGCGGAGGCTCTCTCCTTTTTTTTTAATCTTCTCTCGACTCTCTGGTCTGGAATAATGTTAAGAGGTATGCGGGATTTGTGCGAGGGTTTGTTATTGTCTTGAACATACTTAAACATTATAAAGCATGTCTGATTCTCTCCTCTTAAGTTTTGACATAACACTGAAGTGTTTTTAAAGTGCTCAAAGATGACTGCCTGCTGCCATCTTTTTAAACTGTCATGAATATATGCTTACAATTGAGTTATCCTCATTAATGTCTTGTTTTCTCTTGACGCTCATTTCAGTTGTGTTAACGCGGTGGCGCCGGCGGTTCTGCTTCTGGTAGAGATTTTTATTCCTCAAGAGTTTTGAATTCTCCGGTCTTTTTTTCGAAGGCGGCAGATTGGGTATCAGCTGAGACAACTTTTGTTGGGCTTGGTATGACAGCTACCACGTCAGCTTCGTTGCCTCCGGCAGGACTTGAGATCATCTCCAAAGACTTAGGATTGTAAAAGGATAATCTAAAGATTGTTGTAAACACATGATCTTGTATTTGGAATTAATTTCTTCATGTCATGTTGGACTAGCAGATGCTCCAAAAATGAATTGTAGTAGCTTATTAGTTCTTGTGAACTTTAAATTTTGAGCTAGTGATTTTTTCGGCATTATAAATCTCCTTACATCCTGTTTGTACAAGAAACTTGTATCTCATGAATCCACCCCTGAATTTTTATCTTGAATTTGTCAATAACTTGAAATTGGAAGCTCCCGAGTACCATGACGACTTAGATTCGAGCTTCGCTTTGAGTAAAAGTCCTAAATCCTGGCACCTTAATTTCACGTTAGAATCTAACGCAAATCCCTCGACCATCTCCTTATTCCCCCTTTAATAACCAATGGGTAAAGTCTAGGACCTTTGAAGGTAAGCGCTTGATTTTGAATTCCCACTTCAAATGACAGCAAGTTTCAAACTCATGGATTGTCTTGAATGACTCTGCCCTTGTGTACCTCTGTTTCATCACAAGCCACTTGACATGCCCAAAACAAACTCGCATTCAACCTGGTATGTGAACTATGTTCTGAAGAAAACCCGAAGACAAAGACACACATTACTCTTCCAATGCTTTATGTCCAAAACAATAGCGTTGATAACTTAAACTCTTCGGGGCAAGTATTGGAACTTCTGGGAAGCCTTTGAGAAGACAAAAGAAAGAAAGATCCCTGGATCCTTATAATCCAACGGTCGCCTCGGAGTGCTTGACATCATCGTATCTACATAAATTTGTTAGTCATAATAAACATTCATATAATGAATTAGAACAAGCGGTGAATAAGCACAAGGAGGCGGAATCTTATGGTCAAAAATTAGGGTGCAATAGATGCCCCTATTTAAGTTACTCCTATTCGGAGATATGGAGATCGAAATCTCCGTCTCGACGAGATAGAAGGGACTTAAATACAAACATTAAACAAATTTTTGGCCCTAAGAGGCCACCGGATGCAAATGATATGCAATGATATGAGAATGCTATACCAAGCTCCCGTGAGGAAAAGACATCACAGGGGAAAGCCAGACACGGCATGCGAGAACCAAAAGGAGTAACAGACTCAACGAAACGGGACTCCATGGGGACAAGACACAACCACCAATGGGGAAATCTCCGACGTATAACGATGGCACCTGCACCGAGGGTATGGTGTCCTAGACAATGGGTGAGAAGCTTATTACCATAATGTAGTGATTGGTAACAAGCCAAATGGCTTGGGTCGAGGGTTCAGCTTTATTTGTATTCTTTTCTTTCCTTTCTCGTTTTTGTACTCAACTTGAGAGAAAAAAAATGTGCAACTTCCCTTAGCGTCACGATAAGGGTACTACGAGCTGGTCTCAGTCTCTGCCTGAAATGCAAAAACTTTGTAGATGGTAGAATCACTGTAGTTTGTAGGTGTAGATGTAAATGTCGTTGTAGATGTTGTTGTTGCAGAACTTCCCCGAGCATCATGGTATGGGAACCACGAACTGGTCTCAGTCTCTGATGTAGAACTTCCCCGAGCATCATGATATGGGAATCATGAGCTGGTCTCGGTCTCTGATGTAGAACTTCCCCGAGCATCATGATATGGGAATCATGAGATGGTCTCGGTCTCTGATGTAGAACTTCCCCGAGCATCATGATATGGGAATCATGAGCTAGTCTCGGTCCCTTCCCGAAATGATGAAAACTCGTGAGAGCACCTTCATAGGGGGTTGTAATTTTGTAGATTGTAGATGTCGTTGTAGACTGTAAATGTAGTTCGTTGTAGAACCCTGTAGATGTAGTTCGTTGTAGAACCCTGTAGGTGTAGTTCGTTGTAGAACCCTGTAGGTGTAATTCGTTGTAGAACCCTGTAGATGTAGTTCGTTGTAGAACCCTGTAGGTGTAGTTCGTTGTAGAACCCTGTAGGTGTAATTTGACGTAATTTGTAGCTGTAGTTGTAAATTTGTAAATGTGATTGTAAATGTAGATGTAGCTTCACCCGAGATCTTTGGAAGAGATGTGAGCCGGTTGAATTGTAACGTATGTCTTCTCAAGTACGGAGACTATTGTGGTAAACTTCTTTGACTTCTCTGGGGAGATGCCACTTGACGGAAGTAAACTTGTGCGATGAACTCACTGGGGGAAGTTATTCCTGAGAGAAATGTCTGTAACTGTCTAATGTTGAAGGATCCACTGATGGTAAATGATTTGTCTTGTGAAAATTGTCGTTTTGTTGTCTTGAATAAGATCCTAATCAAAACGAGTTGCTCAAATAAAGAGATTGATGTTCGATAAAATCCTGTGATGCCATTGTTGAAGAGATGTCTGTCTTTAGGAATATTCTTCCTGGGGAAAAGGGTGCAAAATAAATGCACACTTAATCCACGTTCATGATGTGATTGCCAAAGACCGAAGTTCAAATCGGGAAGTAGCCGAAAAGAAACTGTCAAGCAAGACTCGACCAATGAGGTATGAACTCAAATGGAATTGTACTAAAATAACCGTCTTCCATGAGGGTTGAACTTCATGGGGAAAATGAAACATTGTGCTCTTTTTGCCTAGGGTAGACGAATCTACGTGGAGGGATAAGACGCACCCAAACACTTAGGGATAACTATAGCCAAAGCGATAGAATAAAACAAACACAAAGAATGCAAAAATGCACATGCCATGCTGTCTACTTATATGCTATGCGTATGCCTATGCTGGCAAAACAGACAGAAAGAGGTGACGGGGGATGAAATAAACATCTCGAGATAAACATCTCGACCAATCTTTGAAGATAGAAGTATCACTTAGGATAGATGGATAACTAAATATAGGATCCCAATCCTGCTTCAAGACTTCAAAATCTTTGGGGAATAGAAATCAATCCATTTGGGATGTAGCATCTTGATAAGTCTGAAAGGTTGTATGAAGTTGTAGCCGGAGGTACCCAAACTGAAGTTTCCTAAGAGGATAAAATGAATATCCTGGGTCGTCACGGTTGTTGATCATGTCGGAGTTGAGCTTCCTGGGGATGAAATGAATATCCGCTTCGCTTCAAATTTCAAATGCCCCAAGTCACATGGCTTAGAAAAACATTTCGAGAAGATTTTATAGAAAACATGATGTCCAAACGCCCCACTGTTTTCAAACTCAGAGAGATTCGCCGAATCTCGACGTAACTGCCCCTGATTGACGGTATAACTGAGTCTTCCAAATTGTGCTTTAGATGAAGCCAAACTCGTACGGATCAAACTTCTTGAAAAATAAATTGCCTCAGGTGGGCAAGGTCTTCAAGTCCATCAAAGTCCGTGTAATCTTTCTAAGATGTCGAGCGTATTTAGCAAGTTAGAAATATTAATTTCGAAACGGGTAATGCAACACACGTTTGTCTTGAAGTTTTGAAAAGGGATATCGCAATAGCTGGTGACCGAAATCACTAGTTAGGATATAAATTTAAATTATTTATAAAGCCGATTTATTTGAGCGTAGCTCAAGGAGTCAGGAAACAATATCCCATCGAGTATGCTTTCAAACTAAACCTTACTTCAATCAGGACTTTGAGAGTCGTGTATAGGCTTAGTTTGTGACTTGTGAAGTGGAGGAATAAGAGGTTAGTATATTTGTGCCCACCCTATTTTGGAAGATGTTCATTATTTTGATAGTACCCTGCCCCAGGCTAAAAACGAGGTTTCGGTTTGGGAGAGAAAAAAACAGATCTTTTCTCAAGGCTTAAAAAGAAGGTTAACTATTTTGGTGTTTATGAGGTAGAAATAATGCCTTACATCATCAGTAGGGTTCTTATTCGAAGCATACAACAAGAGATCATGCGTTTTACCTCATCATCCTCCTTCCAATTCTCTGTCAGAGCAAGAGATCGGGTAAACGTCGGCATTATAAATAATTTTGAAAAACAATTTGAGTGAAAACGAATGGATTTCTTCAAGACAAACACTTATTGCATTACTTATTCAAAATAACAAGTTCTTACATACCAAATATGCTTTCAACCAAAGAAGAAAAAAAACGCACAAGCAAACAAAATAAACAGCCGACGGGCCCTTCTCAGTTCTTCTGGAGTTTTCACTTATATCAGCATAATGGTATTCCATTCATGATCGGTCTTTCTCTTTTGAAGGTTAGCACTTCATTATCAATCATTTATTGAACTTTCTCTTGAAAAACTTTGCAATCTTCGATCGAATGCCCCAACACTCCATCGTGAAATTCACAGCTGGTGTTTGGGTTGAACCACAGTGGGTGAGAGTTCATGGTTCTAGTCTTTCTAGGTGTCATTACCGAGTTTCGGATGAAATAAAACCATAATTGACGGTAAGTCAATGGGATAAGATCGAACCAATGAGTTTCTTCTTTCAGAGTTTTCAGAGGTACTTTCTGATTCGGAAACTGTCTTCGAACATGTCGATGCTGATCTGGAAATGGCATCCTTCGCTTAGGAGGTAATTGCTGCTCGCGCTGAGCGGGCATTGCATACCCATGTTGAGGACGGGATATCGGAGCTGTGGATTCTCTGGAAGATCCACTGTCATCTTCATTGTCTGGGGCTATACCCAAGTTGTGATGGTATTGCTTCACAAAAGCAACAGCTAAGTCTTCCCAAGACTGAATGTGGTTCCTTTGTAGCTTCATATACCATGTTAACGGTGCTCCACACAAACTTTCTTGAAAGCAGTGAATCATTAGTTTGTCATTCCCAAGGTAAGCATTCATTTTCTGATAAAACATCATCAAATGATACCTTGGACTAACCGTACCCTTGTACTTTTCAAAGGCATGCATCTTGAACTCCGGAGGGACAACCAGGTTTGGAACTAGGCGCAGGTCATGAATATCAAAATCAGATGCCTTGTTTTTCTTCATCATTTTCCATCGTTTTTCGAAGTCACGAAGTTCGTTCTCAAATGCTATAAGCCCAGGATCTCCCACTTCCTTCTCGGCATAAATACTCTGATAGTTAACAAATAGGTTATCTTGCATAGGTTGAAGTTGCGCAGGAACAAGGTCGTCGGAGGGACGGTGAAATGTCGGTTTAGACCTTACTCTGAAGCTAATCATGTGATCCATATCTTTGTTCTCTTTACTATCCTTTAGCACTTCGAGCTTGGTTAGATGGTCGGGATATTAACTGACAGGCAAAGACGGAAAATCGAAATGAGCCACAACAAAGGAAGGACACATGCACAAATGTAAAATGCTAATGCAAAAAAAATGCAGAAATGAAAGATTTCGTGGAATTCAAGTTCTTATAAACGTTATAGAATGCCAAAGAAAATTTATGTACTATTTTTTGATATATTTTTTATTTTTTATTTTATATTGGATTACAAGTGAATATTCTTATAAGAGTCCCAACATAATAGCTAAATAAAAGCTAGAAAATTCCTAAGGAAGTCTTTCATCATGCGTGTTGATTGGCTATTCTACTTGGATCTTCTTGAATATAAGTTTTGTTGACGTCTAAAAGATTAATTTGATAGAGGAAAATAAATCCTCCATCTCTTCCTTTGTTCTTGTTGGAAGGTGAGAAATGAATCCCTTGTTTACTTGGACCTTCATTTGTTCTTTGATAAATAAGGGAAGTCTTTCGTATTTGTCTTTTGAGTTCTTCAATCTGAGCTCTTGCTTCGTTAGGCCATCCAAGTTAGGACTCTTAAAAGAATATCTCAAAATATTTTCTTTTGTAATCCCTATTGGTTCTATAATGTTTATAAATAAACTAGGAATTCCATGAAACCAATGTAATATGATGCTATATGATGCAACAAACACAGGTAAGCACATAGATGCACAAAGATAAACAAACAAGGGAGACCCTAGGTTTGCAACGAGCATGGAGTCAAAGGGTATACCCATTCCCAAAGGATGTGGACTAAAGGTTGATTGTGCCTGCAGAACAAGGTTCTAATAAGGTTCCCAAAGTCATTAGCCCATCTTTCGGATATTATCAACTTCCCAAGTACTCGGTGGTTAATAATATTCTCAAGAGAACTTCTTTTGAGTGTAGCATCGCGTAGCACTATTTCGGAGGTACCCCCTCATAGTCCCGCACTACGTCCTAATAAAGGCCAAAGCGGGGTTAAGGTAACTATGGTTCTCAATATCATAGGCTCCATCATCGAAGATAGTGCATGTTTTCACGATTAAAGACTCGTTCAACAATACGACTTTCGAGAGGGCCTCAATTGAGCGTGATTTTCAAGTCAGCTTGGTCGGGATTCCACCCCTTATAAGCCTCTTTGAACATATCACTATCCTATCTTAAGTTCACTCAAGTCCGGGTGTAGGACTTTGTCTCACCACTCAAGAGCATCAACCCAAGGCAAGAAACAAACAAATATACAAGTAAAAAGTTAAACAAATACAAGAAAATATTTAAAACAAAACAAGTTAGGGAAACCCACTGAGAGGTCCCCAGTAAAGTTGCCATTTCTGTCGCGGTGAAATTTGGATGTCAAGCTATTGATTAACTTGAATCTTTAATTCATTTTGCAACCGAACTTTGATTTGTCCAAAGGAAGGGATAAAGATCGAAATTCCCATAATGCAATGCAAATGCAAGGTTTAGAGAGTTATAGGTTCGGGGGTTGGTTAAACTTAGGGAAGGTACTAGCATCCTAAGTTTCTGTAGTATCCTACAGGAACCTCTTGTTTTATATTGTTTATTGCTATGGTTTATCTGCTTAAGGTATAAAAGCCTAGGGGTTTCTTTCTAAGTATACTCGATAAGATGTCGCATCTCATGCCTACATATCCTTATGGGGAGTGGAATCAGAGTATTTTGTAGTTCACCTAAAGGGTTTGAGGAGTTCTTTGACTGTGGTCAGAGTTCCTACGGGTTTAGGGTAGTTGTTTGATTGATTTTAGGAGAACAGATGTGTTTTCATTTTAAGGGAGATATAACCGCCACAAGGTGTAGGAAAATAGTCTTTGCATCGTCTTAAGAAAAGGGCTTAAGTACTCGGATTGTTTGACGAGTATGCCTTTATTTCTCTTAAGGCAAAGTCCATACGGCTTGATTGTATTGTTGTGGGGTGGGGATTCTATCTCACTTAAGATGATTGACATATTTCTCTAATTATGTTTGAATTTTGTATGGATTTGAGTTGTTTGTTTGTCTAAGTTGTAAAGATAAAGACAAGGTCCTTCCTATGGGGTAGGATCTATCTTAGAGATCGACTTGAATGGGATCAAGGATCATATGGGGGTAATGATGCAAATGATGTGCAACTACACACAATGTTGAATTATGTGTAGGTTTTTCCTTTGGACGGATGCGATGCGAGAATGATAAATGACGATAATGTAAATTACTGTAATGTAAATTGCTGAAGGTAAAGGCAGATAAATAAACATACATGTACGCATGAAAGCGCTGAAGTGTGTGAGAGTGTATAATGTGAGCGGAGTGCAAGCGTGCGCAATTGGATTTTAGGCGAAGTTGATTAATTTTATGTGAAATTGATCTTAGGTGGTGTTAAATTATGAGAGGTTCGACTTTAGGAAAATGTCATTTTGATTATTAGATTAGATTATTTTTTAGAAAAAAGTTGAATTGAATCATGGGAGAGTAATTTTGAGAAGCTATATTAGTTTTTTTTGTGAAATTAGAGGTTAAGGAATAGCTATTTGTTTAATTAACAATTTTTTAAAGAAGGGCCTTAAATAAATTAAGTTAAGTAAAAAACAAATAAGTTATATTATTAAATAAATGGTTTTTTTTAATTTTATTATTATTAATAAATATAAGTTATTGAAATTATTGAGATATACCCTTTTTTTAGCGCTTAAATAAATAATAAATAAAATGTATTAATTAGGAAAAGAGGTAATTAATAAAGGTTAATTATGGATAAATGAAACATTTGGTTTTTTAAAAAAAAAGTTATTTGATTAAAGTAAATAAGAAATCGATTAATAAAAATAGGTTGATTATTAAAATGGTCAAATAAATTATTAACAAGTTAATTAAGACCAAAAATAAATAGTTGATTAGGTTAATTGACTTAAAGTGGTTAATCGGTTAGATTAATGTTAAGTTAAAATATTAGGTTAACTAAAAGGGGGTTGCATTGGATCGCGTGCAGCGCGGGCGTATAGGTTACAGTGGGTGAGCGGTGCGTGGATCGTTGGATCCTGATTAGTGAGAGTATGTGGTGATATAATGTGGGTGTGTGTGCACCAGATCACATCAATACAAAAAGAACAAAAATTAAAAACAGTGGAACCCTAGTTCCCAATTTCATCTCCTTCTCTCTGCCGTCGTTTTCCCTCTCCGTTCTCTGCGTTCTCGTCCTTCTTCTTTTTCATTTCGTTTCTCGTTCTCCCTTTCTATCATGGCTTATGTCTCAGTCTTCCTTCTCTATCGTGATTCCTGCACCAATCAAACAAACAAGAAAAGTTGACGTTAGCGAAAAATAACCTTTCACGATCCGTTAGCTTCCTCGTCGGTGTGGTGGTTGCGATACGGATAGAGGGCGATTCGCGGCTGCTAGGGAGTTACGGTGAAGGGTGTGATGGAAAGGGGCGATTCGCGGCGGAGTCTGCGAGAAGATAAGTTTTCTTCCTTCTTTTGATCCTTTAGGGTTCCGGTTTGGGACTGTGATGATTTTTTATGAATGTTGTTTTCAGTGATTTTTGTGTTTTTTTTTACGTCATTCTTCTTATCCCTTTTATAGGCTCAGAAGGAATCAAAGATATTGATGGATTGAATGCTCTGATTATTATCTTTGAATTGGTTTAATGAACTTTCCTTTTTGGTTTGTACAGGAGAAAACAATCTTGGAATACTTCTGTTTTTGGATCAACCCATCAATGTTGATCATAACTGTCATGTGCCCACCATTTTAGGAAAGCAAATATCTTCAATTGGGATGTCGTCTGTGATTTGGGAACTTGATTTGTAAGGAACACTCAGGTTGCGTGTACGCTCTCGTTTTAGGATACTAAATATCGTGGCTGAGATATTTTACTGGTTCGTGAAGACTTTTTTCCACTTTCGCATTAATCGTGCCAGGTTGTGAATTAATGGGTTTGAATTGGATTGCAGCCAACGTGTTGACCAAGCCAGTGGTTTCTTATTTGGGGAGTCCTGCGTCAGAATAATCGTCGCTTATCAGTAGAAGCTTAACAATAGGTAATCGGTACCCTGTTTGGTCTGCTTTCCTCAATTATCTTGTGACAATAATCTCGTGGTTCTAACGTGACATTTCTCTTGTTTATCAACAGGTTTGAGGGGGTTTTGGGCAAAGCTCGAAGAAAAGTGGACGTGAGGTTGTGGTAACTGTTACCGTTTTCTTTTAAACTTCGAGAAACCATACGTGTGGAATTAACCTTCCTTGACTGTGGTTTGATGCAGGCTGTGAAGCTACATTTGAGTTGCATCGGCGGAAGTTGTTGGCAGCTTTTGAATCCTTGACAGTGTGGTTATAATGATTGAATGTGTCTGATGTTGGCAATATAGTGATGCCATCCTGTTGCTTTCCGTATTCGTTTGCAATATGTTTTCTGTTTGGAAATTGACACTGAGATTTCGTACCGTTTTGTTTCAGTTTCCACTATCAACATGGGCATCCGTGAAGCTTTTCCTAAGAGATTGGGATCACTGATGACAGGTGACTGGCAGCCAAGACAAGGTCAAGAAGCAAGACGTGTCGTTCGAGGACGTCCTTGAGAAGCTTCTCACAGGTAAGTTGTTCGCAATTCTCTATGTGGTTCTTCTTGCATTGGGTGGTGATTAGCAGAAGGAATTTGAACTCTGGAAGCATGAGATTGATTACTGAAGGTGTTGGTCGGTTTTGCAGTCTTGGGCCTTGAAACACGCTCGTGCTCCAAGGTGCGTAAAGGATTCTCGAGTGATCCTCAACATCCAGAATGTATTAATCGGGAATCCTCTCAGCTTCATAAGAGGTAAAGAGTAATGACCTTGATTGAATTTGATAAAACCCTCGTGTAATTTTATTGTCTTATCAACTCAGTTTCTTTGATACCAGGACGTCATTGTTTTTTTCTAAACATGGCAGAACAGAGTTATTACCTGTGGGGGGCGTCCATTCATGACCTCAAATATCTCGATCGACACCTATCTTGGCTCAAATCGCAGCAACATGGCGCAGATGATGTTCATACGTTGCCAAACTTTGAACCCGTCACTGTATCAGATGCGTCTTGGTTTCGCGAGGTGTGACCAAAGTCTCTAGATTAGTTCAAGTTCAAAGATGTGATTTTTGTTTGATATTCTGCCAACTGCTTCATAAGTTAGAATGTTTCTTTTGAACACAGGTGTAGGGCCTCTTCCATCTCTGTTTGGCCTCTTCAATTTTCTTTTTCAACTGCTAACAATTGTGAACTCATTGGTGTTTTTTTTTTACGGTTGGCGAACATGGAGGTGCCGGCGGAGAGATCTTGGTCTTTCGGGAATACGTCAGCAACAAAGACAAGCGGTTGTTGTTGAGTCATTCGTTCCTTGTCGTTTCTTGTAAGCATTTGGAATGAACTCGTTAAATTTGCGTATTCCCTTATGGCAGTAGAAGAGGGGTACCTTCTAATTTATTTCAATTTATGCATATGCGCTCTCTTTACTGCAACCGTAAGGTGGTTCTTGCAAAGGGGAGGATAGTCTTTGTTGAAGTAATTTAGAGTTATCGACGAGTTTCAAACATCAGCTGTGGTCTGCTCCAGCATCAATGCATACAATTCGTGCGGATTTCTGCTTGATGTAGGCGGATTCTCGCCTTGCCATTGATTTTCAAGATATATCAGTTGAGCTTTGGTGGCCTTACTCATCAACACGCAACAAATCAATCAAGCTTCCGCGTAAGTCAAATTGAGTTGTTCTTTATGTGCGGCCGATTTGGACTGCTAGTAGTGGTACCATCTCACGCGAAAAAACTTACATCCATTGTCTTCAACTGTTCTTTTATGTGCAGCATTCCAGTTTTGGTCGGTGGCTACGTGTGTTTAGCGTTCCCGCAGTGTGGACTTCACACGCCTTCGAGGTATAGCATGCCAATAACAAGGCCAGGCTGCATTGGTACTGTTAATCTCCTCTCAACACTTGTATTCTATTCTTGTAAGCAAGATTCGATTTTTATGCGTTAACAAAAATGATTTGTGCTGGTTTCATTGCAGATGTAAGTGAGCTTGTGTTTCGATGGATGCCCTTCTTCTAAGCGGAGGCTCTCTCCTTTTTTTTTTTTAATCTTCTCTCAACTCTCTGGTCTGGAATAATGTTAAGAGGTATGCGGGATTTGTGTGTGGGTCTGTTATTGGTCTTGAACATACTTAAACATTATAAAACATGTCTGATTCTCTCCTCTTAAGTTTTGACATAACACTGAAGTGTTTTTAAAGTGCTCAAAGATGACTGCTTGCTGCCATCTTTTTAAACTGTCATAAATATATGCTTACAATTGAGTTATCCTCATTAATGTCTTGTTTTCTCTTGACGCTCGTTTCAGTTGTGTTAACGCGGTGGCGCCGGCGGTTCTGCTTCTGGTAGAGATTTTTATTCCTCAAGAGTTTTGAATTCTCCGGTCTTTTTTTCGAAGGCGGCGGGATTGGGTATCAGCTGAGACAACTTCTGTTGGGCTTGGTATGGCAGCTACCACGTCAGCTTCGTTGCCTCCGGCGGGACTTGAGATCATCTCCAAAGACTTAGGATTGTAAAAGGATAATCTAAAGATTATTGTAAACACATGATCTTGTATTTGGAATTAATTTCTTCATGTCATGTTGGACTAGCAGATGCTCCAAAAATGAATTGTAGTAGCTTATTAGTTCTTGTGAACTTTAAATTTTGAGCTAGTGATTTTTTCGGCATTATAAATCTCCTTACATCCTGTTTGTACAAGAAACTTGTATCTCATGAATCCACCCCTGAATTTTTATCTTGAATTTGTCAATAACTTGAAATTGGAAGCTCCCGAGTACCATGACGACTTAGATTCGAGCTTCGCTTTGAGTAAAAGTCCTAAATCCTGGCACCTTAATTTCAAGTTAAAATCTAACGCAAATCCCTCGACCATCTCCTTATTCCCCCTTTAATAACCAATGGGTAAAGTCTAGGACCTTTGAAGGTAAGCGGCTTGATTTTGAATTCCCACTTCAAATGACAGCAAGTTTCAAACTCATGGATTGTCTTGAATGACTCTGCCCTTGTGTATCTCTGTTTCATCACAAGCCGCTTGACATGCCCAAAACAAACTCGCATTCAACCTGGTATGTGAACTATGTTCTGAAGAAAACCCGAAGACAAAGACACACATTACTCTTCCAATGCTTTATGTCCAAAACAATAGCGTTGATAACTTAAACTCTTCGGGGCAAGTATTGGAACTTCTGGGAAGCCTTTGAGAAGACAAACGAAAGAAAGATCCCTGGATCCTTATAATCCAACGGTCGCCTCGAAGTGCTTGACATCATCGTATCTACATAAATTTGTTAGTCATAATAAACATTCATATAATGAATTAGAACAAGCGGTGAATAAGCACAAGGAGGCGGAATCTTATGGTCAAAAATTAGGGTGCAACAGTAGCGAACATTCGCTGAGGCCTCGTTAAGCGAGCAAGCCAGCGAGCGTGACATCAACTTGATATTTTTGTAGTTTCATCTGATGTTGATGTGGTATAGGATCCCTTAGGTTGTGACAGGTATAGATGTGGTGTTTAGTAGTGAAGAGTGTACACTCAGTGTTGAAAGGTGAAATTATGTAGTAATGAGTTTAATTGAAATAATAGATTGGTGTGTGATGTATATAAATAATGTAAGGTGATGTGATCAGGAGGATCATGTGATTTTAACTAAATTAATTAATTGGTGAGTAATATGTATGTATGTTGTATGGTAATGTGATCAGGAGGATCGTGTGCACTTAGTGTGCTTGATGTTATTTGTTGTGCATTTGGTGTCGTGCATATCATGGTGTTTTGGTGGGATGAATCATTACTCAGGAGGAGTGTATGTGATTCATCCATGCTCCTTTGTGGAGAATGGTGGGGATAGATCATTGCCAAGGAGGGGCGTATGTGATCTATCTGGGGTTCGATTGAATGAACCAATGAGTCGGTACCGCATGCATGGTGTTGAGTTGCATATTTGCATTGTTATATGTTGTGATTGATATTTTGACAGTAGGTCATGATTGGTGCATGTTGGGTGATATTTATGTAAATGCTACCTTTATTTCATGTATTTGATTACCGATAATTTTGATCATGATTTCTCACCCCTTTGTTGTTGTTGTTGTGGTCTGTGCATCTTCAGAAGTACAGATAATCCAGGTACTTAGCTAGCTTGGATACAGGTGTGCGAGTCGAGTCTTAGGATGCTCTGATACGTAGCACGGGACTTGGGCGTTTTTTTTTAATTTAGCTGAACTTGTTTTACTTTCCTGTGACGTATCATGTGTTGGTGCATTTTATTAATGAATATTTTCATGTATTGGCGGATGGTCGAGATTGATGAACTAATGAATATTTTTCGCTGTTTTGTTTTGAAAACCTTCTAATGAAGAGTATTATAGATTATGTGATGTGATATCCCACTTGTTGAGGGGAGACTCTGATGTTTGTTTAAAATATTGTATTTTATTTTAATTTTGGGAAGTGGGGTGTTACACATTATATTATCTACTATGTTTTGATTCCAAAGGACTCTAACCACTCTCAAATCAATGACCTAGAGATGCAATTAATGTTTGCAATCAAGAACAAACTCAAAGTCAATTGGATTTTAACTATGATGTACCACCTCCAGCAGCAACTCACCCTCTTCACTCGACTTCCATACGGGCGAATCATCTCCAGAATTCTCGAATTAACCAATTTGGATTTAAACCGAGAACCTTCAATTACCCTGAAACCAACTGCGAACGAGATAAATGAAATCACAATCATAAAGAATACCGACATAATCAAAGACAGTGATGGAACATACAAGTATGCTAACGGCTCTTCTTCCTCCAACCACTCTTATCCCATTCCGGAAGGTGGAATCACCAATGAGTTTCTCTACATAACCACTATGAACCAACATCGAGAAACCACTCGGGCTATCAACTCCCTCCGAAAACTGGTGTTAAACTCTCAATCTTCCCATGTCGGACACGACAACGATGAGGACGGAAGTGAAGAGGAAGAAGATGCAGATGAGGATATGTCAGATGATGACATTTAAAAAGCACTTGCTTATGTTTTATTGCTTTCTAGAATTTGTTTAAGTTTCATGTCTAATGTTTTGTATTTGTAAAAGTACTTTGTGTATACGTCTTGTTTCGTTAAAAACAAAAGTTATGTTTTAAATGTGTTAAGTATGTGATTGTGTTTACTCTATGTGTGCTTGTTTACTTTCACTTTCATTAATCCTCTTTCTTTTTGTTAATGACAAAGGGGGAGAAGGATTGGTCTCTAACATTTCCCTGTGCATAAAGTTCTATCTCTCTTGAATTTAGGGGGAGTTCTAACTTAGGGGGAGAAATGTAGAAGACACCAAACATCAAGCAAAACTTTCAAGAAATGATTGTCATCATCAAAAAGGGGGAGATTGTAGAAGCAAGCTCCATGGCCTTCAATGTTTTGATGAGGACAACTAGAATACACTTTGTGCACAAGATATTCTTCACAAAAAGTAAGAGAATCGAGCAATCAAACAAGAACATCAAAGATCAAGATAGTACCCTCGCATATGTCTACTATGGATCAATGGATCAAAGCTTCGATTACAAGCTTCAAGTGATGATGATGCTCAAGCAACGGTATAACAAATTTTACTTAAGAATTTTTATACAAGTGTTCACAAAATCACTTATCACTTCACTTTTATCACTAACACTTTTAAAAATATTTTAAAATACTCACTCTTATTAAAATTAATTATTTTCTTAAAAACCTTCAGTGTTAATCGATTAACACATTGGTTAATCGATTAACACACTTTAAAATTAAGTATTTTGTGATTTTTTAACAGTGTTAATCGATTAACACATGTAAATTTTGAATATTTTTGAATGTTTTAAAGGTGTTAACCGATTAACCCTTTTGGTTAACCGATTAACACTGAAGCAACATGCAAAAACAGCAGCTGTTCATGGAAGAATGCATTGATTACCATTTTTATTTCTAGCCGTTTTTGCTGCACCAAAATCACACCTTTTTGAAAAGGTTTTTGATCAGTATAAATTGTTATCATTTTCAAAATTCCAATTCACCTTCAAGAAACAAAATCTCTAAAATTACTCACTTTCTTCCATCTTTGAATTCTCATACTAAGTGTTCAAAACCAATTTTGAAAGAAGCCTTTGACTGAATTTTCACACTATCACAACTTTCTTTCACAAGAACACTTGTATATTTATCTGAGTAACATTTGTTTTAAGAAGAAGATCAATCATGAAGATTGATAACAACATTCTATCAAATATTTCAAAGTTATCTCAAAGATCATTTTTTGTATTACCTTATTATACAGGACTGTTAGAAACAAGTGAAGTGTCTTGAAGTGTCTTGAAGCATCACCTTGGTGTGATTAGGCTTTGCAATTATTCTGAACTATAGTGAAATTCTCTTTCGAGTCAAAAGGGGAGTGGAGTGCCCTCGGAGTGTGAGGGGAACCACTATAAATTTCATGTGTCTCTTTTTCTTTCCTGCCTTTACTTTCAAGTCACTAACTAATAACCGGAAAAAGAATCAAGGAACCATACAAGATTGCAAAGAATTTTTCAGAACCTAATTCACCCCCCTCTTAGGCGCATTTACAACTTACAGGTCGGTGTGATTGTTGAAAAAATAATGGATGCATGGAATCGTATAATAATTTCTTCCACAAAAGAATTATATGCCGATTCCGCCATTCAATTCTGAAAAGTGTGTGAAAAGTATCCTGCTTTATTGAAATATGTTGAAAGCACCTTTCTTGATCAGGTGAAGGAGAAGATAATTTGTGGGTGGACTGATAATGTCCAACACATTGGAAATACAACCACCAATAGAGTTGAGTCGGCCCATGCTAGTTTGAAAAATTGGTTGGGAAATAGAAATGGGGATTTATGTCGAGATTGGGACTCCATAAATCTCATGATTAAAAACCAACATAATGAGATACAGACAACATTCAGTCTGAGTATAACGGTATTGGAATATCTATTTAAAGATAACATTCTTTATTCTCAATTGATCGGTAATATGTCTCGCCCGGGGTTGAACTATCTTTTTCCCGAGGCCAAACAAGCTGAAACTGTAGGTTCCGATAGTGCAAAGTGTGGTTGCACTATTGTGAAAATCTATGGTCTTCCAAGTGCTTGTGTTATTGCTAAAAAGTTGAAACTATGTGTGCTAATAAGAATGGACGAAGTTTGCCCTCATTGAAAAAGACTTAGTTTTGAGGATGATGGTTGCATGGAAGGAAGTAAACCAAATATCTCTATTTTGACTGAATAGGAAGCGATACAAGAGAGATTCTCAAAGGCCGATGACAACATGAAACTCCACATCAAAGAACAATTGAGGAAGTTTCCTATCCCGAGACAACCAACATGAAACCGCCTTCTCAACCGGTAAAGACAAAAGGTGCTCCGAAGAAAATAAAGCCTACACCGAATGGTAACTCGACTACACGATCTCCTTCTTATTGTAAGCACGTTGACAAACTTTATCCCAACTCACCGACTCCTAAATATCAAAAAAGTGTCATGAAAGGAGCCCACATAAGCAAACTGCCTCCGACCTCGATTCCGCCGAAAATTCCATTCATCAACGAGATGCCGATTTTAATGCACAAATACATTGATCGTATCGTCAATGTTGAAGGGGATGGTAATTATGGTTACCGAGTCATTTCAGCTTTGCTTGGTAATGGAGAGGATAGTTATGTGATTGTCCGTCATCAACTAATCCAAGAGTTGAAAACGCATAAAGAATCGTATACGCGGTTGTATGGAAAGAAACAAAAAATCGACGCGGTTTATGAATTTCTTGTTCCTTGCTTGAGTGGTCCAACACCGGTGTCGAAATGGATGACCTTCCCTGATATGGGTCATCTTATTATATGTGCATATGATAGGGTGTGCATTAACTTAATGCGATACGGGTTTTCAGAAACCTTTTTTCCACTCCGCACCGCACCACCTCAAAATCCAAATTATCGCATCATGTGTATTGGATGACTTGCAAAATAAGTCATTTTGTATAAGTTTACTTGAAACTGGGATGCCCCATACCACCTACATCACTGAAATGGGTGACTCATTCAACCTCAAATACCGAGACGTGGCCGAATCGTTTTGTTGAAAGGATGCACGAATTCGAAAGACTGAACAATATTGAAAAGTAATCAAATATGGAAAATTCCAAAGGAGTACCACCAATATATTTAGCCGGAGACACTTGTTTGGATTCGTTTTAAATTCTTGTATAATCGGACAACTAGTTGTAAATTTTTGAAATGCAAAATAGTCACATTTTATTCTCATGCCTTTTATTTGCCTATTATGATGTTCTTATATATTGAGTTCTGCTTTAAAAATGTAGCAGGAAAACTTCCAGATATGTATCTATGGAAGATTCTTAATTGTGCAGTTTCAGTGGAAGTTCCGGAGATACATATCTGGAACCAATAGTTATAGGGTCATTCCATAGATATAGCTCCGAAAACAAGTTCGACAGGAAATGGTTGGTCCACATTCACCTAGGTTTTCTATAAATTTGGGGTTTCATTGGTTATCTTTCACACAAATGCAAAAATGTCTCAATTGTTTGAAATCAAGATCCGTTGGTATGTCGCAAGTGTCTCCATTTCTGACGGAAAAACACCCGGGAGGACATTCAAGCTCATGGATCTCACCCCCTTGCCGATATCATAGACAAGATTCATTATCGCCTACCTTATAATGACAAACGAAAGGTTGTGAAGTTTGAATATCGTTCACCTTCAGTTGACAACGATGAGAACATTGTTTACAACAAGTTTGAACTCAAGAATCAAGACGATGTTATAGCGATGTGGCAAACGTATTCCGATTTCGAAGAGAAGATTCCGCCCGAGTTAGAGGCAACTGTATGAAGAATGGTCGATGACATCTTAGAAATGTGCAGACGTCTACCGGGATATTGAAAATGTAATATTTAAATTTCTGTCAAAATTATCAATGTAACACCAATTTCATTTTATGAATGTTGACTTTATTGTTAAAATGTTGATTTTATGGTATTCTATTTCTGGGGTTTTTTCCCTGTAAATATGAATAAGGAAGTCTTTCGTAGATGCATCTACAAAATAAAATAAAATAAAAGTAAAAAAGGAGCGTCTAGAGATACATCTCTAAAAGTAAGAGGCATTTTTGAAAACGCACATGGTGTGTAAGAATCCCAAAGAATGGAATACAAAATTTTCTTCATGGAATAGTTTTTCAATTTCAAATTCAAACATTTTATTATGTTATTTTCCATTTTTACATTTAAATTTAATGGATATTTCTTTTTATAAGATATACATTGGTGAAAGATGACAAATTAACATATAATTTTTTTTATTGAACTTTAAAGATAAAAAAGTGTAAGTTATATGCCACTAAAAAATGATCACGTCATCAATTACAAAATAGTAAGAATGGGGCAAAAGAGCTTTATAAAAATTTTAAAAATAAAAAATATATATGTTTTTTTTATAAACAATAAATATATAAGTTAAACTTTATAAAAAAAACATGTCAGCTTTTCAATTTAAAAGTTTGAGAAGAGGGACCAACATCATTTGAATTTGAAATTGGAAGACTATTTTTGTGAATGACATAAAATAGAGGACCGAAGAACTATAATTAAGTTTTTGGCATTTTTGAAAACGCACATGGTGCGTAAGAATCCCAAAGAATGGAATACAAAATTTTCTTCATGGAATAGTTTTTCAATTTCAAATTCAAACATTTTATTATGTTATTTTCCATTTTTACATTTAAATTTAATGGCTATTTCTTTTTATAAGATATACATTGGTGAAAGATGACAAATTAACATATAATTTTTTTTATTGAACTTTAAAGATAAAAAAGTGTAAGTTATATGCCACTAAAAAATGATCACGTCATCAATTACAAAATAGTAAGAATGGGGCAAAAGAGCTTTATAAAAATTTTAAAAATAAAAAAAATATATATTTTTTTTATAAACAATAAATATATAAGTTAAACTTTATAAAAAAAACATGTCAACGCTTTTCAATTTAAAAGTTTGAGAAGAGGGACCAACATCATTTGAATTTGAAATTGGAAGACTATTTTTGTGAATGACATAAAATAGAGGATCGAAGAACTATAATTAAGTTTTTAATTTATTAAATGGTCTATTGACTAGACTCATGCACCTTAAGATCATCCATATTTAATTGATAATCAACAGTATGCTATTTTATTTTTATGATATAAATAATCATGTATAAATGTTAATATTAACCGATAAATATTGTGTGTAACAACCATATAAAAATAACAAATTCACGTCGAGCATAAATAATATGTAAATTATATATATATATATATATATATATATATATATATATATATATATATATATATATATATATATATATATATATATATATATATATATATATATATATATATATATATATATATATATATATATATATATATATATATATATATATATATATATATATATATATATTATTAGTGTAGGTATGAATTAGTGTATATGTAACTTTTTTTTCTTTCTATTTTATTTTTTATTTTTTCTCTTGTTTTATATATTTTAATACATAAGTTTTGATAGGGAAAAGTACTATGTTACATAAGTTTTGATAGGGAAAAGTACTATGTAACGGCATGATCCGAACCTGTTTTATATATTTTAATACATAAGTGACATAAGTTTTGGCACCACCACATATGACTATGTGACACTTTTATCCTCTTTGCCTCCTTTGGAAATTACATTGTTCCAAGTGCCTTATAAATGCTATTTAATTTTACTCCACTTCCAATGTGGGACTAAGCATTTATTGTCAATTAACTATAACACCCACTTTGTCATTTTGGAACAACTTTAATGAAAATAAATTATTATTTCCAACAATCCCCCACTTGTTCTAATAATGACAAAATAATAATTCCAGAAATGAGACATAAGAAGTATTAATACAGTTAAGTATCTTTCGATTTTAAACTTAACCTTAGTAAGGATAACACAAGGTTTAATCGGAATATTAGGTAGCAATGCTTTTAAACCATGAATCCATATGAATAGACCGGTGTTACCTTACACACACTCCTTAAAGATTCTTCCTCTGCATAACTCGCTTAGCACTTATTTATGGCCATGTGCTATCCTGTTTCATGAATTTTTTCATGAGAGAAACTCCAACTCTCACTTTGAGACGGCACCATCTCATAATTCACATAGGTGAAGTTCATATAGTATCTGTTTCCAATAGATACGTACCCTCGGTATTGAACTTCATTAAGAGTTTAAAATAAAACTCAACCCTCATTTCTAATGTCAACATAATTATGAAATGTTAGACAATTATCCAAATCAACGACTTGTTATTACCCATTGAAAATCTTAACGTTAATGTTCTGTTAACTTAAGATTGGGTTGCCGCCGTTATCGAAACTCTTACTCAAGGAGTTTCAACCCCATACCTCTCGAGGTTGTTCTTACTAAGTCTCTGGCCAGTGGCTTAGTAAACGGATCAACCAAATTATAGCTTGTTTGTATATACGTAAGTGAAATGATTCCATCCTTAATCAGTTTTCTCACGAACGAATGTCTAAGTCCTATATGCCTGGACTTTCCATTATACACTTCGCTAAATGTTCTTGCCAAAGTGGCCTGACTATCGCAGTGTATCATTACCTTTGAAACATTGTCTTTAGCCAATGGAACTTCCAAAAGAAGATCCATCAACCACTCTGCCTCTTGACTAGCGGAAGCGAGAGCCACGAACTCTGATTCCATGGTCGAAAGAGTAATGCATGTTTGTTTCTTGCTCTTCCAAGAAATTGCTCCTCCAGCTAGTGTAAATATCCACCCAGTTGTAGATTTGTGATCTCCCACGTTAGAGATCCAACTGGCATCGGTATATCCTTCTAATATAGCAGGAAACCTACCATAATGAAGGCCAAGATCTTTGGTTTTCAACAAATAACCAAATATCCTCGTGATTGCCTTCCAATGTTCATTACTTGGATTACTAGTAAATCTACTCATTTTACTAACTGCAAATGATATATCGGGTCTAGTACATTGCATTAAGTACATAAGACATCCGATCGCACTTGCATATTCTAATTGAGCCACTGCTCTTCCATCATTCTTTTCAAGTTTGATTACATGATCAAATAGAGTAGTTACTTCCTTGAATTTCAGGTGTTTGAACTTATCAAGCATTTTCTCAATATAATGTGTTTGATTAAGTTCATAACCCCCACTATTTTGCTTAACTTTTATTCCTAAAATTGTGTCAACAAGCCCAAGATCTTTCATCTTGAAAGTGGAAGTTAGAAACCTTTTTGTTTCTAAAATTCCATTAAGTTTATTGCTAATTATTAGCATGTCATCAACATAAAGACACAAAAATATTACAGTGTTATTATACACTTTTGTATATAAACACTTGTCACAAGAATTAGGAATAAACCCATTTGACATTATCGTAGAGTCAAACTTTTGATGCCATTGTTTTGGTGCTTGTTTTAAGCCATATAGAGATTTGACAAGTTTGCACACCTTCTGTTCATTTCCAGGAAGGACGTATCCTTCTGGTTGTTCCATGTAGATTTCCTCATCGAGGTCTCCGTTTAGGAATGTTGTTTTAACATCCATTTGATGAACAATCAGATCATTTAAAGATGCTAAAGCAAATAACAACCTTATAGTGGTTGTTCTTGCTACAGATGCATAAGTGTCAAAATAATCTATACCTTCCTTTTGTCTAAATCCTTTTGCCACTAATCTTGCTTTATAAGTGTTTAATGTACCATCACTATGATATTTCTTTTTAAACACCCACTTGCATCCAATGGGTCTTGATCCCTTTGGTAAATCAACAAGTTCCCAAGTGTGGTTGGACATAATTGAATCCATTTCATCTCGGATAGCATCTTTCCAAAAAGAGGAGTCTCTTGAAGCTATTGCTTCCTTATAAGTTTTAGGATCTTCCCCTACTTGAAGAATTACCGGAATGCTTTTAATAAAATTTGTACTATTTCCTTCAACCAGATAAAATGAAATGGATTGAGAATCAGTTTCGTCTGGTCCTAGGTTCTTTATTTTCCCGACTCTTTTGCTTATCCTAGGTTCGGGTCGTGGTTCATTGATTCGAGATGTGCCTTCAGGTTGTATTTCTACAATCCGAGAAGAGTCTTTTTCACAAGATTCTTTATTTATGGCCGACTCTGATTCTTTATCCTTAGTTATAAGTTTTTCAAAAAATTCTACATCCCGGGATTCAACAATAATATTAGACTCTAAATTTAAAAGTCTATATGCTTTGCTATTTTGTGCATATCCTACAAAGGCACATCTTATCCCTCGAGGACCCAACTTGGTTCTCTTAGGATCCATGTTTTTGTAATATGCCACACACCCCCACACCTTAAAATAGCCAATATTTGGTGTCATGCCCTTCCATACCTCATATGGAGAAATTCCACTTTTCTTTAATGGAATTCTATTTATTATGTGACAAGCGGATAATAAGGCTTCGCCCCACAAATTGAAAGGTAGTTCGGAATGCAATAACATGACATTCATCATTTCTTGATATGTTCGATTCTTTCTTTCTGCTATGCCATTTTGTTGTGGTGTTCTAGGTGCCGAACATTCATGTATTATACCGTGTTCTTCACAAAATGCATCAAATTCAGTAGAAAAGTATTCACCGCCCCTATCACTCCTAAGGACTTTTATACTTCTACTTAATTGATTTTCCACTTCTGCTTTGTAACTCTTAAAGGCATTAAAAGCCTCATCTTTATGCTTTAAGAGATATACATAAGTGTATCTAGAACAATCATCAATAAATGTAATGAAATATCTATTTCCCCCACGGGTCAACATGCCATTAAATTCGCACAAATCTGAATCTACAAGATCAAGCAGATTTGTATTTCTTTCAACACTTTTGAAAGGTTTCTTAATCATTTTTGATTTAACACATAATTCACATTTATTGAAATCATTGATATTACATGATATCAAGCCAAGTTTAATTAGTCTCTTCATTGAACTAATACCAATATGTGCTAGTCTATTGTGCCATAAAGTAACTGAATCAAGCATGTAAGCAGAATTAGAAATTTCATTAATCATGTTATCAGTAATACATAGTTTGATCATTCCTTCAGCGGAATATCCTTTTCCAACAAACACACCATTACGGGTCAAAATAAGTTTGCCCGATTCATACACAGATTTAATACCCGGTTTTCCCAATAAATCCCCACTAACAAGATTCCTATTCATGTCTGGGACATGAAGCACATTAACAAGAGTAACTTTCTTTCCAGAAGTGAAGTTGAGTTCGACCGTTCCGGTTCCAACAAATTTGGATCGTACTTCATTTCCCATTTGTACTTACTTCATTTCCCATTTGTACTTCTTGTCCATCATTTGTCTCAGAATATGTTTTGAATGCAGCCCTGTCATATGAGACATGAACCGTGACACATGTATCATACCACCAGCCTTGGACTTTGCCTTTGATTGCCATAATTTTGCTTACAGTAGCGCAATTATATCATCATTAGCATTCACTGCATTGATCTCCTTTTTTGATTTATTTTGCCTGCAATCTCGAGCATAATGTCCAGGTTTTCCACATACAAAGCATCCATTTTTGGGACCCTTCGGACCACCAAAGTTCTTGAACTTGGTATGTTCCCTTTTTGGTGCGATGTGACTTTTCTTGACATCATGTTTTTTCTTTTCCTTTCTGGTCACAACATTGGCTTTGGAAAGACCCGCAAATTCTGATTTTTCCCTCTCCTTCGATTCCTCCTCGATCCGAAAATGTTTCTGGATTTTCTCCAAGGAAAAGTCATCAGAACTGTGCAACAGTTTCTTTTTATAGCCTTTCCACGAACTTGGTAACTTCGCAATGATTGCACCAACTTGAAAGGTTTCAGGAATGTCTATTTTCACCACTTTGATTTTGCTCCGATGCGTCGTGCCTAAGTGCTCAAGTGCCGTCTACAAGCCGCCACTAGCGCCTCTACGCCCACGCCCTCGGATCCAGTTCTGGTTCCGGAGTCGGAGTCGGAGCCGGTGTCGCCGGTGTGTTTTGTATGAGACAAGTGACATAAGTTTTAGCACCACCACATATGACTATGTGGCACTTTTATCCTCTTTGTCTCCTTTGGAAATTACATTGTTCCAAGTGCCTTATAAATGCTATTTAATTTTACTCCACTTCCAATGTGGGACTAAGCATTTATTGTCAATTAACTATAACACCCACTTTGTCATTTTGGAACAACTTTAATGGAAATAAATTATTATTTCCAACACTTATGTCAATTCTAAACACTAAAATTAGAATACTAGCAATTAATATTAAATAAATAATACAAAAAATTGAAAAAGTTAGAGAGTAAAAGTGGAAACTCATCCTAATCTACTCTTTGAAATCGTAATATACAATAAACAAATGATCTAAACTTTTTAAAATATAAACATATTAATAATAAAAACTCTTATTAGACTAATTATATTGATATAGGTCGATAAGAATAATGTTAAAACAAATTTGGTTCATACCATATATCCTCTAAGATTTTGATGATAAAAAAATATTTGAAGAACAACTAGGATTTCTAACTAGTTGTGGTTCATGTGTACAAAATTCAATTTACTTGGTGAAACAAGTTCTGCCACGGAATAAGCTATGGTTCAGATCTGACCATAAAGATATTTTCATGATCAGAAGTATGTTAGTCCTATCTCTGAAATCGATGGATGTCAACTCAAGCTCAGAAATCACAGAACTCAAGATGACATTATCTTCAAAAGATAGTGTTGTACTTGTTTCATAGAAGAGTTCTCTGAACAAAAGCCTTGTTTAGTGGATAATTGCTTGGCTACGAGTTCCAATACCTTCTTTATTGGAAAAAAAGATGTGCAAAAATATTTGATTTGAATATAGTCGTTAGGTTGCTTCAAAGACTTTATTTCTTCAGCTATAAGCAGAAGAATTGAAGATCAACTAAGAGAATAATAACACTGCAACTACAACTGGAATACACACACTTCACACCATTTGTATCAGCTCAAGATAAGTTAATCCTTTAAGAGTTCTTTCTTGGATATCTTAAGAATCTTTAGTGTTAAACTGTGTTGTATTATATTTGAATACTTCTGATTGTTAATCGAAGTGTTGTTGTAAGTTATTCCTTCTCTAAGCAGTCAGTTTAGATAAAGTCTCTTGTTGTGTGCTTGAACATTGAAGTCTTAGATTCAACGAATATGAACAAGGAAGTATTGAATCCGAGGGGTTTAAGCAGGAAGTCTTAGGATCTTAGAATCTAAGCAGAAAGTTTTGATCAAGTGTTGAATGAGTATGTAAGACTTAGGTTGTAGGTCTGAGCAGGAGAAAGTCTTATACTAGAGGGTATAAGCAGTTGTAGTCGATTTGATTATAGTGGAAAATCTATAAGTGGGATAACATACACATCTACCACTTGAGAATAACATACACATATACCACTTGAGAATAACATACACATCTATCACCATTGAATCTCATAAAAGGTTTTTTCCCCGAAAAGTTTTTTTTTCCAATACCATCCACCTATCCTCACTCCTTTTATTTCTATTTCTATTTCATTTTTTATATTATCTTATTATTTCTTTCTTTTTTTTTAAATGTAATTAGTAATCACATTAGGTTTTAATTTATTATTAACACTTCTTTTTTTTTTTTATTAAAACCTTTTCTTTTTATTAAAACTTTCTTTTTATTATTAAAACTTTCTTTTATTAAAACTTTTTATATATATATTAAAACTTTTTTTATATATAGTAAAACCTTTTAAAATTAAAACATTTTTTTTATTTTTAAAACTTTTTAAATAATCAACACTAACTATTTTTTTTTATAAATATAATGAAAACTAAAAATCTTTTGATATTAACATTAAAATTCGTCTTTTTTTCAAAAATTAAAATTAAGATCTTTTTTCAAAAAGTATTAAGAACAATAACAATGTCCAAATTCGTATTTTTTACTTTTTCACTATTTTGTTATTTGCCATTGAATTTCGTCTAACCTTTCACTAATGTTCTTTGTTTCTCTCCTCAGATTATCCTTAAATTCTGATTAATATTTATTCAGTTTATTTTGTTCCATGGATGTAATTTACGCGAGGCCATGGTCGCGGTTTATTTTATTTTGCATTTTTTGGGGATTTGTAATTTACGCGAGTGATCGTCGCGACGCTTTCTTTACTTTCCGCACTTTAATTTTGTCGTACGATATTTTGTCTGTTTGCATGATTTACCGTTAGGATTCCCTCCGAAGGAATTAGGTCTAGCCGTTTGACCGCCGAGTCAATAACCCTAATTTTTGACCGTTTCAAAAACCCTAATAGCCTAGGTGTCCCGCCGTGGACGAAAATGCCCTTTACCCTAGCATTAGGTCAAAGAGTCGCCGTACTCTGTTTAGGGTTTCCCGCCGTGGAATCCCTAATTTAACCCTAATTTCATTTAACAAATTCAACGTAGAAATATGAGTTTTAAGACTCCACGTAAGCGTGTCCTTAAGATACGTTTATTCCCTATTGAAACCTTGACCATAGTCAAGAAGTTTCTAACCTCCCTTTCGAGGGGAACTACAATTACTCTGATTCCATTCCCGTCAGGATATGTAGGCACAAGATGCGACGTCTTGCCGAGTAAACTTAGGACTAACCATTAGGTCTTTAGGTCACTCTATCCCTTAGCTCAATATATATTAAAGCAGATAATAAAATATAAAAAAAACATACAATAAACAAAAGGTTCTTGTAGAGTACTACAGAAGTTTAGGGTGCTAGTACCTTCCCTGAGCTTAACCAACCCCTTACCTAGGTCTCTCCCCGCATTATGTTTACGATGCAAAAATAGGTTTTCCCTCTTTTGACCTTTTCCTTCGGATAAATCAAAGAGCGGTTGTGAACTAAAGATGCAATTCAAATTAATTAATAATTTGATATCATATTCTAACCGCAATAGAAAATGACGACTTCACTGGGGACCCTCCTAATTTTTAAGGGTTGCCCCTATTTTGTTTATTGTATGATATTTCTATTTTATTTTATTATCTGTATATATTGTACCTTGCTTGGGGTATCTTTGTTGTGAGATAAGTCCTACACCCGGACTTTAGTGACATTATTATAGGAAGGTGATATATTCGACGAGGCTTATAGGGAGTGATTCCCGACCAAGCTGACTTGAGAATCACCGCTCAGTTGAGACCCTTTCGAAAAAGGTTCAGTTGAACGAGTATTCGTGAAAACTTTTACTATTGTCGATTGGAGTCCGTGATACTGGGGACTGTAGTACCTTAACACCACCTTGGCCTTATCTAGGACGTAGTGCAAGGACTATGAAGGAATATTCCCAAAATAGTTGCTACACGATACTACACTCAAAAGAGGCTCTCTCGAGAATATTATTAACCACCGAGTCAATTGGGAAATTGATAATATCCGAAAGATGGACTGATGACTTTGGGCACCTCTTTAGAACCTTGTTCTGTAGGTACAACTACCCCATAGTACATACCTTTTGGGAAGGATAGACCTTAACTCCATTCATTGTTCCTCTAACCTAGGACTTTGTTGTTTGTGTGTATTTGTGCATGACATTCATAAAACATCATTCCTAGTTTCAAGAATTCAACCGTCCTTTGCGAATTCAAAAGTCCTACATTTCAAAGTTTAAAACCGTTTCCAACTTTCCTAAAAAAGAAATGTTTGCAATCGACCGTTGAAGTTCTTGGAACTATTGCATTGCATTAGCATCATGTCTTGCATGGCATCTGCCCCCGGGTTTCTCATGTCCAGTTGTCTTTATCTTCCAGTGTTCCGTTGAGTCGTCAAGCTGATTCCTCGATACAGATATCAGACTAGAGCTAACTATAGACGCCAAATGTCAGAACAAGAGGAACATAATGCGGAGGTCCGAATAGAGATTGATGAGTTGAAAGCAGGCATGACCAGGCTTACTGAGATGCTTCAAGTGTTGATTGCCAGAGGAGAGCCACCTCAGAGGACTGTCATTCAGGAAGTTTCAAGTGTTGATCCACCTCATGTTTCATTGCCGCCCTCTACTTGGCCTGAGTTTGGTTTACCTCCTAACTACTCTCCACCTGTTGCATCTGCTGCTATGATTGGTCAGGCTGTCAGACCGGTTTTTCAAGCTCCTGTCCTTACCGAGGCCCAGCCTGTGGTCCACACGGTTAATCAGACTATCCAAGCTCCCGTTGAGAATCCTCCCTATGAGTATAATATTGCCGGTGTTCAAGAAGATTTTGTTGAGCCTGAGATCACCCGTGAACAGTTTCAGATCATAAACAAGAGACTCCAAGCTGTCGAGGGTACTGATTTCTTCAACGTTGATGCCGATAATATGTGCCTAGTTTCTGGTCTTGTTTTGCCTGCCAAGTTCAAGACTCCTGAGTTCGTGAAGTATCAAGGTCATTCAGGTCCAAGAGTCCATATAGTCATGTACTTCCGAAAAATGGCAGCTTACACCAACAATAAGAAGTTTCTCATCCATTGCTTTCAGGATAGTTTGAGTGGTGCTTCTCTTAAATGGTATATGAACTTAGAGCATAACAGTGTCCACTGCTTCCAAGATCTCGTCAACGCTTTTATGAAGCAATACAAATACAATTTAGATATGGCTCCCGATCGTCGCCAACTTCAAAGTATGTCTCAGAAGGAAAAAGAGTCGTTCAAGGAGTATGCTCAGCGTTGGAGGGAGTTAGCTTCCCAAGTCGAACCCCCTATAGCAGAGAAGGAACTGACATGAATATTCATGGATACTTTGTCTCTTTTCTATTGGGAAAAGATGATTGGGAGTGTCTCTTCAAGCTTTACAGATTTAGTAACTATTGGCCAAAGGTTAGAAGAAAGGTTGAAAAATGGTAAGGTATCCAAAGCTGCCGAATCTTCTAATGGGGCAAAGAAATCCTATGGGAATTTCCATAAGAGGAAGGATGAGCAGACCAATGTTGTCATGACTGAATCAAGAAAGCCTCGCCAGGGATTTCAACCTGTTGTTGCTCCGCAGCCAGCTCAGAATCCTCAACGTCCAGTTATTAGACCAGACCAGTATCGAAATAGGAATCAATTTGATCCTATTCCCATGACTTACACAAAACTTTATCCTTACCTGGTTCAACGAGGGCTGATTACTACAAGGGCTTTGCCACCTCCTCCTGATCCTCTTCCAGCTGGATTTAGGGCTGATCTATAATGCGCTTTTCATGAGGGTGCCTTAGGCCACGACTTAGAGCATTGTTTTGCACTGAAAGCCAGAGTGCGTAAGCTGATGAGAGCAGGGATACTTGATTTTCCAGACAATCCTCCGAACATCCAGAAGAATCCTTTGCCAGGGCATCAGAAGTGAAACTTCAGGCTGACCTCAGCAGACTATTTATTTGTTTTAGACATGATAGTTTATCTTTGTATTGTTTTAATCACAGACCTTTGTTTCTCATTGTTTGTATTTTTCTTATTTTATTAGCTGTTTGCTTTCGAACTATGTTTGTACTTTTATATTGATGAACTGAGCATTGCAACTTTTGATTTAATTCATTTTATTTATTATTTGCATCTCTATGCTTTATCTTTCAAATATTTACTTTTGTCAGAATTTTTGGTATGCAAAGATTGGAGGGAGGATGACGAAAAACGTTATACCCATAATTGCTGTCAGTATGCTTTCAATCAAACTATGTTGACGATCTTGCAATGAGATAATGTGTAGTATAAAATGTCTTTTAGAAGTTCCACGTTGATTTCTGTATAAGACATAAAAGTGTTTATAAAGCTGAAACAAACATAATAATTCAAGTGTGGGTTAGAAAAATGGATCAAAGTCATGAGCTAATAACTTAAGGTCCAAAGAATTTCATTTAAAATTTTGATTAATTAATTAATTATAAAAATTAATAATAAAATATTAATCATTAATTAATTAATTAATTAAAATAATATTAATAAGTTAATTATCCTAGTCAATAAAAAAGTTTTTAAATTAATTTTTTTAAAATGACATGGCATTAGACACATCATCTTAGATAATGCCACATCATTAAAAAAAATTTAAAATTGGAGAAGAGACTAAAATCAAACTCAAAATTTGAAAAAAAGACCAAAATAGTAATTTTTAAAATGGGGAACAAAACTCCAAAAAATACAAAATAGAGGGATTATAGTTGCAATTAAGTCAACCGAAATTAAAGATAAAAACTTTTAAAATAGTAAAATCTAAAACTCAACCACCCAACCCAACGAAAGGATGAGTCAAAAGGAAGTAAGTCACTCGACCACCCAACCCAACGCGAGTCTCATTGACCCAAGATTCATTCACTCCTAACAAACACCCACTTTGTCATTTTCTCAAACAGATAGAGGATGTCCTCACCGAGATCGGTTGCAGTTGCCGTCAGTGGCGGCTCCGGCGCCGCCAAGGGTAGCCGGCGAGCCTTGCTGTGGGCGATGAAGAATGTGGTGCCTCAAGCAGATAGACTCATCTTAGTTCACGTAATCCCTAGAATCACTTCAATTCTATCCCCAGGTATCTCAATCTCATCTCCCTCGCCTTTCATTTAATATTTCTAAGATCAACTTTAGAGTAGCATAGTCATTAGTTTTAACTGATTCTAACCAATTTGTAATTACATTTAACAAACTTCAACCATATCTAATAAATCTCTAATTACCGGCCCGAAATCGAAACCTAGATCAGCATATTACACCGTTTTAACTCAACTAGCACATAACCTGTCTAACATATCTGTACCCAAATAATCTTTACAAAGCTTCAAGGAAAACTACTTACTCTGTGATAAGCCAAAGCCACTAATCTTTTTGCTTTTGACAAAAAGTCTTCAAGACGTTTAAACTCAAATGCTCTTATCTGCAGTGCCAAAGCTTCACAGTTTCTTCTTTAATTGTGCTAAAATACATATGCAACTTGCTGAATGTTTCGTGCAATGCTTACATTCTATTTTAAGACATGTTAGCTTCCATAATGAAACCCTCCCTGGACAAAGCACCTTGCAGTTTTTACGTTAAATCAGAACTGAAAACCCTTATTTCTGTAATCTGCCAATGCTCAACAATGTGTTCTTCATCTCCAGTCCATATGATACTCCTATGTTGTTTATAATGTTCCATTTACTAGTAACTTAATGTTAACTTTTCCTCTCATTACCAAACTTTTGTTATTGCCCAACTTAGCAAAAACTCTAAAATTTGAATTAAATCTGATTAGTTTGATTTTCTTCCACACTATTTGGTTTTGGTGTGATTGCTACATCTTGAGTCAAGAAACCATTTTTATTCTTCTTTTGTCTTACCCATATCTAAGTAAGCCATTGGTAACATCACATCTTCTCTATGAAATAAGCTTGTTTTTTTCTTTTCTTCAACACAAGGTATATATTCCTTGGACAAATTTCAAACACATCTAAAAGGATTAAAGACTGTCAAAACAATGTTGATAAATGAAGGGTTAAGGACATTAAATTTAACTAGAATGTCTCAAAAGTAGTGGTGTCGACGTGTCTATGTCTTATAGCTTGTGCAGTTGGCCTCCTCATCCTTGCTTGGGCATTCCCATCTGAAATGTCTTAACTTGTGGCATTTATAGCACTCCACTGTGGCTATTCTGGCTACCTCTTCCTTTAAAGCTCCAAAGCCTCAATCCCTTCCTCATAAATGATATCCATGAGTGATTTTCAAGGTTTGTTCTTCTTCAACACGAAAACTCTTGGGCCCAAGAATCTGTAGGTTTCTTTGCATTTTTTCTATACGTATGGTATTGGTTGTACACAAGAACCGTCTGTCATATTTCAATTACTACTAAAATACAGAAAATTTATGTTTCTAATTTAAATCAGGCTCGTAATGGAACTTCAATACCAGATGTTATGTCGACTGAAAAAAAAGGAAAGTAAATGTTTCTCTACTTCATTCAAGAACTAACTTAGGCTATTCCACAGTCTTACATAACAAAGTGCAACAAGAAGTGAAACTTCAACATATTCAGCACTATACAAACCGGGAAAGATAAGAAAACTACCGTGTAACCCCTAAACATAGGAACTCTCAGAATTTGGGTTGAACCTAACTCATCCCTACAAAACCGGCTTGTAAGGTGAGGATTGCTCCCACTTATAAACACAACACAAGCCATATCTCTAAGCAATGTGGGACTAAATCCACCCCTTCAAAGCTAACACAAAGAAGGTGTTAGGGGCTGCAATGAGGCAAGCCAAAGAGCCGCAATTAAGGCGACTAGGGGCGGACCGCAATTAAGGCGGAAAGTCCAACACACCCCCTCACGCTTGGGCCTCAATGAGCCCAAAGCGTGGACGATGCGGGAAGCCCAACAATAGATTTAGGATAGGCTTTGATACCATATCAAATTTAGAAGAAATAATATTCTTATTGTATTTTCTTATGAGGTCACATGACCTGTATATATATACATGAGCCTGCAGTCTATTTTAGGAAATATGGACAACTAGTTCTAAGGAAACAAATCCTTGTGATTATGGGGTTGATCCTAAATAAATAAACCTAATAATTAGCAAGATACAACTGTTACATTACAGAATTACTACAAATATAATCCTTCCTAAAATACACAAAACCAATCACTCTTTTGACACTCCCCCTCAAACTGGTGAATAGGTGTTTTCCATTCCCAGCTTGGATATAATTCTTTCAAAGTTAATGCAGTTCAGCCCTTTGGTGAGTATGTCTGCAAGTTGATTCTGAGTGGATACATATGGTGTGCAAATCATGCCACTGTCTAGTTTTTCCTTGATAAAGTGTCTGTCAACCTCGATATGTTTAGTTCTATCATGCTGCACTGGGTTGTGGGCTATACTAATTGCAGACTTGTTGTCACAATATAACCTCATAGTTTCATCCCATCTTATCTTCAAGTCTTCCAATATAATCTTCAGTCATAGAAGTTCACATATTCCTTGGGCCATTGCCCGAAATTCTGCTTCGGCGCTCGATCTAGCCACTACACTCTGTTTTTTGCTCTTCCAAGTCACGAGGTTTCCACCAAGGAAGGTGCAGTATCCAGTAGTTGACCTCCTATCTACCACTGACCCCGCATAGTCCGCATCCGTATATGCTTCAAGACTTATACTCTTGTTTCGTTTGAACAAAATCCCTCTTCCTGGGGTCCCTTTCAAATACTGGACAATTCTAAGAGCAACTTGTAAATGTGCTTCTTTTGGTTGGTGCATAAACTGGCTGACTAGACTTACAGCAAAAGTAATGTCTGGTCTAGTGTGAGATAAGTAAATAAGTCTGCCCACAAGCCTTTGATACATTTCCTTGTCCACGACAATATCCTCCTCCGCACTTCCCAACTTTATATTTGGGTCAACTGGGGTACTTGCTGGTCTGCAGGCTGTCTTACCTGTTTCTTTAAGTAAGTCAGTAATATAATTTTGTTGAGATATGAACATTTCTTTGTTGGAATGAGCCACTTCAATTCCCAAAAAATATTTAAGTCTCCCTAATGTCTTGATCTCGAATTCAGTGGCAAGGCATTCACTTAACACTTGCTGCTCCCTTTTGTCATCCCCACTTACTATAATATCATCTACATACACCAATAAAATTGTTACCCCCCGAAACTGAATGTTTGATAAATAATGTGTGATCCCCTTGGCTCTGTTTGTAGCCCAGACCTGTCATAACTTTGGTGAATCTTCCAAACCACGCTCTTGGAGATTGTTTCAGCCCATATAAAGCCTTTCTTAACTTACAAACAGTTCCAGCAGCAACCTGTCCATTGTAACCAGGTGGCAACTCCATGTATATTTCTTCTTCAAGGTCTCCATGTAAAAAAGCATTCTTCACATCAAATTGCTGCAGGTCCCAATCATGATTTGCTGCTAATGACAATATTACTCTGACCGTGTTCATCTTAGCAACCCGGGAAAAGGTCTCCAAGTAATCAATTCCATAGGTTTGAGTGAAGCCTTTGGCCACTAATCTTGCCTTATAACGTTCAATGGTCCCATCAGCCCTGTACTTTACTGTATATACCCACTTGCATCCTACTGTTTTTTTTCCAATTGGTAGGTGACAAGTTCCCAGGTCCTATTCTTGCTTAACGCCTCCATTTCCACATCCATGGCTTGTTTCCATTTCCTGCCAGATAATGCTTCAGATACAGAGGAAGGTGTGTGTGGAGTTGAGGTTTGCGAGGAAGGTTTTATGGGTAGGTGAGAATTTTTCAAAGGATAAGAAATTTGACAGTGGGTAAAGTGGTTGTTGGGTGCATGTTCTAGTTCCCTTTCTAAGAGCAATGGGTAAGTCTAAATTTTGGTCCACCTGTGCTTCTAAATTTTCAGAAACAAACTCATTAGAATCATTAGAGTTTATAGGAATCAAAAGTGTTACCTCATGCAGTGATGATGGGCTGGGCTCTTGGACATTGCCAGACTCTAGAATGGCATTTTCTCTCCTTGAATATACCAGATTTTTCCCAAATCTTCCACCATTAAGTGCCGGTTCAGGTGCAGGTCTTGCTGTTGGTTCAGGTTCAGGTGTAGGTGTAGGTCCTACCGTTGTTTCAAGTACAAGTTCTGCTCTTCTCTCAATTTCAGGGACAACAATGCCATTTGTCCCAATTTCTGGTCCAAATGTCATATTTGGAGGCATGAGAGTCTCATCTTCCTCTCTTACATTCTCCCCCTGAAGATGAGGCTGCTTGAAGTAACTCTCTTGTTCGTTGAAGGTCACATCTCTCGACACATAGAATTTTTTTGATAGAGGGTGAAAACATTTGTATCCCTTTTGTGTGGTAGAGTACCCTAAGAATACACATTTGACAGCCCTAGGGTCTAATTTTCTCCTTTCATTACTATGAACATGCACAAAGGATACACATCCAAATATTCTAGGTTGGAGTTTATTTGTAGGATCTAAGTGTGGGTAGAATGAGGATAGGATTTCCATGGGGCTTTTAGTGTCTAAGATTTTAGTGGGTAACCTATTGATTAGATAGGTGGCAGTAAGAAGGGCTTCCCCCCAAAATCTCTTAGGGACATGGTTTTGAAAAAGTAGAGCTCTAGTTTGATTTAATAGGTGCCCATTTTTCCTTTCTGCAACCCATTCTGTTGGGGTGTGTTCACACATGAGGACTCATGGATTATCCCTTCCTTTTGGCAAAAAGAGTTTAGTACAAGGTTAAAATAGTCCTTGGCATTATCAGACCTAATTCTTTTGATACAGACCCTAAATTGATTTTTAATCATTGAGACAAATTGAAAAAACACAGAGCTAACTTCAGATTTTTGTTTTAATAGAAAAACCCAAATCACCCGGGTACAATCATCTATGAAGGTTAAAAACCATTTAGCACCTGAGATATTAGGAACGTAAGCAGGAACCCATACATCAGTGTGAACAAGAAAAAAAGGGAAATGACTCATCTTATTGCTAATGGGAAAAGGTACATGCTTGTGTTTAGCAAGCTCACACACATCACAATGGAGACTTTCCACATTTAAATTTTTAAACAAGAAAGGGAAAAGCACTTTTACAACTCGAAATGAAGGGTGTCCTAGCCGGCAATGGTATAGTTGCACATTCTCTTTGTTGGTCATGATGGATTCAGATATGAGAGAGCAGCTCCTGGTAGGCAGATTAGGATCCTCCATGTAGTATAGGCCATTCCATTCTCTAGCATGTCCAATCGTCCTCCCCGAGTTCTTGTCCTGCAGTACAAAAGAGTTGTTATGAAAAACAACATTACATGAGAGATCTTTTATGAGTTTTTGTATAGAAATCAGATTGGTGGACAATTTAGGGACATGAAGGACATTTTTAAATGTTATGGATGGGTTTATTTGGACCTCTCCTTGTCCTGCTGCAGTCATAAGGGTTCCATCTGCTGTGGAAATTTTCTTGTTGCTAGGACATGGGGAATATGTGGAGAAATATTTGGGTAGAGGGGTCATATGGTCAGTGGCTCCAGAGTCTAATATCCAGTAATGTGTAAATGGTGTATCTGAAACATTAAGCTCAAAAGAAAGTGGAAACTTACCAGAATATGTTAAGGAGCATGTTCCTGTGGGCTTCTCCAATTTACTAAGGAATGATCTTACCCGTTCTATCTCTTCATGATTCAGCTGGCCAGATCCTTCACTTTGTCCATGACTGATGTGTGCTTGCCCTTGTCCTCCCCTTTTTGGAGGGCCTCCGTTCGGCCCCCATTCTCGGCTTGGGGGTTTCCCATGTAATTTCCAGCACTTCTCCCTTGTTTGACGCGGCTTGTTACAGTAGGTACACCAGATATCCTCATGTTTTTTCTCCATATTGGGAACCCCACTTCTTCGTTGGTTAGCAACCATGATTGTTCCTCCTTCAGCTATCATTGCAGAACTTTCAGTTATTGAGGTCTCCAACATCAGTCCTCTCCTGCTTTCTTCACTCCGGATAATGGCTACCACTTCATTAAGCCCTGGGACTTTCTCTTTTCCCAGGATTTGGATTCGGACCTGGTCACAGGATTTAAACCTACCAAAAAATCATAGACTCTATCTTGTTCAAGATACTCCTTAAGGATTGCCGAGTCTTCCGAACATTTTGCTTTTATAACTCGATAGTGGTCCAATTCCATCCTAGAGACTTGAGTTGATTAGCATATTCTGTAACAGATCTGTTTCCCTGTTTGGCAGCCACGGTTTTCACCTTTACATCATAAATTTGAGCAACATCCTTGGCCTTAGAATAAGTTTGTTCTACTGCCTCCCAAATTTCCTTTGCTGATTTAAGGAACATGCAGGTATCACTAATTTCTGGGACCATTGAATTCCACAGCCACGCCATGATCATGGAGTCTTTTTAGCCACGCCATGATCATGGAGTCTTTTTCATCCCATGATTTGAACTTGGGATCTGTTTCAGCAGGTGGACTATCAGTACTATCAGTCAGGTGACTGACCTTTCCTTTTCCTTTCAAGATGGTCTTAATGAGTTGAGACCATTTGAGATAATTCTTCCCATTTAACCGATAAACAGAATGAATGAAAGCTGCGACAAGGTTTAAAGGTAGCGCAGCAATGAAGGCTGCAACTTAGGGTTTATAGGCACGGTCAGAGACTCCCAAGGAACGGGAGCTCTGATACCATATTGCTTAGAGATATGGCCTGTGTTGTGTTTATAAGTGGGAGCAATCCTCACCTTACAAGCTAACACAAAGAAGGTGTTAGGGGCTGCAATGAGGCAAGCCAAATAGCCGCAATTAAGGCGACTAGGGGCGGACCGCAATTAAGGCGGAAAGTCCAACACACCCCCTCACGCTTGGACCTCAATGAGCCCAAAGCGTGGATGATGCGGGAAGCCCAACAATAGATTTAGGATAGACTCTGATACCATCTCAGAATTTGGGTTGGACCTAACTCATCCCTACAAAACCAGCTTGTAAGGTGAGGATTGCTCCCACTTATAAACACAACACATGCCATATCTCTAAGCAATGCGGTACTAAATCCACCCCTTAAAGCTAACACAAAGAAGGTGTTAGGGGCTGCAATGAGGCAAGCCAAAGAGCCGCAATTAAGGCGGAAAGTCCAACAGGAACCTAGTAAGCTAAGTACAACAGTACAATACAAATAAACCTAACATTGAGGGGCAATGAACCTTTAAAATTGACTGTGCAGGAGACTGATATTAGGCAATCACATTGGTGTAAATACAAGTACCCTTTTGGTGCAAGTGCTTTGTTAGTCTTTTATGATTGGAAACTGATTTTGGTGACTGAAATGCTTTGCTGGTGTTTTGGGATGTCGAATTCACAGCTGGAGAGTATATTCCCATTTCAGAAGCAGACACCCATGCCTTTGCAGCTTATGTGCAGGATGTGAAACAGAAGTCTGAAGAAATCTTTGTTTCATTCAAAAAACTATGTGAATCAAACACGGTATGTTTCTTTCTACAATGTTCAGATACATGTATAAGTAGTTGGTATGCTAAGCAAAATACGTGACTTTGAAAAAATCACGGTCTCTTTACTTTGATAAATGATAATGTCTTTTGTTTTCATTTTTTGTTTTCACTTCTAATTATAACAATGTCATTGTCATCTTCTTTTCACATTGCTTATCTTTTTCTAATGATTTGTATTGAAAACAGTAAAAGAGTCCTTTTAATGTAAAAGGAGTTATGGGAATAAGATTAATCCGAAAATTTTGTAGATAGAAACCTTTTTGCTAGAAGACGACAATCCGGCAAATGCACTTCTTAGCTTTATCTCGGAGTCTGGGGTACAAATATTAGTGCTGGGTTCTGACTCCTCAAATTTTATTACAAGGTATGTGTTTCTAAATATTCAAAGCATTATCTGTTTTGGAGTTTTGTTATTATTCCGTGCCTGAAATTATATATTTCTATGAGTTTTTATGTAATAAATTGGCTTGATTTTCACTCCCTGCAGGTATCTACCATCTAATTATATTTTTGCAACCAGGAATTATAGACTTGCATGCTAAGTCTGTTACTACAACAAAAAACTTCCTTGGAAGTTTAGTAGACTTAATTTTCACAACAGTTTCATTAAAAAAAAGTATGATTGATCATAATCAATCCACTATAATAATCATTTTACTAAGTATAATAATCATTTAACTTCCAGGAAGCTAAAAGGACCTGGCATACCTACTACCATTCTAAGATGTGCTCCTGATAACTGTGATGTATATGTTGTAGATAGAGATAGAATTGTATCAAAGTTAGCTGATTCTTCATCTTCACGTTCTCATGGTATGATTGAATTTCTTGCCTTATAAAATATTTGTTGACTCTGAATATTATTTGTTATATATTGAATATTAAAGAACTTATCTCTTTAAATAGAATATTCTTATCTAATGAGCTTTACTAAAGATCTAAATAAATTATTGATAATATTAAAAATAACAATAGTAAAATAAACTATTTATAGCACTCTCCCTTAAGATGTTGTACATTTATCATTGGAAATGAATTTCTGTAGATTAGAGCATGAATTTTTTAGAGTAGGCAACTTTAATTCTTAAAAAGTATTTTAATTTTCGAAGGTCTTAATCTCAAATTTTTTGTCTAAGTGTATGCCCAGCAAGTGTTGCCCTTCTTCATCATTACTGATCAGAAAAATAGCAAATGTACTATTTTTCCTTTTGCAGTAATAATGAAGAAAGTTCTCCGAATGTCGATTTCAAGGACTGCGTGCAAATATTGAGTTCAAATAGTGGTTCAATTAAACAAAAGTTAGAGTTTGAGTTTGTTTTGCAAATTATGGATTAACAGTGAGTAAATATGACAGAATAGTAAATTGAATTTGAAAAATATGAGAAACATGCTAGAGTAAGGATGCTAGAGTAAGGTGTATGATTTGTCATGTAACAACTTTGAATCCTTATTTCATTGACAAGTTCAAAATAATCAATTACGGGTTCTTTAGTCTATTTTCCCCTAAGTCATTAGTGGAAAAACCTCTGATCATTCATAGGAATTTAGGATGAAATCAAACATTTGTGCTATCAAGAATGTACCGGTTGCTATAGGGTATTCCTAGTCCTAGGTGATATCTACTATAGCGTAATCGCACAAAAGCATTAACAATGACGGTCCAGCCTAATTGTTAATCGTTAATCAATCCCTATTGGTTGGACAGAGAAGGCATTAGAAACATTGAACGATTAAACTGATTAAAAAAAACAAATATATAACTGAAAATAGGAAATCAAAGTCGTTTACAGACTCAAATCGGGGTGGTCGGACAGAGAAGGCATCAGAAACATTGAACGATTAAATTGATTAAAAAAAACAAATATATAACTGAAAATAGGAAATCAAAGTCATTTACAGACTCAAATCAGGGACACCCCCTAACATTTGAGGGTTTAGCTACTCATACTGTTCAAAGGAAATACAATATAAAAAATAGACATTACAAGTAATGGGGTAAACTTGGATAGTCAATTGCTTCCGCTCATGAAAATCTTCCGCTCTCCTAAAACCTTGTCTTTTCTAATCTTGAATCGTGTAATTCGTTCCTGTAAAAAAAGTCCTCTCATTTTTCGTAAAAACTCTTCTAAATAGTGAAAATCCAATGGCACTGGTTGGAAATGCCCAAAACACCCCCGCATCTCAACACTTGGACCAAAAACAAGAAAATAGAAGAATCAGCGTTTTGAGCTGACACGGGCGCCCGTGTTGCTCTTCTGTGAGTCTCAGACCTTGTAACACGGTCCGTGTCAAGTGCTACGGACGCCCGTGTTGCTCCACGGCCTCTAAGACCTTGTAACACGGTCCGTGTCAAGTGCTACGGACGCCCGTGTTGCTCCACGGCCTCTAGCTTTTCTTGGTACTAGTCTCAGCTTTCATCCTGACACGGCCCGTGTCAGGTGACACGGGTGGCCGTGTCAGGCCTCCTGTAGGTTGAGCCAACTTCTACCAAAACTCTGAATTTTTCCACTTTCTCGCACCGAGTCTTTTGGATCTAATACTAGGTCCCGAAGAAAATCAAAGGCAGACAACCAAAGCATAAAACACAGAAAACTTGAAATTAAGCTTAAAACAATAAAGCGAGTAGAAAATTTACGGTACATAAAATTGTTGCAAACAATAACAAAATAAGTGGAAAGTGCCACAGAGTACTTGGATTCTTGTCGAATAAGTGATAAAAATATAGTATAAATGGTGACTGATCAATTACCTTGATTATAATATCATCTATGTACACCAATAATACAATTACTTCTTCTCTTGTTTCAGAATGTGTGATAAATAGGGTATGATCTCCTTGACTTAGTTTGAAGCCCAAACCTGCCATAACTTTAGTGAATCTTCCAAATTATGCTCGTGGCAATTGCTTTAACTCATGTAAAGATTTTCTTAATTTGCACACAGTGTTGGTGGGATGATAACAATCTCGAGAAACAAAGAATTTATGAGATGGTGAATGATAACATTTGTAACTCTCTTGGGTGGAAGAATATTCTATGAGGACAAACTTTAAAGCTCTAGGATCAAGTTTTTCCCTACCATTACTATGAGTATGGACGAACGATGTACACTCAAATATTTTAGGAGTGAAGTTACTAGAGGTAAACACAATATGATAGAACAAGGATAAGACTTCCATAGGAGTTTTGGAGACAAGGACTGTATAAGGAAAATGATTTATGTGATACGATGCAGTTAAAACTGCCTTGTCCCAATATTTCTTGGAAACTTTATTTTGAAATATCATATCACGTGTTTGGTCTAACAAATGCTCATTTTTTCTCTCAGCAGTCAGCAATGCCATTTTGTTAAGGTGTTTTAACGCATAACGACTCATGAACAATACCTTCATTTTGACACAGAATTAAGACTCATGAACAATACCTTCATTTTGACACAGAATTAAGATTATGATTAAAGTAATTCTTGACATTATCAGGCCTAATCCTCTTAATTCTCATATCAAATTGATTTTTAACCATGTTGAGAAATTAAGAAAACACACAATTAACTTCAAATTTTTGTTTAAGTAAGTAGGCCCAAGTAACTTGAGTACAATCATTAATAAATGTTATGAACTAGCGGGTATTTGGAATATTAGATGGACCACACACATCTGTATGAAATAGATACTAATTTTATTACTAACGGAAAATAGGTACACACTTGTTTTTAGCAAATTCACACACTTCACAACGAAGACTCTAAACATCTAATGTTTTAAATAAAACAAAAAATAATTGCTTAATGACTTTAAACGAAAGATGACCCAGGCTACAATGGTATAAGAAAACCTCCTCCCTTCCCTAGTGGTCTTTATTGTTTCTGAAAAAAAGGAATTTTTGTTGAGAAAATTTGGGATCATTCCATTATCTAGCACTTCCAATCATCCTTCCCGAATTCCTGTCCTGAAAAACACAAGAGTTGTTGTAGAAAATAACATTACATGATAGGTCTTTTGTGAGTTTTTGTATGGAAATAAGGCTAGTAGACAATTTTGGATAATGAAAGATGTTGTTATGGGTCATGGATGAGTTGATTTGAATAGTTCATTGACCTGCTAGAGTTATAAGAGTATCATCTACAGTGGATATTTTTTTGTTACTGAGGCGAGGTGAATAAGTGGAGAAGTATGTGGGTAAGGGTGTCATGTGATCAATGCCTCCGCAATCCTTATCCAATGTTGTTTAAAGGGTATATCTAAAGCATTAAGTCCATATGAAAATGGAGATTTGCCAAAAGAAAAAGGAAATAGAAACGTTCCTGGATGTGTTAGAGAACAAGTACATGTTGGTTTCTCCAACTTACGGAGGAGAGATCTCACCTTTTCTACTTCACTCAGGTTAAGTTGCATCCCTCCTTCTACACTGTCTCCATTAGTACTTCTAGCCATGTGTGCATGTCCTCCCTTTCTTGATAAATTTCCCTTCTGTTCCCACTCTCTATTAGGAGGTTTTCAATTCAATTCAAACATTTTTCTCGAGCATGACAAAACTTGTTGCAATGAGTACACCACACCCCTTCACTCTTCTTCTCGACATAGGTTCCTCCCCATTTCTTTTTGATCAACGATCATGGTCAAATTCTTGCAATGAGTACACCACACCCCTTCACTCTTCTTCTCGACATAGGTTCCTCCCCATTTCTTTTTGATCAACGATCATGGTCAAATTCTTCTCAGCTAGCATTGGTGAGCTTTCCACAGGTGGTGTCAGCATTAACCCCTTTCTACTTTCTTCTCTCCCCCTTTCTACTTTCTTCTCTCCTTGCTGTAGACACTACCTCATTAAAGTTTGGTACTTTTTCTTTATCAAGAATTTGTATTCTATTTTGGTCAAAGTCAGAGTTGAGTCCCACAAAAAAATCATAAACTCTATCTTGCACAATGTACTCCTTAAGTGTTGTTGAATCTTCCATACACTTGGTTTTTGATAACTCTGTAGTGGTCTAACTCTATCCACAAGATTTTGAGATGATTAGCATATTCTGTAACTGTTTTGTTTCATTGTTTAGCCGCTAGTGTGTTCACCTTCACATCATATACTTGGACAGCATCTTTGGGTTTAGAATAAGTCTCATCTAATGCTTTCAAGGTTAAGAACATGCAAGTGTTACTGATTTCATGAATCATTGAACGCCGTAACCATGCAATAATGGCTGTATTCCACTTCTAGAACTTGGGATCCGTCTTTTCGGGAGGTTCGTCTGTTAGGTGTCCAACTTTCCCTTTACCTTTCAAGGTTGTTTTTACGAATTGAGACCATTTCAAATAATTTTTTTCATGCAACTTGTAAACTGGAGGAATGTTTGATAATTTTGACTCAGATTTGTAATCATTTGTTTCATCTTTAATGCTAACCATGGAGAGAAAGTTTTTTTTTTTGAATTTTGGGGTTTGGCTGATTTTTTCAAGGCGTCGGCGGTGGTGAGATAAAAAAATAGACGAGAATAAATGCAGTTCTATGAAAAATGCACATGAATGAATAGTACATAGGGTTTGTTAAAGGATACTGTGCGATGAAGGCAACAACAAATATACCGCAATTAAGGTAGCTAGGTTTTTAAAAAAAGAACGAGAATTAAGGCGGCTAGGGTTTTGATAAAAAAAAAAGAATTAAAGCTGCTAGGGTTTTGATACCATGTTAAATCTGAATATTATTTGTTATATTGAATATACAGACACTAATATTTCTATTTATCCAAACAATGAATTACTAATAATATTAAAAATAATAACTGTAAAATAAACTATTTACAACAATATTAGTTCCTGCCTCACCTAATGGTGTGGCCATCTTATATATGGTTTAGATAATACTTTTTATCGAACTAGGCTCATGAATAAAATCTTTGTAGAATAATTTATAAAAATTTGTGATTTTCATTTTCCTCCAACAGAAGAAGGCCAAAGGTATATCCAATTAAATAAACCTGACAATGGTGCTGGCATTAGTGGACAAGTGTCTGGAATCAGTGCATCCTCTGCAGAACTTAAAATTCTAAAAAATTTCAGATTTCTATCAATATCAGAGCGCAGTTACATTGGTCTGCAAACTTCTAGTCGTAGGAATTCGTTTGAAAATTCTATTATAAGTGAAGAAGCAAATCCAGAAAACTATGGAGACTATGTTGATACTATCAGTCTCCACTCATTTGATTCCATTGCTTCTGCACATCGTGAGCCGGTAACTTTCTTTTGCTTGGTTAGACCTTAATTGCTTGCAGCATCAATGCTATATTTTGTGATTCACCAACATGGAATGGCTTTCATACGATGTGTGCATATGTAGTTAGTCATGGAAGAAGTAGAACGGTTGCAGCTGGAGTTGCAGAATACTATTGCCATGTACAAGCAAGTTTGTGAAGAACTGGCTCATGCTCAAAGTAAGGTGAGAATTTTGAATAGCTAAAAAGGTATTAAAAAGAAAAAAAGATCCACTGTTTGAATAATTGAGCTTGGCGTTCCAAAAAATTTGCTTGTGCTCTTTTAACATGCAAGCCTCCACTTTCAGGCCCTTTTACTTTCTTCTGAGTCTCTTGAAGAAGCTAAAATCATAAATGCTTCCTTAAAAAGAGAGGAGACATTGAGAAAGATTGCCGCTGAAGAGAAAGCAAAGTATTTAAAAGTCATGAAGGAGCTCGAGGAGTCAAAAAGTATGTTTGCCAAAGAGTCATATGAAAGGCAAATGGCTGAACTTAATGTCCTTAAAGAATCCATAGAAAAACAGAGAATTGTCGATACATTGCTCTCAAACGACAGGAGATACAGAAAATATACCATGGATGAAATCAAGATCGCTACAAACAACTTGTCCGAGGACTTGGTAATTGGTGAAGGAGGATATGGGAAAGTTTACAAGTGCAATCTTGATCACACACCAGTGGCTGTGAAGGTTCTGCATCAGGAAACAATCAACAAGAAAGCGGAGTTTCTGAAAGAGGTTTTCCTTGAGCTTTGGTTTTTTTCCCTTCCTTTTGACATTGTTTATATGAGACTGAGTTTTTAAGCCTTCCTTCTGCTGTCTCTGGTTTATTGCAGGTTGAGGTTCTTAGTCAACTACACCATCCAAATATGGTTTTGTTACTCGGGGCCTGTCCTGAGAATGGTTGCCTTGTTTACGAATACCTCGAAAACGGAAGCCTAGAAGACTATCTTCTCAACAGAAATGGAAAACCACCACTTCCTTGGTTTTTTCGATTCCGTATAGTTTTTGAAATGGCCTGTGGTCTATCGTTCTTGCATAATTCGAAGCCAGAGCCTATTGTCCATCGAGATATAAAACCCGGAAATATCCTGTTAGACAGAAATTATGTTAGCAAAATTTCAGATGTCGGACTTGCTAAACTCATTTCAGACGCTGTACCTGACAATATCACAGAATACAGAGAGTCTGTGCTTGCCGGTACTCTTCATTACATGGACCCAGAGTATCAAAGAACCGGCACCGTTAGACCGAAATCCGATATATATGCTTTTGGAGTAATAATTCTTCAGTTGATAACTGCTCGCCATGCACGTGGGCTTATCATGACTATTGAAAATGCGATTACAAATGGATCCTTTCGTGATATTTTAGATAAATCAGCTGGAGACTGGCCACTGAATGAGACAATTGAATTGACTGAAATTGGCCTTAAATGCACTGCCCTTAGATGCAGAGATAGACCAGAACTTGATACTGAAGTTCTTCCACTGCTCAAAAGGCTATCTGATATGGCAAATGCTAGTGTCAAGATAGGAACAAAGAGTGTATCCACTCCAAGCCAGTATTATTGTCCAATCCTTCAGGTATAAACAGACATTTATCTTTTTCTTCCGTAGGAATTGAACTCGGTATTCCAATTGCACTAGACCTTGTTGATATCTGATGAACATATGGTTAATTGTTATTGTGTTTTCATATTTTTGTGATGCATGTATCTTTTTAATAAGATGTATTTTTTCATTCTTATTTGACTGGTGAGTACCGCAGGAAATCATGGATGAGCCGTATATTGCCGCGGATGGTTTCACTTATGAGTACAGAGCAATCAAAGCATGGTTGAGCAAGCACAATGTGTCACCAGTAACAAAGCATAAACTCCAGCATTCTGAGTTGACTCCAAATCATACTTTACGTTCTGCAATTCAAGAGTGGAAGTCAGAAGTGGCCTTACTTGATCATCAATAGCATGTTGTGAATGTGAATTCTCTACCTCCTCTCAAACTTTTTCACTTGCAGTATAAAAACTGTCAGAACTTGGACTGTACAAAAGGATTGTAAATAATTTTGTGATTATTTTAAAGATTAAATTTAAAGCTTGGTTGGCTTACCGTGGGACTACTAAATTTTTTAAGAGGTGCTTAAATAAACTAGAATGTTGTCTTATTTTATTTCTAAATAGTAGGATAACTCTTCTTTCTTGTAGGTTTAATACTATAACTGTAATTTTTTTCACTGGATTAGTGGTAATAGAGATAGCAATATACTTGCTAGTTTACTTAATTGACTTTTATGAGACTTCATGTCTTATTTCTTGGAATGCCATTCTAATATTTTTATTGAGTAATTTATGGTTTTTGATCAAACACCAGAGTCAAAATTACCATAGCAAGCAAATAATTCGAGTCACATGCACACAAATATGTATGTTTATTTATATTTAATAAAGACGGTCATTTTTATAGTGCGATTTGTGATGCTAATGATTTATTTTACTAACACCGTCATTTTTTTCATTGAATTAAAGGAGTCCGATTATAACCACCATCAGTTAAATCCTCTTTCATTTAAAAAGAATTTTAATCTAACAAAAAGAATCTAATTTATTTTAATTGAGTAAAGATCAAATATAACAGTGACAATTGTTGTGACCAATAGTAGTGGCAATTGTAGCCGGTGGTAGTGGCTGGAATCATGGGTGATGGTTGGAATTAGTAGCGGTTGTAGCCGGTGGTAGTGGCTGGAATCATGGTTGATGGTTGGAATTAGTAGCGGTGTCGATGGGGCGTGAAGAGAAAGAAGGATGGAATCAACAATAGAACGTCAAAAGAATAAAAAATATTTTTATTTATTTTTTAATTATAATCGTTAGATTTAATTTTAATACGTGTTGTAAATCTATAAAATGAAATGGAGTAAACGAAGGGATGGTAAATGGAGCAAAGACTCCCCAAACCTTCCACTTGTATTTCTTGCCAATTCTCTAACAAATTTATGATAGTCCTCCAAATCCTTCCAACAACTTAGCATTCGAAACTGCTTTGATCTCAGTTTTGAATTTGATTCATTTAACAAAATCGGACAGTGATCAAAAAGCTCCTTATCTATACACCATTGAGTGTTAGTTGGCTATGTATGATAAAAGGAACGTGTAAATCGGACTCATAGTTGCAAGTTCTATTCTAGACCAAGGTGTATTAGTTATGATTCAGGGATAAACTCATCGAACACTTTTACTTCTTCTCTTCTAAGATTTTCACTAGCCCATTTTCTTTCCAATTCTTCCCTTATAACATTAAAGTCTCCCATCAAACACAACCTTCATTCATTTTCCCCGCGATTATTTGACTAAGCTCCTTCCATAAATTCAATTTTCTTCTTCCATTGCATTGCAGCGAGCTTACACATTCACCAAATTGACTACTTTCTTATCCTCCTCATCCCATTCCCCCTCTAACCACAAAGCATGATTCAAAACACTTTTCCGTTAAGTCTTCACCATATGGTTGTTCCAAACAGCAAACAGCCCCCGGACATTCTTTCAGTTGCCTTAAATACAAACTCGAAGTCATTAGATTCCCACATCATTGTACAATTTGTACATGTTATAGTTGATTATCTTCACGGATATTATATTTTTTAAAACTCCACATTTCTCCTACTATTACTCCCCTTTATCCCTTTATATACTATACCGATATCTTGGCAGTTAGTTTTTATTTGTTTTAGGAGTTTCCCCCTTTCTTTTTCATATAAAAAAAGTATAGATAAAAACTTATATTTGTCTTGTACGTTTTTTTTAAAACTTGTCTCGTACATATTTTGATGTCCCAATTGATTTTCTTTTAACATCAGAGGTCATAGTGAAATGAATTCCCCGTGTTAACTTTTAATAGGTAGATAATAAAAACATTACGTGTACATAATTTTCCTCCTTTTTCTTAAATTGTAATAAAATGTTAAAAGAAAGGATTACAAAATCTTAGTTCAAAATACCGCCTCATTTCGCACTACCAACTCTCGCCCCCTTTTCTTCCTAACACAGATTCAACAACTTTCAGGTATTTCCTTCAATGTCGTTCATAGATTTCTCTCTATTTTCATTCTTCGTTAGATCTAACACCTTCTCGCCCATTCCACTCGTTTTCATGTCATTTCTATATTCTCCGATCTAGATGAGTAAATAACTGTTTCAGTTCTTGAAATTGTGAAGGTTAGTCAATTTGGTCAAATTTTCAGATTATCTGAGTCAATATATATCTCTTTTATTGGTTTTGATGAATGTTGACTAAATTAATATTTTGATGAAGAGACTGAAATTGAATAGATTGATAGTATTTTTTAAGGTAAAGTGCTGAATTAAGTACTATTTTATAATAACTTTGAGAGCTATGCCTACAGTTTTAAGGACTAAAATGTCTATTTACTCAATCTAAGTTAGTGAGTTTAACTGTTTCAGAAATGAGGATTTGGTTTTGATGTGTGATGGTAAGGTTAAACTGGAAACACCTATAGCAGAAAAGATTCTAGGAACTAGAATTTGGTAGTTAGGGCATGTAGAGAGAAGACTGAGGGTAGTCAAATCTCTAGAGGTAGAGGATGATCTATAAAAACTATAAGAAAAACTATTAAGAAAGAACTAGAGATTGATAATTTGGATAGATGTATGGTATTCGATAAAATGTTGATTGATACATGTAGCCGATGCCGCTTAGTGGAATAAGATTTGGTTGTTGTTATTGTTTTTTTTAAATTATTATTTTGTAATTAACCATTGTTATTGAATTAAAGGTCTGCGAGCACAATGTTATGATTGTTGGGACCAACATTGCTACCAGAATTGTGGCACATTAGCCTCGTTTGTTCTTATTTTCACAACATCTAATCTTACACAACCACTACAATTTAAAACCCTAGTGCTTTTTTAGGGTATATTAGGACTTAATCATTTGAAAGTATTTTATTGACTTAACCACTTGTGAGATTATTCAAAAGAGTTTACAGAAACAATTAAGCCATGTCCATAAGCTATCTTTTAGCTTATTTCTATAAGCTCTTCAGAATAGCTTATGAAAGTAACTTATAGTTTGTTTATATAAAAATAGTTTAATTTTTTTGTATCTTTTTGTCATAGAACTATAGCTTATACATAAGTACTTATATGCAAATGCTTATGCTATAAAAGTTTAATGAAACTGTTTATTGAAACAAGGCCTTAGTCTGTGTTAGTCTATGAAATATTAAGTATTAGTTGGAAGGACAACAGACTTTTATGTTGTTACACAAAAACATGTATAACCCCTTTCAAGACTTTCAATGTTCCTTGTGTTTTGTATGTTTTTTGTGAAGTAATAATGTTTTCGGCATTCATTTCTCAGTGGTTGAGTGTTTTTCGTTGATTGCTTCATTAGATGGATTGGGAAGGGCAAAAGCTAGCAGAGCAACTGATGCAAATAATGCTGCTTGCATTTGCTGTGATTGCATTTGGAGCTGGATATTTCCTGGCTTCTTTCCAAACAATGATTCTCACATATGCTGGTGGTGTAGTTCTCACCACATTAGTCACTCTTCCGAATTGGCCTTTTTTCAACAACCATCCTCTTAAGTGGTTGGACCCAAGTGAGGCGGAGAAGCATCCGAAGCCACAACCATCTGTGAATGTAACTGCAAAAAAGAAGTCCGTCAAAAAGTAGGGTTATTTTTCTTTTTGCGTATGTTCGCACTAGCTTTTCTTTGAAGTTGATCCTTTGATCTTTGGCAGAAATTTGCATTTCTTTGAAGTATGTTTGACTGTAACTCCCAAACAACAATTTAGACTATTAGTTTTTATTGCAAAATTACAAAATGAATCAGTATATCAACAACTTTGTGGAGGCTGCCTGATATAATTTGGAATGATATATTTGACTACAATTTCACATCTTTTTCTACCCAACTGTAACAGGAAAAATTAAATTGAACCCATTGATCAGGTCGTTCACCACTAAAATCAGAAGTGTTGGACTAGAAAATTGCTTATATTTTAAGTTGTGGTATTCTAATGCAGTAATATGCATGTGCCAGTGACAATGCAAAATTTCTTTTTGTATCAACTTGGAGAAGAAACCGGTCACAGACAGTCTGTTTCTCTCAAAATTTCAAATTCAAATCTTTCTAGGTATCAATATTCTTGTGTTTAGTTTTGTTTTTTCTTTAAACGAGGCCTCTGCTAATAGATTGATTAGTCGTTTTCAAAATCTGATATAAAGTTTTAAAAACAAAACTATTAGGTATTAATCTGTTTTGTTTCCCTTTAATTTGAAGTTTAGTGAAAGAGTATGAAATTGTTTTTTTTTTGTTCTAAGTTAGTTGAGCTGTTTAATCTTTGAGTGTTTTATTTTATTATTTTCTAGTGCTACTATATAATAGAGTCTTATTGACATTAGGTATAAAAAAATCAAATCAAATAAAAAAGTCTTTAATATTTTTTTAGAAAGTTTTCTCTCTTCTCTTTTGTTTAAATATTTACGGTTTAATATTTTAATATTTTAGAGCCTATTAATTTGGTGTTTTCATTCTTCAACTTCAACTCTTTCATGGTTTGTTGCTTCATAAGCTAGTGTTCCATCGCCATTTTATCCATCTCCCATTTCTGATAACTCAAGAAAATTTCTTTTTCTCACCTTTATGGTGTGAGTCATACTTCTGAAAATTCAAAAACGCCCTCAATTTGTTTTGGAAATTCATCTTCGAACGCACCTTAAATCTCCTCATCCTTCGTAAATCAGGCAGTCAATAATTGTAGAGTAACAAGATTCCACGCCAATTGTGTTACACTACGTGTGGATATTGAGCCTACACCTATGTCTAGTCTTAATATTCAATAGATGATTATCTTTAATCTAGTAATGACAAATAGCTTTTGATGTCAGGTCACACCTTAAGAACAATTTTAAAACAAGCATTAAGATTAAAGAGTCACAAATATTGCAACATAAGTACATTTACATATGACTTATTTAGTACATGAATATTATGACTACATCTAGCCCAAACAATAGAAATTTAGATATACTTACTCGTGGTTAGCGTAACAGTTGGTGTTTTCGAAGACGTTAACTTCAGAAACAAGATTTTATTTGTCATTTGAGCAGTGGTACCGCCTTTAGACTTCCTTTCTTATCCTCCTATTGTAGACCAAAGTGAACTTACTCCGTACTCCTTCGATTCACCGAAACCTCCTTTGTACTGAACTGAAAATTTCTATTTATAGGCAAAATTGTAAGCCTCTCGCTGGGTACATCGTTTTCTCTCCTAGCGCACCTACCATTCTTATACACCCTGACTAGCCAGTTTTTCTTCTTCAGCAAGCAATACTTGCATGTTTCCACGTGTCCTTGGTTATCTTTACTTTCCAAGGGCACCACCCTTTCAACTAGCATGCTAACACTACAATGACAAAAATCTCTTTTACTTTGGTTGAAATAAGGGTTTTACCTCGATTTCATACGCGAGATAACGAATGATGACATGAAAAGTGTGCCACATTAACCTTCTTTTGCAGATCCATCGAAGGTAATGTGTAAGGGTCATGAGTTCGATCCTTAGCGAGACCTTTTTGAAATTTGTAAATGGTGAAAATATATTTTCCTTTGGTTTTGTCATTTAATCGACGACTAAACGCTATTGAGTTTATAATGTCTAATTTCATTTAACCCTACCTGAACAATAACTTCTCAAATTAGTTTACAAAAATAATTATATGAACAATTATATTTAAAGAACAACATACACTAATTTTTTATTTTTAAGTATCTTGTAACTCATTATTCATCTCTAATTCTTTAATGGTTAGAATCTCTTCAATGTTACAAGTTCTTAATTCAACACTTCTTTCTTAAAAGCATAAAATTTCATGCTTTGCAAAATGAATAAGTATGGAAGAAAGTTGAACGAAAACTAGAAGTATTAGAGAGATTTTAACATTTAAAGAACGTGAGATGAATGATGAATTACAGAATGCTCAAAAAATATTTATTAGTTTAAGTTGTTTTTCAAATAAAATATATTTTGTATACTATTATTTTCAATATCAGTTTAATAGGTTAAATGTTTAAAGAGTGGTTAGTGAAACAAACAAACAACATTAAATATAATAAACTTAACTATATTTTCTATAACTATAATGCCCTCTTGACATATTCCGCGGAACAAGATGAGAGCTACACAAAGAATCACAAAAAAACAATCTCAGTCTCAAACTCAATAACAACAACTAAATAACAACATATAACTTTCAAAACTTTTATAAATATAACAACTGAACAACAACAACAACAACGATATAACAACATTAACAATAAACCAATAGCATCATACTCAATAAACCTATAACTTACTTATCTCAACAAAAACAACAACATATAACATCAATCTTAGTTTAAACGACAAAAACAAGATTAAACCTTTAAGGTTTCGGGTCTCGACAACAATATTAAAGTTTTTAGGGTTTTAGCTCTCAACAACAACAAACAATGACAACATTAACAAACAACAACATTAATGTAACATGAGTAATGATATTTGACATAGCAGATCTATGAAAAAAAAAGTGATAGAAATGATTTTGATCTTTTATTCAGACAAGTATCAAACAAGAGCCCTAAACACATATCATCTTTGTATTTGTTTGCTTTTTTTTAGGATTTGGAGGATGATATGAGTTTAGGACTCTCGTTGTTTAGGGCTCTTCGTTAGGGTTATATGTGTGTTATTTTAGTGTGTTTTTAGGCAAGTGAAATCGAACACTACAAGCTAAGTTATATATATCAGAGTAAACAATTTCACCTCGGTTAGTAAAGAAAACCGAAGTGAAAATGACTTATTTTTAGATTAAAAACAAAAACTACAGTTGTTGGGATTCGAAGTATGTACCTTGAACTAGTTTATCTCTTGGTATTTTTCCTAAAACCGACGAAATATGATTGTTCTTTTTAAAAGAAAAAAATATGGCACTTATAGGTAATATACCTCGGTGTTTTGTCATGTGTGGTGAAATTGTTGGCATAAAATGTATTATTTGTAGTATTGTAACATTTACTTCACCAGAAGTAGTTGCACCTGGAGTTTTCATCTAGCCCTACATTGCGCCCAACGCACTTGTAAATGGGGTCAAGCGAGTCTGGATTCTTCTAGGTTTTACTTTTGCCAGTTTTTTTCGTGTTGATTCGTGGTTTTCCATCTTTTTTCACCTACTTTTTATAAATGCATACAAGAAAAGTCCAAGCATAAGTTTCTTTACTTTTCATAGATAAATAAGGGTTTTGTGAATCTTACTTGTAAAATAAGCAGATAAGTGCCAACGTATTTAACGTAAATATAGAACTTATCAATTTTACAATGGCTGATCTTCAACCAAAAAGAAAACTTTTACCCAGGTTGAAATAACTAAGATAACAAATCAATTAGATATTTTCCAAACTAATATAAAAATCAAATAGAGATTTTATGATTGGTTAATCTTAAGAACCAAACTCGATCACACAATGCCTAGTAGCACGGTTTGGATACTAAACATTATCAAATATAACATGGGCTTATGGGGCAACAAAGGCTTCATGATGAGGCAGAAATACATGAATTCAGAAAGACGATGTCGGAGACAGATGACCTAAGAGGTGTGTCAAGCTTGAACACAATGGAGTAAAAGTTAAGAGAAAGATTGAAAAATGCTAGAATAAAGGCATGCCAGTTCTGTTTGTTGAATGAAAAAGAGAAAGGAGAAGGAAATGTTTGGACAAAAATACTTAAAGAGAAGCGTCTGCATTTCAATCTTCGTAAAAATTCAACATTTTGGATTCGAAAATCCAAATTTTTTACACTTACTTTGGTGTATTTCAAATATAGTTTATTACGTAGTTAATGTGACGGGATTTTAAAATTTGAATTTTAGATAATATTAGAAGTTCAGCTAAATAATACTACTTCTGTTTTTTATTATAAGTCGCTTTGAGGAAAAAAATTGTACCACAATATAAGTTACTTTATAATACCAATAAATAATTAATGTCATTTTTTTTATACTCTTAAATATTTATTATTCTCTATTCTTTTAATTATCTAAATTTATCTTTTAATTATTCACGATTTATCTTTTTTATATTACAAATTATTATATTTTTTAATATGTATGAAAAATCAAAAATAATTTATAATAAAAAAACCATATGAATTACCCCTTTAAACTAAATAGAATTGGTCCAGTTGCAAACTGTCAGTCGTTTTGTTTTTTTCGTTTTTCTTAACAACCTAACGCAAACTAGTTAGTGCTGGCGGCTGCAATATTGTATTTCGGATTACTTAAAACTTTAGGACGAAAGATAAGAATTAATATTGCATAACTAGTTTATTTTTTAGCATACTCATTCCGGAACAAAATATAAACAAAAAAAGTAATACATATTTGTTTAAAAAAATTAAACATAATTATTTAGAGTCATATTTTTGTATTTTTTAAAAGTAAACTTTCTGAAAAGATATAAAATTAATTTTAATTTGTTATTGATTATGCAAAAAATGAAAGAAAAAAAATTAAATTAAAGTTTTATTTTATCTTGATATATTTTTTTAAAACAAAATGATTAAATAGAATAAAGTTAATTTTTTTCTTTATAATTTATGATAAGAAAAATAATTGTATTTATTTATATTTTTATTATGGAGGTAGTGTACGACGAACTTGTTATTTAAGCTCTTGGTAATGAGATAATATAAAGCACTGTCGGTTATAATTTATAACAAAATATATGTACATATCAACTTCATCTTTACCACTTTGGATTTGAACTACCAATGACTTGTACACTAATAAAATTTGTTAATTACTATTTGCTAGTATATGCTTTCTGACAGCATAAAAGAAGGTTAAGCACAAATAAGCTGCATATCGATTCTAATGGATTTCCTACCTGTCTTCATTTGTTAGAAAAAGTGATATTCTGCAAGTGGATCAACCATACAGGGAGGGAATGTTCAACATTGAAAAAAGCTTAATTGAATTTTGATAATAAAGACAAATTTCGAGCATAATGCACTTCCACAATGCATTGTGGTGTATTGGCATTATCAGGGAATTATCAAATTGCATCCACTCTGATTGGGCTAGGACATATATTATTAATCCTATGCTAAATAAAGAAAGATGCAAACATGCATGAGTAAATGTATTTTAAGGATTTTAATTAATGTGGGCGCAAATAGAAAGCATGCCGTCTCAGAGAACCATGTATTAATTTTTAATTACTAAAATTATTCAAAATTTTTTATTAAAGTGGCTATGAATCCTACCTTGGGTCGCCATTTGAAATGGCGAATGAGTTGAAAGCTGAAATTGGAGAAGATGAATTCGTCAATTCAAATGGCAAATGAGTTGTAGGTGGAAGCCATGCGCCGTACCAATTGGCGAATGAGTGGAAAGGTAGGGTTCAAATAATTCATTTTGATTCGTTTATGTTTTTATTAGTTTTTAATAAATTTTAATAATTGATTAATAATGTTTTATTATATTTTTTAAATAGTTTATTTTAAATATCTTATTTTTAATTAAAATTTATTTATATTTTTATTAGTTTTTAATAAATTTTAATAATTAATTAATAATGTTTTATTATATTTTTTAAATAATTTATTTTAAATACCTTATTTTTAATTGAAATTTATTTATGTTTTTATTAGTTTTTAATAAATTTTAATAATTGATTAATAATGTTTTATTATATTTTTTAAATAGTTTATTTTAAATACCTTATTTTTAATTGAAATTTAAATAAATTAAGAAAAAATTAGGGTATAGAATGTTAAAATGAAATATAGAAATAACAAATTATATTAATTTAGAATCTAATGAAAAGTACAATTACAATTTAACAAAAGAAAAAAACTAATGACTGACTCTATCCAAGTGACCACCGGTGCCACATTGTGGGGGATGTGCATTGCGACGAGGTTGTTGTGGTGTGTCCGGTCTCTGTGTGTTGAGTTGTGGAGGAGGGTATGGTTGGGACGGTCCCGACGTATCAAATAGAGTTTGCATCATTTGACCCCAATAGCCGGGAGGTCCACTTTCAACTGTGCTTCCGTAGTCAAGCCCGATGCCCATGTTTTCGAAGGATTGTCGGGGAGGTTGGGTGGAGTATGGACGGTATGGTTGTCCGAATGTGTACATGGAGTTGGGTTGGTCTATGTGTGTTGGTTGTTGCAGGGTGTGGTAGTCGAATAATGGATAATTTAGGGGGTCGTTTGAGGGGTAGTTGGAGGTGTAGTTGGAGGGGGGAGGGTCAAATGAGTTGTCTGGGCTATAGGTGGAGGGGGTAGGCTCAAAAGAGGTATCAGGGCTGTAATGGTAAGGTGGTTGAGGCTGGGATTGGGTGGATGGTGGCATGTAAGGTTGTCGTTGTTGATAGGGGTTATTTGATGGCATGTAAGGGTTTTCGTAAGGCTGGGTTTGGGCACTGAATTGTTGTTGTGGGTTTGACGAAGAACCGCGTTCCTTTGGGTCGGCCAAATAGGTTGGCTGGGACAGGAAAGGCTGAGATGTCGTGACAGACCTAAACCAAGTCATATATTGAAGACTTGGCCTAGCCCCGTGCACAATACGGTCGGTTAAGACGTATTGCCTTCTTCTTTTCTAGTGTATACGCAACTCCTTCGCAAACTCTTTCCAGTCACTGACACTCCACTGTGCGTCTACCCGCTTTTGATGCCATTGCCCCAAGTCTACTGGAGCATCTGGAATATCCTGATGCATCCCAAATTGTAGTTTCACCCGGTCACTCTGGTGCATCTTCACCGTAGTGAACCTAATTATGGGTGTCTTTGATGTCCACACAGCGGCATCGTCGGGGTTGGGCTCGTGGTCGAGACCCCTGTACGGCATCCAGACAAACTACAATAAAGTTGGACAATTAAGTTAGACAGAGTTTGAGAGGTTTATGCATATACATTAAAAAAAATTAATGGCAAATAACTTACATCATCCGGCCCAAGGTGATCGATTAGGTTGCGGTATTGAATTATTGAGTGCCTTGGACATCTCTGATAATTCATCCCTGGGACAGACCATCTAAAAAAATAAACACACCTCAGAAATTATTAACTGAAAAAGAATATGTAGTTGCTAAATAATCTTGAAAAGATACTTACTTGTTGGCATACGGAAACGTAAAAGAATTCCTGTTTATTGGAGCAAGCATTGGCATCCTAGACCAACCCCACGCTTGCAGAAGATACGCACAACCATAAAAAGTGCAGGAATTTTTTTTTGAAGTTTTACAAAGTGCACTATATAGATGGGCGAGGACAGCTGATCCCCAACTATATTCGCACACTTTGTTAATATTCCGCAATAATGGTAAATACATAGTATGGACGGTATTTCCAGTGCCATCTGGAAATAAAAAGTGCCCGAATAAAATCATAATATAGCACCAAGTTTTTTGTATTTTCTCAAACTCGGTGCTATCATCAGTTAAGACAATACAGTTGTATTGTTCTCTAAGGTATTTTAAATTTATTCCCTGACCCCTCGTGCGACCCTCGCTTTCTGCCTGAGGTCCGTCCGTACAAAAAGGGGCGCCCAATAAATCTATGCAAAGTTGGTCAGGGATACCAACTTTACCATTGACGGCCTTACCATCGATGTGGAGGCCGAGCAACATGTAAACGTCCTGAAGAGTCACCGTACACTCACCAAAAGATAGGTGAAATGTATGTGTCTCCGGTCTCCAGCGTTCTAACAACGCTAGAATAAATTTCATGTCGAGGGAATAAGATTTGATTTTGATCAAATCACCAAATCCACAATGAGTAAGGTAGTCCGAAATGAGCAGGTCGTGTGGTATGTAATCATGCACACGACATCGAAACCTTGATACATCCTGCAGAAAAATGAATGTTACGTTAGAGAAGAAGTAAAATTACTAACGTCTTTTTAGACAAAATTGTAAACATAGACAAGAACAAAAGACTTACAAACTCAGCGATGTTTTGAGTCGTCCCTCTGTGCGAGTCACCCATGGTCAGTAGAGACATTTTCGTTTGGGATGTTGATATTTAGAGATGGAGACTTGAGAGTTTGAGAGTTAAGAGGTTAAGAGTTGAGAGTTTGAGATTTGAGAGTATGAGAGTTTAAGTGTGAGTAAAATTTGATTGGTAAAGACCCTATATTTATATTCAACGATCTGATATGTTGTAAATGCATGCTTCACAAGTGGCTTGAAGAATGTGTTGTGTAAGAGCTTGGTGGACGTGTGTCGTCATGCATGTGTTGTGTAAATGCATGTTGGACTAATGTCATGATGCATGTGATGTAAATGCATGTTGGACTAATGTCATGATGCAGTGTCTTGTCTAATCAAGCATGGTGGATGCAAGATCACATGTGAAAAGGAGATTCCCTCATTGTCTCGTCTAATCAAACAGGTTGCATGTCATTGATTGTGAAGCATGTGTGACAATTGAAAGGCAGAGATTCCTGGTGCGGCATCACATGTGAAAGCAGAACTTTGCATTGTCACGTCATATTATGGGTCATATTTTGTTTTTTGCATTGTCAACATTTTTCCAATAGCCTTCGCCATAGTAGAAGGTGAGACTGCTGGGGGTTGGAGTTTTTTCTTAAAAAACCTCCGCTCTTACGTGTCTCCACAACCCAGCTTATGTTTGATCTCCGATCGACACCCATCCATCGAGAGTGCATACAACAACCATGACAACGGTTGTCAGGATCCTCCCTCGACCCACGTCTATTGCATAAGGCATATTGCCCAAAATTTCATGCGCGAAATCAAGGACAGGACGCTGCGAAAGAAGGTTGTGAACGCGGGATATGCATTAACTGAACCCACCTTCAGATACTACCGGGACGAGATCAGGCTGAACAACACGGACGCATTAAGATGGATTGATAGCATTGATAGGGAGAAATGGACGCGGGCATACGACAATGGGGTGCGATGGGGCCACATGACAACTAACCTCGTCGAGTCAATGAATTTTGTTTTCAAGGGAATCTGAAACCTCCCAATAACTGCCTTGGTAAAGGCAACCTATTTTAGGCTAGGATCACTTTTTGATAGCAGACGTACAAAGTGGGGTTCGGTATTACAATCTGGCCAGCTGTATAGCGATACTTCAATGAAATTCATGAAAGAGGAAGCTGCCAAAGCCAACACACACGTGGTCACAATCTTTGACCGTACAACTGGTTGGTTCAGTGTTGCCGAGTCTATGGATCACAACGAAGGAAGGCCTAGGGGATGTTACTGTGTTGAATTGGATAAGAGCCGGTGTGATTGTAGAAAGTTTCAAGCATTTCGTATGCCGTGCTCTCATGTCATAGCAGCATGTTCCAATTTGCGCCAGGACCCAACCAACCTTCTTTCTGCAGTTCACCAAGTCATGAGTCTATGCAATGTCTACACATGTAGCTTTCAAGTCGTGGCAAAGGAGGACTATTGTCCTGAATACGAAGGCGAAATTGTTTGGCATAATGACTTGATGCGCAGACAGAAGAAGGGTCGGCCTAACAGCACGCGCATTCGAACTGAGATGGATACCGCAGACAAGCTGGTGAGATTGTGTAGTTCGTGTCGGCAACCAGGACACAATCGAACAAAATGTCCTAACATAGGATCAACCAGCAGATCATAGTTTCTTATTTAATCTTGTCCCGTTAAATCAATGTCAAATTCCATTCGATTAATATCAATTTTTATAAGATGAATAACAAATTTCATTCGAATAATACCAGGTTTCAATCAATTAAAACCATAGTTAACTAACACAACAATAACATGACAACAGAACACTGCGCGAAGGCAACATAAATTAAACAAACATAACAACAACATAAATACCTAAAACAGAACACTGCACCAAAGCGTCTACGATATCACGACCATCAACTTTATCTTCTTGGGTGTCAACATCATCACAAGGGCACCTGCATCATTTTTCACTTTTCTCCATTCACGAGTAACTCCGTTTCTCCCAGTCTCCTCGACCAACCTCTCGATTTTCCTAATCTTTTCTCCTGGACCAATGTCTCCTTCTAGCCAGCGGTTCAGTTCCCTGTGCAAGTGCTCCAACGTCTGCGTATTCCAGAGGAGCACCTTCATCGGAGGCTTTGTTGCTGAAAACACAACTAGGGCATTTCTTTTCATTAGATCGAATGTTGGAAAAGGTTCCTCCGATGCTGATGACGACGACGAAGAACGTTGATTTAGAAATGCAGACATTCTATACTCCACTCAACTCGAACTGCACTAACACTTTAGTCTTTTGGAATATAATGTTGTGAAAACATACATGTGTTTGCGGTCGTATTTATAGTAAAAAAAACAGTACGTACCCTATATGATATGACTTAAATAACCTTACCACATTTATACACTCAAAATTTGCTCAACACTATATTTTTATTTTGTATTTAAACCAGTTTAAGTTTTTTGTTTATTAAACATAAATTTATTAAATTAATTAGAAATTATTATTTTTAAAACCTAATTATTGTATGTTCTTTAATTAAAAAATAAATTTTAAGCTTAAACCACATTATTTTAAATTTATTAATTCAAAAATTTATTAATATTTAAATCTAATTTTTTTAGTTTATTAATAATATTTATGTTTTAAAAAATTAATAATTCAAAATATAAAAAAAATTCATTTTAAATTTTTTAAAACATTAAATGAATATAAACAAATAATCAAAATATAAAACGAGGATTTTTGAAAATCCTAGCTTTCCACTCATTCGCCAATTGGTATGGCGCATGGCTTCCACCTACAACTCATTCGCCATTTGAATTGGCGAATTCATCTTCTCCAATTTTAGCTTTCAACTCATTCGTCATTTCAAATGGCGACCCAAGGTAGGATTCATAGTCACTTTGGTAAATTTTTTGAATACTGCGTTATTTTGGTAATTAAAAATCAATACATGGTTTTCTTAAAAAAAATTCTAATGTAGGGATATGGATTCCCTGCAGTCACTTTGACTGCAAATTGAAGGTTTAAAATGGGAAAAATGGATAGAGGTAATGACAGAAATAACCCAAAAAATACACTAACCGCAGGAGACACTGTGACTTAACTGTAGAGGATTCAATTCGGTAATGCAGCTTACATAGCAGGATTTTACATTTTTTTATCACTAAATTATGGTAATGTGAATCCTCATGTATATCTTTTAATGTAAAAAGGACCTCTTAAAAAAATTTACGCCTCAACTGAATATAATTTTATCTTCTTTTTTATATATATATATATATATATATATATATATATATATATATATATATATATATATATATATATATATATATATATATATATATATATATATATATATATATATATATATATATATATATATATATATATATATATATATATATATATATATATATATATATATATATATATATATATATATATATATATATATATATATATATATATATATATATATATATATATATATTCAAGAACTAAAAATAAGTGATGATGTGGTGGAATAGAGATGAGATACCATGAATCAGTCTTTAGGTGTGGTGATCAGATTTTTGGTATGATGGACAAAGATGGACCTTCAAGATTAACACTCCAATACTCTAATGCCAAGTCAGAGAATGCGTGAAAAATAGTTTTAAGAGTGAGAATAGATTGAATACTTGAAATGACGCAAATTGATCTTTATATAGTATGGACGGCTAAAATCACCAGTGTGTCATTTAGTGTCTTATGCAAGTTGTTGTTCGATTAGATCTAACGATGAGAGATATGATAAGGGGCGAGGGTCCACCTTTTTTGTGCGCCTTCTTCTTTAACACTCGCTATAAGGCCTTCTTCGCGGGCCTTGCAGGAACTCTAGAATAGTTACCCCCAAGCTCGTGTTCCTACATCGTAGAACGAGGGATTTGTCGGGTTCGTCTTCGATCCGACATTTAATAGAAGAAAATATAAAAGTCTTGATGATATGTTGATGTCATTGGGAATATGTGCATTAAATTTCTCCCTCGTGACAAATAATGATTCACAAGCACATCTCAACATGTGTCCTTATGTGTGAAGGCAATGAATCCTTCTAGTACCACGACATTTGAGTATTCTCAAATAGTTTGTGATTGGATCTCAATTGTTGTTGGTGTGTTTCACGCTTACTAATGTTGTGGATCGCACAATTCATCTTCCTAGGGAGATATACAAGGAGTTATGGAGTTACCATGTTCCCATTTTCACCATTTGTGAATCTTTAAAAGCTCTTCCCCGCATTTGCAACCTCTTTTGTCTTTGCCAATCTCCTCCCACAAATCATTATTTGACATACTTGTGCCACCTTTTCTGGCGGAGCATACAATGTGTGGCTCACTAAATTCATTTTTTTCAAGATAATGCATGAACCTTAACCTTTCTTTCCTCTTCATACTTGCTTTATTAGTGTTTCTAAAAAGGGGAGTTATGGATTTTTAATCTTTTCTATTTTGTACTTTAGCGAACTCTCTTACCATAGAAGAAATTTGGTGGAGCACAAAGTTTGTCTTTATATCGACCATGTGTTTGTACTTACAATCATTTATTTTGTGTGTTGGCGGCCTCTTTTGACATTGATAACTCTCAACTCATAGTCTGGAAGGCGATAGAAGATAACTATGTCGTGTGGGTGGATCAAGAGATGTTGGACATCGTTTCTACCTTTATTTGTGAGGGTGGTCTAGACCACACGTTTACTGAAGTGGGTCCCTCCTCTGACTTGGAAGTGTTTCCTCCTTAAGGGGATAAGAGAGTCTTTAGCAAGTATGATGGATGTGTAAGCCCTCTCCAGAATGCTTGTTTTCTTTGATAGGTTTCTGCTCCCGTTTAACGACTTTAAGCTGGGCATTCTAAATCCTTTAGTAATTGCTCTTTCACAACTACACCAAGTGAGCTGGACTTATATCATAGTCTTCCAGTAATTTTGCAAATACAATAAAGGTGTGCCATCTCTAACACTCTTCTTTCACCTCTTTAAATCTCAAAAGAGTTTTGCTAATTCAATACAGGTAAAGGTCTGATATTTATTAGGTATGATAGAAAGATGCTTGCGGTTTATTTAGATAGTGTGAAGAAATTCAAGGACCAATATTACCTAGTTAGCCTCTTACCAAGGTGGCTCATGCTAACATATGCAGCATAGGTTTCGAGACGCCTTATCAATGTTCAGACAAATTCTCTAAGTTTTAGCGTTAGAGTCATTTCTTGGTGGATATCGAGTCTTATGTCTATAAACTGGCCAACTTTTCCCAGAAAGAAACTTATATGAAGAGGAAATCGGTAGCCTTCTTTAAATATTTTGGCATTGTTTACAAGGTTGACTCCTTCAGGGGCGACACCAAGGAATCAAAAGAAGCAGTTCTTAGAGACAATCTTGCTAGTGGAAGTTGTCACATAAGAGGATAGGCATGTCAACTTTGGTGAGTAGTGTGGAAGACTTCCCATTTTATTTGGTGTTGCTTAGATGACTTTTATTGTCTTCTCTTAATTAATTTATGGTTTTCATATAAGATGAAATATTACAACACAATGCTCCAAATAAAGAGGACGCATAGGGTTTCCTCTTCCTACAGTCGTTGCGGGCGTGCTGGCTACTAAGGGTACTCTGCGTACGGGGTCCCCTGCAGGTCTAGCCATAGTTAACCTTCTTTTCTTGGCCCGAATGGAATTTTATGATTCTCTAAACTGAGTCGTGGTGGAAAGAGCTCTATACTCATTATCTTTTTTAACCGACGTACCAAACTCTTTGGGCGTCAAAAGTTTCGGCCTTTGGTGTCGTTGGAAGAGAGAATATTTTCTTTCTCGGTCATCTCCAAAAGTAAAACATGAGCACTGTAGTAATGCAAGAATGATACCCATGAAAGCTAAAAAAGGTGGTCGTCTTGTTGTTGGAAATAAGGGATATAGACTTTTGGGTGCCCCGACTTCCTGATCGAGATAATATAGTCACTTGTGGAGCAGATGAAGACTAAGGATGAAGTTATAACCACTGCTTGGACAATCATATCCAAGATCGAGGTTGTTCTTACCAAAGATATGCATCTTAAAAACCTTTCCTTATCAAAAGAGTATGGGAAGTCAGTGGAATATAGTGTTGTGGATTTATGTGCTTAGAGGTACAATAGACTACATGTGATTTGTTGATTATGTGTTGGTCATGTTGGTTTTGATCATGACTCTGATGCTCAGTGGAATCCTGCTGCTTGATCATGTTAATCTTTGATGATATATTTCTAGGTGTCTCAAATGATGATAATGCTCATCCTAAAATCATCTCAAGCCTCATCAGGGATAGCATTCAAGGTTCCAATAAAGTGCTAAATTCATATATAATTTAGCAAGGAACCTAAAACCTCAAAGTTGTGAAAGAGAGGAAGTGTGAAAGCTCGTCTTGTCTGTCGTGCGCTTAGTGTAATGTCTGAGTGACTAAAGTATTTTAAAAGTTTTAGAGTAACTTATAAATTACTAAGGCAACTCACACACATTCACTAAATATTTTTTGAGGACCCTCTCGTTTTGATAAAATCACCAGAAAATGTTTTGCGCAAGTAATTAGTTGGTTACTAACTCATATAATCCCTTATGAGTGAAAACTACACAGAATAATCGATTAAGAATCAGGGTTACTTGATTATCACTATTGAAACACATCATAATCGATTATTAGGACTATAATTGATTAATAATTGTGTAATTTGAAAATGTTCCATATTTACACTACATAATCCATTATCTTTATGGCATAATCGATTATGATCATTAAAACGCTCATGGATCGTTTTCCTTTTAATCTATATTTTATCGTATATAAGGAGAGTGTCTCCTCACTTTTATTAACACCAATTTTTTATTTATTTTAAGCCTCTCTCTCTCTCTCTCTTATTTTTCTTTCACTAAAAGTAGCCTTAGTGTCTTTGGTAGTGAACTACACTTGTGAGGGTTTTGGTTGTACTGATGTTGAACTATTTTATCAACAGTGTAATTCTCTTCAAGTGTTTTTCATTTTTGGTGGTTGAGGTTATCTTGGTAAAAACTCTGTTTAATTTCCGAGCGCTTAAAATCTTGTTCTTGGTTCGTGAGCTTATCTTATTAAAAGATTAATTTTTGGTTTGAGGGATCAACTTTTTAAAATCTAGTCGATTACAAGAAGGTTCTTGGGCATAACCTATTAAAAACTCAGATATTATTTTAGTGGAACTCTTAAAAAGAGTTTCTTGAAGAGAGTAGTAGGCCAAGAATTCGACCAAACCTCTATAAATCCTAGTGCAATCTCTCTAAATTTTTTATCTTTACTTTCAGTTATTTACTTTCCTTTTTTCTATCTTTCCATTTACTGCTACTTTAATATTTTCCTTTTTACTATACTAACACAAATTGTTGTTTTAAGTAATTAACTTTAAATTATCCACTATTTTTTAATACCATAGTTCACCCCTACCTCTTGTGCTTAGATTCACTTGTTCAATAAGTGATATCAGAGGCTAACTTCTATTAAAGACTAATCATCTCATAAGAAAGTAAATAACTTTTAGTGATTAACTAAGCAAATCCCCATCATTGAGGGGATGGATTGTGGTATTTGAAATTTTGTGAAATAAGGTCCATTTGTTCCCATATATGAAGTTAATTGTGTCGTGGTGAACAAATACAATTAAGATGATTGGATCAAATATGAGAAAGAAAAGTGCAATGGGATCTAAACGCAAAAATGACCATCACTACCTCTCTCGGTCTTGTTGAGTTCTTTTGTGTTTCTCACTGTGAGATCGCAAAATAAATATGGGATATCCTCCAAGTTACCCTTGAAGGTACTATTGAGATAAATAGATCAAGGTTAAGGCATTAACCCATGAGTGTGAGCTCTTTAGAATGAAACTTAAAGAAAATATTTATGACATGCAAAAGTTATTCACAAATATCACGTGTCACATGAGAATTTACTATGGCATAGCCAATAGGTGATCTTATTTAGACTTGGCATAGCCAATACTCTCACTTATTTAGGTGACTAAACAAGTTGGTATGTAAGGATTTACTTATTCATCTTTTAAACTTGCACTTTTAGAAAATCTGATTATATGATGTGTGCCAAAAAGGGAAACATGTAAGAGCCTATTTTAAATCTAAAAATGTTGTTTCTACAAATCATCCCTTGCAACTTTTGCAAATGGATCTTTTTGGCCCATCCAGAATCAAATTTTTTTGTGAAAATCTATATGCTCTTGTAATTGTGAATGATTATTCTCTTTATACATGAACATTATTCCTATCTAAAAAAATATACGTATTTTCCGCCTTTCGAAAACTTGACAAGGTTATCCAGACCGAGAAAGGATTAAACATTGTATCAATCTGTAGTGATCATGATGGTGAATTCCATAATGAGGAATTTGAAAATTATTGTAATGAGTATGACATTCAACACACTTTTTCCACTCCACGACCTCCCTCCCCCCCGGAACAAAATGGGGTAGTGGAGAGCAAGAATATATCTCTAGAAGAGCTAGTGAGGATGATGCTCAATGAGACTAACCTTCATAAGTACTTTTAGGTTGATGTTATAAGTACCACTTACTATGTAATAAATTGTGTCTTGATAAGTCCAATTCTAAAGCAGATGCACTACAAGTTGTATAAAGTAAGAAATTCGAATATATCTCATTTACATGTATTTAGATGCAAATGTTTTATACTCAATAACTGGAAGGATAATTTTGGAAACTTTAACACTAAAGTTGATGAATATATATTTCCAAGATATTCAACTTCTATCAAAGCTTAAAGATATTTTAATAAAAGGACCCTGGTGATAGAAAGAATCACTTCATGTTATCTTTGATGAGTTTAAGCCCTTGTTTGTAGAGGTAAATGTTCTTGAGTGTGCGAGTATCCTTGAAAGAACATCTTTGGAAAATGATGATCAAGGTAAATATAAAGATCAAATTCAAGATGAAAGACAAAGTCTAAATGGAGAGACTCAAGTTGAAGAAGTCAACTTAAAAAATCAAAGTCTGCCTAAGTAATGGAGGACTACTAAGGACCGTCAAATTTTGAATTTTATTGGAGACATTTCTAAAGGAGATTTAACTCGGAACTCCCTTAGCAAGGAATGTAACTATATGGATGTTGTTTCCTAAATTGATCCAAATAAAGTTGATGACACTCTCATCGACAAACATTGGTATCTTGATATGTAAGAAGAGTTAAATCAATTTGAAAGAAATGATGTTTGGAAACTCATTCTTAGAGCTTCAGCAAATTAAGTGATTAGGTCCTGCTAGATCTTTCACAACAAGCTAGATGAATATGGAAAAGTTTTGGAAAAAAAAAGCAAGACTTGTTAAGAAAGGATATAATCAATAAGAGGGTATAGATTTTGATGAAACTTATGCTCCAGTAAATCATTTATAGGCCATAAGGATGCTTCTAGATTACGTTCACATAATCAATTTTAAACTCTTCCATATGGATGTAAATAGTGTGTTCTTGAATGGTTACATCAAAGGGGACATGTTTGTTGATTAACCTTTCGATTTTATCAACCCATCCTTTCCTGATCATGTCTTTAAGCTTAAAAGGCATTATACACTCTAAAACAAGCTCCTAGAACATAATATGATCGTGTAAGCAAAAAAAAATTATTGAGAACAAATTTCAGAGAGGATAAGTTGATAAACCATTTTTTATAAAAAAAGTTTGAGCACAACACTTTACTTGTTCAAATTTATGTATATGATATTATATTATGTGCTACTAATGAATCCCTGGGTATTGAAACAAGTTTGGTTCATGCCATGAATCCTCTAAGATTTTGATGATAATAAAGTATTTGATAAAAACAATTAGGATCTCTAACTAGCCAGTTTGTGTGTGCAGAATTATATTTACTTAATGGAACTAGTTCTGACACTGAAATGGCTTTGGTTCAGTTTTGGTCACGCTTTCTCAAGGACGTCTAATCAAAAAAACTGCTACAGTACACTCCATCTCATAAGTGTGTTATGCTACCTCTAATGGCGAGTAATCTCATGTCAGTTCTGCTAACACGGGCTCAAGATTTATTGACATTATCTTCTATAGGTTGTGTTGTACTAGAATTAATGTTGTATCCTCTAGACAAAGTCCTTTCTTCATGGATACTCTTGTGACTATTAGTTCCAACATATGCTTTATTGGAAAAGAAGATGTACTCGAAGATTTGGTTCTATTTGTAGCCGTTGAAGATCTCCAACGTCTTTATTTTCCGTGGCTATAAAAAGGAGCTGAAGATTTGAAGATCAACTAAGAAATAACGTTGCAAATACAACTAAGAAATACACACAATTCTTTCAGAAAGTTGAGTCTGTTGAGAGTTCTTACTCTTGTGTTGATTAAGAATCTTTGTAACGGTGTGTTGTATTATTTGAACACCTATGATATTTTATCAAGTGTTATTGTAAGTTATTCCTTCTCAAAACTATCTATTTAGATTAAAGTTTCTTGTTGTAGGCTTGAGCAAGGTAAAGTCTTAGACACGAGCTCTAAGCAAGATAAAAGTCTTAGACACGAGCTCTGAGTAAAGGAAAGTCTTAATCAGAGGATGGTTAAGCAAGGGAAAGTCTTAGACATGAGCTTTAAGCAAGGTGAAGTCTTAGGAAGACGGTCTAAGCAAGAGAAGTCTCAGTCAGGAGCTGATTGAGCAGAGTGAAGTCTTAGACATGAGCTCTAAGCAAGGGAGGTCTTGGATAAGTGGTATGAGCAAAAAGAAAATTCTTATACAAGTGTGTATAAGCAAGTGTAATCTGGTTGATTTTAGTGGAAAATCTCTTGCTTGGAAAGGGGATTGAAGTACTTTCAGTTGGGAGAGGAACTAGGATAACTAATGTGTGTTCTTTGCTATTTTTACATTACTTCACTCTCTATTTCCGATGCACCTTATCAGATTCTGAACTCAGTTTTTAGAATCTGAACTCTGATTCAGAAGTAAATCTATTTTTTTATAAATAATTCAACCCCTCCTTCTTGTGTATTTTTCTCACCTTCATTGGGCAAGGATTTCTCTTATGTGATGCAGAACAAGTTTTAGATTCCACGATGAGGGGGTTTCATTACTTCATAGGACTAATGTTGAAGCGATAAAGCGGCAAGCAAAAATATTTATTTCCGAAAGAAATCCCTCCAAGATTTATGTCGTCTACACAAGGATTGGTGCGAGAAAAATGCAAAAGAAAAAACATAAAACAAGAAAATAAATACATTCTTGAGAAATGAGAAAACTCGTCAGGAGTTGTATTTCGTTTTACCCATCATTTAATAAAAAATATATGGACCAAATGCACGCAACCTAAATCACTCGTCAATATTGTCATGTATCGCTCACAATAGAGGTTATGTCAAACGCAAAGTCGAGAGATCAACTGTATCGTCTCATCGGTGATGTCTCACATAACTCAACAACAGGGAGCATTAAGAACTGATACCCAGATGAATATTAAACCTAAATTTATGTCTAGAGTTTATAATCTAACAGGTGTTCATCTTAGGTCGAGTTCGAACGTATATATCTATAGCAATCCAAACCCATTAAGTAAAAAATCAAAGATAACCATCGATAAAGAGTTGTAAAAGAGATTTTAGACAAATATCCATAAATATTCATACAATCAAGATAAACTTGCATACAAAACCCCAACAAATAGAGGGTACAAAGAGAAGAGAGAAGAAGAACACAAGTCTCACGGTTTGTCAACTCTAATTGAAGTGGATTCGACTCTGGATCATCAAGATATACACTCCATATGTTGTTTCTAAGCTAAATCTACTCAAGAATGTGTTTGATGAAGTTGGGGTAAAAAGTTCCCAACAACATAACCTAAAAAATGCTGAAAAGTGATTTAAATAGGCAAAAATGGGTTCCCGTGTTCGCACTGCAAACTTTCATTCGCCTAGCGAACATATGCCGCCTTAGCTACTGCCAAAACAGTGTTTTCCACGCTTTTAGGCAATTTTTATTTGCCTTGAGTTCGCACAACAAACATGACAGCAGACCAGCACGTGTTTCGACCATAACTTTAAAACCGCAACCCTATTTTACACGCGGTCGGAAGCGTTGGAAAGCTTATTCAATGCTCTATAAGATAATGACAAAATATCATTTCTTGTATACCTAAAAAAATGAGAGAAACAATTAAACTCAATAATATTTACATGATATGCAATATATACACTATAATATAAACTATGCAAAAAGTACACAAAAACGAGTGATTATTAACAGAAAACCAACGAATCAAGCCAATAAGTGACAATTGTTCACACTCAATATCAGTACAATTTAATACTTATCAACTCGCCCCAACTTAAACTTGTTTGTCCTCAAATAAGAATCGATCAACTCAAGGAAACAAAAGAAACAACTAAGCAATTACGACTCAACAAGTTTCGAAAAACAAAAACTAATGTATGGTTCAACATAAAAATGTACATGCAAGGAAAACTATACCATTAAACTACAACGATAACATGAAAACGAAATAACTCCTAAATACAAAACACATGTCAAAAAATTTAAGACAATACAATGCTAAAAAATGAATCACACCTAACACGCATTTCATCGGTAGATGAATAAAAAAACATGAGGGGCTTAACTCTCACCTAACACTCAAGCTAACAACAAGTTAAACTATGCATTCATCAAGAAAAAACTCATATTGAACATTATAAATGCAAAAATCACAAGGGCTTTAAGGGTTGTAATGTGGCTTGGCTAACAAACAATTGTTTTTCTCAAGGTAAAAGAAACAAAAATTTGCATAATTAAATGAGAGTGGTCATTTCTCACAATCTCAAGCAGTCGCAAATTCCAATCACCTTTTTCTCTTTTCTAAATTGTTACACCATTCCATACAACTTATTAGCACAACATTATTCTATTTTTTCTTCTTTTCTCAATTCTTTTTCTTTTTTTTTCTTTTTCTTTTTCACTCTTTTCTTTTCTTTCTTTTTCAAACTTTTTCTTTTTCTTAACTTCTTAGCAACCAACCTCTTCTCCCCAACTTGAATATAACCACACATAGTGACATGAATGCTCCCAAAATTATTAAGCAATGGTAAAAAAACTCAAATAACAAGTCATGGTTATAGTTCAAGAAAAAAATATTAGAATCCATACAAAAATGAACTTAACACCAACATGGATTCTAACAAAGGCTCAAAGGGGTAAGCAAATTCTCACTCACTCATAAGGTAGATTGACTATTTGTTCAAGTGGTTATGCTCAAAAGTCAAACAAAATGCCTCAACCATTTTAGTATTATCATACAAATAAACACAAATACAAGATTAAACATAATAAAACCGATTTAAACAAGAATATTAGTCTCCTGTATATAGTAAATAATAGAAAGCTTCTCACAAAAAGGGTTTTGTTCTAAAGTGATTCAAAATTAAACAAGTATGGCAAAAGAATTAATGACATGAAAATTGTACAAATGAAAAGTCTCTTAATCATGCTATGTTCTAGAAAGTGATAAACGGTACCTTAGCCCTGTAACTCCTTTAAATTTTCACCATGCCAGAGCCAGTCATGTTCGTAGTGCGAACAATTATTCGCCTAGCGAACTCATTCGCCCCAGGTTCGCACAGCGAACTCAGGGTGAATCATGACAGTAACTCAAAAACTCTGTTTTTTCTACTTGTGGTTTATTACAACACTCTATCACCATAACATTTTCTTGTTGAAATAATCAAACTTGAACAATCACAAAATGTATCCTCAACCTAATCAAAATTAACGCTTGAGAAAAAACACAAAAATTTCCTAACAACCTTACGAATTTGAATCAAACTAAATAAAAATAAATCTATACAAACTCAAAAACCTTTGGGTTGCCTCCCAATAAGTGCTTATTTCACATCGTAAGCTCGACGCCTTATTTACGTACAAGCTCCTCCATGTTGCTTCGTTCACCAATAGATACCAAATAAAACGTGCAACACTTGAGCAAACATAAACCAAAAACAAAAATATGTACACACACATAAACATGATGGAAAACACAACTATAAAAGAATTACAAACAAAAAAGAAACAAGCATATATACAATTATGTACAAAGCTAAAAAACATTGAAACTATCACAATGCAATTCAATATCAAAACTAATCCCCGACAACGACGCCATTTTGTTGGAGCGGGTAAAGCGGTAAGCAAAAATACTTATTTTCGAAAGAATTCCCTCTGTGATTTATGTCATCTCCATAGGGGTCGGTGCGATAGAAAGAATGTCGTTCGACAATCTCTATGTCTCTAAGCTTGGGTTTAAATGGTTTGGGATAAAAATGAAAAAGGAAAAACATAAAACAAAAAAATAAATACATTTATAAGAAATGAGAAAACTCGTCAGGAGTTGTATTTCGTTTTATCCATCATGTACTAAAAAAATATATGGTGTTTGATGAAGTTAGGGTGAAAAGTTCCCAACAACATAACCTAAAAAATGCTGAAAAAGTAATTTAAATAGGCAAAAATGGGTTCCCGTGTTCGCACTGCAAACTTTCGTTCGCCTAGCGAACATATGCCGCCTTAGCTACTGCCAAAACAGTGTTTTCCACGCTTTTAGGCAATTTTTATTCCCCTTGAGTTCGCAGTGCGAACTCTTGGCGAGTTCACTCGCCTCCAGTTCGCACATCGAACATGACAGCAAACCAACACTTGTTTTAACCATAACTTTTGAATCGTAACTCTGTTTTATGTGCAGTCGAAAGCGTTGAAAAGCTTGTCCAATGCTCTATAAGATAATGATAAAATATCATTGCTTGTATACTTACAAAAAAATGATAGAAAAACAATTAAACTCAATGATACTTACATGATACGCAATATATAAATTATAATGTAAACTATACAAAAAGTACACAAAAGCAGGGGATTATTAACGAAAAATCAACGAGTCAAGCCAATAAGTGACAATTATTCACACTCAAAATCAGTACAATTTAGAACTTATCAACTACACCTCCTTCAATCAAAAGAAGGAACATTCATAAATCAAGCCAATTTCTCCAAGGAACTTTTAAAGAGGTTCGATATGGAGAAGTCAAAATCAATCGATACTCCAATGGCTACATCATTCAATACAGACAAGGGTGAAGGAGGAAATTTGCATAAGGAAATAGAGTACCGAGGTATGATAGGCTCTCTCCTTTATCTCAATACATCTCGTCTTTATATTATGTTTGTTTTATGCCTTTGTGTGCATTTTCAAGCATCCCAAAAAGAATTATATCTCTCTACAGTTAAACATATCATGAGATATCTCATTCACACACCAAAAATAGGTTTGTGGTACCCCAAATGGATGGGTTGTGTATTAGTTGGGTACTCTGACTTTGATTTTTCTGGGTGAAAATTAGATCGGAAGGTTACCAGTGGTATGTAATACTTACTTGGTAACTCACATGCCTTCTAGAATAGGAAGAAACAAGCTAGTGTAGCACTATACATAGCTAAGGAAGAATACAATATTGGGGGTAGATGTTGTGCGTAAATCTTTTGTATGAAATACCAGCTAAGTGATTAAAGAGTTATTCGCAGTTTTATTCCAATAAAATAAGACATCACTAGCACCATAAACCTCACCAAAAAATTAGTACTTAACTATTGGAAGAAACACATTAAGGTTAGGCACTATTTAAAGAGAGATGATGTTGAAAAAAAGGATTGCATGATTGAGTATGTGTCTTTATATAATCAACTTACATATATTTTTACCAAACCTCTTCTTAAAGAAATTTTTTTCATAAGAATTGTGTTAGACATGTCAAATCAATCATGCATGGATTAATATATGCTAAGTGTCTTGTATCCTCCTCCTCCTCCTTCTTATTCTTCTTCTTATTATTATTATTATTTTTATTCTTTCCTTTATCTATGTGATATACATGGTTTATGTTCTTACTTGTGTTTACTTTTATGCCTTTTCAATATTGCTAATGAGGGAGAAGTATACTCTCATTAAAAGTAGGGTATACTCTCTATATTTATTAGGGGACTTACTGCACCAGTTTATCACCTTGGTTTTCTTATTTTTTCCACCTCTTTAAAGATGTTTTCACATCATCAAAAAGTGGAAGAATATGGATATATGTGTTTTCATGTACAACATACTAGAGATGTTGCTTTGGTCATGGTGGTTTTGATGATGACTATGATGTTTAGGGGAATCACATTGCTTAATCATGTTGATCTCTTCTGATATCTTTCCAGCTATCTCTGATGATGATGTTCATCTCAAAATTATCTAAAGTATCATCATGGAGAATATTAAAGGTTCCAATAAAGTAATAAACTCAAATATAATATATTAAGGAACCTAAAGCAAATTTGTGAAAGAGATGAAGTGTGAAAGCTTACATGGTCAGTTGTGTGCTTAATGTAGTGTCTGAGTGACCAGAGTATTGTAAAATTGTTAGAGTAACTCATAAGTTACTAACTCAACTCTCACACATTTACTAATTTTTTTTCATAACCCATTAATTTTGATAAAATCACCATAAAATGTTTTGTCCAGGTGGTTAGTTGCCTACTAGCTCAAATAATCCATTATGAGTAAAAAATAACACTGAGTAATCAACTAGAAATTAGGGTTAGTCAATTATATCTTTTGGAACACATCATAATTGATTATTAGAGCTAATAATCGATTAATAACACAATAATTTGAAAACATTCCATATTTACACTACATAAGGAGGGTACCTATGGTATAATCGATTATGAGCATTAAAAAACAGTTCGGTGATTTCCCTTTTTGATCTATATTTTATCCTATATAAGGAGGGTACCTCCTCACTTTTATAAACACCAAAATTTGGATTCTAAGCATCCTTCTCTCTTTTAAGCCTCTTTCTCTCTCTTGTTTTTCTTTCATTAAATAATGCCTTAGTGCCTTTATGAGTGAAATACACTTGTGAGGCTTTTAGTTGTACTTGTGTTCATCTATTTTATCAAGAGTGCAATTCACTTGAAGTTTTCTCTTGTTTGGTTGTTGAGGTTATCCTGGTAAAAAGTGTGTTTAGTTTCTGAGAACAATCGGTTAAAATCTCATTCTTGGCTCCTGAGCTTAGCCTACTAAAAGCTCCATTTTTTGTTTGAGGTATCAATCTATTAAATCTCTCAGACGCTTGTAACAAGGTTGTTGTGCAAAACCTATTAAAAGCTCAAAGATATTATTTTAGCGGAACTCTCAAGAAGAATTTATTGAGGAGATGAGTATGCCAAGAGATTGGTCGAACCCCTATAAATACTAGTGTAATCTCTCTAAGCTTTATCTATGTACTTTCCGTTATTTTCTTTCCTTTATATTTTCATCTTTCCATTTTTCACTGCTTTTATCTTTGCATTTTTAACTACATTAACACAAATTGTAGTTTCAAGTAATTAACTTGTTCAACATAATTCACCCCCTTTTATGATTGGAGTCACTTGTTCAACAAGTTTCTCCATCCTGCAAGTATCTTTTGAAAACGCATTGATGCAGGTGGAATACTTTCATCTTATATTGCATATTTCCCTAAGAATAGATCCTTCCTGATCAAAAAATGGTGAATGGGACATTGTTTTTGTTGGAGATGATACAAATTTGTACCCTTTTGTCTCTTTTTTATATTTGAGATGCTCTTACCAGTAAAACTTTGTTGGATAAATAAAATTCATGGTCCTTGCATGGGGTATATATCTTATTCAATTCACTTACTATTATTTTTACTTGTTACATCTTTATTTTAACTCATGAGCTTGTTTCTCTAGAAATATATCGTCTTCATAGGTCATGCTTGATGTTTTATTAGACGTATCCTAGAAACATGCCCGACCAAGGGTTTGTTCCTGTTCCCTTTCCCAAATTTTAGACTTAGTTCCAGGTTTACATAGTGGGGACTCGCCACATTTGCTCTGGAGTGGCTATCTTCCAAGGGGGTGAGCACTTAATAACCACTTTGTGGTATGTGATATTTATCCATGTGAATTTAGTTGTGGAGTTTTATTTGCTTAAGTCGTGCGCCCACGGCGTTTGAGACAACACACCTAAATTGTTCTTCATGGGGTTTTAACTACTTTAGTTGTATGCCAGTGGTGTTTGAAACATCACCCTTAATTTTTGGCTATTGTCATACCCTAATTTTTGACCCTAAGATTCTGTTTTGCATCATTTGCATAGCATAGTATGCACTTCATCTTGCATAGTATCTGAAATGTCAATCAGAATAAATTTATTGGATTTACAGACAAATTGGTCTAAATTTATTTCAAGATCTGACTAAACGATGTATTTTTGCAATATGTTTATTTTGCACTGATTATTTTGGGTGTGCTCATTTTATTTTTTCGAGCACTTTTCTGTCCGACTTTTTATTTCATTCTTTAATTATTTTTATTTAAATAATCATTTAATTTATTCAGATATAATTAGATATTTAATGTAAATTTTTATTTTTATTAATTAATTTTATTTTTAATTTATTAATGTTTTCTTTATAAAAAACACAAAAATATAATTTTTGATTCTTTTTATTCTTGCCTTATCATAAAAAACACAAAAACATTATTTTTAATTCCTTTTATTCTTGTTTTGTAAAAAAAAACAGAAAAACATGATTTTTAATTTCTTTTATTCTTGTCTTATTATAAAAAACAAAAAAATATTGTGTTAATTGTGATTATCATTCTCGTCTATTTTCTAGTCCTATATATATGCATTAGAAAAAATAAACAATCACACAAAAAAGGAAAATCACTCATACTTCATCTTCCTCACATCCAAACCGCAAAGTTTTTTACAAATCACGACGTGACATTGAAAGAAAGAGATAGAGAGAGTGGCGACGCGAGGGAAAAGGCCATTTGAGGGAGGTAAAATTGAAAACTCACCCTTTATTTTGAAAAGCTTATGCTATTTTATATCTATGTCAATTTCATGTTTGTCTTGGTAGTATCCCTTATAGTGTCACGTGGTGTTTGTTTTACATATATTGATTGAGATAGCTTCTTTAATTTTATAATTTAAGTATATGAGTTGTTTTTGGTTGTCTATAGTTTATGTTAGATGTCACCATGTATCATATATTTATGTATATTACATATATCACATTTTAATACTATATATATTATATACTGTCACGTATCAAATATTAATGAATAGTTTTTTTTAATCTTTTTTTATTACTATTACCTCTTAATTATAATTAGTAGATTCTCTTTCATTATTTTTTTCTATTCAATACTATATGGCTTTTTCTTTTAAAAAAAAAGTAGAAAGAAGCAAATCTAATTGATTTTTAGATATCGGTTATCATTATTTTTAGTCACTTTTATTAATCAAGTTTATTTTTTATTATTTATATAATGTTAGAAAAGACCAAAAATATTTTCTTATTTTTAGTTATTAGTTAATTTTGTAATATTAAAAAGACTAAAAAAATATATTTTTTAATTACTTTATTGTAGCATAGAAAGATGTAAAAAAAAATTGTTTTAATTATTTTTATAAGGATGAAAATACTAAAAATATTTTAATTATTTATTTTAGTATTTTTATTTCTAGTTTTTCATTAGTTAGTTTGAATTATATTAAAATGTAAATAAATTTGTGTCATAATTATTATTTGATATAAATATTTATATTTAAATTAATTAATAATTTCTTGTTACCCGATTTCAAAGGAGGATCCCTTGTTGTTGACACTCTTGTCATTTACATTTTTATTTGCATTTGTATTTTCTTGTAGATACTTCTTGTAATCCTAAAACTTGCTATCCCTTAGGAAGTCTCCCTTAGGATTACCATTTCAACTATAGGTAACTTACAATTAGTTCCCTTTTTCTCATGAGAGAATTAGACACTAGTCATCCTTAGTTGAGATGTAATTCTCCTACCCCATGACATAGTTGAGAAAGATGTTGATTTTTTTCCACTTGCGAGAGGTATGTGGCATACTCGTCGATTCTATATCCGAGTTGGAGCTATTCTCTCAATGTGAAGCAAAGATCCATCTTCCACGTGTTTGTGGTGGTTTAATTGAGTATTCTCCTTAAGATGACAATTTGTCTCTTCTCCTAAAACTAATCAATAAACATTATTTTCACCCGTTGAGGGGAACTAAGAATGCTCTGATTCCATTCCCGTCAGGATACGTAGGCACGAGATGTGATGTCTTGGCGAGCATACTTGGGAATAATACCTTAGATCTCTTTTTACTTTTTCACCCTTTAGCAAACAGATTAACAATTAACACAATAAAACAAGAGGTTCTTGTAGACTACTACAGATACTTAGGATGCTAGCACCTTCCTTAGGTATAACCATCCTCGAACCTTAGATTCTCTAGCTTTGCATTGCATTGCATACTCATGGGTTATTTCGATCTTTTTCCCTTCCCTTGGACAAATTAAAGATCTGTGGTGAATAATGATTTGTGGTCCAAGTTAATTAATAGTTTGATATCTAATTCTCACCGCGACAACTATCCTTTATGATCCCAAGGAAAAGAATTTAGTTAAAAAATATTCATTGATATTGAAAAACTAGTATTACATTGTAATGAAAGGTGTGCTTTATACATGTAATGAAACTAGTATTATTGCCCTCTGGGTGTACTGGTATGGTGTGCCACAACCGACCTCAGTGTTTATTTAGACTTGTCTTCTACATCTATCAACTTATGATTATTCACATCATAAATGTTGGAAGGCCAGACCTTTTTTGGGGGGAGGGGGTGATTTCCATTTCTTTTAATTGCTGGGTGAGGGAGGCCATGTTTATTTCAATTGCCTTCTCTTTGTATTTCCTATTCTAGTTGCATTGGAAAGCTTTGTGTATCCTTTGTGCTCCAAAAAAGGCAGTAATCGGTTTCAGCATGCCACTTAAGCTACAATCTCCTTCTAGTCCTAGTTTTCCTCAGAGCATGCAATCTGACCTCAACCCCTTTTTGAATATCCAGCATTGTAAATCATCATACGTACCTCATACTTCCACTACTAACTTGGTAAATCGATTTATGTACTCATGCATGATATATTTATTCTTATGAATGATCCCTTTAAGTAAAACCACAGTGGTGGGTTTCCGCTTTTTAATGGAAAACTTAGAGTTGCAGTTGGTTATTAGCTGCTAGAGCAGGAGTAGTGTCTTTGCACGCAGGGGCAGATCAAGTGGCCTTAGATCCGTACATCACCTAAAATTATGAGAATTAAAGGTATGAAAATTCGAGGAAACAAATTGAGATTATTCTTGATTGAATCAATATGTGATTGATCTTTGCATTTGGTTATGAATACTTTTTCTATATTGATATGGAGATATTAAAATCAATGGGATTAAAGAGTGAACATAAATTTGTGGAAATCGTAGGAATCAAATGACGGTTCCCACAGACGGAGCCACTATTCCTTTTTGGAATCAGAAATGCGTGTAGAAACGGCAACGATGGTAGATCGTAGCCTCTGATACGGTGGAGAGATGTTGGTATTATGATTTTATAGATAATAATTATTTTTTGTTCAATAAAAATTTATGTAATCAAACTACTATCTAATTATTAAAGAGATGTTTTTATTCCTTCATTCAAAAAATAAAGGGTTCGACGCTGTCAAAGAAACCAATTCCTTCCTAGAAGGACACAAGCTTATTTTTTTAAGAGACAAGTCATAATAAGGATAAATATAAGTTCCCAATCCAGGTGAGAAATGATTTTGGCACTAGAAATTGAGAAACTTGTCAACACATCTTAAGGGTGTAACGGGTTGAACCTCACAGATACTTGCATGAGAAACCTCGGTAAAAGGTATAACCAGATAATACAGATCCTTGAAATTTTTTATACTATTAACATACACCTTAAAATGTCTTATCCTACTCTTCCTGAGAAAGAGTAAACATTGATCATGGTCCAAGTCATTCGAGTTGTATTAGATGTTGAATAGATCGAAGAAAGGCATCAAAGTTGACTTGATCCTTTCATATACATGTCATTATTGAAAGACTTTGACATAGGCCCAACTCACTGTATGTTATTGTGAAGGAGCAATCTCCATGTAATTCAGAACTGTTAGACGATGGCTTGGATCTAGAAGGGGGGGGGGGTTGAATAGATCCCAATTAAAATCAGTCGGCGCTACCAATTAAAAATTGATTTTTCAAAATATTTGTTTTCAATTTGCGGAAGCGGCCGTGGAAAAATTACGTCTAAGAACGAACTGTTATTAGAAGACCGAATATGCGTCTAGCCATATGGAAATGATAATGAGCAAAATTTGATTCAACACACTAGTCACACTATCAGTTGATTTTATCACTTATTAGTAGAACTAGCACCAATGATCTATAATGCCCACAAAGTAGGCAAATGAGCTAAGTACACTTTGGTGTGGGCAATTTATCAAACACTTGGTGTGCAATACACTCCAAGTGTGGTTTGGCTTGAGTAAGTTACTTTAAGTTCCTTGTGCAATATATTGTTGCACTAAAGTTCAAAACAGTAATAAGTACTTACTCAAATCAACCCAAATTATAATTTGACTGCTTATACTAAAATTACTTAAATCTTAAGCCAAAACTGAAAGTGCTAAAAAGTAAAGGAGACAAAGATTTGTTGAGGCAGTTCCCCCGCCGTCCTCGCTTTGGGGTACGTCTCCTCTCAATTCTAATAATAGAATTGACATCAATATAATAGATATCACCTGTAATGTAGAAATGTTTATACAAGAATTGATAAGCAAAATATACAATCAAGCCCTCTTGATGTTGATGATGTTATCGCTTCTTGCTCCTTGATTCGAGTTGAATCAAGTTCTCCGATTGTTGTGAGTAGACCTCTGATTCCAGCCCTTTTGTTGAATAACCTTCCATTCTTCAAGCCTTCGGCCCGACTGATCTCACGCACAACCAAATCGAACCCGGAACACTCTTGAACGCTTCACTGATTTTCGCTACTAGATTGACAAAGACTACCACTTCTCAATCACCTTCACTCAGCTGAAGTAGGTAGAGATGATTCGTACCGAAAACCCCCCAAAATCTCCAAATCTTGGAGGGTAAAACCTGCTAGGTTTTATCCAAGAAAAACCTGCCTTCAAAATCACCTTGAACAAGATCACAAGCACCCCAAGAATTATTGTGTGTAATTGTTGTGTTGTGGGTTGTAAAAGATGAAGATTGATGAATTTTGATGACACCTCTTTCACTTTTCTTGTTTTATGACAATTGACTCAAATTCACAATTGTTGTTGATAAAACTGAACAAAGTCTCTATATATAGTAACCAACCAATCACAAAACTTAACAGCTTTTCAAACACAGTGAGAAGACTTCAAAAGCAGTACCAACGCGCGAACGGTCGACCATAGCAGGTCTATGCGTCGATGCATAGCCTGCAAATTTGGATAAATTTGAAAGGTTAGTAGTGTGCGTTGACCATAGGTCAGCGTGCACTGACCCGTGAGAAAACAAAAGCTTCACGCGTCGACCTTGCGGTCAACTCATAGTCTTCATGCGCTGACCCGTGACAATTTGCACAGATGCATGCGTTGACTCAGTGGTCGACTCATGACCTGCAATTATGCAAAACTTGATATTTATGTGGTTCTTTATGCATTTTGTCATAACCACATATCATTCACATATATTGTATTGAGTAAAGCACATTAAATGATATAAGAAGGATATGGTGGATGGAATATTTGCATTTGTCTTTGTAGAGGTAGAACCGATAATGCCGATTCATCCATGGTTGCAATTTGTCATCAACGAAACTCAAGATCATATGTTGTATGACGGTTTGCCCTCACATACTCCCCCTTTTTGATGATGACAACCTGTGCGAAGCCAATGAGACCCAAATGTAATATTACAAACATGGTAGCATAAGTTCCCCCTTTTTTTTTCAATCCTGTACTTTCAATCAGCAAAACTAATTGTAACTTATATGATGTGGTGTGGTCTTCTTCTTGTCTTTGATACACTCTTCTCCCCCTTTGACAACATCAAAAAGAGAAAAAGAACGATTAAGAGTGAAATGTTCAAATCAACAAGATGATTAACAGGTAATATCTAATCATATACCAATATTCACACATAATATTGACAATGAAAAAGAATAATGCAACGAATACTCATAGTATAGATAAACGAGAGAAAATTCATTGAGAAAGCCCAAATAGTCATAACAATCCAAACGAATTAAACACATAACAATATAACAACATAAAAAAATAACATGAAGTGTACACAGAAATCTAATGCCCTCTGCCTCGCCCTCGTCCCCTCTCATAGTAATAAGGATGTTGGTAAGGATCGGCCAAGTCAGTGAATTCCACAGTAATGTTGTTCAAGTAGTTCAAACTGTTGGATATGTCCCTTTCCTGAGCTTCATGGGATGTAACAAGAGCCTCAAAATGTGCGTCCATTCTGGTGGAAAAGTTATTGAGCCTTTCATTTTGGGTTTGGAGTTGGTTTTGAATTTGAGTGAATCTCTCATCTTGAGTGCGCATAAAGTTTTGTTGTTCCAGTTGCATGGACTGTATCATACTGAGAATGTTAGATGTGTTGGATTGATGAGGAGATTGAGGTGCTTCAGTATATCCATGATACGGATCATAATATTTTCTCAGAGTGGTCCAGCCAGTGTGTTGCTGTTGCGGTGGAAATAGGATCACAAACTATTAATGAGTTTGAATCGCAATTCAATTCACAACCGCTCTTTGATTTATCCGAAGGAAAAGGTCAAAAGAGGGAAAAACCTATTTTGCATCGTAAACAAAATGCGGGGAGATTCTAGGGTTCGGGGGTTGGTTAAATTTAGGGAAGGTATTAGCATCCTAAACTTCTGTAGTACTCTACAGGAACCTTTTGTTCAGATGTTTACTATTTGCTTTATTTATTTGCTTAAGGTATATGTACAAAAGGATTAAAAGTGAGAAAGTAGACCTAAGGGGTTAATTCTAAGTTTACTCGGCAAGACATCGCATCTTGTGCCTACGTATCCTTACGGGAGTGGAATCAGAGTAATCGTAGTTCCCCTCAAAAGGGAGGTTAGAGACTTCTTGACTGTGGTCAAGGTCTCAAGAGGAATAAACGCATCTTAAGGACACGCTTACGTGGAGTGTAGAAACTCCAAATCTCTACGTTGAATTGTTAAGTGAATTAGGGTTAGGTTAGGGATTCCACGGCGGGAAACCCTAAAATGAGCACGGCGGCTCTTTGACCTAAAGCTAGGGGTAAAATTGTAATTTTGCCCGCGGCGAGGCATTTGTGAAAATTAGGGTTTGTAATTTGTAGTTTTGAGGGTTTGAATGTGTGAGGGTTTGAGGACTATTGGCGCGGCGACCAAACAGCTAGACCTAACCTTCGGATGTAATATGACGTAATAACGGTAAAAGTGTGAATTTAAATCATACATCAGCAGAAGTTTAAAATGCGGAAAAGTAACGCGATTATTGGTTCGCGAGGTTACATATGGGAAACAGTTACAATAATGAGGCAATTTGGATTAAAAATACACAAAATGAATGAAAGCGACGTAATAAGCTGCAAAATGAACAAACAAGGTTAATAGGCGAAAACGAACAATAGTCAGAAAAATTGTGAAACGAAAGCGCGAAATTTTGAGATTTTTATTTGTTTATTTTTGACATAAGGAAAAGTTTTCAATTTTTAAATTTAAAGAAAGAGTTTTAATATATAAAAGTTAAATTTAATTTTTCAAAAAAAGTAGTTTAGTTTAATTATCTAAAAAAATTTATCTTAAAAAAGGTTTTCAATTTTATTTTAATGAAAGATTTTAATTTTTATCTTTTAAAAAAAAGTTTTAAATCTTATTATTTAAAAAAAGAAGTTTGTTATTTATTACTTAAAAAAAACAAGGTTTTAGTTATTATTTAAAAAAAACAGGTTTTATTGTTATTTAAAAAACAGGTTTTATTGTTAATTAAAAAACAAAATGAAGATAAAAATTGATGGTAAGATAGGCCAAAATTGGGTTGGGCCGGTTACCACTCCCGGACCCAACCCGATTCAGTACACAATGGAGGAAAAAGGGGGATTTAGGGTTCAGGAACCCTAAATCGCGTGCATTGGTCGCTTTTCTCTTGTTTTCTCCCTCTCTCGTTCTCTCTCACGATTGTTCATCTCTGTTCTTTTCCGGCCATGCTCGTTCTTTCTGTTCTTTCTATGGATTCAATCCCTGCACAACAAAAAATGAAGAAACAGAACATAATGAGTTAGAAAGCTTTACGTTTTCCGGGTGCTTATTGACGGTGACGGTGATGGTTGCGAGAGAAACTCGCGTCTGAGTCCGCTGGTTTTGACGGTTTATGGACGATCGATGGTGACGACCATCTTCGTTTCGCGATTAGTGGCTGTTCGATGATTATGGTTTTCGTCCGCGGTGAATTTGTTCTTATACTTTGATCCTTCCGCCGCCGTCTGTTCTTCTTGGCCTCGTTAGGGTTTTTTTGTGTTCGTGCGCGGCCCCTTTCATCAGGTGATTTTGTTCCCTTTTATACTTTTTCTGGTTTTCTTGGGCTTGGATCTTATTGGTTTCACGTTATTATTTTTGATTGGAGCTTGATTGCGATTTGATTGTCTGATACAATTTCTTTCCTTTTCTGATACTAGTTGGATTTCCTTGACATGATTTGATTTTGTCTTCGTATCTGATAGAATTTATGATGATTGGATTCTAATTTGGACCCCTAGTACTGATGATATCTTTGGATATGTCCAATTTAACTCGAAAAGGATGTGCTTGATTGATTTTTCTGATGTAACTCCAGATTTTTGTTTTGGATTTCGTTTTAGATAACCTGCTTCACTTTGACTCACTTTGGATATTTGATTTCGCTTTGAATTCTTGGTTTCGTTGTGATTTAGATAATCTGAATTGATGTGGGTTTCTGGTTTTGTTGCAGACATGTTATCCAAACTTGATACGCCTCTGACTCTTCTCCGAATTTCACTGTGATGCCTATGGACCCCTCTGATGCGGCTTTGAATGTCTTCGATATCTTGAACTGATTTGTGGCTGCGAGTTTGGGGCAATGATGTTCGTAGCTGAGCCTCGGCTTCGCATTTTGCTTCTCCACCGTGGCCTGCACATTTGGTTGAGGCTTACTTTGAACTGATGCGTGAGCATGATTATGAACTTATCTTGCTTTTTTTCTGGTATAGTTTCGGTTATGCTGATGCAAATTCTGTCGTGGTTTACTTTCTGTTCGGATTTGGGATTTGACTTTCATGGGCTCACTTATGTGGTTCAGAGTTGATACAGTTGTGGAATTCGGTTATGAGCCCCTTTTGGATCCTGATTTACTTGATAGTGCCCCAAAAATAATTTACTTGATAGAATGGTATTTGACTTTGAAACAGAATCCAATTTTCGGCATATGATCCTTTTCGGCAAATCATTTCGGCCCGAACTTCTTTTATCTCTTCATCTTTCTCGGCTGTCCCGCATTGATAAGAACAGAAATTTACTTGATCTGACGCCGATGGCGTGGATCGGTAACGGGGGGTAGGACGCGGCTTCGGTTGTGCCACTCCCGACACTCGATGATGACGTTGTTCTGAGAGTGTCAAAGCATTTCTAACACTTTTCTTGCTTCTGTTTTGTTTTCTTTGGCTCTTTTTCAGGTAATCAGAAGATGTATGAAGAACTCAAGAAAACTCATTGAAGAACATTTAGGACTTAGGATTTTTTCTTTTAGAATAAGATACTCATTGTAATATCCTTCTCTTGTAAGCAAATTAAGTATTCAAGAACAATCTTCCATTTCAAACTTGTAACTTTTAAATATTTGTGAAATAAAAATCCAATAAAATGTTCATTGTAATTTTCTCAATTGTAAATCTAAACATTCATGAATAATAATTCATAAATTATTTAAACTCACCTTTAAGCCATAACTTATGAACACTTGTGGATAAAAGTTCCAAAATATCTAAAACTTACTTCCTCTTTGCCTCGATCCAATGAATGATATCCCGTAACATAACCAGATCCAAATTGAAATCCCCTTGATTACGTGACTTCTCAAACCAAGCTTTGGCAACATTCTCCTCATTTTAAGTTCAAATCTCAACTCATTGTGATAAAATAAGCTACTCGTCACATGATCTTGACATGATTAATCCATGTAAACAAACGCCTCGAAAATGGACGTCTTATTTATCCCAACATTACAAACTCTGCTTGAAACGACCAAAACGCCCCCTTGGGGGTAATTCCTGCGAAATAAAACGCACTCAAACGACTAGTTAGTGATTTAATGGATGCAAAATGGAGTGATATGAGAAATGACTGACTAAATGTAAGGGTAAAATTTGGGGTATTACAGCTGCCACTCACCCCAGCCTTGATTGTTGTATTTTTCTTCATCCTCATGTTGAGCTGTGTATGGAACCCAATCGGTAGTCGTGTACTCAGTTGACTCAGTTTGATGATGATTGTCATATGCTTCATGTGCAGGTTCTTCTTCTTCTTCCTCTTCAGGTTCTTCTTCTTCTTCTTCACTTTCTGCACTTTCCTCACTGCTTTCAGACGCTTCAACCACTCTAGGTGTAGTTGCTCTGCGAACAAAACCGTACATTCTTATTTCTTGGCACCAATAGTATCCCATCATTGAAAGGGTATTTGTGCCAAATTCCTTATCTGAAGAGATGGATGTGTTAGAACACAGGTTTGTGTTTAATTATATCTCTATATTTTGATGATAACTCTAATGAAATTTTGTATTAAGAAAATATATACTCTAATTTTATTCTAGTGTTTTTGTTTCAGATATTAAATTAAATATTATTATGGAAGCAAAAATGCATCTGAACAGTATTCTACGCAAAACTTTGAAGCATCAGAAGCAAGTGATCAGAAGACTCTGAGCGCGGCCAGAAGACTCTGAAGCAGAAGTTGTAGAAGACTCTAAAGCAGAAGCTGCAGAAGACTCTGAAGCGTAGTTGAAGAATCTGTATGAAGAGTTTAAAGCATTGTTTCAGAAGACTCTGAATGTACTTTACGCTGCAAGTACAGAGGCTTTGATAAACAAGTATGCTCTGATCAGATCACTCACGCTGAAGCACTATTGCTGCAACTCTGATATCATTGAATCTGATCTGAAGAACAAGAAGCATATCAGAGGATCTGATGTTTTTTACGTTTAAAAAGATGTCAGCACGTGAATAGACTTGGTACTATTCTCAACGTCCTCTCCAACGGAACTATTCCTTATTTGTGATAGACACAAGGATTCAGGAAAAAGGCATTTCTCTAAACATTCCACTTCTGAGAAAGGAAAAGTCATGTGAAGACAAAAGGCTACAGCTACTCTACTTACACAGTCTTCAAGCATTGGACTTTCAGCACTATAAAAGGACGTCTTCAACATCTCTTCAAGGTAAACGAATCATTGAAAAACTCATTGAAATTATTAAACAACTCTCATACAATCTTTCTTACTCAAAGTTGAATAGTTTTTATTCGTTCTTAATCTAAGTGTAAAAATCACAGTTTGTGATATAGCTTTTTAGAAGCAACTTAAACACTTGTTAGTTTACATTTATTTGTAAAAGGTTCCTTAAGAAGACAAAGTTGTGGTCAGAATTTCTTGAGAAGACTAAGACATTTGTTCTTAGTGGTTAACACTATAATCTGTTTGAATATAGTGGATTAAGTCCTTGTGGAGAAAGGCAAATCACCTTGATAGGGTGGACTGGATTAGTTGAGTTCAACGAACCAGGATAAAAATCGTGTGTTGTTTTTATTGCCATAGTTTTTCTAAACCCTTATTCAACCCCCCCCCCCCTTCTAAGTGTTTTTCTCACCTTCAGGATGTGTATGGAAATGTTGAAAAGACAACATTAACATCTGTGAGAACTTTTTGAATGAATGACCCATATGCTAGAGCAGTTCCTCTTGCGAAGTCTCGTAACGCGAACATTCGACTGGAGATGTAGTAAGGCCAGTTAATTTTGATTTAATTTTTCAGAATGTAGATGAGACGGACTTCAGCCTGTTCTACTCTGGAGAGCCCTCCTTTCTTTGGCCGCAGAATGCGCACCACAATCCACTGAAGAATTTGCTCACCTGTTTGCAATTGCCCTGCAGTGACGGTTCTCGGAAATGCATCACTATTCACAATATTCTCTGGATACAGCCGTTTTAACATCGAATTTAAAGCCGATTTGAATTCATATCCAGCCACAGTTTGAGAATCAGTTACCTCAGGAAGAGAATTTTCACCAGCGACTAATTGCATGTTGAAATATTTACTCCATACAGCAGAGTTTAGGTTTACCTTTGTGGAGCCAACCTGAGAATGAAAGAACTGACCGCTGAACCTGCCATGGATACCTGTGTAGAAGACACGCACCAAGTCTTTACTATACTTTGAGTTGCATTCCAAGAAGTTGGTAATGCCTTGAAATTGCAGCAAGGATAAAATTTCAGAAAGATGAATGTGTTCCGCAGTGAGCTTGTAGAATGCATGCTGCTTAACTACCCCCCTTTTGCTGATATCTTTGTTGAATTTTTCGGCAAGAGTTGGAGGAACTAAGGATGCGGCAGTGACTGGTATGGAAGCAGATGATGAAGGTGCTCTTGATCGCTTGCCGATAATTCTGCGGGAAGAGGAAGCCATTGATGGTGGTTGAAGAGGATTTGAGATTGTAGAGAGAAGGTTAAGAGTGTGATTGTAGAGAAAGAGGTTTGCCTCTTTTATAGATGAAACTCTAGGGTTTTTTTTTAGAAGAGGAAAGGTCAAGATACAATAGGCATGGTAGGTTCATGTTACCAAGAATTTGAATAAATGTGCATAACATGCTGATAAAGAGTATTAAATGCGCAGGAAGTTGGAATGATTTGCAGAAAATCTGGGTTTTCGTGCGATGCGTCGACCATACATCTACATGCGTCGATGCATACTGATTGAATTTTGACAGATTCAAACGTATATAAGTGTGCATCGACCAGTCCCCTGTTATGGTCGACTCATACAGGCAGAAAATACAGATTTTCATATTTATGCATAGATGAGCATACATTTGATGCATAAATAGAATGCCACAAAAAAACATCCAAATAGATATAATACATGAGAAATGTCATATATACGTGGTATTTGTCAGACAGTACCACTTTTGAGAATGAAATTTTTAGAGAGAGAGAGAGAGAAAGAAACAACATCACCTCTATACCAAATTTGCTTGAAGAAATATACAATTGTGCTTGCAATAATTTCAACTAGTTAGATGTTCAAAAGCATAATTGTAAATGAAATAAGATGAATCATGCAATTATGACACCCGATCTGAAATATTGAGAATACCTAGTTCTCGATGGATATGAAAGAAAGGTTCAGCAGCTAGCGGCTTTGTGAAAATATCCGCTAGTTGATCTTTAGTGTTCACATGTTCAAAAATAACACCACCTTTCTCTACATGATCCCTAAGAAAGTGGTGGCGAATCTCGATATGTTTGGTGCGAGAATGTAACACAGGATTTTTGGTAAGATTAATGGCACTAGTATTGTCGCAAAAAATGGGAATACGTTCTAGTTTTAGGTTAAAATCCAATAGTTGTTGCTTAAACCATAGGACTTGAGCGCAACAACTGTCGGCGGCAACGTATTCCGCTTCGACGGTTGACAAAGCAACGAATACTTGTTTCTTGCTATGCCAACTAACCAAGGAGTTTGAAAATAAATGACACGTACCACTAGTGCTTTTTCTATCCGATTTGCAACCGGCAAAATCGGAATCGGAGATTCCTACCAACGAGCGATCATTTCCTTTGGAATACCATAGTCCATAATTTGGAGTACCAGATAAGTATCGAAGTATTCATTTGACAACTTTTAGATGGGATTCCTTGGGACATGATTGGTATCTTGTGCACATGCAAACGCTAAACATAATGTCGGGTCTAGAAGCAGTAAGATAGAGTAGTGAACCAATCATACCTCTGTACCTTTTTACTTCTACATCCTTACCATTTTCATCTTTATTCAAGTTCGCGCATGTAGGCATAGGTGTGTCTATGGCTTTGGAGTTTTCCATGTCAAATCTCTTGAGCAGTTCCAAGCAGTACTTAGTTTGACTCACGAAAGTTCCTTCCTCAAGTTGTTTAATTTGCAATCCAAGAAAGTATGTGAGCTCCCCCATCATACTCATCTCGAACTCACCCTGCATAAGGTCAGAAAACTCTCTCACGAGATTCATGTTAGTAGATCAAAAATTGATATCATCCACATAAATTTGTACCAATATCAAGTGCTTTCCTTTACCCTTAATGAAGAGAGTGGTGTCCACTTTTCCTCTCGAATACCCTTGATCAAGCAAGAACTTGCTTAGACGCTCATACCAAGCTCTAGGAGCTTGTTTGAGTCCATACAAGGCTCTTTTTAGTTTGTAAACATGATCGGGATATTCGTGCGACTCAAAACCCGGAGGTTGTGCAACATACACTTCTTCATTAATGAATTCGTTAAGGAATGCACTTTTAACATCCATTTGGAAAAGCTTAAAAATTTTCACACACGCGAAGGCAAGCAGAAGGCGTATAGCCTCGAGTCAGGCAACCGGCGCATAAGTTTCCTCATAGTTGACCGGTGAAATAGCAAGTGTACTATTTTTACTGATGTAGTAATAAGGGGAAATTCCCCGAATATCGATCTCGCGGACTGCGTATGAACACAAGTTCTAAAATAATACAATTGAACAAAAAGTCATAGGGTTTTGGTTTGTTTCTTACAATTTTAAAGGCCAAAAGGCAAAAGCAGTAAAATAAAGGTTTTAGACAGTTATGAGAAGCATGCTAGAGTAGGGTGTATGAAATAACCTTGTAACAACCTCAATCCTAAGTTTTTAGAAATATTTGCTCAATTCAACCGTGACCGGTTTTAAAGATTAGTTGACTCTAATTCCTTAGCAGAAAACCCTTTGGTATTCTCCCTATACCCCCAATTCCTTGGCAGTATAGGAACAATCCCAAGCAATTTACATTATCTAAAACATTACGGTTACTATAGGGTATCATCATTCCTAGGCAATATCTACTATAGTAATATCGTATAAACGCGTTAACAATTATTTTTCCAAACCTAAGATTAACCGTAATTCATATTCTCATTTGTCAGATAAGAAAAGCCATAAAACAAAATACGATAACAACGATGATTAGAGAGCAGAGAAATCCATTATTAAGGTCAAGGTCATTACATAGTCAAATCAGGGACACCCCCCTATCATTGGGGGGTTTAGCTACTCATAATAATAAAAATAAAATCAACAACTAGATTCAACATTACAGATAATAAGGGTGCCTTGATCTTCAATAGCTTCCGCTCATGAGACCCTTCAGTTTCCCCCAATCCTTGGTTGCTGTAATTTTGATAGTGAAATTATTTTTTGTCTAAAAGCCCCTTATTCTTTCTCCAAACACGTATCAAATAGTCTCAATTCAAACTCATCACTAGGGAAATACCCCCAATACCCTCGGGGATCACAAGAGTCAAAAATACAAGAAAAATAGGGAAGAAAGCGCTTCCTACAACACGGGCCGTGTCAGGCAACACGGGAGCCCGTGTTGGCTTCCTGACACATTTTTCGCGTGAAATTTGCAAGTCTCAGGTGTCACAACATGGGCCGTGTCACACGACACGGGCACCCGTGTTGTGCCACTGTTTTTTCTCCAAAAATCGCTTTTTCTAAGCACATCCTGCAACACGGGCCGTGTCACACAACACGGGCACCCGTGTTGCACCCCTATTTCAAATCTGACTTCGACTCCAACACGAAAGTCGTAGCTCTCTCTCTTAGCTTTCCGGCGGTTTTTAGAACGCCTCAAAAGGATTCCCGGAACTCCAGTTATAATCGTTTTCGTGCAGACTGCTAAAGATTTCACAACAAAACTCTTCCGAAATCTTGCCATTTTTTCCCGATTTTCGCTCTGTTTCTCCTTTATTGTATACATGAACCTAGAAACAGTGAAAATACCAAATCGACGCGTAAAATGTAATAAAAACAACTAAAATGCGACAAGACAAAACAAATGATTAACTGACATAAACGGTAAAATAACGTGTAAAAACCACCGATCAAACTCCCCCAAACTTAAACCATTGCTTGACCTCAAGCGAAAAGCTTGGATAAATAATTTTCAAGTCAAACCACACATCAAGTGAAAGGTTCAGGGTGTAAGGCGTGTCGATACTCATACGTGAGTCTTAGTTCCGATCGGCTCAAACCAGCTCTTTCGGTACTCATCTGTTAACGAAGGCATTACATAAACACATACCACAGTAAACTTACGAACCTAAATCTCCCTTTCGGCCACCTCTCCAACTATGCTTTGGGTTTAAGTCTTTTCTTCGATTTTCTACCACTTTCAATGGATAATCAAATTAAGACATGCACATTTTTGCTCGAGATTTTTTTATGTGGCACCTTTATTCTTTTTCTCGCTCACAGGCGTTTATTAGTCCACTTTGGGACGACTATAGAGATTCAACCGCCGTTAGGCTAAATAACCGGGTGAGGGTTACCCAACTTAGAAGGACAAGTTGTCTTTACCGTCATTATTCAACTCTTTTTTTTGGTGCCACACATCATTCTTAAAACAATTTTTTTTATGCAGGACTATCACAATGAACTAATTGAGGTATACTTTTCAAATACAAGTACTATGGCACAAATCTACACGTTGGACTTGTTTCCTTACTATGGGGAACCTAGGGTGTTCAAGTTATACCTCAATTTCCAAACTTTCCCAAGTTCCTTAGTTCAAACTCCAGTTCCCTTGAACTCTAAATACTTTCTTGACTACCTTACACACCTACTAATCACAAGAAAAAAATTTACGGTCTCCATATGGGCGAATTCGATGTGATTTTTACCGAACTTAAAAATAAAAAGGTGTTTAAATAGACAATTAAAAATGGTAAAACCTCCCCCAAACTTAAACTAAACATTGTCTCAATGTTTAATAATCAAGAGAAGAAGAGGTGTACTCACAGAGATCCTCACAGAGGGGTCGACAAGTAATGCAGTACCTCTTCGCTGCTTCCACGTTTTCCCTTGTAAAATCTCGTTTATTCCTGGAAAAACAATAACAACAAAATAAACAACATCAATTCATAAAACTGTGGGTTGCCTCCCACGCAGCGCTTCGTTTAATGTCGCATGGCTCGACAATCGAATCCCCATTATTATGGGGGGTACTTCAGCCTCCAAACTCTATTGCTCGACTTCTTCGCAACATAGTATTGTGCCGGTTCAAAAATAAGAGCAACTTGAAATGGTTTCGATCGTTTTCCCTTCTTAGTTGTGTTGATCTTCCCAACTGAAGGTTTGACATCTTTCTCCTTACCTTTCTTTCGAACCTCTTGAGCTTTTAAGGTGATTTCCTCATCAAAAAATTTCAAAGTGAGTGTACTTTTTTCCACATCAATATTGCACCGACTAGTAAGCAAGAACGGTCGACCAAGTATGATCGAAATTTCTTCATCCTCGGGTATATCCATGATTTGAAAATCAACTGGGTAAGTGAAGTTATCGATTGTCACTAGAACATCCTCTGCTAGCCTATATGCCCTCTTAGTTGTGTGGTCGGCAAACTTCAAGCTTGTTCCCGTATCGCTTACTTTTCCAATATCCAGCTTTTTGAAAATTGATAACGGCATGAGACTTACACTAGCACCTGAATCAATTAGGACTTTCTTAAAAGTTCGATCCTTTATAGTACAAGGGATTACAACTGGTCCAGGATCCTTCATCTTGATGGGTATTTTCCTTTCTTGTGATATTTCCTTGCATTGCTCAGTTGTGGTCTTCGGTTCTTCATCCATTGGTCTCTTTTTGCCTATAACCTCTTTCATGAATTTATTGTATAAAGGAATTTGCTCAAGTGCTTCAAAGAACGACATGTTGATTTCCAATTTGTTGAACATTGCACTGAACCTTCCGAAGTCTTTCTCGTTTTGATCCTTCTTTGTAACTCTTTGAGGGGACGGTAATTTGATTTTCGGTTTGATCTCCTCTTTCTTTTTCTCCCCAGTTGACTTTTCAGATAGTACAACTTCTTCTGGTTCTTTTATTTTTTCTTTTACCTCAAGTTCCACCTCTATGCATTCGTCCTCCTTTGTTTCCTCCTCTTCTATCACTTTCTGATTTCTTGTTGTGACAACATTAATACTCTCTTGATTTTTCGGATTCGGTACTGTCACACTCGGGAGGGTTCCTTGAGCGTGTGTTGAGAGGTGTTGGGCTATCTGTCCCATTTGCGACTCAAGGTTTTTGATGGAAGTTGTGTTGTTCCTTTGAATGTTTTGGGTCTCTTCTTGGAATTGCATACTTTGAGATGCCATTCTTTCAATATCTAACTCTCATTCTGCTTTTTGAGGAGCCTGTTGTTGTTGCTGTTGCGGATATGGGGGTTGATTTGGGTCTTTCCAGGAAAAGTTAGGATGATTCTACCATGCTGGATTATATGTATTGGAATAAGGATTCTTTTGCCTCAAAAATTTTATCTCTTCAACTTGTTGAGTAGTTGCAAGACAATGCACAGTATAATGGGGACCATTACAAACCTCACAACTAATAGCTTGGACAGGTTGAACTTGAGCTACAGTTTCAGTACTCACATCCATCCCTTTAAGCCTTCTTTCCACTTCAGCCTTGATTCGATCTTCCATGTTCACCACTTGTTCTGCTAGTTTCAAATCAATCTTACCCTCTGGTTGGTTCACAGTGCGATCATACAACTCAAGATGCTCATTGGCGGCAATTTCTTTTATGATCCTCTTGATATCAGTGGCTGCTGAGAAATTAGTTGAGCCACCGGCAGCAGTATCAATAAGCTGTTTTTTCTTGATTCTTAAACCATTCACAAAACTCTGCATCTGCTCTGTGGCATCCATGTTATGAGTTGGGCATGCAGTCAGACACCTCTTAAACCTCTTGTATGCATCTCCCAGAGATTCCCCTTCTTTTTGTTTTAAATTGACAATGTCGTATCTTTTTCGAATAAACACTGAAGCAGGGAAATACTCGTTGAGGAATGCGTTCTCCATTTCTTTCCATGTTATGATACTCCCAGCTGGAAGTGAGTAGAACCATTCTTCCGCATCATCGGTCAGTGTGAACGGAAACATAACAAGTCTCTTGGCCTCTTCAGAATGGCCTTCTATCTTCAAAGATGTGGTAGTTGTTAGGAATCTCTGTAGATGCTTGTTTGCATCTTCGTTGATTCTTCCAGAGAAAGGCTTGCTCTCCAACTGGCGAATGGTAGACGGATGTAGCTGAAAATGTGCCACATTCACCGGTTGATTTACGATGCTCATCCGGTTGGGTTGAGCATGGGCCCCTCCATAGTCTCCAAGAAGTCTCTCCGCTGGTGGGGGATCCGCCATAGCTTTAGTGTCTCCTTCTAGTTCCGAACCTGAATCTGAATGAATAAAAACTATTTCTTCTTCTTCTGAAACTAACAATCTCGCTTGTCTACGTCTTTCGCGTAGAGTCCTTTCAATTTCTGCGTCCAAAGAAAAATTAGCTGAGGGGTCTCCTTGCATGAAAATGTTAGACGCAGATTAGTAGTAACAAAATAATAAAAATAAAAAAATAAAACTGAAGATTAAATTTTGGTCGCAGAGCACCAAAATTTCAATTGAATTATGATCTAACTTATATTCTGGCAGTCCCCGGTAACGGCGCCAAAAACTTGACCGGTGAAATAGCAAGTGTACTATTTTTACCGATGTAGTAATAAGGGGAAATTCCCCGAATATCGATCTTGCGGACTGCGTATGAACACAAGTTCTAAAATAATACAATTGAACAAAAAGTCATAGGGGTTTTGGTTTGTTTCTTACAATTTTAAAGGCCAAAAGGCAAAAGCAGTAAAATAAAGGTTTTAGACAGTTATGAGAAGCATGCTAGAGTAAGGTGTATGAAATAACCTTGTAACAACCTCAATCCTAAGTTTTTAGAAATATTTGCTCAATTCAATCGTGACAGGTTTTAAAGATTAGTTTGCTCTAATTCCTTAGCAGAAAACCCTTTGGTATTCTCCCTATACCCCAATTCCTTGGCAGTATAGGAACAATCCCAAGCAATTTACATTATCTAAAACATTACGGTTACTATAGGGTATCCTCATTCCTAGGCAATATCTACTATAGTAATATCGTATAAACGTGTTAACAATTATTTTTCCAAACCTAAGGTTAATCGTAATTCATATTCTCATTTGTCAGATAAGAAAAGCTATAAAACAAAATACGATAACAACGATGATTAGAGAGCAGAGAAATCCATTATTAAGGTCAATGTCATTACATAGTCAAATCAGAGACACCCCCTAGCATTGGGGGGTTTAGCTACTCATAATAATAAAAATAAAATCAACAACTAGATTCAACATTACAGATAATAGGGGTGCCTTGATCTTCAATAGCTTCCGCTCATGAGACCCTTCAGTTTCCCCCAATCCTTGGTTGCTGCAATCTTGATCGTGAAATTCTTTTCTATCCAAAAGCCCCTTATTCTTTCTCCAAACACGTATCAAATAGTCTCAATTCAAACTCATCACTAGGGAAATACCCACAATATCCTCGGGGATCACAAGAGTCAAAAATACAAGAAAAATAGGGAAAAAAGCGCTTCCTGCAACACGGGCCGTGTCAGGCAACACGGGCGCCCGTGTTGGCTTCCTAACACATTTTTCGTGTGAAATTTGCAAGTCTCAGGTGTCACAACACGGGCCGTGTCACACGACACGGGCACCCGTGTTGTGCCACTGTTTTTTCTTCAAAAATCGCCTTTTCTGAGCACATCCTGCAACACGGGTCGTGTCACACAACACGGGCACCCGTGTTGCACCCCTATTTCGTATTTGACTTCGACTCCAACACGAAAGTCGTAGCTCTCTCTCTTAACTTTCCAGCGGTTTTTAGAACGCCTCAAAAGGATTCCCGGAACTCCAGTTATGATCGTTTTCGTGCAGACTGCTAAAGATTTCACAACAAAACTCTTCCGAAATCTTGCCATTTTTTTCCGGTTTTCGCTCTGCTTCTCCTTTATTGTATACATGAACCTAGAAACAGTGAAAATACCAAATCGACGCGTAAAATGTAATAAAAACAACTAAAATGCGACAAGACAAAACAAATGATTAACTGACATAAACGGTAAAATAACGTGTAAAAACCACCGATCAATAGTCGATGCCTTCCTCTTGGTTATAACCTTGCGCGACTAAACGCGCCTTGTTACGGGTTATTACCCTGTTTTCGTCCAACTTATTCCTAAACACCCATCAGGTGTCGATTACTCGATGTCCTTGCGGAGGAGGGACAAGGTCCCATACCTCATTTCTTGTGAACTGATTAAGTTCATCTTCCATTGACAAAAACCAGTTTTCATCGAGTAAGGCTTCTTTAGGATTTTTAGGTTCCATTTGTGAAACGAAAGCGAAGTGATAACAAAAATTACTTATATGAGATCGGGTTGTAACACCCTTGGATATGTCTCCGAGAATGTTGTCAATTGGATGGTCTTTGGAAGACTTCCAAGCTTGAGGGAGATCATCTTTTGGAGGCGGATGAACTTCCTCGATCTCCTCATGGTGGACATCTTTTTCCTTCTCAATTTTGGCTTGGTCGGGCTGATCAATTCCCGGCTCGGCATCTTTGAGTATGTCTTCCGTAGATGTACCTGCGCCATGAAAAACACTACCTTTTCCGACATTTCTCAGATAAGATTCATCAAATGTTACATGCACCGATTCTTCGACAGTAAGTAATCTTTTATTGTAGATTCTATAGGCTTTACTTGACTGAGAGTATCCAAGAAAAATACCTTCGTCAGGCTTAGAGTCGAATTTACCCAAATTTTCCTTTCCATTATTTAAGACAAAACATTTGCAACCGAAAACATGTAGGTGAGACACGTTTGGCTTGCGCCCTTTTAAAAGCTCGTAAGGTGTTTTGTTTAGAATGGGGCGGATGAGCACCCTATTCAAAACATAACAAGCCGTACTTATGGCGTCGGCCCAAAAATATTTTGGTAATCCACTTTCATTGATCATTGTTCTTACCAACTCTTCTAAAATGCGATTTTTGCGCTCTACCACCCCATTTTGTTGAGGAGTCCGTGGAGCGGAGAAGTTATGATCAATACCGTAATTACCGCAATTTTGTTCAAACAAATGGTTTTCAAACTCACCTCCATGGTAACTTCTAATTGACACAATGTTTGTGCTTAATTTATTTTGGGAAAGTTTGGCAAATCTCTCAAAGGCGGCGAATGTATCGCTCTTGCTAGCCAAAAAGATAGTCCAACAAAATCTAGAGAAGTCATCCACTATTACAAAACTGTAATAGTTTCCACCTAGGCTTTTAATTCTAGATGGCCCAAATAAGTCCATATGGAGAAGCTCGAGAGGTCTCGTAGTTGAGACAATATTTTTGGATTTAAAAGAGATCCTCGTTTTCTTTCCCATTTGGCAAGCATCACAAAGGTAATCCTTGGTAAATTTTATTTTTGGGAGACCTAAGACTAGATCTTTTGAGACTACTTTATTCAGCAATACAAATTTAACATGTGCTAAACGTCTATGCCATAACCATGAGTCTTCATTCATTGTCATAAGACATTTGTCACTTGTTAATGATACCTCATTCAAGTCTAGCATATAGACGTTGTTCACTCGTAGGCCATTAAACATATTCTTCTTGTCATCATTATGCACAATTTTGCAACACTCTTTTGAAAAAGATACATTGTATCCTTTGTCGCATAATTGGCTAATACTAAGTAGATTATATTTGAGACCCTCGACAAGCAACACATCTGAAATAGTAGTGGAAGAAGGGTTACCTACACTACCTTTACCAAGTATTGCACCGGGATTATTGTCACCATAGGTTACATACCCTTTCTTCTTTGCCACAAAGTCGATGAATAGGGATATATCTCCGGACATGTGTCTTGAGCATCCACTGTCGAGAACCCATCTTCTCTCGGTGGTCTCGACACATTGCACCTATGAAAAAATAATCAACAAGAGGAGGTACCCAATAGCTTATTGGGTCCTAAATTGTGAGTGACAAAGTGATTGCATTTGGGCAACCGTTGATAGATGCCTTTAGGAACCAAAAATCTCCTAAATCGGCACTTAGCAATGGAATGGCCTTTATTGCAACAATATAAGCATGAGAAGTCAACTTTAGAATTGCTTTTGCCATCTTGATCCCTTATTACATATGTGTATTTTTGATATGGATTCACCATACTTTTTCTAAAATCAGCTTTATCGATAGCAAATGTAATTTTGGGCTCAAGAGCCTTGTTAAGTTTGGCCTTTAATTTTCTAACTTCACCTTGCCAAATATAACAAGTATCGCATCCAAAGTTGATGAATCTGCTTCTAAGGTCCTCACAACCCGATTTAGTACTTTCCACCATGGAAGCCTTAAGTTCCTTAAGTTTCCTTTCAGACTCTTGAATTTTGTGCTCTAGGTAAGTAAATATTCGTTTGTTAGAGGCAAGCCTCTTAAAGGCTTCTTTTGCTTCATCGTGTAAAGTATTAAATGCAGCTTGTAATTCGAAATGAGACATATTTGAGGAATTTTCATATTTAGAGTGACGTACCTGTTTTTTCTTATTCTTTTGGTGTGCGGAAAGACATAAGTTCACGGATTCTTCTTCATCACTTGAGCTTTCATCATCAGAGGAGGAGTCGTTATCGCTTTCCCAAGCTATATATGCTCTTCTCGGCTTTGATGACTTCTTATATGACTTAATAGATTCCTTTTCTCTGCCCTTTTTGTTTAAAGGACAATCATGTTTATAATGACCGGGCTTTCCGCATTTGTAGCACGATCCTCTAGTTTTACTTCCTTTGGTGTCATTATTTCGAGAGTTCCTTGATTGCTTTCGGAAGTTGACAAGGTTCTTTTCTGAGTGTTGAATGTCGTTCTTTCTCACATACCGATTGTAGGCTTTATGAACAACCCTATAGCCTCACTCTTGTCATATTCTTCATCGTCACTTGATGAATAATCATTGTGCTTCTTAGATTGAAACTTCGAGGAGGAAGTCTTGAGAGCAATAGATTTCTTCTCAATAGTCTTTGTTTTGTCCTTCTTTTCTTTCTTTTCATGTTGGTCGAGGCTTAGGAGCACTTGTTCGTGCTCTTGTAGCTTTCCGAATAATGTTGTTAAGTCCAAAATTGTGAGGTTATTTGCTTCCTTGATAGCAGTCACTTTCGGCTGCCATTCCCTGTTAAGAAATCTCAAACTTTTGTTAGTAGCAACATCATTGGCCACTGGCCTACCAAGTGAATGCAATCTATTGATAATATGAGTAAATCTCTTTTGCATGTCCGCAATGGTTTCCCCTTGCTCCATGTAAAAGAGATCAAACTCTTGTGTTAATGTGTTGATTTTAGCAAGCTTCACATCATTTCCTCATGGGCGACTTGAAGTGAATCCCACATAGCTTTTCTGTAAGACAATGAGAAACCCGATAATATTCATCAACTCCTAACAAGGAGATCAAAATATTCTTGGCTTTCCAATCATAGTTGTATTTCTTTTCATCATCATCCGTCCATTGTGCTTCGGGCTTAGGCACAATCTCATTATTTTCATTAGTCATGGTTATTTCCATTGGACCATTGATAATAACATTCCATACTTTTCTATCTATGGAATTTATATGCACCCGCATACAGTCCTTCCAATAACTATAATTTTCTCCATTACAAACGGGAGCTCTATTATAAGCCCCTTTAGGTTCGTTTGCCATTTTCTATCAAAGTTATACTCGAAGCACGGAGTGAACCGGTGCTCCTGATACCACTTGTTAGACGATGGCTTGGATCTAGAAGAGGGGGTTGAATAGATCACAATTAAAATCAGTCGGCGCTACCAATTAAAAATTGGTTTTTCAAAATATTTGTTTTCAATTTGCAGAAGCGGCCGTGGAAAAATTACGTCTAAGAACGAACTGTTATTAGAAGACCGGATATAAGTCTAGCCTTATGGAAATGATAATGAGCAAAATTTGATTCAACACACTAGTCACACTATCAGTTGATTTTACCACTTATTAGTAGAACTAGCACCAATGATCTATAATGCCCACAAAGTAGGTAAATGAGCTAAGTACACTTTGGTGTGGGCAATTTATCAAACACTTGGTATGCAATACACTCCAAGTGTGGTTTGGCTTGAGTAAGTTGCTTTAAGTTCCTTGTACAATATATTGTTGCACTAAAGTTCAAAACAGTAATAAGTACTTACTCAAATCAACCCAAATTATGATATGACTGCTTATACTAAAATTACTTAAATGTTAAGCCAAAACTGAAAGTGCTGAAAAGTAAAGGAGACAAAGATTTGTTGAGGCAGTTCCCCCGCCGTCCTCGCTTCGGGGTACGTCTGCCCTCAATTCTAATAATAGAATTGAGATCAATATAATAGATATCACCTGTAATGTAGAAATGTTTATACAAGAATTGATAAGCAAAATATACAATCAAGCCCTCTTGATATTGATGATGCTATCACTTCTTGCTCCTTGATTCGAGTCGAATCAAGTTCTCCGATTATTGTGAGTAGACCTCCGATTCCAGCCCTTTTGTTGAATAACCTTCCGTTCTTCAAGCCCTCGGCCCGGCTGATCTCACGCACAACCAAATCGAACCCGGAACACTCTTGAACGCTTCACTGATTTCCGCTACTAGATTGACAAAGACTACCGCTTCTCAATCACCTTCACTCATCTGAAGTAGGTAGAGATGATCCGTACCGAAATACCCCCAAAATCTCCAAATCTTGGAGGGCAAAACCTGTGGGTTGTAAAAGATGAAGATTGATGAATTTTGATGACACCTCTTTCACTTTTCTTGTTTTATGACAATTAACTCAAATTCACAATTGTTGTTGATAAAACTGAACAAAGTCTCTATATATAGTAACCAACCAATCACAAAACTTAACAGCTTTTCAAACACAGTGAGAAGACTTCAAAAACAGTACCAACGCGCGAACGGTCGACCATAGCAGGTCTACGCGTCGACGCATAGCCTGCAGATTTGGATAAATTTGAAAGGCCGTCAGTGTGCGTCGACCATAGGCCGGCGTGAGCTGACCCGTGAGAAAACAAAAGCTTCATGCGTCAACCTTGCGGTCGACTCATAGTCTTCATGCGCTGACCCGTGACGATTTGCACAGATGCATGCGCTGACTCAGTGGTCGACTCATGACCTGCAATTCTGCAAAACTTGATACTTATGTGGTTCTTTATGCATTTTGTCATAACCACATATCATTCACATATATTGTATTGAGTAAAGCACATTAAATGATATAAGAAGGATATGGTGGATGGAATATTTACATTTGTCTTTGTAGAGGTAGAATCGATAATGCTGATTCATCCATGGTTGCAATTTGTCATCATCGAAACTCAAGATCGTATGTTGTATGACGGTTTGCCCTCACAAGAACCACTACCTAAAAGTCGTTAAAAGGAAGACAAAGACCTACCTGGAAAAATAAACACTTATGGAGAGGAAGAACGCGTCCCTCATATTTTTTGCACAATCTTTTGTCCTCTTCTGGTGAAATCACCCCAAATCACCGAAGGAGCCAACCTTTATGAATGGATTGTCCAAGAATCCTTAAGCGGCGAAAATGGAAATCATATATAACATCTTTTGATCTACCAATGATGGTTGCCCTTGAATTCTAGACTCCAGGCCGATTTTATGGCCAAATCAGTCCATTCATGCTTCATTGCCAATAGATATAAATGAAAAATCATGAGATAAGGATGCTATTGAGAATCTAACCACCACATTACTTCATTGTGAGTATGGTCATAGCCGAAAGCGCGATGATGCGCTTTGACATACACTTGGAATACCCAAGAATCTAGACGAGCAGTAACCCATACATCTTTTGTAACAACACCGTCTCTCAAGTTTCTCATGAAAATACCCAAGAATCTTGGCGAGTAACAAATAAATGCAGTAAAAAGGGAGTCAAGATCGTTACCTTTGATAATCATATCTTCTGGTACACAAAGAGTCGATTCGCTTGAGCTCTGAAAGGGATGTCAAAGAAGAGAAAGAAAATTTTAGGGGAATAGTCATTAAAACGCAAGATCGAGCACATTATGGAGAACAAAAAAATCCTCAAGATCTTACAAGCAAGAAAAGTAAAAGGAGGTTAAATTCCATCTTTCAAACTTTATATATTGGTCACACAATCCCAAGATCGACGATCAAAGATCCAGAAAAATGTATTATCACCACCAATGATTCTGATTTGGCCTCGATCCTCCCATGACACACGAGTACTCTAAAAAGATCACCTCTGCCTCAAAATCTAGGGCCACGTGGAGAGATTTAACTACGAAATATTTTGGCTACAAGACAGATTATTAATATGCGTGTTTCTATGGAAAACTATTCTCATTCTCCACATCTTAAACCACAAAGTGACGATTTGATCGGCAGTTGTCAGACAACCCGTGAGGACGGCCAAAAGAGGTTGCCTCAGTATTCATTCACAATCCTAACTTCATGAATGGAAGGTTTTGGGGACCCACCTAATTCAAATGGCCCAATATATGAACCCTCTAGACTAAATGCAAACATATAGACCCTCATCAGAAGGCCGCACACCGAATTCGGCCTACTTGCTTATCATCAGCCACCATATCTAATCAAACAATCTCCCGCATCTCAGGTCAGACCAAATAACAAAAGTTTTAACCACTCATTGTATATAAGCCTTGTCATGTGCTATGTAAAAGAAATTCATTAGTTTACTTTTGCAAAGTTAAACCTTTGTGACCCCACTCACTTGAACATTTGAGTGTTAATTTTCTAGATATAGCCCGCTCCTTCACTTCAGAGACTTGTACTACCGAACCGGATGTACTCCTTTCCTTTACATCCCCAATCTCCTCTTCCACATGAGAGAATATTTAACTTAAGAATATTTCATTGTTTTAAGCTTTTATTCATTAAAAAATTAATCCCTTTAAGGATACACAAAAGGATACACAAGATTATCATTTAATTAAGATATTGTTAAATTCAGTCAAACACGATGAGCACTGAGACGAAGTAAATTAAACCAACTGGTAATTTTATAGGAATATATAAATGTAACACTTTCTAATATACCAAAGTGTTTTACTATAAATTAGCTTTGATCAGGTTTCCACATTCATTACCCTCTAGTATAATCTACTTCCTCGTAATTTTATCTTAGGCTACTAATTAAGTAATTAACGATGAACAGATCATGTAAACTGACTTGTTATTACTTCTTGCTAATCAACATGTTTCTGTTACATTTGACAGTAAGGTCTCAACTGACAACAAATTTTTACAGTTCATCATGTCCTAACCTTACCAAAATAGTGAGAAAAGAGGTTGTAAAAGCTCTTATGAATGAGTTTCGAATGGGCGCTTCTTTGCTTCGTCTTCACTTTCATGATTGCTTTGTCAATGTAAGTAACTAATTAATCCATATACATGCATGCATAATTTTGCATGTATATTATATATACTTAATTTGATTGCTTAAAATTTAAAGTTGTTATTGTGTTTATCAGGGTTGTGATGGATCAATTTTACTAGATGGTGGTGCTGATACTGAAAAATTTGCTTTTCCTAATGTGAACTCTGTTAGAGGATTTGATGTTATTGATACAATCAAAACTTCAGTGGAGAGTGCCTGTAGCGGCGTTGTCTCGTGTGCTGACATAGTTGCCATAGCTGCCAGAGATTCTATTCTCCTTGTAACTATTCTGTTAATTTTTCATTTAATTTTACTTATTCTGCACCCTATTCTTTGACCACACCACCCGTTTTTTAACGAGGCAGACCTAAACAAGACGGACATGATCATTTGTCGTTCCTAATACAAAATTTTGCTTTGGTTTCAACCGGTTCTTAATTGACAGAGTGGAGGTCCTTCATGGAATGTTCTGTTAGGAAGAAGAGATGGAACAGTCTCAAATGGATCTCTAGCAAATGTGGTTCTTCCTTCTCCCTTTGATCCACTATCTACTATTGTTTCAAAGTTTACTAATGTAGGACTCAACCTCACAGATGTTGTTTCTTTATCCGGTAATTAAATACTCAACTTCATGCCATGAATCTATTTACGCTCGATTTAACTGTGACGAATTTTGAATATTACAAAGACTTCCTTACGAGTATGTTATATATTTTTGAAGGTGCTCATACAATTGGGAGAGCAAGGTGTGCACTATTTAGCAACAGATTGTTCAATTTTTCCGGAACAGGTTCAGCAGACAGTACACTAGACACAACCATGCTCTCTGACCTACAAAGCCTATGTCCTCAAACTGGAGATGGAAACACTACTGCTGTTCTTGATAGAAACTCATCTGATGCATTTGACAATCATTACTATAAGAATTTGCTCAATGGAAAGGGTCTTCTTAGTTCTGATCAGATTCTGTTTTCTAGTGATGAGGCCAATTCAACTGCTAAGCCTTTAGTTCAAAGCTATAATGATGATAGTACACTTTTCTTTGGAGATTTTGTGAAATCTATGATCAAGATGGGGAATATAAATCCAAAGTTAGGGTCTGATGGAGAGATTAGGAAGAGCTGTAGAGTGATTAATTCTTAGTAATGTGTATTAGGATTTGTAAAATGTGAAATAAGTGGAAGATTAAGAGTGTGTTTATCTTGTGATGAAGTGTTCTTTTCAAACAAAATAGAGTTATATATGAAATAAATAAAGTTCTAAAGATAGAAATGTTTGTTTTTGCTTTAGTATTGGATGAGTTTTCAAGTTTTTATTTTATAAGCATATGATTTTATTCTCTCTATTTTTATACTTGGTGAGGAGGTTTAAGTTGTTTACCTAGTGAGAATGTGTAGGTTTGAATTGGTTTTGAAGAAAAAAATGTTCACAAAATAAACAATTTTATTTAGTATCTCTATTTTCGTTGATTTATGATATTTTTCTCTTATTTTTAAATTCAAAATGTTTAAATTTGGGACAAATTTTTACTATAAATAAATTCTTGTTTACCTGATACAAGAAGTTGGGTATAAATTTTTTTATTATGTACTAAGTTAAATAATGAGCTAGCAAGTTAAAGGATAATATGACATTAATGATGTTTAGTAGAAGATGTTAATGAATGTAAACTGACCAACCAAAAAATATTGGATTAAACAATAAGGAAGAACTACATCCACCCCTAAATATAAGATTATCTAAAATAAATTACAATAAGTAAGACAATTTGTTGTATTCATTTTGTTGATTATTTATATAATTTTATAAGTTTATTTTTAGTAGAGAGGGAATTATTTAATATTTGGATAAAAGTATCTAATACAAACAGGAAAAAAATGTAATATAATTAAGGATAAATATTTAAAGAAATAATTAATACATTTTAGAGTCGGAAAAAATTTAAAGGAATTTTATAATTAAGGAAAGAGGTCCGTATATATTAATAAAGGGTAATGTTAGGGCACATGTTAGAAACCACTTTTAGTAAATTTGTATTGAAAAAAGTAATTTAAAAATTAATTTTACATTTTAATTTAAGTTTGTACACAATTTCCAAGATGATACTTCTTAATTTAGTCCTTAACATGTGCCCTAAGGGCACAAGTTAACATTACCCATTAATAAATACATTTTATCAAAATATTTGTTATGGATCAATTACATTAAAAATTATGTTAAAAACTACATCCAAGAATAACCTCATTTACGTCTCTGATCCAACAGACAATCACAACAATGAGTTTCAGCAGAATGGAAAAAGTCCTGGTTTCCAAAATGAGTTTCAAAAAAGTCTTCGAAAATATAATCTTGCATTGTTGAGTCCCAAAGTGTCTCCTAAATATCCACACACGAAATCACATATGCAGGTAATTTTATAAAATCAAATTAGTATAGTTAAAACCATGTAAATTTATAAAAATATATAATTATATATTTTTGTACCCAAGAGTGAATTATACACGCCTAACCTTCCTAGGAGTAGTTGCTCTAACAATAACAGGTATATGAAACTCTACAAGTTATTAAAAAAATAATGAGGCTTAATTTCAATAAATAATATCTAAAATCATGTTTAAAAAAGACAATTTTGATTCATAAACTATCTGAAACAATTGAATCGATTATCTCATATTCTTTAACCATATTTAAGACTTTTAAGTCGTTATCAGAAGACTTCAACTAATTTTAAAAACAAATAAAGACATCGACCATTTATGGACTCAAAGAGCTCCTATACATATCATATTTAGTCTTTATATTTGAAATACTTATCATATCTCCCCAATACTTATCATATTTAGTCTTCATATTTGAAATCATTGGAGCCCCAAAGGTATTCATATTCAAAGAGGCTTCTTGAAGCTCACACAAAATGGAAGACAAGTTATGAAATGTTGAATGCAAGCACAATACTTGTGAAGCTGAAAAGACTTTGGTTGCTTCATATAAAGTGTTTTAAAAAATCACAAAAGTCCTAACTTTTTTCCAATCAATGGAACAAGGTGGACCAAAAAGTTGAAAAATTTCATGTATCTGGGATCTTCATCCTCTAACTTTTCAGATATTGCCTCAAACTTCTCAACAGTATCTAACATCAAGTAAGTGGAATTCCACCTTGTAGAAACAACAAGACAAATATTTTGTTTACATGTTATCCCGACAATTTCAATACACTCCTTAAATTTTGAAGCTCTTTGTGGAGAAGAGCTTACAAACCTAACAACATCGTAGATACTTTCAATAGCTAATTCATTTGTCCATCTCTCGCTACCAAGTTTAAGATATGGCAGCATAACTCATATTTAAAAACAAATCCCTTCGCTTATTAAAGCATTCTTGTTCTTAAGTCTTTTTTCCAAATAAGACAACCACATCATTACTTGTTGCATTATCAAAGGTAATTGTTGACATTTTTTTCTTACCAATGGTTTCACCTTTGTGATTTGGAACTAAACTGAAACTAATAATTTTTTGGGTAGTTCCATGTGTTGTCAATGAAGTGTGCGATGGTGACCATATAACTAAGCTTTTGAGTGGAAGTCCAACAGTCCGTGGTTAGTGCAACCCTAGTACAATCACATTTAAAAAGGGTTTTAAGTCATGACTTTTCATCTAGGTAAAGCTGAAAACAATCCCTATCAACAGTCCTCCTTGAAGGTATAGCCATTTATGGTTGCAATTATCTACATTGTTTCTTAAAACCCTCAACATCAACCACTCTAAAGGGTTGCTCATCAAGGATGACAAAGGTGTAAATGGTCTTCCTACATGTTGCAGTATTGAACCTTTGACTTGAAGAACCTAAAAACCCACCCTCACCACTCTCAAGGTTTCTTTGTGTAGGTTCTTTCAGTAAAAGGTTAGGATTTTTATGGCACACTTTCGAGTGAGCTAACATATTAGATGTTCTGTGTGTTTTATGGTCGCATTGATATATTTTATGACAATCTTTACACACAACTATTGGTTCAGGCTCATCAGATAAAATGTTAAAATCTGATCAAACAGGGAAAGTTTTCCTAGTTCCACTAGCATTTTGTTTCCTTTTTTTCCTATCAGCGAGAAGGGGAGGGAGTGCAACACTGACATCTGCTGGTTTTGTTGATTTAGTAAGGGGAACATGTTGTTCAATCATTGAAAAAATTTGTGATCCAGGGAGTCCTCCCTTACCCCCAGCATCAAGAGAGATGCAACACCCGCCGAGGTAAACATCATCGGCGATAGCGACTGCTAGATGACTCCGGTGTATACGTACCTTCGAAGACAAACTGTACATGCAGGAATTCTTCATCCCCCTTCTTAAGTGCAACGACAAATCCCAGGTGTCGGGCATACTCCAAGAGATCCACAAAGAGATCAACGCCTAACACCTAGGCGGAAGAGAACTCGCCCGCAAGGCGTTACGAGCAGGGTACTATTGGCCCACCATGCAGCAGGACGCCAAAGAATATGTCAAGAAGTGCGATAGAGGCCAACGACACTGGGACATGCACATCGCCCTGCCTAACTAGTTGAAGCACTTTCATCGTTGTGGCCATTCGCCTGGGGGGAATGGACATCCTCGGACACTTCACCATCAGGTCCTATCAAAACAAGTATTTAATAGTCGGCGTGGATTACTTCCCCAAGTGGATAGAAGCCGAAACTTTGGCCAAAATCACGGCCTAAAACATACTACGATTCTACAAGCAAAACATACATGCCCGGTTCGGCGTGCCCCAGGATATTGTAACCAACAACGGGACGCAATTCATCAATAAGAACTTCCAGGACTTCGTCTATAGACTGTGCACGAAACGACACTTCACGTCGGTCGAACACCCGCAGAAGAACGGGCAGGCTGAAGCAGTGAACATGGTGATTCTACGCAGGCTAAAATGTAAGCTAGGAGACGATAAATGATGGGTCGAGGAGTTGCACAACGTCCTCTGGGCTTATAGGACCACTCTGCACTCCACGACCGGAGAAACCTCATTCCAACTGATCTACAGGATAATAAGGGTGATCCCTGTTGAGATAAGAGAGCCCTCCAGGAGAACCGAGTTCCCTCTTCCCGAGGAGGCAAATGAAGAGACGCTCAGAGAAGAAATCGACCTGGGCGAGGATATCAGGTTGAGAGAGTCCCTACGAGAAACTTCTCTAAAATGAAGGATAACTTTGCGCCACTACAGCAAAGTCATCAGGTGCAAGATCTAAATGGGCAGCCTGGTCCTGCGAAGAAACCAAAAGGACTCATGCAAAGGCAAGATCGCCGCAAATTGGGAAGGACCCTATCACGTCCGGGACAAGACGAGCAACAGGGCCTACTACCTCGAAAACCTACAAGGAAACAAACTTACTCGACCATGAAATGCAGAAAAACTTAAACAATATTACAGTTAAATACTCCCAGCGACCTGTCGGCGTCGCGACACATAAGCGCGACATGGTACCACCGCGACTCCTGAAAAGTTTATAACAAAAAAGACAAGAGTCAGCCCTTTGCATGCGCAGGCACGACCCTTGCTCCAGCGGGGATCTCTCACCGAGCTCCACTGCTATCGTACCAGTAGGGCAGAACACCCAGCTCGCGATGGGAGGTTCACGCCCAGGGAAGGGCCTTTGCCAAGGACCTTAACCCCTAACCGACCGGGTACCATCTCCGACCATTCGACTGGTTCCCCACACAGTCGTTCACACCGAATGTCGAGCAAGTAAACAAATAGAACATTCATACATAGAAAATAAACATACAAGCACACACAGTAGAAAATATCAAATGATTCGTTCAAGAAAGTGGGTAGGGCCCATTGTACATAGTTACACAAAAGGCCACACCGACCCAAAAAGATTACATCACAAAATGAAAATAGGCGCGTAGGCCAAAAAAATCAATATGGGCACGCAGACCTGAAAATACCAAAACAAACCTTAAGAGGTTTCCTGCCCCTCTCGCTCTTCCTCCTCAGTCGTCGGGATTTCATCATCATCCTCGGTCCCAGGCACTACCACTCGTCCCTCGACGACCCGGTGATAGGGTCTCATTGTAACACTCATTTTATTTATTTAGTCGTTTTAGTGTTATTTTAATTATTTTGTTTTGGTGTGCCCTTAGGTGGGGTGTGTTTGATGTGTTGTGGGTGATTATCCTTGATATGTAAGGATTAGTCATGGTGACGTGGAGTGGATATGATAATATAATAATTGATAGAAATATTGGTGATATTATTATTATTATTATTATTATTATTATTATTATTATTATTATTATTATTATTATTATTATTATTATTATTATTATTAGTATTAATAATATTATTTTGGGGGGAATATTATTATTATTCATATTATTAATATTATTATGAATATTGTTATTATTAGTGAGAGAATAATAATATTATTATTATTATTATTATTATTATTTTATTGGGATTAGAATTAAAAATAAGGAATAAGAAGTATTGGAGTTAGAAGAGTTTACACGATACATTTTGGAATTTTAGAAAAGTGGAGAGAAGAGAGAAGTGAGAACACGATAAACATTTTCTGAGAGAAGAGCAAAGAGGAAGAGCAAGGAGAAAGAGAAGAAGGCTAGGGCTGAGGATTCTTGAGGATTCTTCATCAATCAAAGATACAATCGAGGTAAGGGGGGAGAAACTGATTGTGATGATATATACATGAAATTGGATAGAGATGATTCCTTAACCCCATAGGTATTATGATTGATTTGTTGATTTGTGGATATAATGTTGATTGTTGTTGTTTATGATGAAATTATGCGTATATGATGATATGTGATGATTTGTTGTTGCCATTGATGAATGGGTGTTGATGTTGTGTGATTTGGATAAGGTTCAGAGCAACTCTGAAGTGTTGGTAAAAGTATCTGATATTGGTGTTAGAGTAAGAATTATAAGTCGATTGATGAGTATGATGCTTATGGTTTGTAGTACTGATAAAATAGGAGATAGAAGTGGCAAATTAGGCTTGAATTGGAGCAAGGTAGCAATTCTGGACAGTGAGAATTTGAGAAGTCGCAGACAGTTCGCTAGCACCATCGCTAAGCAAGCTAGTAGCGAACATTCGCTAGGTGCTCGCTAAGTGAGTGAGGTCGCGAACAAGTCTAGAAGCCTCTGTTTGCATTCGCGAGGTAGTTCGCTAAGCGAACAGGTAGCGAGTATTCGCTAGGTATTCGCTGTGGCGAGTTGGGTAGCGAACGAGCCCAGTAGCCACTGTTTCTATTCGCGAGGAGGTTCGCTAAGCGAACAAGCTAGCGAATATTCGCTAGGTGCTCGCCCAGCGAGCGAGGTAGCGAGCGTAGCAGAAATGTGATTTTTTGTGTTGTGTGTTTTGTGCGCTAGCTGTGTAGTATCACTTAGTCTACGTTGAGTATAGGGATGATGGAATGGATAATGTGAGGTGCATAGGTGGTGATCGGAAGTGAATTTCGTATCGTTCGAATTAAGTGGATGAATGATGAAAGTGTGTATGATATGGAGTACCGTGAGATGATCATTATGACCGTGTGTACCCGATTGTTGGGGTATGAGTATACCTGTTGTTGGAGGGTGAACCTTCTTAATATGCAAATTAAATGATATAATTGATTGGTGTATGGTATATGTATGCATGTGATGTATGGTGGTGTGATTGGGAGATCGTATGCACATTGCGTGCGTGTATTCATTTGTTGTGCATTTGATGTATGCATATCATGATGTATTGGTGGGATGAGTCATTGCTCGGTGGAGTGTATGTGATTCATTCGTATTCCTTTGAGTGGGGAATTGGTGAGGACGGATCATGGCCAAGGGTGGGCGTAGGTGATATATCCGGGTTCTATAGAAGAACCAATGAGTCAGTACCGCATGCATGGTGTTGCGTTGCATATTTGCATTATGGTGTATTATGTTGTTGGTGGACTATATCGTGTTTGGTGAATGTTGGGTGATGAATTGTATGATTGTTGTAGTTACTACTCTATTTCATATATGTAATTACCGATATATTTTGATCATGTTTTCTCACCCCTTTATTGTTGTTTTGGTCTGTGCTTCTTCGAAAGTACAGATAATCTAGGTACTTAGCTAGCTTGGATTTGTGGTGTGTCAGTCGAGTCTTAGGATGCTCTGATACATAGCACGAGACTTGGGTGTTTTTAGTTGTTTATGTTAAACTTATTTCTTTTCCGGCAACGTATCACGAATATGATGTATTTTGTTATATGAATATTTCCGCTGTATTTTGGTGAAAACATTTTAATGAAGCACATGTTGGATTTTTATGATGTGATATCCCAATTCGGGTGGAAGAACTCTGATGTTTATTTATAATGTTTATATTTTAATTGATTTGGGAAGTGGGGTGTTACAATTGGTATCAGAGGAGGTCGGTCCGTCCGGCCAGTGTAGTTGAGTTGAGTCTGTCCCTAGGATAGAGTTGTGTATCTTTTAACCTGGTGTTGTTGTTGTTGAGCAGTATGGCAGGAAGGAATGATGTTGCGTTGGCTGCTGCTATGCAAGCGATGGCGCAGGCGGTTGCTAATCAGAACCAAGCTGCGGATGCCCAATTCAGAGATTTGGCGCAGTTTCGGAGTAACAAGCCGCCGACGTTTGAAGGAGGAGTTTTAGATCCTGAGGCTGCACAGAAGTGGCTGAAGGCGATTGAAAAGATTTTCAGGACTATGAATTGTAGTGATGAGCAAAAGGTGAGATTTGGTACTCACATTCTGGAAGGCGAAGCAGAAGCTTGGTGGGATAATTATCGTCAGAGGTGGGTGACTGCAAGAACTACGATTACTTGGGATGTGGTTCGCAAAGGTTTTCTGGAGAAGTACTTTTCGGAAGACATTCGGAGTGCTAAAGAGATAGAATTCTTGGAACTGAAATAGGGTAATCTGACCGTAGCGGAGTATGCTGCGAAATTTGAAGAGCTGGTGCAGTATTGTCCTCATTACAATACTGATGATGTGATGGCATCTAAGTGTTTGAAATTTGAGAATGGGTTGCGTCCGGAGGTCAAGTTGGGAATTGCTCGTCAGAAGATCAGAAACTATCCTGAGCTAGTAAGCAGGAGTAGGATATATGACAATGATAATCGGACCAAGATTGCACATTATAAGGCTACGAATGACCGTAAGGGTAAGCAGAGGTTCAGTGGTGCTCCTTACAGTGTTTTTGCTGATAAAGGAAAATGTAAGGCTGCTACCGATAGGAAGTCCATAGAAGGGGACGCGTCTGCTGATGTGAAATGTTTCCGGTGCGGTGGCACAGGTCATCGTGCTAAGGATTGTCCTAAGGAGGGGGTAAAGAAGTGTTTCAAGTGCGGTAAGCCAGGTCATGTGATGGCTGAGTGCAAGGCCACTATGCTTATTTGTTATAACTGTGGTGAGAAGGGCCATATCAGTATGCATTGTGAGAAGCCGAAGAAGTCTCAGGCGTCTCCGGCTGGTGGTAAAGTGTTTTCTTTGGCGGGAACTCAAGCTGCCAGTGAAGAGCGTACTATCAAAGGTACTTGTATTATCAATAATATTCCTTTGACTGCTATTATTGATACGGGTGCAACCCACTCGTTCATTTCTGTTGATTGTATGAAGAGAATAGGATTGATACCGTCTACTCTTGAGCGATGGATGACTATTGAGACACCCTATATTGGTTCAGTGACTACTTCTTTGGTATGTTTGAAGTGCCCGCTGACTATTTTCGGTAGAGATTTCGGAGTGGATCTGATTTGCCTACCGCTTGGTAATTTGGATGTTATTCTGGGTATGAACTAGTTAGAGTTCAACCGAGTCTACATCGATTGTTTTCGGAAAGTGTTACTGTTCCTTACTCCAGAGGAAGAAGAGTTGGCGAATTCTTTATCTAATAAGGAATTAAGGACTTTGTTGGAGGACGAAGTTAAGGTGTTTGCTTTATTTGCATCGTTATTGGTGGATAACAAAGCACCAATGGAATCGTTGGCAGTGGTGAATGAATTTCCAAAAGTGTTCCCTGATGACATTACGGAATTACCTCCGACAAGAGAAGTCGAATTCAGTATTGATCTTGTTCCTAGTACAAGGCCCATTTCTATGGCGCCGTACAGGATGTCAGCAGTAGAGTTGTCCGAATTGAAGTCTCAGATTGGAGAGTTATTGGATAGAAAGTTTATCAGGCCGAGTGTGTTGCCGTGGGGAGCTCCAGTGTTATTGATGAAAAATAAGGATGGTAGTATGCGTTTGTGCATCGATTACTGTCAGTTTAATAAGGTGACTATTAAGAATAAGTATCCTTTTCCAAGGATTGACGATTTTATGGACCAGTTGGTAGGAGTCCGTGTGTTCAGTAAGATCGACTTGAGGTCGGGTTACCATCAGATTAGAGTTAAAGAAGGTGTATTCAGAAGACGACTTTTAGAACTCGACACAGACATTACGAATATGCTGTAATGCCTTTTGGAGTGACTAATGCGCCGGGAGTATTTATGGAGTATATGAACCGAATCCTCCATTCTTATTTGGATCAGTTCATTGTTGTGTTTATTGACGATATCCTAATTTATTCTAAGTCTGATGAAGAACATGCATGACATTTGAGAATTGCCTTGCAGGTGCTGAAGGATAATAAGCTGTTTTCTAAACTGTCAAAGTGTGAGTTATGGTTGAAGACAGTGAGTTTCTGTGGGCACGTGATTTCTAGTGATGGTATAGCAGTGGATCCATCGAAAGTGAGTGCAGTGTTGCAGTGGGAACCACCAAAGACAGCGACATAAATTAGAAGCTTTTTGGGTTTGGCAGGTTATTACCGAAGGTTCATTGAAAGGTTCTCTAATTTGGCGTTACCATTGACTCAGTTGATGAGAAAGAACCAGGTTTTTGTGTGGGATGCCGCTTGTGAAGAAAGCTTTGCAGAATTGAAAAGGAAATTGACTACGACACCGGTGTTAGTGTTGCCGACTCCAAGTGAACCTTTTGTGGTGTACTGTGATGCGTCTAAGATGGAATTAGGCGGAGTTCTTATGCAGAATGGTAAAGTGGTAGCGTATGCTTCTTGGCAATTGAGAGTGCATGAGCGGAATTATCCTACCCATGATCTTGAATTGGCTGCAGTTGTTTTTGTGTTAAAGATCTGGAGGCACTTTTTGTATGGTTCGAGATTTGAAGTGTTCAGTAATCATAAGAGTCTGAGATACCTGTTTGATCAGAAAGAGCTGAATATGAGACAGATAAGATGGTTAGAATTCTTGAAGGATTATGACTTCAGTTTAAGTTATCATCCAGGAAAGGCCAATGTAGTGGCAGATACTTTGAGCAGAAAAGCGATTCATATGTCGGCTTTAATGGTGAAAGAAATGGAACTAATTGAACAGTTCAGAGATTTGAGCATGGTTTGCGAGACTACGACAGATAGTGTGATGTTAGGGATGTTGCAGGTGAATAATGATTTCTTGGATACAATTAGAGAGAACCAGAAGTTGGATGTGAAGTTAGTAGATTTGATGACTGAAACAGGAAGTGATTCTGATAGTGATTTTAAGCTGGATGGTGCAGGTGTGTTGAGATTTAGAGGCAGAATTTGTGTGCCGGATAATGAGGAACTGAAAAAGTTAATTTTGAGTGAAGGGCATCGTAGTAATCTGAGTATCCATCCGGGAGCTACGAAGATGTATCATGATTTAAAGAAGTTATTTTGGTGGTCTGGTATGAAAAGAGACATAGCTCAGTTTGTTTATGCCAGTTTGACGTGTCAGAAGTCGAAGGTAGAGCACCAGAGACCTTCTGGATTTATGCAACCGTTGGAAGTTCCGGTTTGGAAATGGGATTGTATAACTATGGATTTTGTTACTGGTTTGCCGAGTACGGCGAGAGGATTTGATTCTATATGGGTGATTGTGGATCGACTTACGAAGTCTGCACATTTTGTGCCGATTAATATTAGTTTCCCATTGACAAAGCTAGCAGAGATTTACGTTCAGGTAATTGTGAAGCTGCATGGTGTTCCGTGCACTATTGTGTCGGACAGAGATCCGAGGTTTACTTTGGAATTTTGGAAGAGTTTGCAGGAAGCGTTGGGTACTAAGTTGAAGTTGAGTTCAACTTATCATCCACAAACTGATGGTCAGTCAGAGAGGACTATTCAGTTACTTGAGGATTTGTTGAGGGCTTGTGTGTTGGAGAAAGGTGGTGCGTGGGACACTCATTTGCCATTGATTGAGTTCACGTACAACAATAGTTACCACTCTAGTATCGGGATGGCGCCGTTTGAGGCTTTGTATGGGAGGAGGTGTAGGACTCCTCTGTGTTGGTATGAGACTGGTGAGAACGTGGTGCTTGGACCAGAAATTGTACAACAGACTACTGAGACAATTCAGATGATTCGTGAGAAAATGAAGGCGTCTCAGAGTAGACAGAAAAGTTACCATGATAACCGGAGGAAAGAATTGGAATTTAGTGAAGGTGATCATGTATTCCTAAGAGTTAACCCGATGATTGGTGTGGGTCGTGCATTGAAGTCCAAAAAGCTGGATTCTAAGTTTATTGGACCGTATCAAATTTTGCAGAGAGTTGGTGTTGTGGCTTATAGGGTGGCGTTGCCGCCTGAATTGTCGAATTTGCATGATGTGTTCCATGTGTCGCAACTGCGAAAATATGTTTCGGATCCATCTCACGTGATTCTGAGAGATGAAGTTCAGGTTCGGGAGAATCTTACTGTCGAGACGATGCCGTTGAGGATCGAAGACCGTAAGATGCAACAGCTCCGAGGGAAGGAGATACCATTAGTGAATGTAGCTTGGGCAGGTGCTGCAAGAGACAGTGTGACCTGGGAGTTGGAAAGCAAGATGCGAGAAGCGTATCCAGAATTGTTTCCATCAGGTAATTTTCGAGGATGAAAATAATTAAAGTGGGGGAGAGTTGTAACACCCATTTTATTTATTTAGTCGTTCTGGTGTTATTTTAATTATTTTGCTTTGGTGTGCCCTTATGTGGGGTGTGTTTGATGTGTTGTGGGTGATTATCCTTGATATGTAAGGATTAGTCATGGTGACGTGGAGTGGATATGGTAATATAATAATTGATAGAAATATTGGTGATATTATTATTATTATTATTATTATTATTATTATTAGTATTAATAATATTATTTTTGGGGGAATATTATTATTATTCATATTATTAATATTATTATGAATATTGTTATTATTAGTGAGAATAATAATATTATTATTATTTTATTGGGATTAGAATTAAAAATAAGGAATAAGAAGTATTGGAGTTAGAAGAGTTTACACGATACATTTTGGAATTTTAGAAAAGTGGAGAGAAGGGAGAAGTGAGAACACGATAAACATTTTCTGAGAGAAGAGCAAAGAGGAAGAGCAAGGAGAAAGGGGAGAAGGCTAGGGCTGAGGATTCTTGAGGATTCTTCATCAATCGAAGATACAATCGAGGTAAGGGGGGAGAAACTGATTGGGATGGTATATACATGAAATTGGATAGAGAGGATTCCTTAACCCCATAGGTATTATGATTGATTTGTTGATTTGTGGATATAATGTTGATTGTTGTTGTTTATGATGAAATTATGCGTATATGATGATATGTGATGATTTGTTGTTGCCATTGATGAATGGGTGTTGATGTTGTGTGATTTGGATATGGTCTAAAGCAACTCTGAAGTGTTGGTAAAAGTATCTGATGTTGGTGTTAGAGTAAGAATTATAGGTCGATTGATGAGTATGATGCTTATGGTTTGTAGTACTGATAGAATAGGAGATAGAAGTGGGAAGTTAGGCTTGAATTGGAGCAAGGTAGCAATTCTGGACAGTGAGAATTTGAGAAGTCGCAGACAGTTCGCTAGCACCATCGCTAAGCGAGCTAGTAGCGAACGTTCGCTAGGTGCTCGCTAAGCGAGTGAGGTCGCGAACAAGTCCAGAAGCCTCTGTTTGCATTCACGAGGTAGTTCGCTAAGCGAACAGGTAGCGAGTATTCGCTAGGTATTCGCTGTGGCGAGTTGGGTAGCGAACGAGCCCAGTAGCCATTGTTTCTATTCGCGAGGAGGTTCGCTAAGCGAACAAGCTAGCGAATATTCGCTAGGTGCTCGCCCAGCGAGCGAGGTAGCGAGCGTAGCAGAAATGTGATTTTCTGTGCTGTGTGCTTTGTGCGATAGCTGTGTAGTATCCCTTAGTCTACGTTGAGTGTAGGGATGATGGAATGGATAATGTGAGGTGCATAGGTGGTGATCGGAAGTGAATTCTGTATCGTTTGAATTAAGTGGATGATTGATGAAAGTGTGTATGATATGGAGTATCGTGAGGTGATCATTATGATCGTGAGTACCCGATTGTTGGGGTATGAGTATACCTGTTGTTGGAGGGTGAACCTTCTTAATATGCGAATTAAACGATATAATTGATTGGTGTATGCTATATGTATGCATGTGATGTATGGTGGTGTGATTGGGAGATCGTGTGCACATTGTGTGCGTATATTCATTTGTTGTGCATTTGATGTATGCATATCATGATGTATTGGTGGGATGAGTCATTGCTCGGTAGAGTGTATCTGATTCATTCGTATTCCTTTGAGTGGGGAATTGGTGAGGACAGATCATGGGCAAGGGTGGGCGTAGGTGATCTATCCGGGTTCCATAGAAGAACCAATGAGTCGGTACCGCATGCATGGTGTTGCGTTGCATATTTGCATTATGGTGTATTATGTTGTTGGTGGACTATATATCATGTTTGGTGAATGTTGGGTGATGAATTGTATGATTGTTGTAGTTACTACTCTATTTCATGTATGTAATTACCGATATATTTTGATCATGTTTTCTCATCCCTTTGTTGTTGTTGTGGTATGTGCTTCTTCGGAAGTACAGATAATCAAGGTACTTAGCTAGCTTGGATTTATGGTGTGCCAGTCGAGTCTAGGATGCTCTGATACGTAGCACGGGACTTGGGTGTTTTTAGTTGTTTATGTTAAACTTATTTCTTTTCCGGCAACGTATCACGAATATGATGTATTTTGTTATATGAATATTTCCGCTCTATTTTGGTGAAAACATTTTAATGAAGCACATGTTGGATTTTTATGATGTGATATCCCACTTTGGGTGGAAGAACTCTGAAGTTTATTTATAATGTTTGCATTTTAATTGATTTGGGAAGTGGGGTGTTACACTCGTCCCTTCAGCAATGAGAACAATCTTGGGGTTCACTATCTTGAGTTACTCCACGACGCTCTCATAGCCGACCTTGATAGCCCCTAAGCAATCCTGCTCAAGCTGTTGGATCCTCGCCACCAGCTCAGCCTGAGACGTCAGGAGCTTCTCCTTATCGGTATCCTCCTCGGCAGGATGAATAGCAGCCTTTAGCTCCATGAGCTGCGTCTGCAGTATTCAACTATTCCTCGGCCTCGCGGTTCCGTTTGCGCTGAGCGGCGCTATCCTCTTTGTCTAGTCAATATCAGTAGCCAATTTTGTCATCTTCGACTCAACAACCACGAGGTTCTCCCGCAGTTTGGAAAGGTCAGCAGAGGAACAACCCTCGTTGCTTAGAGCCAAGGCCGTTAGAAAGACCCGCATCATCACGGCCAGGTCCTTGGTTAATCTTTGTCTCCTCGCTTCCTGATTAGCACTGAGAACCGCCTTCGCCTCCGCGACATACACAACAGGAGATCTGACCCCGTGGAAGAAGCCAGTATGCAAATGGCAAGGGGAAATCAGAAAGCCCTCCTCAACACTGCCCTCGGTCAGGTCAACGATAATCTCCGGGCCAGTGACCCTCGGCCTCTTTGGAGTCCCTTGCGACGAGGGAGATTGGCTCCCCTGAGGTGATGCTGAAGAGGCCCTTCCTTCTTGCTCGGCACTAGACGTTTGCTGCACCTGGGCGACCCTCCCTTTCCCACCCTTTGTCCCGCCTTTGGTTGCCGCCAGTCGCTTTCACACATTCTTGTATGGTCGACATCTTCCCTGCAAAACAAAAGAGCAAAAGGTTAGCGAAACACAAGAATGACAGACATGGAACGGGCCCGGGCAGAATACGACCCACTACCTAACAAACGCAAGGCCTCCTCGTCGGACGCACATTCGAGCAAGGCCTTTGTATTGACGAGCCTCGACTCCTGGAGAATCTCCCCGTTCTTGTTGAGGATGAAATTGTCATCGGGCGTCACGCATTTCGCAGGAGTGAAGCTGGCCACGAAGGCCACCAACCTTTGGTAGCTCACCAGATCCTCTACATCCAAAGTGCCTGATCACCCGATATAGTAATATGTGCTATGTTTGAAATGTTCATCTGTCTAGTCTAGGGGAACCCTAGGCACCATAACCTCTTCTTGTTGCCCGTCTACCTCCCGGACCTCGCAACGGAATAGCGAGGTGCATGCCTGATGAGACATGGGCATGACCACGAAGAATCGATCCTTGAAGGTCCGGACAGAGTCCATATTCTCCTGGAATAACCTCCTCATCTACTTCAAGGACACCTAGCCCTGTCGGTCGTCGATCGCTTGTCTTTGCAGATGAAAGAGCCGAAAGAACAGAGTGAGCGTGGTTTCGATCCAAAGATGCTGATAAACGAGCTCGTATGCCCAGACAAAGGCAATCACATTGGGATGAAACTGCGAAGGCGCCATCCTCAACCAGTCAAAGACCCCCATTTGAAAATCTGAGAAGGGCAGACGGAGTCCCGCCTCATGAAAACAAAACTCATACATAGGAAACTACATCTTCCCATAGCTCGAACAGATCTGATGATGGACCTGCGACTTATACACTTGCCAATTCACAGCGGAACCCTCACGACGATCCTCAACCATGGTAAATGCGTCAGAGTCATCCTTGAAAAAACAGGAAGCCGTACTTAAGGGCTTTTCCCCAGCCCAGTCTTCGTTTGTCCAACTTTGCGCCTGGACGGGCGGGGCCGCCAGAGACTCCGGCTCCTGGTCGACTTTTGTAACTCCAGGTATCCATGCAGCCATATTCACCTAAAAAGCGGAGAAAATGGTGAATTTGACGTTTCAAGATTAAATTCACCCTTCCACCAAAACTCAAGTGAAAGGGCGAAGGAGACGACATATACGACCTAGGCTCCTCCAACCTTGACATCCACTTTCCCGCGTTATTTACTACCATATGTCCCTGGGGCATTCATCTAGACCTATCATATGTCCCTGGGGCATTCATCTAGATATATCATATATCCCCAGGGTATTCATCTAGACCTATCATATGTCCCCGGGGCATTCATTTAGATCTATCATATATCTCCATGGTATTCATCTAGACCTATCATATTTTCCCGGGGCACTCATCCAGCCCTATCATTTGTCCCTTAGGAGTCCATCTATAACTACTATGCATCCCTGGGAGCATCATCCTAGACCCACAATTGGCTAAGGGAATCCCACTGTAGTCATCGGAAAACCCGCAACCTCCTCGAGACACTCATCGTGTCCGTCGTATGAGTTGCCGGAAAATAAAGAAACATAAGGAAAATGACGAACGAACTTACCTGGTACGGTAGTTTGGGTAGAGACGTGGCAGACTTCATGGTGGACGGCGCGACAACGACGTTTGCACGACGATGTAGACGGTGGAGGAGCAGGAAACAATTCTGTTTGTTAGAGTTAAGAGCTAAAAGTGACAAAGCGGCAGGCCCCAGCCTATTTATAAGCCTAGTACGAAACTCGAAGCGCCCCTACAACTAGCCGCCCTAGGAAAGGCAATGGGCGCCTGACACATGGCAACTGTGATAGACCGTGTCCCTTCGCTTTCCCTCGAGCTCATGAAGCCAGCGCGCCCAATCACCTTTCACCTCCCTGACATGAGGTTCCAACGACCGCGGCTCTCGACCCCATCTTCTGGGCATAAGACCACCTTTCCAATTTATTATCGCCCTTGGCTTATCCTTAAGTCGCCATTCCTCCACCTCGAAGCATCGACTTGGGGGGATCCTATTCTGGATTAGGCCGGGACCTGCCCCTAATTCGGGCAGGCCCAACCCAATGCTATGCTGATGAGGTCCAACAAGGTTCAATCCTCTTCCGTCGGGCACATGCCTCAACCAGACACTTGCGTCGGGCAGAAGACCTTCCTAACGGGGAAGCTCACACACTTCCCTCACGCCCTCCACGTGTCCCCCACGCGGGGACACGTCATCAAGCAACTACCCACCTCCAAAAGAGTCGGTCAACCCACCTTCCGAAGATCACATGGCAGTTGATATAGGGCGAATACCACATGCTAGTCTTTACTACGTCACGTAAGCCCTGACAATTACTTGGGTTGGGTCTGGCAGTCTGGCCCAATACAATGTAACGGTTGACCCTGCGCTAGGTGTAACACCATTCTAAACCCCACATAATATATATAAATTATCAGAGTAAATCGTCATGCACTCACAAAAGGGTGTCACACATAATTTCCAAAACATCAAAAACACCTGTCATGCTCATTAATACTTTAATAAATAATCATGCTTTTCAAATTTTCACTTCGCATGTAGCAGCAGATTCATTTTATATCATAATTCTCTTAACAGAAACATTCATGTTCATCACATAATTCAACATTACTTAGGCTCTAAGGCCAACATCATGATATTCCAATTAATATAAAAACATAACGTAGAGTACATAATGTATCTCTAAGACATAAACCAAGCGATCCCAGTGTTACATGACCAGAGCATGACTCGACCCAACATAACTAAAATACTAAAATAGCTACACCAACAGCGACCACACAACTACGAGCAGCTTTACCCTTGATACCTGCACGATGTCAGATAGGACATCATTCCAGCAGAAGGGTGAGAATTCACATCAATATTGAAATCATAAGATAATGAATAATGTAAAGCATGTCAGGACAAACACCAATATTCTCACACTTCAATTTTTATCAGCCAATATCATTCAACAACCATACATTCACAAATCTCAATTCAATAAGTCATACAAATATACATACTTTCATATAACAATCATATATTCACAACTCCTTATTCAACAAGTCATACACATAGGCATACTTTCATATAACAATCATATATTCACAACTCCCAATTCAACAAGTCATACACATAGGCATACTTTCATATAACAATCATATATTCACAACTCCCAATTCAACAAGTCATACACATATGCATACTTTCATATAACAATCATATATGCCATGTGACTCAATGCAACTCATGCCATGTGGTACCAACACTTGTTATTATTTTTCAGTTTTTACATTTAAACAGGGTCCGTTCCCTATACCAATAACAAACAAAAGCCTGTTCCCTAAGCTTTCAAACCCCGCTCTAGGTTTGGGACAAGTCACTAGCCTCCACGAAACTAGCAAGCATTGCCTCTTGACACAAATGATGCGTATGCAATCAATAACCAAATGCACTTAAGACCGTTCCCGCATCTTAATCCCATACATTCTCAAATAATTCATCACTCAAGAATTATAACATGATTGCACACACAACACATTTCATAATCACCAAAGTATTCACACTTTCAACATCGTCATTACATTTATCAAGTAATGCACAAGAATCAATTAAATTCAATCACAATTCACAACACATTTCATACTAACCAAAGTATTCATACTTTCACGCATCATCATTACATTTGTCAAGTAATGTACAAGAATCAATTAGATTCAATCACAATTCACAACACATTTCAATGATTACACATAGAACAATCAATCCATTGCCAATACTTGAATTCAATATTTAATACACAAATCAGCTTGTTAATCAACAATTGATATCTCAATAACCAACCAAAGATTTATAATCAATCACTACTCAAGTAAATAGTCAATAGATCTTCTCAATTAATCCATGTTTTAGTTAAGATTCAATTAAACAATAACCCTGTGTAATCAAACTCCCAATACATGATTTTTCCAAATTTCAGTTAGTGCAATCGATTGGAGTTAGGGTGCAATCGATTGGTCCTTTGAAAATTTCATCATTTTAGCTACTGTTTTATGGTGCAATCGATTGATCCTTTGAAAATTTCATCATTTTAGCTACTGGTTTGTTGTGCAATCGATTTACATCTAGGTGCAATTGATTGCTCAGCTAAAAATTCAGCTTCCAACAACTTTTCTCAGTGTGCAGTCGATTGACATCTAGGTGCAATCGATTGCTCACTGTGCGTTTTCGAAAAATTATGCAAAAAAGTGTATTTTCACCACCCATTCCCCTCTTTACTATCATAATCAATCCCTCCATGTTAGGGCATTCTTAACAACCAAAATTCACTTAAATCATGAGAGATATATGGGTTTTTCCTACATAAACATCTATTCATTCACCATTAACACACAATTTTCAGATTAAGGGTTTTTCCCTACACAACTTCTACCCATCAAACATTATCCCACAATCCCAATAATGAGAGAATACCCACCCTTACCTTAGGTTTTTCTTTGGAGAAGAATCTTTGATTCCATGGATGCTTGCATTCTGATTTCTCCCTTCCCTTCATCTTTTCCTCTTGCCTCTTTCTCTTCTTCTCTCCTTCTCTTCTTCTCTTCTATTCTCTTTTCCAACATTCCTCTAAAACCCTAACTCTTTAACCCTTTCTATTGGGCTTTACCCAACTCCTCTCACTTTCTATTCACACACCCATCACCAGGCCCAACTAATCAATATAGCAATTCTACATTATTCTACCAAATAGAATAAACCAATTAGTTTAATTCAATAAATCACATATTTAAATTAATAAAATAAATAAATTAACTTGTATAAATTAAATAAATCAAATAATTCATTTAAATCAAATAAATCACATAAATCAATTAATTAGTACAAATAATTAATTATTAAAAATTGTGTTGTTACACTGGGGACACACTATAAATACCCTCTTTTACTAGAGGGTCATGTAACTTCTTCTCCACACCTAACCTCTGTGCTTACTTTCTTTCTGATCTTTTACTCACTTAAGCATCAGAGTGTCTTGCAGATACACTCTCTTCTCTCCACAATTCCGATGAAAACAACAATCCAACGACAAATGGCAGACCATTAATTCTTTTTGATCAGGTGAGATCACCTAGTATATCATTACTACTCTAATTCTCAGATATTGTACATCAATTTGCTTAGATGTGTCGAAAGGAAGAATGCTTGAAGAAAATGCTACGTCTTTCTATATATTATTACTAAAATTTAATGCTTTTGTTTTCCATGATTTTTTTTCTATCTTTTATTTCATTCTTACTAAATTTTTTAGTTTTGTGTTATTTTTATTTAAGTCGAATTGTTTCCGAAGTACTGAACTATATCAATATAAAATTGGTTTTATTACAATTTAAAATACATCAATTTAATATTAGTTTTTATTCTAAACACAATATTATATATATATATATATATATATATATATATATATATATATATATATATATATATATATATATATATATATATATATATATATATATATATATATATATATATATATATATATATATAACTTTTATTATATATCATTTTGTTGACTATTAATGGCCAGGGTAATGTTTAGGTTTCTCTAATTATATAATTTAAGTGATATAAATAATAAATAATACCAAAAGTTTTCTTTAAAGAAATTATAATGGTATACTATTTGCTCGGAAACTATACATTCATATTTAGAAAATATATAATATAACAATTTCACAAACTTTTTTTTATAATTATGTGTGATCCTTGCACGGTCCTTTTCTAGTTAAAAAGAAACTAAAAACATGTTAGCAATATTAGCGCAAGTGAGTGAATGATAGAGAAACGAGAAGAGAATTGAGGAGAGCGTTGAAAAAGAGAGAGAAAGCAATAAAAAAATATCTAATTGTTATGGGGTGGATAGTTTAAAAATATTTTACAAAATGTATGATTGTTATTGGTTGAGGGTGAAAAAAAATTTACACGATCAATACATCACTTTTTATTAAATAAATTATTGCTATTAAATAAAATTAAGAATTATATAATAAATTACTATTTATATTTTACACGCAATAAAAATATGACACAGAGGCACACACATAACTTATAAAAAGTAATTATAACATATAAAAAGATAAAATTTAATTTTCTTTTTTCTTTAAAAAATAATTTATAATTAAGTATTTATTATTATAAAACATTTGTGGAGGTTAACAAATTGTTTATTCAAAGAAACCAGTATTCTTTAACCCGAAATTGAAATTGAAATTCCCTTTCTCCCCATATAGATTTAATTAACCACTTGAGTTGAATTAGATTGATCAAAATGTTTATTCTATAATATATTTTCCAAAAAGAAAATCAATATTTTTTGTACAACTTTCTTTACTGCATAGCTTGTGTCACAAAACCGAGAGGTTGAGAAGAAAGAAAAGCGAAGTTAGAGTGAGGTTGCAATGTTGGGTGACGCCACCAACTGGAACGAAGATGCGTACAGAGAAACCGTATTAAAGGAAAGAGAGATTCAAACCCAAACCGTTTTCAGAACTGCTTGGTCTCCCTCTCAAACCCCTAATCTCGACTCTCTCGTCGTTGCCTCCAGCGACGGTTCCATCGCCTCTTACTCCGTCGCTTCCACCGTCTCTGCTTCTAAGCTCAAAAATGTTCGTATCCTTTACTCAAATCATCGTTTCTATCGCATTTCACTTTTTCTTTTGTTTATTAGATGAAACTAGATTTCACTTTTTGTTGATTTTGCGTTTGTTGCAGCCGTTTGGTTTTATCAATGCGGATTCGGATAAGTAAGTTTGTGTTTAGGATTTACGATTGATTTTATTATTGTTTATCGGTTTAGATTATTAGTATTATTATTATTAGGGTTTAACTGTGTTTTCACTTGCAATGTAGTTTATTGGCTGAGCCAGATTGCTTTTTTCAAGCTCATGATGGATCTGCATATGATGTTAAATTCTACGGTGATGATGATAATGCTCTGTTGCTGAGGTTCAAATTCAAATTAGTACCGACTACTTGTCCCTCTGATTCTTTTCTTCTACATTCTTATTATGCTAGTGCTAGACTATAATACCTATCAAGGTTTTAAATAACGGCTGCGTTGCAGTAACATAAATGCTTTTGTGATTTCAGTTGGTACATGTGTTGCGATACCAAATATGGTTATTTCTTTTTCATCATAAAAACAATAACAGTATTGGTATTGGCACCTTTCAATACTATTTTGTCGCGGCCATTTTCGCGGCAACGGAATGTTTTTTAAAACCTTGATACTTATCTTTATCAACTATGCCACAACTTTTGTATTATCATTCTGATATTCAAATTTTGAGTTTACTACTTTTGAAGCTTTTTTTGTTCACCGTGTCGTTTTTAGTATTATGATTTTGGAGGAATTGTTTGTGTGACGGGCTAGTGTTTGAACATGCATTAATATAGAAGAGAGTGTTTAGTTTAACATTTGGCATAGCTTCTGATAATAGATTTACCTCACAGCTGCGGTGATGATGGCCGAGTTCGAGGATGGAGATGGAAGGAACTTGCTAGCTCAAAATATCATATTACTTCAGAAGGTCGTAGTATGTTACAGTTGTGATAGAAATTAAAATTAACTCATTCATTTTAATCTCTTTTATTTCTCTGAAGTCTGAAGTTACTTACATCTATTATTTTCTTACCCTGATTATTTCATGAAGATTGTATTTTTTCTATGAATCTTGGCTCATGGAGTTTAAATCAGTATTTTATTTTAACCTGCAATTGTTTTTTATTTATTTTTTATATCGAGACTGACTCTTAGATTTATTCTTTTCCTTAGTATGACTAAATCTGGTAATTGCATTTTTAATTATTCAATATCAAATTGCAACGGGTCAATAAGAATTGAGTATTGTTTCTTTGAAGTTATAGAGTAAAGATGGAAAAGGTAGAAGAGAGAAATACAACTCAAGTGCTATCATGAAAAAGCAATCATACTGGTATTATGATATAAAACACTGACCTATTTCAGTTCTACTTATACCAATATTTTTGGGCAAGTACTTGTTACTACAACTCGTACATAGCACAAACCAATAACACACCATACATTATAAGACTTGTAAAAGGATAACTCAATAAGAATCCCCGTCTCATATTCATTTTCTGTAAGGATTTATAGTTATAAGTTGACATCAACATGGTTAATGTGATGCAGCAAGACTTTTGACTTATTACCAATATAAGTATTAAGCTTCAACTAAGTTTCTCTGATTTTCTAAGGCCTGTCATGATATTCTTTATCCTCCTCCCATACACTCCCTGATTGAATGTGCATTTATTTGATTAAGGATGAGTTGCGATGTTCAGTCACTTACGTCTTCTATATCAACATTTTCTTATTTTTTACTTTTTGGTTGGTAAATTGCTCAAGGTCTTAGATATGCTATCCCTTAATGTTTCAGGAAATAATATCAAGCCCGTCTTTGATGTGGTAAATCCTCAACACAAGTGAGTGTTTAGAGAATTAATGCGTACTTCAGCTTTATTGGCTAGTTATTTTTTATAATTATTATAGAAGTAGGGGATGGTGTTTCCTTCTTGATTTCTAAGTTATTTGTTCACTTTTCCTGTATACTATTTGAGTATACTCTTCTACATCTGGATTCCTCATCTTGTATTATTATTGATTGCTCCTAACAAAATAATTCAAAGTGATTTATGCTGATAAACTCGGATGTTTGAAACTATTGTTTATCTTGCATGATTTTATGATGTCAGATTTCTTTTGCTATTTGACTAACTCAAGACCTGTTGGAGAAAGGGATTATTCAAACTATCTGAGCATGTGCAGAAAGTTTCTAGCTTATTATATAGTATAAGTTCCATTCTTCCCCTATTTGTGGGTTTCTGATTAACACCGATATGCTCGCTTTCTGTTGTCTTTCAGAGGTCCTTGGGGTTCACTCTCACCTCTCCCTGAGAATAATGCTATTGCTGTTAATACTCAGGTTTGTTACTTTTTGCTTGTCGCAATATTTATCTCTCTTGTTATTTTGTGATTGAGGTAGTGTCTTTATTGTTTTTACTGAACTGTAGGCAGGATCTGTTTTTGCTGCATCTGGTGATTCTTGTGCGTATTGTTGGGATGTGGTATGTGTTTAGTTAGGGTGAACTTAATTTAAGTGTATTATGTTTCTTGGAATTAACTTGATTTATAGTTGCATCTCTGTTCATGCTGGTCTAACGAGTTTTAATGTCTATAGGAAACTGGTAAATTAAAAACAGTATTCAAGGGTCACTCTGATTACTTGCATTGTATTGTTGCTCGCAACTCATCCAATCAGGTCTTGGTCCTTAACCTTATACACTTTGTACTTATTTGACTTGATGCTTATTGAAAATTGTTAAACCAGAGGGGAAGAAAGCAACCTGCTTTACTAGCTTTATCAGCTACACAAAATAAAAAAACAATAATAACACATTGAACAAAAATACAGAACTAAAACAATGAGACTAACGGAAACATATTTAGATATCTAACTACAGAGACGATTTTAATACTTCACACTTTTTGTATATAAACTACTTCAGAAATGTTTGCTTTTGATTTTTATATGTTGTTTAAATTTCTCCATACGTGTTTTGTTTGTAAACATATAAGCAATAGAATGTTCTCCATATGTTGTTTAAATTTCTCCTTACGTGCTTTTGATTGTTCGCTTTCAATGCCATGTCACTTTTTATATATATTTTATTTAAAAATAAATTAATATTTTAAATCAATTCCCACTAAAGGTACCGGTACCCAACTACTTATCATGAGTACCTAAGAATTTGCCAAAGTATATACCGTTGAACTTAAAGCAACCAAAGACCTTTTGTACAGATTACAGAAATAGTTATTCCACAAAAAAGGGTTAAAAACTTAAAACTTTACCCGAGTAATAAATTTCAATTCCACTGTTCTTCTGGTGCTAGAGATGCGTGGGATGAAATATTCTAATAGTAATCTTATTTCTTATCTTCTCACACATAATGTGTTGCCCGAGATTTTAACTTGGTTCCTTTTGAACGATATTCAGATCATAACAGGTTCAGAGGATAGGACAACACGTATTTGGGGTATTATTTTTTACTTATATTTTTTTTGCACCACTTGTTAAAGCATAACAAACTACATTAATCAGTGTTTTTTGGTGTAAATAAACTGGTTTTCTTGAACACTTGTTAATATTTATTAATTACATATGTTATTGCAACTCACTTTCTAGATTGCAAAAGTGGAAAGTGTATCCAAGTGATTGATCCAGCAAAACATTTGAAGTTAAAAGGACCTGTTTCATGGGTTGGCTCTGTTGCTTTAGATGCAAGTGAGAGTTGGTTGGTAAGGGAATATCTTTACGGTAACTAGTGAAACGCAAACATGCTTGGGAAATTTCAGCGTGTTTTGTTAGTTCTGTGATTAGTTATGACACCATTTTCACCATTCTACAGGCTTGCGGTAGTGGACGTAATATATCACTTTGGAACCTTCCTGCCTCAGAGTGCACATTAAAATTTATCACTCAAGCTTCTGTACAAGACATGTTATTTGACAATAATCAAGTTAGTTGGCTATCTCTCTCTTATCTCAGTTGTTTTCAACATTGTCATACTCTTTGATTACGGTAGCTGCAGGACTCGGGAGAAAGACATAAATGAAATGTTACCAATATCATATGCATAAAAATGTTATCAATATCATCTACTAACATCCGCACTATCATTAACCTTAAAATAAGGCTTATATGTACATTATTGGGGAGCTCCCTCTCTCCTTTTATCTCTTCTTTTTCCAGGTTCATGAGTGGTGTAATGTCCATATTTCAAAATATTTTCACCTACGCTTTGAATGAGTTTGTGTTCTCCTAAATTGATTACATTTGATTTTATTTTTGTACATATGTGAAAAAACTAATTGCGCCAGTTCTAATTATAATCTCTCATGAACAAGGCTACTAGTTACTCGAATGAAATGATATTTTTTTAAATAGTGAAAGATTGTTAGAACATTACAAATTAATGAGCTTTGTTCCCAATTGCCACTAACAATTTATTGATCTGATACTGATCTGTATGATAACGTCGTCAAAATTTAATATTAACTTCAAAAAGCACGGATGTGTGATAGAAAAAGATTAAGTTTCTCTTGGATGATGATTCTGTATCTTCATATTTCAGAACCCTTGATCAATCGCTTTATTTTATTTTTATTATTGGCTTTTGTGTTTTTATGGTGCAATTGGCTTGTTCATTTTCCTCCTCTGTCAAGTGAGAATTGTTAATATCTACTACTCATTGTAGATACTTCAAAATTTCAATCATCATCCTTTTCTGTCATGTGAGAATTGTTAATATCTACTCATTAGATGTTCTTATAATATCTGCATTTGTGTCACCGTTATTTTAGCTATCTTATTATAAATTGTTAACTTTTGCATTTCAGATTCTAACAGTTGGCGCAGATCCTATACTCAATCGCTTTGACATGAACGGTGAAATCCTTTCACAAATACCATGTGCTTCCCCATCGGCCTTTTCTATCTCCTTACATCCGACAGGGGTATGTTTTGTTTCAACATTATTTCCTATTAAAATGGGGTTAGAACATTTGTTTAGGTTACCAACTATTCACCTCAAGCTTTTTACATGGGCTCCTACTGTCTGCTTTATCTTATTTATTTGGTCCATTCATGTTTATTTCAGGTTATTGCAGTTGGAGGTTACGGATGTCTTGTAGATGTTATCTCGCAATTTGGCAGTCACATGTGCACATTTCGTTGCCAATGTGTTTAGAAACGGATGCAAATCACAAAATAGAGTCTGAAGATTTTGAAGCTGGGAGTTCAGAGCCAAAAGACAAAAAATTCTTCCAACTCAAAGAATAACAAGATCACATGGATTTGCAACAACTTTGTGGATTGCCAGTAGATAAGTAGTTATCTATTTTTCTAAGGGCACTTTTAAGGTTCGCTGACAAAAAAGTGTATCCAATCCAGAGGATAATTTTTTGAGAAAACCAAATACAGTATATGTCTTAATTGTACTATATATGTAGTATATATATAAATATGAATACGAATATCTAATAAGGACTAATATATAGAGGCATTGTTTAAAAGATGGAGAAGATAAAAACCTTACTATCCGTTTTTTAATGAGTTAATGCAAAATGGATAATCAAATTGGTCATTTGATAGTCTTTAACATATAAAAGAGTGGAAGGTAAAACATAGGTTTAGTGTAGCCTTTTTTTTTTTTTTCAAATATATCCTTTTTATATCTCTTGATGTTAATCATATTCAATCGCTTTAACATATATGTGTTTGTGCCCATTAACATCAAGAGAGTAACTTTAATTTCTCAAGTATGTAACATACACACACAGTGTTTGTGCCCATTAACTATATAACTACCACTATTTTAGATTTTTTTTCTCTCCGTACTCTATTTGTTTTTTCCTAAATTTCACTCTCTGATAAAATCATTTTCCATTGAATTAAAGAGAGTGAAATTGAGAAAAAATATAGTGGGTTTAGTAACCCCTTCTCTGGATGAAAAAACAAATATTTTTATATTTTCATAAAAATATTCCAAAATATAAATAATAGATGTTTTCCCATGCGAAGGGTTAATTACAATTTTTTAAGTGATAAATCTCCAAAATTTGTATATTTGGCACTTCAAATTTGTGTAGTAGATGTGGTCCTAATATTTAACATTTCCTTGATATTTTTTTCCCTCCTTTCAAATTTATATAATTGACACTCAACATTGATGTGACAAATCCATGTGGTCACAATTTTTTGCCACATATATTTATATATTAAAAGTGTATATTTAATATTATTATGTTTTATTATTTAATATACATAAATTTCACAAATTATTATTTTCATTATCATTGAAAATTTCAAAATAATTAATCATTTGGTATAATTTGCCAAATTTATTTTAAATTGTAGCCACCAACGACCAAACCTGAACCTCTCATAACTTTTGACCAAACCTGAACCTTCTCATAACTTTTGGCCTAAAGAGTCTTTCATCTGAGCCAACATTTTTTTTGTTAAATTTAGTGATGGCTCTTCTCACCCTTAGTGGTGAAAAATCATCCTAAAAAAACCTAAATAGAAATACATCTATATTCTTCACCAAAACACATTCCAAGTCAAACATGTACCATTTTTTTCAAAAACCAGTTTGAAAGTATTTAATCAAATTCCCTAATACAATAGTTTTGCTTATTTCATAATTCAGTGACAAATTTGAAAAACGTGAATTTTTTGAAAAAAAACACCACCTTAAATATAGTATTTCATAACTCAGTGAATGAAATGCATTTTTAAATTAGTATAGCAGAAAATTCAATAAAACACCATTTTACATGTATGCTTCACTCATGATCATATTATCATTTCTTCTTCAAATATTTGTTTTGATAGGATTTGACGCTGAAGGGTCCGAAGATGTCCATTCCCCACCAGACGAATGGCCACGACGACGAAAGCGTTTTCAGCTCGTTAGGCGGGGCGAGGTGTGTGTCCCCGTGTCGTTAGTATCTATCACACTTCTTAACGTGTTCTTTGGCGTCTTGTTGCATGGTAGGTCAATAGTACCCTGCTCGTAACGCCTTGCGGGCGAGTGTTCTTCCGCCTAGGTGTTGGGCGTTGATCCCTTTGTAGATCTTTTGGAGTATGCCCGACACCTGGGATTTGTCGATGCACTTAAGGAGGGGGATGAAGAATCCGCCTGTACAGTTTGTCTTCGACCTGGACGTAAGAACATGCCTGGCGCCTAACTACAGTTGCTTCCTTGGAATTTTCGGGAAGACGCCCCGTACAAAGGTACGTATACACCAGGGTCATCCAGCAGTCGCTGTCGCCGATGGCATTTACCTCGGCGGGTGTTGCGTCTCTCTTGATGTTGGGGTAAAGGAGGACCTTCCGGATCACATATTTGTTTCCACCTTCCTCTTCATGCTGGCTAGTTTGGACAAGACATCCGCTCAGGTATTGTGTTCGCGTGGGACATGTCTTACCTTCGTGGAATCGAAGCATTTCATTTTTTCTTTTACCAAGGAAAGATACTCAGTGAGGTTGTTGTTTTTGGTTTGATACTCCCCTCGCACATGGGAGGCCACGAGCTGAGAGTCTATGAAAATCTTCACCTCTTTGGCACCTAGATCTTCGGCCAGACGTAGGCTAGCGAGAAATGCTTCGTATTCGGCCTGATTGTTCGATGTTGGGAACGCTAAGGCGAGGGAGACTTCTATCAGATACCTTCTTCATTTTCTAAGATAATGCCCGCTCCACTTCCTGTCGAGTTGGAGGCGCCATCGACGAAAATGGTCCATTTGTGCGCCCCGAGTGTCGGGGAGTCTGCGAAAGTCATTTTGGCGACAAATTCGGCCAGGACTTGGGCTTTGAGGACCTTTCTGCTTTCGTATTGGACGCCGAATTCAGATAGTTCGAGCGACCATCTGAGCATTCGTCCCGATATATCTGGTCGTCCGAGCAATTGTTTTGACGGGCTGGTCAGATCTGATTACGACTGTGTGGGCCAGGAAGTAATGTCGCAACCTCCTGGCCGCGTTTATGAGGGTCAGGGCGACCTTTTCGATCTGCTGGTACCTGAGCTCGGGGCCTTGGAGAGTTTTGCTCGTGAAGTATATTGGCTTCTGCCCTTCCGGCGTTTTGCAGATCAACGTCGCGCTGACGGTCTCCGTGGCGATGGCGAGATACAAATATAAGATTTCTCTAACTTTCGGTCTTGATAGTACCGGTGGCTCCGAAAGGACCTATTTGAGGTGGCGGAGAGCCTGCTCGCACTCCTCGGTCCATTCAAACGCGGCTTCTTTGCGTAATAGTTTTAAAGAAGGGGGTGGGGTGGGCTGTGCAGATTTGGCGACGAATCATGACAAGGATGCGAGTATCATGTTTAGTGACTGAATGGACTTTTTTGTGTTCGGCGTGGCGAACTCAGAGAAGGTCTTGCACTTGTCTGGGTTAGCTTATATTCCTCGTTCTATTAGGTAGAAACCGAAAAACTTGCCTGCTCGCACGCTGAAGGTGCACTTGTCGGGGTTGAACCTCATCATGCACTTCCTTGCCATTTCAAAAACCTTCCTGAGATGAACGGTATGGTCGACCTCGTCTCGCGACTTCATGATCATGTCGTCCATGTAAACTTTGAGCATGTCGTCGATTTCTCATTTGAAGACTTTGTTCATCATCCTTTGATAGGTTGCCCCAGCGTTCTTCATGTTGAAAGGCATTAGATTGTAGTAGTAGTTGCCCGACTCTGTCATGAAGGTCGTATGCTGCTTGTCAGACTTCGCCATGGAGATTTGATTGTATCCCGAGTATGCACCCATGAACGAAAAGAGTTTGAAACCTGCAGAATTGTCGACAAGTTTGTCGATGTTAGGCAACGAATAAGCATCTTTGGGACATGTCCGACTGAGATCAGTATAATCAATGCACATTCTTCATTTTCCATTAGTTTTCTTAACAAGTAAAACATTGGACAGCCAAGTTGTATACCGGGCTTCCGAAATAAAATTCGCCTCTAAGAAGTCTTTTACAACTTTTTCAGCAGCCTCCGCTTTCTTGGGAGACTGCCTACGCCTACGTTGAACTATGGCCCTAACGGCCAGATCTATGGAGAGGTGGCGGCACGCCAGTCGGATTGGAGTCCAGGCATCTCGGCAGCGCTTCACGCAAAGAGGTTCGCATTCTACCGGAGGCAGGCCTTAAGTTGTTTCATTGCTAGGTCGGGCAGGCCCGTGTCGATCTTCACGCCTCTTTCAGGGTTATCTCCTAGCATGATGAGCTCGAGGTCTCCGTCCAGGATGAAGTATGTTGGATGAGGGAGCTTCCCGTTGTCCATTGAAGGCGTGTCCTCAGGGTCTTTGCCTTGGCCCTGCTTGCCGGAGAAACGGTTGTCGAGGTCGACAAAGTTGACGTGCGGAAGGGGCTTTAGTTCCTCAGTTCGGGCTGGTCGGTTGGCCGGCTTGGGGTGACGTTGATGGAGCTGGCTCCTTTGAGTGCCGCCTCGAAGCATCTTCTAGCTGGCTCAATGTCTCCGTGGAGGGTGACGACCCATCCTCTGGTCGTGTAGTACTTCATCTTCAGGTGTTCTTTCGACGATACTGCGGTCAGTTCGGCTAAGGTTGGTCATCCCTAGGATGCACTGGTACAATGAGGGACACTCAATCACCAAAAAGCGGACTTTCACCTGTCTGACCGTCTCCTCGCCCCCGAAGGTGACGAGCAACTCCACATACCCCCATGGCTTGGTTGTCGTGTCGTTAAAGCCTTGGAGGTCAGAGCCCACGTACGGGGTCAAATGACTCTCGTCCAACTGCAGGTTGGTGAATAGATGGGTGTACATGATGTCCACTGAACTTCCTTGGTCGACCAGGATTCAGTGGACATCGAAGTTCGCCATTTATGCTCTGATCAGGAGGGGAATGCTGGCGTTGGGTGCCCCCCGAGAAGCTCCTCGAGGTAAAAGGTGATCGGGTTTGATTGTCCTTTGAACCTGTCGAGGGTAACTTTCGTTTCCGAACTCTTGTCGATGAGCTCCTCAAATTTCCTTTTGACCGACCCGACCGACATCTGGCTGGGCCTCTCACCGGATATCACCATTATGGTTGGGAAGTCCTCCCACAGGATGAGGGCGGTCAACAGTCTGGCGAGCTCACTGAAGAAGAAATGCTCTGGTCGGGAGATGCATAGGGCCACCTGCAGTCCCGCTTTGTCGGAGGAGATTGATGCTTCTTTGACCTTCTTCTCCTCGCGGGTCTCAGGTCGGGGGGCTTCTCTTCTTCGGGTGTATTGTTTTAGATGCCCTTCTTTGATTAAAATCTCGATTGCATCTTTGAGGTGAATGCAATCTTCCTTCACGTGTTCATGGCTTCGGTGGAACCGTCAGTATTTAGACTTGTCCGCGTTGGGCTTTGGGGGTGTCGGTTTCGGTAATTGGACACCGCCTCTCTGAAACTCCAAATTGATACATTCGGCCAGGACGCGCTCGCGGGGAGCTATGAGTAGCGTGTATTCTGTGAACCGACCAGCTGGTCCTCTCTTCTCACGGGGACGATCTTTGCGCCTTCTTTGTTCATTTCATCAAGGAGGAATAGGAGGGGTTTCTTCATGCCTCGCGCCTTTGGGGGCTTCCTGGTTACGTCTGGCTCGGGTGGTGTTTGCAGCCTCTATCTTCTCATACTCGATGTATGACTGAACCATGTGGAGAAGGGCGTTCAAGGTGTGGGGACGCGTGAGGCCGACGACTTTGGCGAAGTTAGAGTGTGGTCTTATGCCCCTTTGGATCAAGAATTTCTTCATGTCGTCCGTCGTGGACACTTGGACGGCCTCACAATTGAACCTCTTAATGTAATCTCTGAGAGACTCGTTCTTCCCCTGGATAATGGCCTCCAGGGCCGCCTCTGTCTTCATATGGCGTCGAGAAGTTGTGAAATGCCTGGAAAACTGGCGCTTTAGTTTGCCCCATGAGGCAATGGAGTCGGGAGCAAGGCGTTTGTACCATATCATAGCCCCCTTCCTCAAGGTGGTGGGGAACAGTCTGCACTTGATGTCTCTCCAGACGTTTCTGTAATCTAGCATCACGTCTATGCTTTCGATGTGGTTGGTCGTTCCATCGTAGGTTGCCAGGATCGAGGGTTTTTCCATCCTGATGGGCAATGGCGCCTCCCTGATGGCCCTACACAGTGGTGAGCGCTAGGTTTCTTCGTCGCTCCGGACAGGTGACGGTGAGGGGGAGGCTGATTCTAGGTGGTTTCTATGCCGGCGTGGACTCTTCGGCCGGACCCTTGGTCTAGAGGAGGTTGCAGCGGCTTTGGTCTTCTTCTGAGTCAGGGAGGTGACTTGTCCCTCTTGTAAGAAACAATCGACTGGGGTCGTTCCAGCCGGGGGCGGCGCCATGCCAACCGGGGAGATAGGCTCCTGGAATCTTCTACGTACCGTGTCCTCTGTGAGGTGGGGAGAGGCTGATGGAAGTCGGGCGACAGTGTCTCCGCAGGGGAGAGCGTGACGGTTGTTACCTCTCGAGCATCCTTACCCGTTTGTTCTGCACGAAGATCATCAAGTTGGTTTGATTGATTGTTGTGAATAGAGCCACGACAGTAGGATCGACGCCCGCCGGAACCGGAATGGGCTGGTAGACAGTCGGGCTATCAAAGTGTTAGGCAGAGTTAAAGGTCGCGTCCTCAGAGGATGAGGAGGCGGTGCGCTCGTCCCTCTGGTGATCTTCTTCATTGTGGATGGTCGCGGCCGTCCCCGTTGGAGAAAAGGGTAAAGGGGGATCCCGGCGCATTACCGTTACGTGGGCTGACCATGACTGAGATATGAGAAGGGACGGGGAAGCAAAAATTTCCCACAGACGGCGCCACTGATCTCACCTTATCAGAAAGAATCAATGTTCTCCCACGCGTCGTTGGATTGTTGTTTTCACCGAAGTTGTGGAGAGAAAAGGGGTGTACTTGCAAGGCACTTCGATACTTAAGTGAGTAAAAGATCAACGAGAAAGCAAGCACATAGGTTAGGTGTGGAAAAGAAGTTACATGACCCTCTAGTGAAAAAGGGTATTTATAGTGTGCTCCCATCGCAGGGCCAACATTTGCATTGTATTGGGACAGACTGTCATGCCCAACCCAAGTAATTGTCAGAGCTTACGTGGCGTGGTGAAGACCAGCACGTGGTCTTCGCCCTAGATCAACTGTCCCGTGATCTTCGGAAGGTGGGTTGACCGACTCTTTCGGAGGTGGGTAGTTGTCTGATGACGTGTTCCCGCGTGTGGGATACGTGGAGGACGTGGGGGAAGTGCGTAAGCTTCTCCGTCAGAAAGGTCTTTTGCTCGACGCGTGTGTCTGGTGGAGATCTATGTCCGACGGAGGAGAATTGGGTCTTGTTAGGCCTCATCAGCATAACATTGGGTTAGGCCTGCCCGGCTGAGAGACAGGTCCCAACCCAAAATCTATTAAATAAATGTAAGTTAGACGTTGAGATGTGCATTCAATGTCATTGTAACTAATCTATTAAATAATTTAAGTTTTGAATACATAGAAGATTATTAATTTAGAAGTCATGAAGAGTTAAAAGAAAAAAAAAATCAATCTCACAAATGAGATAACTATCTAATATTATTCCATAAATTATTGTTATATCTTGCATTTTTGTGTGTCAAATTAGACTATATACTTTATTTCTTATTTATTTTCTAACCTTAACTTATCAATTTGTATGAGATTACATATTAAATTATTTAGTTGAAAGTTGAAAAGAAAATAGTAAATATATTCTTAAAGCAATTTAATAAATTGTGATTTTAATTTTAGGCAATGAGTAATAAATAATATTCTTATTTTATAGTTGCTTTAGTGGCAGATAAGAGTGAGAATAGGTCTGGTTGAGTTAGACTTTATCAAATTTGAGTCTAGTTTGTTAAAAATTTCAAAGCTTAAATCTGACCCATGACCTATCATACACTTATTTTTAGGCTTGAGTTTAATTTTTCGAAGGTCTGTTTGACCTATTAGCCAACATAAAAATTTATTGTATTTGAACGTTTTTAAATAAACAATTACATTAATGATTAAATAGACTAACAAATAAAAAGATCAATGAGACAAAATACTTATTTGCATCGACTTATTCAAATTTACATATTAACATAAGTTGTGTGATACTATATGTTTGAGAGAAATTATAAAAATAACTTATGACATTATTCATAAGATTTTTTATAAACTTATTCTCATAAGTTCTTCAAGATATTTATTTTTTATTTTAATTCTGAAAACAAACACAATATAATAATAATAATAATAATAATAATAATAATAATAATAATAATAATAATAATAATAATAATAATAATAATAATAATAAAATTATCATATTTATTTAAATAGGTCAACTTGATAAACTTAAAAAAAAATTTTACAGCCTCTGACCAAACTTTTTTAACTAAATAGACTTATAAAAAACTGGCATTGCCTGAGCTTGTGTTGAGTAGGTCGTAGGCCCTTTTACTTGACGTGACTTATTTTCATCCCTAGTGGTAGATAAATATTATGCATGGTTGCCTTAGTGGCGGACAATAATATTTTATTTTTCATCATGCATGTCATGGCATATGCAATTCTCTGTGGTTATCTTGTGGCAGACAATTAAATTTTATTTTTTATCATGGATGTCATGATATATGCATTTCTGTGCGGTGTTTTAGTGATATGTTATTTTTCTCATTTATATGAGATGAATTCGGTGTGGTGTCTTAGTGGCGGACTGAAATATCTAGATCATATATTTAAGAGCATGCATATTTTGCATAGGAACGACATAAGATTAATTGTTGATAATTGTGATAAACTCTTACACTTATTCCGTTTTAATCTTACGGTTTTGTTGTTAATAATTTTGGTGAGCATTTTTATTTAATTCTCTTATATATGATACAAATATTTATATTTGTCTATTTTTAACTCTCGTTTATTTTAGTTTGACATGGATTGTGGTTAATAAAATCTGACCCTTTACAACAACATTTTAAGTACAAGTGTGGAGTTTAAAGATTGATCGATGTTTTTTTGCCCCACGGTCGTGGGGAAGAAGAATTTTTCAAAATAAAAATATTTTAGTAGTTTATAAATTGATCGCATCATATTTTAAGTTATTTGCTTATTTTCCTTCTAATGAATTAGAAATGTGGTGATTTTCCGGTTATAAATTAGAAGTGTCACCGAGTTTGGTTGATTTCAAAACCTTTTATTTTTGTTTAAGCAAAAATATATATATATATATATATATATATATATATATATATATATATATATATATATATATATATATATATATATATATATATATATATATATATATATATATATATATATATATATATATATATATATATATATATATATATATATATATATATATATATATATATATATATATATTCTCACTAGATTAAAAACTTATGACATTAATCTCATGACCTTTTATTTCTGTTATTTATGGGGATCAAAAATATATTTAACCATATATATATATATATATATATATATATATATATATATATATATATATATATATATATATATATATATATATATATATATATATATATATATATATATATATATATATATGAAAGTGACACATATCTCAATTATTTATTTTTAAATTTAAGGACTAATGATTATTCCTACCATTATCACATAAAAGTAGTATTATCACTAGATATGCCTTTATATAGGGGGCATATCTAGTGATAATACTACTTTTATGTGATAATGGTAGGAATAATCATTAGTCCTTAAATTTAAAAATAAATAATTGAGATATGTGTCACTTTCATATATATATATATATATATATATATATATATATATATATATATATATATATATATATATATATATATATATATATATATATATATATATATATATATATGAAAGTGACACATATCTCAATTATTTATTTTTAAATTTAAGGACTAATGATTATTCCTACCATTATCACATAAAAGTAGTATTATCACTAGATATGCCTTTATATAGGGGGCATATCTAGTGAGAATATAATTTTTATGTGAGAATTGTATGAATAATTATTAGTCCTTAGATTTAAAAATAAATGGTTGAGATTAAAATATTCATTTAATAAACATGCGTATCTCTTTCATAATTTAATTGAACATGACATAAATGATGAAAGTGCTACACATATCTCAACAATTTATTTTTAAATCTAAGGACTAATAATTGTCCCTACTATTCACTAGTGTAAAAATACTTTCTTAGCAGAGGTTTTTAAGTCAGTTCATCAATAACCCGACTTAAGAAGTCACACGGTGGCAAATCCGTAAATATTTGAAACTTTGTTAAGTCGTGTCTATGTTTAACCGACCTAACAAAGATTAAATAAAAAAAAATGTAATTTACATTAAATTCCTTAAGTCGGTTCTTTTACCGAAATGACTTAAGAAATTTATTTATTAAGTCACGTGTTTATTACCTGACCTAAGAGGTTCTTACAAAACCTCGGTTCGATTCCTACTTAATACATTTTAGTGAAATAAAACAATTATAATATAATATATTTTGCAAATTTACGTCTTCTCATTCCTCATTCACTCATTCACGTTTTTCCTTCCTCAATCCCTTTTCTCCAAACCCTAAAAGTTGTTGTATCTTCTTTCCCATTCCTCATTCACTCATTCACGTTTTCCCTTCCTCAATCCCTTTTCTCCAAACCCTAAAAGTTGTCGTATCTTCTTTCCCATTCCTCATTCACTCATTCACGTTTTTCCTTCCTCAATCCCTTTTTTCCAAACCCTAAAAGTTGTTGTATCTTCTTTCCGGTTCAATCTGGGGGCTTGGATTTCACTGTCGTTTGTGGAGGTGCAGCGTACCTGACATTGTCGTCACCAACGCCATAGTCGCAAATTATTCTACAGTCGCCGATTCAGTCGCGTGCTCCGGCGCAATTGACATTGGATTTTCAGTCGTTAAGTCAACATCTGTGTGTCATACCCTAATTTTTGACCACAAGATTCCACCTCCTTGTTTTTTGCTTTTATTTTGTTTTTTTATTTTTCCTACTTTATGTCTTTATTACTATTATGTGTGCATGTTTTCTACTAACAAATTTGTGCACGCACGTTAATCTCGCATGGAGATAACATTCGATTAAACTAACTGGTTCCTTCATGAACTATTGAGATTAGAGTTTTGAACAGAACTTTGGCGTGAAAGCTTTTAATATTAAGGATTGGCGTGAAAGATTTTAATATAAAGGACGAACAAGTGCAAAAAGACAAATATACTTACTGTATCTTTTGACAAGACTTGGTTCATATGACGTCAAGAGAGCTAGAGAACAATGTTTTTATCCTTTTTATTATTATAAAAAAGAAGAGGGTCGAGGTTTAATTCAAGAAAGGTTTTGATCTTATTCACGAAGTGGGGTTATTACCATTAACCTCAAGCGAAAAGTTTCGGATCTTCGATGCTAAGTGTTTGAATAAGGATTTGAATTGAGGAATTCAAATTGATTCATTATGTAAAGGAAGCTTCATGTCCAAACTAGATATTTCTGCCTAAATTATATTTCTGAAAGAGGTCTTTCAAGACTACACACAAAATCATCGAAAGTTCAGTTTTTTTTTTCATTTGGCATTACTTGAGAAGGTTAAATTACAAGTTATATGAACCCAAATATAAATCTCAAACAGACTTAAGGAACTAGGTGGTAGAAGCTCTGTTGGCAAGAACTTCAGGGAATCCGTTATGTTGCCCGCCTCCTGAAAAATGCAGATTCTACTATGTTGAAAAGACTTCATGAGAGCTATCTATTGGCACTTGCTTATCCATTCAGACTCCATTATTAGAAGCCTCCTACTTTGAAAATCCAACGGTTCGGAACACTAAAAGAATTAACAATGTTTCATGAGGAAATTGGGAAAAACCACAAGCCATTTGTTTCTCCATGTTTGTCTTCTACGTGCCACTCTCAATCAACATTATCGGTCGTGATCCTCTCGTATGCAATACTGTCACTTGTTACTTGTTTGGGGTGACCATAGAACTTCCAGCTAAAGCCATGGCAGTAAAGTCCACTACAAACCATAAACTCACATAAGTTGTTGTAACTCATCCAAACTCACCACAAAATTATCAAAACAATTACTAGAAATAACCTGCAATATTCCACAACCAATTTTAGTCAACAATTCTCATAACAAACAAGCTGTTTTCACCGCAAAGTTTTGGCTCCGCCACTGTAAACATCGGTCAAAGCACTAGCAGCCTACCTGCATTGTAAACAGAATTGGCGTTACGAAACAAGTCTTCGAAGAAGAAACCAAATGGTATTATTTGAAATAATTTGAGAAGATAGGAAAAGCACATTAAAGGTTAAAGCGAGAAGAATAGTAGGTGATAAACCAATGGCCGAAGAATTCCTGCAGAACTTAGCGTCTGTAATTGTCATATTTAATCCGGCTGTCGAACAGGTCATAAGTTACATTATTGGGAAGCCTATGTCATAGCTTTAGCAACCAGGCCTTACCTTTTCCAAGTTCTGCAATGTCCTGCGATTGTACACTACACATGTTGAGTAGATTCGAGAGATGTAAACAAGTAGAAACTCGTAAATTGAGGGGTACAACTCCAACTTCCACCCACACGTTTTAAACATATATGCGCAACCTGCATTCACAATGAGGGGTCAGAGCATCAGCCAAACTTGGAGCAACATACAACAACATCATGATTGAGTTGAATAAGAGAATCTAAACCAACTTTCCCATTTGACAAAGTGGACGTGAACGGGTAAACATGTCTTGATGGCAACATGGAAGAAGATTTTACCTTCACCTGTAGTAATGGCAAAAACAGAGAATAACTTGATGGTAATGAAATTGACAGTAGTTAAAACCTGCAGCTTGTATTTGGCAAGGAGACTGACAATAGCTCACATTATACTTCCGCATACACTAGAAGAAACAACATCAATGTTCTGCATAAAGGAGAAACAAGTGCGAGAATTCATTAAGTTCAAACAAATTCGAACTTTCTAATTACAGTCCAGACAAAGGAAGCTCTGTACCTTAAAGACAACCATTGTGACTCTTCAAAACCGGTGCAAACTTAAACCAGAACAACTTTGCCATCAACACTTGAAGTTGTAGGCCTAAGATTGATTCAGAAGTTAATTGTCATCACGTATAACACGGAGAACATCTCGCGCAAATTCCACTGCTGCCACCTCTCTTTACCATGAAAGAACACTTCGAATCAGAATTTGGAGAAAATAGAACTAGAAGAGACATGATGTTTGAACCTGGAAAAAAAAAAGGAAAAGGACGTTAGAATGTTGACTTTGATTCAAATAAGGCCAATTCAAACTCTTTCCAAAAAGAAGCACAGAAGCAGTTAACTACAATCAATTTGAATCCACAACATGTCCATTTTAATTTCCAAACCATATGGTGATTAATGAGATAAAGAATAAACTCCAGACATGCTCAAGCATGTTCCTACGAGAATAGAAAGGATTTTATTATCCATCAAAATGGATTACAGATTTGATTTACATACTAGCATAAAAGATGGTAAGGGGACACAAGAATAAAACAACTCACAAACATTGAAATAGGAAGTGTTCAAAATAGAAATCATATCAGACAATCTCGACGAAAACGGAAACTTTCATAACAGAGATAATGATACCTTCCAAATTGGTTTAAGCATGCTCGTTTGATATGGAATCATCATCATTGTCCTTCAATTCGCATTTGCCCCTTTGCAACTATATATAAGACACCATCACACCATTAGAAAGGAAAAGAACGGTAACCACAAATTCACAAAGAAACCCACAAAATCTCCAAATCAAACCCTAATTTCAAAAACCGTGGAATTGAGAAACTCACCTTTTTCCTTTGAAGTTTCGTCGCGACTCATCCGATGGCCACCCCCAAATGCACATTTCGACCGTAACCGCCATCGTCAAGACACCGTGAAGCCACCCGCCGCGAGTCCCCGTACCGACGAAGCTTCCGCTTTGCCATCTAGAACCGTCGCCGTCCCTAACTTTTGGTAACTCTTTGTTCATGTCAAAATTATTGAACTGTTGATGGTTTGTTTTGTGTTTCAGGTGCAAAATGGAAGAAATAATAGAAGGAAAGAATGAGAACGAAGCGGTAAAGAGGGAGAAAGATGAATCGAGATCGAAACGATGAGGAAGATGAATCGAGAGAGAAGAGGTCGAGCGGTCTAGGGATTTGGGGATAAGATTAGGGTTTCTGCGTTCTTCTGTTTTCTCTGTAATTTTTTTTATTTGTATTTTGTACACGTGCACACACAGCACTTACCATGCGCCTCACACCATACACCACACACTCTCACCGATCAGGATCCAACGATCCACACCTTGTACGCCCATCATAATCCGTGCACCCTACCCCACCTAATCCATCCGCACCCTAATTTAACCATTTAACTAACATCTTATCTAATTAATCAGTAATTAACTTTAAAAGAAACCATTAACCTTTTTGTAATAAATCCTTTAATTAGTTTGTTTTAATTAATCTTTTTTAAAAACTTTTTATCTAATTAATCCTTTTAAATAACCAACTTTTTTATTAATCATTATTTAATCTAAATAATTAAAACTTTATTTTAACCATTTGTTTTATTCAAAGTAAACTTATTAACCTTTTTAGTAAATAATGATTTTGATTAATTCTTTTTTCTTAAAAAGGGACATTTTGTAATTTAATTAATTTATATTTATTAAGGACAATAAGAAAACTATTTTATAAGGAAAATAGTAAACCTTTCTTTTTTAATAAGATAAAATAGAACTTCTTAGTTTTTTTAAGAAAGCATTTTGTTTATAGGTCACCCTTTAAAATAATTTTCTTAAACTTAATCTCATTTAAATTGAATCCAATCTTTCTTAAACTCCGCTTAAAAATCAATTCAACTTCATGTAAAAAAAATAATATAACCTTTTTTTTTTATAAAATCAATCTCACTATTAATAATCAAATACAACTTTTTTACTAAAATCAATTCAACCTCGCCTAAAAACAATCAACGTTGTAATGTAATTCAATCAATCATGCACGCCTCGACTCCACTCACACTCACGATTTACACTTGTACACCTAGCGCTTTCATGTGTGTGTGTGTTTACATCATCTCCTTTTATTCCTTTCCGCAATTTATTTACCGCATTTATCTTTATTACATCGCATCATTGCATTCCGTCCAAAGGAAGAACCTACACATGACTTAACACTTGTGTGTATTGCATCTACATTTGCATCATACTCCCCTATGATCCTTGATCCCATTCAAGTCGATCTTTTAGGATAGATCCTACCCCATAGGAGGACCTTCGTATTTACTTTACAACATAGAAAAAAAACAAAACAACTCAAACATTATTCAAACACAATAGAGAAATAGATGTTAATCATCTTAAGCGAGATAGAATCTCCACCCCACAACAGTACAATCTATTACACTTGTGGCAGTTAAATCTCTCTTAAAATGACAACTCATCTTTTCTCCTAAACTCAATCAATCAACTACCCTAAACCCGTAGGAACTTTGACCACAGTCAAAGAACTCCTCAAACCCTTTAGGGGAACTACAAATACTCTGATTCCACTCCCGTAAGGATATGTAGGCATAAGATGCGATATCTTATCGAGTATACTTAGAAATAAACCCCCTAGGTCTCTTATCCCTTAAGAAGATAACACTTATCAATAAACAAACATAAAACAAGAGGTTCCTGTAGAGTACTACAGAAACTTAGGATGCTAGCACCTTCCCTAAGTTTAACCAACCCCCGAACCTAAAACTCTCTAGCTTGCATTTGCATTGCATTGTGGGTATTTCGATCTTTATCCCTTCCTTTGGACAAATCAAAGTTTGATTGCAAAATGAATTAAAGATTCAAACTAATCAATAGTTTGGTATCCGAATTTCACCGCGACACCGTGGTTACCTTCACAGCCACGGTGGCAATAGCAGAGAATATCACAGTCTCCGCCAGTAATGCCACATTTACGATCTCCGCAGCCACAATTAGTTTCTCCGGTCTATCGTTTACAGCACCCCTTACAGAAGCTTCCGGTGAAGAGGTTAATGAAATAACGTTTTGCTTTTTTCTTTCTGAATGTTGTTATCCTATGATTGTGAACATATAGACAAGAGAATTGTTGTTGAATATTTTCTCATTACTGTAGGGTAGAGGATGTCTCCTAAAAAACTCAGTACCAGCACCAAGATTAATCAGCTCCAGTGAACTTGAGTAATGTTACATATTCTCATACTTATTTTTTATTTTTTGGATTGTTTGTCTGATGGTTATTTTTCAATGGTTCTGCAGGGAGTTCCGACCTCTGATCCAAATTAGACGTGACCAGGACACAAGCAAGATTTTTCAGGTTCCTGACGGCTTGCTCCTCAAAGATGGATATGTATATAAGAAAGTATATATCTCCTGATTCATTAAGTTTTTGGGGTGTTGTTCCCACTAAGGAGGAGCAATTAAAAGTTTGGGTCTTCTGAAAACAATGAATCAAATGATATGGAGTGACTTTCTAATATTTATGGTGACACAAAGAAAAAACGGGTAATAACAATTGACAAGGGTGATGGCAAAGGAGAGGGTTCATCAGGTTCAGGGAAAGATTTTGAATTATTTGCTCTTGTGTGTTTTCGGTAAGTTTTGGTTAAACTTAGCATTCATGATATCATAAAACTCCCTCCTTCTCTCTATCTCTCTGTCTTTTTATCTCTCTCTCTCACATACACACACACACACACACACATTCCAATGCAGTTGCACACATGTTCATCTTGCAGATGGATGATTTTAATGTCTGACTGAGCTTTTCCATTGTGCAGCAAAAAGGACTTTTGTGTGTTAATAAGCACAGACGAACATGGTACTTACAAGGTAATATTCAGCTTATGCAGTGTCATTTGTATAAGCCTTTGATTTTGAGTGTCTGGTGGTTTTTTATAGTTATATTATAGCTTTTCCTGTTTGATGTAGATTCTAAGAGAAGGTTCAGAAGGACCTGTTGCTGTAACTGTTGAACGAAACGAAATAAAAAGTGCATTATGTGATCTTAAACTTAGTGCCCAAGACCTGCACAATAAGACTATAATTGTTAATGATAACGTCAAGGTTCTGGAGGGTCCATCCCAGGTCTGATGCTTGTTTTTGAATAGGTTTTTGTTGGTTGTAGTATTTTAGAATCTCTTCACACCTTTTGATATTTTCAAAGCTTTCATGTTATTTTGCAGGGTAAACAAGGTGTGTCATACTGCAGCTCGTGCAATCGGTGAATGTCCAATTTATGTTAGGTACAACAATATTATTATCCCATTGCAAACTTGTTACTTTTACAAGTTTTTCTAATGTTCTGCCTCGTTATAACAAATGTTCATACAAATTAAACAAATGTTTCAGTGAGAAACACAAATATATCTTTGTGGATTAAATGCCGGTTGTTGCACCCCAAAATTTGCCCTCATAATACAAGACTTTGTGTTCCAAGAAGGTTCACAAGGTTCACAAAATTCACAATTGGTCAGAAGAGTTGACAATTCCCTCAGACAATGCACCTCCTTGCTATTGAAACCACTATTGTTCAAATCTGTTTATTTTGCAGGAATTACATTAACAGTAAAAAGGGCGAAATGGTCATTTATGCACTATGGTTTCCGTTTCTGAGTTCCGTGTTTTTGTCTAAAATGGATTTGAATTTTCATGGCTGATTGCGGTTTATGAGTGCTGTTCAATTACGATTTTCTGGGCCGGATTGATTTATGGTTTGGTATTTTATCAATGACTAATTGGATTTTCTTCTCCGCGGGTTTAGAGTCTATCTGGATTTGGGATTTATTTGTACAAGTCTGATTGGTAAAGTTAATTCATTTGTGAAAGTTTAATTGATTAATTTCTAGTCATTTGAATTTAATCTGAGGCGCCCATTCATTTAATTGGATTTGTTTAAGAAATTCATTTGGTTTCGGGTGAAACATTTGAAAAGAATATTCGGAAAATAATATAAAAAAATATTGAATTTATTCATAATATCTTTATTATTATTTAAAGTTACAAGGAGGAAATAATTTGAAAAGAAGAAATATTTATTGAATTTTATTCATGAATATTTTCTTACAAGGTACGAAAATAAGATCAAATTACACTAAAAAGTCCTAATCTTTCTAAGTCCTTCATGCTAGATTTTTCAACCGACTTCATGGTGAATTTTCTTCTGGTACCTGCACACGACAAAAACGGAAACAAAGCAAACAAAGGGTTAATACTAGAAATTTGGTTTTGTTCGACACCCTCAGAAAAGCTTCATCACCGGGTGTCGGGAGGGTAACGACCAATGCCGTCTCCAACTCCCTTTCCTAATCCTGACCTCGGCGTAAACCGGTAATATCTGTTCTTAATTGTCGGGACAGCCGAGAAGAAGAGAAAAAGCAGTTTTAGCCGAAAGTGATTTTTTCCGGAAAAGATTGAAGCCAAATAGGTCACTAATCCAATCCAGAATGGGAAAATCCAGTCTATCAAGTAAATAATGTGGATACCCAGATCAAGATCAGATTCGAGGCAAAGAAGACATATCCAATCCGAAATCAATAATCCATCATCTGATAACAAAATCCATATCTGAAGCAAATCAAACATAACAGAAAAATCCCAATCAGATCATATCAGATACAATCAGCAAAAATCAAATCACCAAAGCTAATAATGTGAGATTCGAAATCCAGGCCCATCAGAAGATTATAAAACAAACATTCTCAAAGGAAGAAAGGGAGGCCGTGAAACCCTAACAGAATCACAAAAACGGCGCAAAGGCCAACACCATAAATCAAAGAATCGGGAACGAGCTTACCAAAACGACGCATACCCTAATCACATAAACACATAACAAACTCACCAGAAAACAGCAGCGACAAAATCCTAACGCCATCACCGTTAAATTGCCTCAGTTGGTACATCATTGGCCATAGCGAAAAAAGCTGGACGGAGGACCAACCACAAATGATCATCATCACAGAATCACCGACGAAAAGCATCATCGAAGCTCATTCACGGCCTCAGTTCACCACTTCATCGGCCAAAAAATATCACAAAAGAACAACGACAACCACAAAGCGGACCAGAAACCATTAAAACGCCCTTGTTAAAACGTAAATCCGTGGTGAAGAGCTTCACGGAGCCGCGGGTGATTTCCCTTTGCTACGATTATTATGTAATGTTTTTTCATGTTTTGCAGAAGGGGAAGAGGAAGGCGATACGAGCGGGAGAGAAAGAAGAAGGGAAATCCTTCTTTGAATGGCCGCCGCTGAATGTTTCTGTTTTAGGGTCAAACCCTAAAACTCATAACCCTTCCCTTTGTTTAGTGTCAGACCGGGTTGGGTCCGGGAGTGGTAACCCGGCCCAACCCATCTTTTTTTAAATTTTTATCTTATTGTTTTTATTATTTATTTTAATTGTTTTATTATTTAATTAATTCAATGTTTATTAGTTTAAATAGCAAAATAACAAAAGCTGTAAATAATAGTTTTGTTTCTCAATATTTTCTTTAACACAAAATAACCTTTTATCTAACTCTTTTTATAATTTAATATAACTTTTTTTAAAAAAATAATAAATTAATTAATTTTCTTTTATTACTAAACTTCTAATTTATCACTTAAAAAGCTAACTTTTTTTCTGGTAAATTAATTTTTTCTAAAAAATGTATCCTTTTGTAAAAGAGATCATAAAAACATTTTATTCAAAAATGGATAACCGTTTTCCTTTATCTTAATTTCAAACACTTTCACGTTCTAAGATTTTCTGTATGTCATCCCATTCATTTTTCCGTCTATCCTTTTATGTTGACCTTGTTCACTAACCGTTTGTTTGTTTTTGCATTTTTGCTTTTTCAGGATTTTGTAATTTATTCAATAATATTGTTTGTATTTATTTTCAACCATGGTTGTATTTTGTTTTACAAACATCATCATGTAATTTATTTATTTCGCGCTACACATCAATTTACCGTAATCTCATCTTCCGAAGGATTAGGTCTAGCAATTTGACCGCCGAGTCAATAACCCTAACCTTTGACGTTTTCAAACCCTACACTTTTAGGAGTCCCTCCGCGGACATTTTTACCCTTTACCCTAGCATTAGGATAAGGAGTCGCCGTACTTTGTTTTAGGGTTTCCCGCCGTGGAATCCCTAATTTAACCCTAATTTCAACTAACAATTTCAACGTAGAGATTGGAGTCTCTGCACTCCTTGTAAGCGTGTCCTTAAGATATGTTTATTCCCCTTGAGACCTTGACCACAGTCAAGAAGTTTCTAACATCCCTATTGAGGGGAACTACGATTACTCTGATTCCACTCCCGTAAGGATACGTAGGCACAAGATGCGATGTCTTGCCGAGTAAACTTAGAATTAACCCCCTTTATTATTTATTATTGCTTATTTATATTTTATTTATCTTTGCTATTTAATTATTTTGCTTATTATTTTGTAATTGTTTCTTGGATGTAAAGTTGTTTAATTATTTAATTATTATTATGGTTAGTAATTAGGGAGTGTAATAACATGTATGTAATATTAAAATAAATTTAGATCACTTTTAAATAAAGATAATTAAAATAAACACGTCACACACGTAAGTCGATTTTAATCGCCGTCTCACTTCCTAAGGATATCCCTCAAGTTGCCTATGAATATTGGTTAAGTGGGGTGTATAAAGCAAGTCCCTCAAAAAGAAAATCATCAAAGTCCCTTATGGTTGCCTTTACGAATCGAGTCCCTTTCGAAAAATGATGATAGTCCCTCCAGTTTACTTATTACACCCCACAATGGCCTTCAAAAATCCAATTGTCCCTCACATGTCCCTTAACATCCAAAGTAAGGACTATCTACTCCATTATAGTAGGGGTAGTCTTACTAAGGAAAGGATAAAGAATAAGAAAGACCTTAAAACATTAGGGTAGGCTACTCCTAGATACTTGCTCACTTCAAAACTTTTTCACACTTAAACAAATTTCCAACAAAATTTTCAAACAAGTTTTTTTCACATCCATACACGGATTATTATTAAACTATTCTGAAATTTTTTGCTATTCACACACTATACTTTCAAAACAATTCAAAAGTGAGCTTAAGTACCTAAGAGCCCATGGATAACCATGGATGAAAAGGGTGCTAACACCTTCCCTTTTCATAACCTACCCCCCGGACCCAAAATATTCTCTAAGGTCTTTCCTGTTCTTTTATAACCTTTCCTTATGGATAAAATAAAAGTCGGTGGCGACTCTTGCTATCCGCAACATTGTTTAAAGTCAGTTCTCCCACCGTGTTACAGAACTGGCGACTCTGCTGGGGACCTATTTAAGAGGGGTACCCTTAGGAATTAAGATCACTTTAAATTGTTTGCCTTGTTTGCTTTATTATTATATTGTTGGGGTGCTCTTATGTGTGAAAGGTCCTAACCCGGATCTAGTGTACCTTAGGTAAATGGCAATAGACCAAGGAAACTGTACGACGTATATCGATACGGTTGATCTGGTGGCCATAGTTAGTGCGACTTCTTGGTTGGTGCTTATATTCCTTAAGTCAAGTTGAGGATAATATTGAGGCTGCCATATGTTGTCAATGCACTAACTGACTTTTAGAACCCTAGTTAACTCATCTTGGCCTTTAGAAAGTAGTGAGGTAACCGGCTTTGGTGCAGACTGAAGTTGGTTGACACTCGATACTACGCTCATTGAGATCTTAAACTTGGAGGGTTTTGGTTGGCAAGTAAGTTGCCTTCTGAACAACCACCCTTGTGAAGGATCAATGATATTGAGATCCCTTAGAACCCGGTTACTTTTGTAGGACAGGATGAACCATCTAACTTCAGGGGAGGGTACTTGCCTTTGAACCTCATGCAAGCCTTTAAACCTAGGGCTATGGTGTGACTTGTTTGTGTGTGCCACATGTTTGTGATTGAGCATGACATCATGACATCATCATGCATCATAAGCATATCATTTTCCCTAACCATTTCAAGGACCAAAGGATTTATCTTTGTTCTTTGTTGCAGGTCATGGCTTCTGCTCGTAGAAACACCATCAGGATCAACTTTGTAGGGATACCTGCTAAGCTCAAGGAGTTGGTTTCCCTAGTGCCTGATCATTCCCAGTTCAACAAGAGACATGGTCACTTATTGGATCTAGTTACTTCAGGGTTCAGTGAAGACATGATGAGTGTGCTGTTTCAGTTCTTTGACCCTAAGCACCATTGCTTTACATTTCCTGATTATCAGTTAGTTCCAACCATGGAAGAGTTCTCTAAACTTCTGGGTATCCCTGTTCTTGATCAGAAGCCATTCACAGGCTTAGAAAAGGAGCTTAAACCAGAAGTTATTGCTGCAGCTCTACATCTGAAGAAGTCTGACATTGTTCTAGAGACGAGAAGTGGAGTTAAAGGTATTCTTGCCAAGGTATTAGTGGATAAAGCTCAAATGTTCTTGAAGGCTATGAGCTACGATGCTTTTGAGGAGATCTTAGCCTTATTGATTTATGGCTTAGTGTTGTTCCCCAATCCTGATCAGTTCATAGACGTTCATGCCATCAACATATTCCTGAGTCACAATCCAGTGCCTACCTTACTTGGAGACATCCTACATTCTCTTCACACCCGTACTACAAGGGCAAGAGGAACTTTAATGTGATGCATACCTTTACTTTCTAGGTGGTTTACTTCTCACCTTCCTCGCTCAGTAATGAAGAATGAGCAAGGGTTCAGATGGTCCAAGAGGATCATGTCACTTTCTCACTCAGACATCCATTGGTGCTCCAGATCTATGGAGAATGTCACCATCATTGACCGTTGTGGGGAGTTTCCTAATGTGCCACTTCTAGGCATAAGAGGAGGCATCACCTACAACCCATCTCTAGCTTTACGACAGTTTGGTTACGCCCGGAGCGATGGTCCACATGACATGTTGATTCAGGGCATTGTGTTTGATTACGACAACGATCTTTAGGGTTACCGTCAGAGATTCATACGAGCTTGGGGAAAGGTAAACAGGATTGACAGCAAGACACTGGAGCCTAAGTACACTATTCCTATGGAGGCTTATCTCAGATGGGTACGATCTCGTGCTCAGACACTCATGATGCCATATCCTGCCGTCCTACCAGTTACCATGGAACCTGTTGCTGAAGGAGACACAGCTTATACCATCCTTCACCCAGACATGCCTACTGATATGGAAGACTTGCAGAGATCATGGATCCAACTGAAAGAGCAAAGGGATACTTTCGAGGCTCATTACAAAGCAAGCCAAGCAAGGATCCTAGAGCTAACAAAGCTACTTCATGAGGAACGAAACCTCAACTCATACCTCAACACAAAGAGGAAACGTCCATGGGAGACTTAAAACCCCATCTTTTGTACTTATTTCGTTTTCATTTTTTGTAAGCCTAAAAGGCAAAACAAGTTATTACTAATAAAAAGTTACTTTCTTGTTTGTTTAAGCAAATTTAAATCCTGCGGTCCTTGAAAACATTGCATATGCATTCCCATATCATTGCATCACAGGTTTATAATTGTGCACAGGTTTCTCATCTTCTCGCTGTTTATTTCAGCAATGGCTCTTGAACAATCAGTTAAGGATCTCCAGGCACAGAATGCACAGTTCCAAGAGCTGATCCTGAACCTATCCAAGGGGCAGGATGAATTGAAGACACTGCTGGCCAAGAAGACTAAGAAGGCTAGAAGGTCTGCTGGGTTGCTCAACATGGGAAGAAGGTTCAAAGGTCCTGTCAAGACCAAGGAACATGTTGAAGACTATGAATCTGAAGAATCTGAGCAGGAGAGAGGCAGTCTCCACAACACTATAGGGGACTCTGATTCTGAGGCTAACTACTACCATGAGCCTAACGAAGACAAATTCAAGATGCTGGTGGATAGAATGGATGCTATGGAATTACAGAAATCATCTGGGCTGGATTTTGAGGATCTGAGCTTGATATCTGGGGTGGTCATACCCATTGGGTTCAAAGTTCCTACATTTGTTGTCTATGATGGGGTCTCTTGTCCCAAATTGCATCTGAGGTCTTATGTCAGAAGAATGCAACCCCACACTGCTGATAAAAAGTTGTGGATCCATTTCTTTCAAGAGAGTTTATCTGGAGCTCAGCTAGAGTGGTATTATCAGTTGGAGAGTGTCAACATCAGAGATTGGAATGACCTTGCTGAAGCTTTTTACAAGCAGTATCAATACAATGCTGACTTAGCCCCCACTCGCATGCAGCTTCAAAGCATGTCTATGGGTGCCAAAGAAAGCTTTAAGGAGTATGCTCAGAAGTGGAGAGACTTAGCTGGAAGAGTTCAACCCCCTTTGACTGATAGGGAGTTGGTTGATATGTTCATGTGTACGCTGAATGGTCCGTTTTACAGTCATCTCATTGGAAGCTCATCATCTGGCTTCACTGAGTTGATCATGACAGGAGAGCGAGTAGAGAATGGTATCAAGAGTGGTAAGATCCAAGTGGGCACTTCTTCATCAGGTGCTGCAAAGAAGCCTCCCACTGGGAAGAAAGAATCTAATGCTGTGTATGGTCAGCCTGATCGTAACAGAAGGCATCAGTCTGTTAGTGCAGTTCATATTTCAAATCCAACTCCTGCAACAACAGAGCAGCCTCAAGGCAACCAACAGAGGGCTAGAAGACAGTTCACGAAGATCAACATGTCAATGGCTCAGGCATTGCAACACTTGTTGAAAGCTGAACTTATTACCCTGAGGGAGGCCCCTCAGAATCCCAATGTTACCTCTCCCAAGTACAATCCCAATGCACGATGTGCATATCATTCAAACTGTCCAGGACATGATACTAATAACTGCTGGGTCTTGAAGAACAAAATTCAGGATATGATTGATGCTGGAGAAATTGAGTTTGATCCACCAGGTACTCCAAATGTGATTACAGCTCCAATGCCAAATCACGAGAAGACTGTCAACGCCATTGATGAAGATGTTGATGAAGATCTGCATGTCTATTCAGTTATGGAGTTGAGCACACCATTGTCTGTTATCAAAAAGAGGTTAGTACAAGCTGGGATCTTTCCAGGTTGTCATGAAGATTGTCTATATTGTACCTATAAGCCGGATAGTTGCTTCATTTTGAGAGATAGGATTCAACGTCTCATGGATAAATATACTATAGTGTTTGAAAGAAGACCAGCATCTGTAGAAAGTATGGTGGATCATCTGACTCAGGGTAAGAAGATTGAAGAGGTTGACATGGTTGACAAAGTACCACTAAGAATCACTTCAAAGGGTCCCATTAAAATCACTCATCAGGGCCCAATCAAGATTACTGCTGAAGGTCCTGTGAAAGTTGTTGCTGAAGCCAGAGTAGCTCCTCTGATCATTACCACTCCTGGTCCTATTCCTTATACATCTGACAAAGCTGTGCCATGGCACTATGGGTCTGATGTTTACATCCATGGTGTCAAGCAGGAGCCTTTACCTGATATGCCTGTTGACATTGATAATATTGCTGGATCTAACAAGATCACTCGTAGTGGAAGAGTCTTCTCTCCTCCAGTTGCTTCTAAGAGTGCAGTTACTCCTGCTGTTACTTCCACCACTGATGCTCGGGGCAAGGGTCCTGTTATTGAGCCTGTATCTACTGATGTGCCAGCTGCTGATGACCTCTCTAAGCAGATGGAAGAAGTATTGAAAATCATTCGCAAGAGTGATTATGATATTGTTGATCAGCTGGGGCATACTCCCTCAAAGATTTCTATGCTCTCCCTGTTATTATGTTCTGAGGCTCATGCCAAGTCATTGATCAAGTTTCTAAAGATGGCTCATGTACCCAGTGCAATTTCTGTGGACCAGTTTGAGAATTGTGTTGCTCACCTGACCTATGACAACGGGTTAGGATTTTCTGATGCTGACTTGACCCCTGCCAAGAGGGATCATAACAGGGCCTTGCATATTTCAATTGAATGCAGGGGCACTACCCTGTCTCATGTGCTGATAGACAATGGTTCCTCTCTGAATGTGTTGCCTAAGGAAGTCCTGAACAAGCTGAGTCCTAAAGATACGGTATTGAAGCCCAGTAATATTGTGGTAAAGGCTTTTGATGGTTCTAGAAGAGTAGTGCATGGGGAAATTGATCTTCCAATCAAGGTTGGCTCTCAGGTGTTTACCGCTACATTCTATGTGATGGATATTCGTCCTTCGTACTCATGTCTGCTTGGTCGTCCCTGGATCCATGGGGCAGGTGCTGTGACCTCCACATTACATCAAAAGTTGAGATATCCGGTGAATGGAAAAGTTGTTACTGTCTTTGGAGAGGAAGAATACTTTGTCAGCCATGTAAACACTTTCAAGTATCTGGAAGTAGAAGGTGAATACATTGAAACTCCATGTCAGTCATTTGAAGTGGTTCCCTGGGCTGTTAAGGATTGTGTGACTCCTCCTGCTGTGAAGAAGGTTCCTGTGGTCATCAGAAACCCTCCAACAATGGCAATGGCCTCCCTCAATGATGCAAAAGCTGTGGTGGAAGAAGAGTCCCAGAAGGCTGTTCGTCGTGCTCGTGCTGTTCGTATCACCAATCAAGGGGTTATCAATGCTGTGGGAGATCAAGATGAAGACTACAACTTGGAGGCATGGATTTTTCCTACTGTGGGTACTGGACTCAATAATTGGACAGCTGAAGATGTTATCCCTATCTCCTTTAGTCAGGAGTAAATACTATTACTGTGTTATGTTTTTAAATTTGCAATTTCTGGAACAATTAAAACTTTCAAGCCATGTGCCTTACCCGGGGCATAATGGTGTGCTTGTTACGGGTTGTCATTTCATTTGCATACTTCATTCAATAAAATCAGTGGACGTTTCGTTTTCGTAAATATTGTGTTCCTTGTCTTTCTTTTTCTTTTTCTTTTTGCTTTATCAGCTATGTGTTCTTACACACACCCACGTCACTAAAATGCAGATCCTCATCCACTCTGGATCCAGTTGATAACAGTTCTACTATTGCCAATTACAATTTCGAGAATCCGATCTATCAAACTGAAGACGGAAACGAGGACGATTGTGAAATACCTGTAGAGCTTGCTAGGTTGTTACAACAAGAAGAGAAAGCTATACAGCCACATGAAGAGCCAGTCGAAGTTGTGAATCTGGGAACTGAAGAAAACAGAAAAGAGGTCAAGATAGGGGCTGATTTAGAGGACAGTGTCAAGAGCAGGTTGATTCAGATGCTACGTGACTATGTGGAGATCTTTGCTTGGTCTTATGAAGATATGCCAGGGTTGGATACAGACATTGTGGTTCACCGTTTGCCAGTGAAAGAAGATTGTCATCCAAAGAAGCAGAAGGTTCGTCGTATGCGTCCTGAAATGTCAGAAAAGATCAAAGCAGAGGTAATGAAACAATTCAATGCAGGGTTCTTGGCCGTAACTTCTTATCCTCAGTGGGTTGCAAATGTGGTACCAGTTCCTAAGAAAGATGGTAAGGTACGTATGTGTGTAGACTACAGAGATCTGAACAAGGCTAGCCCTAAAGATGACTTTCCACTTCCTCATATTGATATTCTGGTAGACAACACTGCTCAGCATAAGGTATTCTCTTTTATGGATGGTTTCTCTGGTTACAATCAAATCAAGATGGCACCTGAAGATATGGAGAAGACTACATTCGTGACACAGTGGGGCACCTTTTGCTATAAGGTAATGCCATTTGGTTTGAAGAATGCAGGGGCAACATATCAGCGTGCTATGGTGGCTTTGTTTCATGATATGATTCATCATGAGATAGAGGTATATGTGGATGATATGATAGCCAGGTCTCAGACTGAAGAACAACATCTTGATCATCTGCACAAGTTGTTTGAGAGGTTGAAGAAATACAGGTTGAGATTAAATCTAAACAAGTGTACTTTTGGAGTTAGATCTGGAAAGCTCCTGGGTTTCATTGTCAGTGGAAAAGGTATTGAAGTGGATCCTGCAAAAGTGAAAGCTATACGAGAGATGCCAGCTCCCCGTACTGAGAAGGAGGTTAGAGGTTTCTTGGGACGATTGAACTACATTGCAAGATTTATTTCCCAATTAACTACCATCTGTGAGCCAATCTTCAAGTTGTTGAAGAAATATCAGGTGATGGAATGGAATGATGAGTGCCAGACTGCCTTTGATGAAATCAAGAGATATTTGCTAGAACCTCCAATTTTAATGCCACCAGTTGATGGAAGACCCTTGATTATGTATTTAACAGTATTAGACAACTCAATGGGGTGTGTATTGGGGCAACATGACGAGTTTGGTCGAAAAGAGCAGGCAATATACTACCTTAGCAAAAAGTTTACCGACTGTGAAACAAGATACTCACTGCTCGAGAAAACTTGCTGCGCTTTGGCATGGGCTGCTCGCCGACTAAGACAGTATATGTTGACCCATACTACCTTGTTGATTTCGAAGATGGATCCAATCAAGTACATATTTGAGAAACCTGCTCTCTCCGGAAGAATTGCAAGATGGCAAATGATCTTGACGGAATAGCAGCAGTTTGTCATGGCCAGATGTACCAGAAACGAATGATCAAAGCTTTTAACAAGAAGGTTAAGCCAAAGGTATATCAGGCTGGTGACTTGGTAATCAAGCGTATCATATTACCACAGGGTGATCCTAGGGGCAAGTGGACTCCAACATATGAGGGACCGTTTGTAGTCAAGACAGTGTTCTCAGGAGGTGCCATGATACTGACTACAATGGATGGTGAAGACTTCCCACAACCTGTAAACGCAGACATAGTTAAAAAATACTACGCATAAAAAGAGACCCGCTAGGTTGACAGGCCTAGGCAAAAATAAGGGCATCCCGGCAAACCAAAAGGGTTTGGGCAAAAATTAGGGATATATATATAAAAAGATGTACACCCGGCAAGTCGAAAACCTGAAAAGGCGGCTTGGGCAAAAAAGGGTATCCCGGTGGATTGAAAACCTGAAAGGGCAATCCAGGCAAAAGTTAGGGATTAAAGCGTATGACTATGTCTCGTTTGGATCACTCATGAAACTGCAACCAGTTGTACTACTTACTCAAGCTCAAACAGATAAAGCTCAATCCAATCGTTTCCGTCTCAACAGCAAGAAGATGAGATACTTGAGTGGCAATAGTAGAATTGAAACTCAATAGGATTATTTCCCACATAGCTGATTCTTTTTGTAAAACTTCATGACAAAATTCTCTTACTAGGGTTTATGTCTCCTTGTACAAACTTACCCGTGTATGGGTCACTTTTGATATAAATAAATTCCATCTTTTGAATCCAGATTCACTTTTACCCTATTTACATAAGCGAAACGTCCATTGGTTGTGTTTGAATGTATGTATGCCTTTGAATATGATTGATGTTTACCAGAAACGCATGTATGCTTTTAATATGATTGATGTTTACCAGAAATGCATGAAAATGCAGTAATAGTATTTACTAAGGACGAACGGGGGAAGGATTTCAACGAAGCTTCGCCGGTTCATCTTTACAAGACAGTTACAAACCATCAGTAGGACTAATCCATTTTCACAGAGTCTAATCTCCCCTGGAATTTATATCCATCTCTTTTATCCTCATACGGATATACGGGAAATTACTTTCCAATAAGGGCACGATGAACGAAGACGGGATGTTATACTTATCCTACTATCAAACGAAAACGAAGGTTATCTATACCCTACTATCCCCAACAACGGGAGGTTATCTATACCTTGTTATCCCCAGCAGACGGAGGGTTATATATTCTTCAACAACGAATCGGGATTTATTTTCCTTGGCCAGCAGTTGTTATACAAGGATATCCAGACACTTCCAGCAGTGTCATATCATACATACATCATTTACATCATACCATAACATATATGTCTATAGTACATTACCTAAGTGCATCATGTCATACATGCATACATAAAGCATAAACTAATGTTGTTATACAGAATGCTACCTTGTTTTCAGGTTAATTACCCAACAAACAAGCTTATGATCTTTGGGACTGCTTTATTGTAACCTCAGGGTTACTTTATCCTCCTGATGAGCTTCTTATTACTTTGGGACTGCTTTATTGTAACCTCAGGGTTATTTTATCCTCCTGATAGCCTCTCATGACTTCAAGACTGCTTTAGAGCTACTGATTGCTCTATCCTCCTGAAATCATCCTATTACTTCAAGACTGCTTTAGAGCTATTCATTGCTCTATCCTCATGAGGTCATATTACTACTTCAAGACTGCTTTAGAGCTATTCATTGCTCTATCCTCCTGAAGCCATCTAATTATTTCAAGACTGCTTTAGAGTTATCCATTGCTCTATCCTCCTGAAATTACATTATTATTTCAAGACTGCTTTAGAGCTATCCATTGCTCTATCCTCCTGAAATCATTACTTCAAGACTGCTTTAGAGCTATTGATTGCTCTATCCTCCTGAAGACATATTACATTATTATTTCAAGACTGCTTTAGAGCTATCCATTGCTCTATCCTCCTGAAATCATTACTTCAAGACTGCTTTAGAGCTATTGATTGCGCTATCCTCTTGAAGACATATCACATTATTATTTCAAGACTGCTTTAGAGTTATCCATTGCTCTATCCTCCTGAAATTACATTATTATTTCAAGACTGCTTTAGAGTATTCATTGCTCTATCCTCCTGAAATTACATTATTATTTCAAGACTGCTTTAGAGCTATCCATTGCTCTATCCTCCTGAAATCATCACTTCAAGACTGCTTTAGAGCTATTGATTGCTCTATCCTCCTGAAGATATATCACATTATTATTTCAAGACTGCTTTAGAGCTATTGATTGCTCTATCCTCCTGAAGACATATCACATTATTATTTCAAGACTGCTTTAGAGCTATTGATTGCTCTATCCTCCTGAAGCCATTATTACTTCAAGACTGCTTTAGAGCTATTGATTGCTCTATCCTCCTGAGGTCAGATTTATCACTTCAAGACTGCTTTAGGGTTATCATTATTGATTGCTCTATCCTCATGAAGACATGCTGTTACATCAGTATTACTCCAGACTCCTGACAGTTCTCATTATACTACTGAAGAACTTTCCCCTAGTAGCATATTTAAGCCCACTCAATCATGTTCAACCAACCATCAATATCACTCCATGCACTGGTGAGTGCAAATTTTTGGGCTTTTGTGTTCAATCCCCTTCAACCTTCCAGGTTACGACTGGCAAATATACCAATCTAACCCCTCAGGTTTCAGAAAATTGAACAGGGGCAGCTGTTGCACCCCAAAATTTGCCCTCACAATACAAGACTTTGTGTTCCAAGAAGGTTCACAAGGTTCACAAAATTCACAATTGGTCAGAAGAGTTGACAATTCCCTCAGACAATGCACCTCCTTGCTATTGAAACCACTATTGTTCAAATCTGTTTATTTTGCAGGAATTACATTAACAGTAAAAAGGGAGAAATGGTCATTTATGCACTATGGTTTCCGTTTCTGAGTTCCGTGTTTTTGTCTAAAATGGATTTGAATTTTCATGGCTGATTGCGGTTTATGAGTGCTGTTCAATTACGATTTTCTGGGCCGGATTGATTTATGGTTTGGTATTTTATCAATGACTAATTGGATTTTCTTCTCCGCGGGTTTAGAGTCTATCTGGATTTGGGATTTATTTGTACAAGTCTGATTGGTAAAGTTAATTCATTTGTGAAAGTTTAATTGATTAATTTCTAGTCATTTGAATTTAATCTGAGGCGCCCATTCATTTAATTGGATTTGTTTAAGAAATTCATTTGGTTTCGGGTGAAACATTTGAAAAGAATATTCGGAAAATAATATAAAAAAATATTGAATTTATTCATAATATCTTTATTATTATTTAAAGTTACAAGGAGGAAATAATTTGAAAAGAAGAAATATTTATTGAATTTTATTCATGAATATTTTCTTACAAGGTACGAAAATAAGATCAAATTACACTAAAAAGTCCTAATCTTTCTAAGTCCTTCATGCTAGATTTTTCAACCGACTTCATGGTGAATTTTCTTCTGGTACCTGCACACGACAAAAACGGAAACAAAGCAAACAAAGGGTTAATACTAGAAATTTGGTTTTGTTCGACACCCTCAGAAAAGCTTCATCACCGGGTGTCGGGAGGGTAACGACCAATGCCGTCTCCAACTCCCTTTCCTAATCCCGACCTCGGCGTAAACCGGTAATATCTGTTCTTAATTGTCGGGACAGCCGAGAAGAAGAGAAAAAGCAGTTTTAGCCGAAAGTGATTTTTTCCGGAAAAGATTGAAGCCAAATAGGTCACTAATCCAATCCAGAATGGGAAAATCCAGTCTATCAAGTAAATAATGTGGATACCCAGATCAAGATCAGATTCGAGGCAAAGAAGACATATCCAATCCGAAATCAATAATCCATCATCTGATAACAAAATCCATATCTGAAGCAAATCAAACATAACAGAAAAATCCCAATCAGATCATATCAGATACAATCAGCAAAAATCAAATCACCAAAGCTAATAATGTGAGATTCGAAATCCAGGCCCATCAGAAGATTATAAAACAAACATTCTCAAAGGAAGAAAGGGAGGCCGTGAAACCCTAACAGAATCACAAAAACGGCGCAAAGGCCAACACCATAAATCAAAGAATCGGGAACGAGCTTACCAAAACGACGCATACCCTAATCACATAAACACATAACAAACTCACCAGAAAACAGCAGCGACAAAATCCTAACGCCATCACCGTTAAATTGCCTCAGTTGGTACATCATTGGCCATAGCGAAAAAAGCTGGACGGAGGACCAACCACAAATGATCATCATCACAGAATCACCGACGAAAAGCATCATCGAAGCTCATTCACGGCCTCAGTTCACCACTTCATCGGCCAAAAAATATCACAAAAGAACAACGACAACCACAAAGCGGACCAGAAACCATTAAAACGCCCTTGTTAAAACGTAAATCCGTGGTGAAGAGCTTCACGGAGCCGCGGGTGATTTCCCTTTGCTACGATTATTATGTAATGTTTTTTCATGTTTTGCAGAAGGGGAAGAGGAAGGCGATACGAGCGGGAGAGAAAGAAGAAGGGAAATCCTTCTTTGGATGGCCGCCGCTGAATGTTTCTGTTTTAGGGTCAAACCCTAAAACTCATAACCCTTCCCTTTGTTTAGTGTCAGACCGGGTTGGGTCCGGGAGTGGTAACCCGGCCCAACCCATCTTTTTTTAAATTTTTATCTTATTGTTTTTATTATTTATTTTAATTGTTTTATTATTTAATTAATTCAATGTTTATTAGTTTAAATAGCAAAATAACAAAAGCTGTAAATAATAGTTTTGTTTCTCAATATTTTCTTTAACACAAAATAACCTTTTATCTAACTCTTTTTATAATTTAATATAACTTTTTTTAAAAAAATAATAAATTAATTAATTTTCTTTTATTACTAAACTTCTAATTTATCACTTAAAAAGCTAACTTTTTTTCTGGTAAATTAATTTTTTCTAAAAAATGTATCCTTTTGTAAAAGAGATCATAAAAACATTTTATTCAAAAATGGATAACCGTTTTCCTTTATCTTAATTTCAAACACTTTCACGTTCTAAGATTTTCTGTATGTCATCCCATTCATTTTTCCGTTTATCCTTTTATGTTGACCTTGTTCACTAACCGTTTGTTTGTTTTTGCATTTTTGCTTTTTCAGGATTTTGTAATTTATTCAATAATATTGTTTGTATTTATTTTCAACCATGGTTGTATTTTGTTTTACAAACATCATCATGTAATTTATTTATTTCGCGCTACACATCAATTTACCGTAATCTCATCTTCCGAAGGATTAGGTCTAGCAATTTGACCGCCGAGTCAATAACCCTAACCTTTGACGTTTTCAAACCCTACACTTTTAGGAGTCCCGCCGCGGACATTTTTACCCTTTACCCTAGCATTAGGATAAGGAGTCGCCGTACTTTGTTTTAGGGTTTCCCGCCGTGGAATCCCTAATTTAACCATAATTTCAACTAACAATTTCAACGTAGAGATTGGAGTCTCTGCACTCCTTGTAAGCGTGTCCTTAAGATATGTTTATTCCCCTTGAGACCTTGACCACAGTCAAGAAGTTTCTAACATCCCTATTGAGGGGAACTACGATTACTCTGATTCCACTCCCGTAAGGATACGTAGGCACAAGATGCGATGTCTTGCCGAGTAAACTTAGAATTAACCCCCTTTATTATTTATTATTGCTTATTTATATTTTATTTATCTTTGCTATTTAATTATTTTGCTTATTATTTTGTAATTGTTTCTTGGATGTAAAGTTGTTTAATTATTTAATTATTATTATGGTTAGTAATTAGGGAGTGTAATAACATGTATGTAATATTAAAATAAATTTAGATCACTTTTAAATAAAGATAATTAAAATAAACACGTCACACACGTAAGTCGATTTTAATCGCCGTCTCACTTCCTAAGGATATCCCTCAAGTTGCCTATGAATATTGGTTAAGTGGGGTGTATAAAGCAAGTCCCTCAAAAAGAAAATCATCAAAGTCCCTTATGGTTGCCTTTACGAATCGAGTCCCTTTCGAAAAATGATGATAGTCCCTCCAGTTTACTTATTACACCCCACAATGGCCTTCAAAAATCCAATTGTCCCTCACATGTCCCTTAACATCCAAAGTAAGGACTATCTACTCCATTATAGTAGGGATAGTCTTACTAAGGAAAGGATAAAGAATAAGAAAGACCTTAAAACATTAGGGTAGGCTACTCCTAGATACTTGCTCACTTCAAAACTTTTTCACACTTAAACAAATTTCCAACAAAATTTTCAAACAAGTTTTTTTCACATCCATACACGGATTATTATTAAACTATTCTGAAATTTTTTGCTATTCACACACTATACTTTCAAAACAATTCAAAAGTGAGCTTAAGTACCTAAGAGCCCATGGATAACCATGGATGAAAAGGGTGCTAACACCTTCCCTTTTCATAACCTACCCCCCGGACCCAAAATATTCTCTAAGGTCTTTCCTGTTCTTTTATAACCTTTCCTTATGGATAAAATAAAAGTCGGTGGCGACTCTTGCTATCCGCAACATTGTTTAAAGTCAGTTCTCCCACCGTGTTACACCGGTCGCGGGAACATGGAGTTTGGGTGATTTCAAATGCCGGTCCAAAATACATTTAATGAGCTTGCATTTTGCGCTTCCACTTTGTTGATATGTTCTTTTTGCAGGTGGAATTGGGCTTTGGAAATGGGGTGATTGATGATATTTTCTTTGTCCCTGGCTATAGTATCAACGGGTCTGTTGTTGCACAGGTAATCTTTGTTGAAGGACTATAATATCAAATTATTTGTTGAATATTGCGTTATAATTTAATGAAGAGACCCACTTGTATCTGTGACACGTAGAACAAAAAACAGATTCTTGTTTGCCTTGATTGCTTCATTTAACATTCTTTTACGAGGGCGTCAAAGAATATTTTGGACCACAATAACTTAAACTACTAACTAGCATGACATGGTTTATTTTATCTTGATAGACAAATTAATTGAATCATTTCTCTTGTAATTATGCCTTCCAATTTTTTTTCCTTTTATAGGGAAACCCAATATTAGGAGTCCATATCTTCTTATATTCAGAGGATGTATCTGAGATAAAATGTTTGCAAGGTTCTGCTCATGGTCCACGACAAGAAGCAGCTCTATGTCATGTTGTGACAGATGCAGACGAAAAGTTCTCTTTTAATTCAATACCTTGTGGTAATTTCATTTTTAGAAGATTATTCTCTCTTCTCCTCTCTTAAAGCATAAAATGTCTCGTACCAGATGTTGAATTTCTGGAGCTTATGCATTGAAAAACAGAGAATAGTCTCTCCTATAGTTTTTTGGTCATCTTGCTTGTAGTTGGCACATTGGACAAGCAGCAATATGTATTTTTACACGTAAACTTAGTCTTCCAGATTCTATGAACTTCATTTTTCACACGCATAAGGCAATTTCCCTCTCTTGGTTATGATCATACTTCACTTGTGTTGTCTGTGTGTATGTTGACTTCACAGTTGATATTCATTTTCCCTTATTTCTCTGTTCTGTGAATTGTGTACTATCTTTCTGGTGTGCATGAAAATTTCTTATTTTGATTGCTTATTTTGTTAAGACATAGTTGGGCACAGCAGAGAAAACTTGTTGCAGCTGAGTTTTTCATGGACAAAGTTAAGGTATCTATCTATAATTGTAACTCTAGATTGGCTAGCTATAATAATTTATTTTAGAAAAATTTATTCCACATATATTTGAAGTGTTTTTGTAAATGTGAAACTTGTTTGTTCTCAGGTTTAGTCATTTGGCATGCTTTACTTCTGATGTTGAAATGTTTGTTGAAGTCTTCACTACTGATAAGAAGACAAAGCTCTTTGGGAAGTTAATGAAAAACAATGACACATTATCAACTCCACCAACCAAGGCACTTGGGCTTTGTATAAGCCTTTCTAAAATTAAACAACAGTTATTGCTAGGGGACATGATGGTGTTGAGCAGGATCAACAAGAGCAAGGGTTAAAGGCAGCTTTTGTTCAAAATTTGACATTATCAACCATATTTGAGGAAAAATCATCATAGAATTTAAGTGATACGGTCTTTTAGCTTGCCATTGGGTTGATTGTGGAGGCGACTCGTGCAAGGAGACATCGATGTTCAACTATAGTTGTGAATGTGAAGCAAGCTATAAAAATCTCCTCAATGTCATTGCCTTTCCTTGCTTTAGAGATGTAAGATTACAAGCCTCGGTCGATTAAAATCACAAATTTAATTCGTATACACCGTATTTTTAATAACTTGGGATTTTTTATTTGTGCTGAAGGTGCTTTTGGCATGGGTTGCTCTGACCTTGGAATATCAGTGACAAATTCATCATCAGCATCTTCTCCACCACCTGCATTGAATGAGGACAGTAAGAGCGAAGGTAACGTCTCTTACTAGTACTAATTATATCTATATACTTTCCTGTTTGTCTACCAGGATCTTCAATTTGTTAGGACGTGTTCAACCTGCTACCAAATCTTAATGTCTCTGATCTTATCAAGGCTTTTGCAGGTAAAGATTTATGGTTTAATTGGTAGAATATGATGTTTTTTCTGAACATCTCTTCTAAATTGTTGATCCTTGTCCTATATGTGTAGTGAAAACCAATGATATAATGCTGGTTATATATCTATCATCTCTCATTAGAAGTGTAATTGCACTTCGCAACTTGATTAACAACAAGGTGAGATTCACTATCCTGAAGTTTGGATGAAGTTATTATTGATCTTTTCTTATTTTGCCTCTGTATCTAGGATTCATTATCATGTTATATTTAGGATTCATTGCTATTTTATGACTTAATATTTGAAATATAATTTTAGATGCTCAACAAAGAACATGAAAGGGCAGAAGACTCAAAATCTGTACCAGTGCCAAGTGCAGCTGCATAAGGTTTGAGGGTTGTAATGGTTTGAGCTCTAAAGGCACCATGATTAATTCCATGAGCTGAGATTCTTACAACTTAGATTGCTTTTGTCAGTCTTCTTAAGCATTTCTGATAGGGTAGAGAAATACATGTAACATGGCATAATGATCATTTTGCATTATTTATCTATTTCACACTTCTATCCTATGATCATATGATCATATCCTTTTGCACTATTTAATCTATTTCACTCTTCTATCCTATGATCATATCCTTAGTTTATTATTTTTGTTAACATCTTTTGAATGACTTATTAAAAATGATTTGATCACGATATCAGGAATAAAATTTATCACTTTTCCATCAAGTAACAGATTTAGATTAGTTAAAGCACCTGCAGTGTTGTGAGTTGTAGCTCGAGAAAGACATATCCTTACTATGTAAGTTACCTATGCGGCAATCGATTGAAATTTTTTTGAAGTAAGGAATATATTTCTTATGTTGGGTCTTTGTTGTTGCAGGATATACAGGATACTCTTTTTCCCTCTCCTGTGCATATAAAACAAAGGAAAAAGACTAAAGTGCCACAAGAGCTTGGTACAAATGGAAACGGATCCATTCAGCAAAATGATAGTGATAATAAAAGTGTGTTTGGCATTCTGATATCTTCTGCCGTCAGCTGTTACTGAATCTTCATTGTTTGTTCAAATGTAGGTGATTACCGCGAGATATACCAAGCACCATAGTTACTGAATCTTCATTGTTTGTTCAAATGTAGGAATTTTGTGCTCAACGAGAACACCGAATGTTGGTCTACGAGTACATGAACCGCGGTTCACTCGACCAGAACCTCTTCGGAAGTGCTGGACAACCGGTTTTGGAATGGCAAGAGAGATTAGACATTGCACTTGGAACAACGTGCGGACTCGCTTATCTTCATAGCGGATGTGAGAAAAAGATAATTCACTGTGATATCAAACCAGAGAATATTCTTCTGCATGATCAATTTCAAGCTAAGATATCTGATTTCGGACTTTCGAAGCTTCTTAGTCCTGAACAATCTGGTTTATTCACAACAATGCGAAGAACTCGCGGTTATCTTGCTCCGGAATGGCTAACAAACTCAGCAATATCTGAAAAAACTGATGTATACAGTTACGGAATGGTGCTTCTTGAACTAATCAGTGGTAGAAAAAATTGTTCATTCAGATCCAGAACTCACAGCATGGATGATGAACACAACAACAACAGTGGAAACAATGGAAATTCATAAAACTCGTCAACGACGAAACTTGTTTATTTTCCACTATTCGCATTAGAGATGTACGAACAAAAGAGTTACATGGATTTAGCCGATCCAAGACTAAAAGGACGTGTTACATTTGATGAAGTTGAGAAACTTGTTCGTATTGCATTGTGTTGTGTTCATGAAGGTCCAACACTTAGACCAAACATAGTTACTGTTGTAGGAATGTTGGAAGGTGGAACACCATTGCCACAACCTAGGATGGAGTGTTTGAATTTCTTGAGATTCTATGGCCGGAGGTTTTCTGAGGCTTCTGTTGTAGCTGAAGAAAATGAACATGGTTCTGTGAGGGTTCAGCAGCCGCGTGACTCAACAGGGTTGGTTAGTGGGTTTTCTTACATATCTTCACAACAAATATCAGGGCCAAGATACTGGTTTTCTTTTAATTGTGATTTGTTTCTTCTTATGTTAATAAACCAAATTTAGCAATACTGGCTTTACATTGTTATGAACTTCCAACCTTCCAATCTTTAAAATATTTTGATTGTTAACCAATTCTTTATTTTATATATATATATATATATATATATATATATATATATATATATATATATATATATATATATATATATATATATGTATGTATATATATATATTAAAAAAGTGTTATTACAAAAAAAAACTTTTTAGGTCGGTTAATTATACCTGATTTAAGAAAGTAAGTTCTTAGGTCGGGTATAAATGGTTTCTGCAGGCTAGACTTATTAAGTCGGGTTCTGTCTAACCGACCTAATAATAGTTTGTTAAGTCAGGTCCACAACCGACTTAAGAAGTCAAAACTTCTTATGTCGGTAATTCTTAGGTCGGGCTCGGACCCGACTTAAAAAGTCATTTTTAACCGACTTAAAAAGCCTTTTTTCCACTAGTGGTTCTCACATAAAAAAAAGTAGTATTCTCACTAGATATGCCTTCATATACGGGGTATATCTAATGAGAATACAATTTTCATGTGAGAATGATAAGAATAATTATTAGCCCTTAAATTTAAAAATAAATGCTTGAGATTAAAATATGATTAGGGATGTCATTTTGCATCCATTAACGGGGGTCCCTGTGGAGATTATCTGTTTGGAACTCCGAAGTCAGAGATTTTGTCCCCCACGAAGACGGGGATGGAGGGAAAAATTCTCCCGATGACACTTTGGGGCTGGGATGGGAGAAGTACCATCCGCCCCACGGATTCCCCAACCCCGACCATAATATTTAACTTTATATTATATAATATAATTATATAATTTGACATGTCTTTTTTATAAAAAAGTTAATTAGTATATTAGGAAATGAAGAGTCATAAGTGAATCATTTTTTTTATTGTATAATGTATTGTTTCACCATTGAAGTACCTCATCCTAAAAAAGTGCATCCAATACATATAATGTATACACTATTTCCTCTTATTCTTTTCTCAATTCTCTTTATCTCCTCCATTCCTCATCTCGTCTATTCTCATCATTATCATCATCAAAACAACCACTGTTATTTGTTTATTGTGCTTATGATAATTACTCTTCAACTTCAATATACTTCAATTATCAAGCTAATTTTTGTTCAATTAATAAATTAGTGTTATGTTTTTGTAACTGCATTAGTTTATTATTGATTCAAGATGTGTTTTTATTTATTAAAAAAATGCAGAATATATGTTTTAAAAAAAGGAAAAAAAACTAAACACTAGTGTCATAGTTTTGATAAAAAAATAATAATTTTGTTTTATGATTCGATCTTCGTGGATCTCCGACACTCTGTGAGAATGGGGATGGGGAAAGATATTCTTCAGTGGCGGAGATCGGGGCGGGGATGGGAAAAATATTGGGGGGTGGGGCGAGGAGCGAAGAAGCATCCTCCGCGCATTCCCTGCCCCGTTGACATCCCTAAATATGACAGCCAAACCAGATCTTAAAATACATTAGATTGACTTACGATAAATTTAAAGTTTGAGTATATAATCCATGACCTATTATAATTTTTTTATTGGCTTGACTTTATCTTTCTAAAAGCTTGACATAGTCTGAAAGTTTATTTAAAAGCGTGTTTTATATTAAGACTTTTAAATAATTCATTTTACATTTTTTTAAATAGATAACACGATATCTTACGTTCTATTTAATGTGTTTTTTAATAGACATACATATGTAAGTCGATCTATAGAACTTCATAAAAAAACATTAATTTAGTGGTAGAGAGTTTGCAACCGACTAATCCAAGATGACCAATTTCACCGTCTACTAGCGCGGTCCCGTTTAAAGTCAGAGCGAAAGAAACAAACTCTCAAAACCCAAGCCTCCACCCATAGATCAACCATTGTAGTTAAGTATAATTTTTAATCTTTTATATACTTAGACTTTTAAAAGCTTAAGTATATTTTTTTAATTAAATAGATCATATCAAACTTAAATAGATGATACCATACAAGGATGTAAATGGATATCCATGGAGACAAATACTATGATATTCGTATCAGTCTCGTTGGATAAATATGATATCTATATCCATCCCATATCCATGCAGATATCTGTTAAGCGGGTAATCCGCGAGTTTTACGGTATCCGCGAATATTTACAGATATCTATGGATAATATTTTTTTATAAAAATTATTTGGCAAAATAACCTTTTTCGTCCCTTAACTTTAGCTCGGGGTCCATGTTGGTCCCTTGTCTTTAAAAAGTGGCAAGTTGGTCCTTTAACTTTTAAAATGGTGTCACGTTTATCCTTCCGTGTGTTGTCGTTAGTCAAACTTTGAAAAAATTGCCAAGTTTGTCCAGGTGGAGCTGCTGACGTGCCATGTTTGTCCAGGTGGAGCTGCTGACGTGGATATGAAGTGTCTTAGAGGAAGAAAAACAATTCTAATGGTTCCATTACCCACCATTACCCAGACTAGAAGAAGGCACAAGCTGCTTGGAGAAGTGTAATCATATATTGGAGTTTTGGAGAATTCATTGAGTCATTGAAGACGATTCAAGGTTTGCAGACGTGAAGGATTGAGGGTTTTCTGATTTAGGGTTTTCTGATTGAGGATTGAAAACGATTCAAGAGACATAATCAAAAGGTTAGTTCATTTCTCTCTAATTTAAGGTTTTTTGACACAATTGACAGTTATAATTGGTTTCCTGTAATTCTGCTTATGCATCTTCTTTACCCCATTCTTTTCTCTGTCATGTTTATGTTGTTACACATGTATCAATGGTTTTAAAATCCAGCTAAATTTTAGATATCATATAAACTAAAACAACATGGAGAATAAAAATTTTATAGTCTCTAGAATGGTAAAATTTGTCAAACTTCTTGAGTGACAGCAGACATATTGGCGTGTTTATCATCAGAACAATTTCTCGAATGCTTCAAAGAGATGTTAATAGAAAAATTTGAGTGGCTAGTATATAGTATTTTCTGTATATCTGTCTGTAATATGGTTTTATTGTGTTGAAAACTCTTATTTTGTTGAAAAGTGAGCATCCGTTTTTGCTTTACTGAGCATATTTCTTATTCAGCATTTCAAATAAAAAGCTACATAACTTTTTATGATACTTATGAGAAAATTCTTGTTTGTAGGTGATAACACGAAATCGTATATATATTGATGCATAATTCAACTGATGTTTGTCTGTTTTCGATCCGATTTCGGGTTCTTTCCATGTTATTTGTCTGATATTTTGCAGGTATTTGATAATCATGTCTAAACAAAGCAATGTGAAGAAAAGAAGCAATTACAGATGAAATATGGACGAAAACCAGATGAAAACAACATGAAAAATGCAGAATGCATATTTTGCTGCTGTGACGACCGTCACACGGGTGACGACCGTCACACACCGTGACGACCGTCATGCAGGCAAAAACGCACTACTTCAAATGAACGTGCAAAATGCAGTTCCAAGTCCCAAATAATGGACCACTACTCCCTGATATTTCTGCCTCCAAGTCCACCTTCTTCAAATTACAACCGTTAGAATTCTATTTCTATAAAAGGGGAAGGAGGGGAGCTGAGAAAGGGAGCCGCATTCAGACAACGAAGTGCTGCCCAATTTTATTTCCAGAGCAAAAACTTTAGTTGTATTCTTTCTATTTTTTTGTTTCCTTTCCTTATTCCTGTATTCCATTTCGACAATATTCATTTGTGCGCTCTATTGGTTTGAAGACATAATCCTGCCGACATCGTTGGGATTTGGCCAAAAGCCAATTGGATACGTTACAGGTTTTTCATTATTTCATTAATTGTAACTTTAATTTTCTGTAATATGAATGTTCTAAGTTTCTATTTTTATTTATGTTTTACCTTTCCCAAATCCATGTCTAGTTAAATCAGAGTAATCGATATGTAATAATAATTCAGACGGGATTTGATAATAACCGGTTGAAAACTTTCTTTTTCAAATGTTGTTTATGGTCTGAGTGTTTAAACTTATTTACTGAATAAACTTCGTCGCGAAAGCGAGAACTTATTTAAAAGTAGTTTTGCCACGACAGTGGGAAATTAATTAAGGTACGAACCAACAAGCGACAGCTGCGGTAAGACCAGATAGTAAACACTAGGCATTTGTTTTAATAACAGCGAAAGCACTTTAAAATGGATTAGAACTTAGAGATTTCCAAAAAATAGTTTTAACCCCGAATGGGACAGCGAAAGCGTACATTTGGCCCTTAGAATTATGATTAGCGTCAACAACCATCGTGAGACGAAAGTCTTCAGATCACTATTTTCTGCTTAAATAAACTCTGAAAAATATTTCATATACCGGTAACTTGTCAAATCCCCGAAGAACATAATTATTGCATATCGATTCACGTAATTATAATTCAAGTAACGTCTTTAATTCCCTTTAGTGACATAAATTATTTCCTTAAACATTATCTACCTAGCTAAACATAGTAACTCCCGAAAACACTAGTTTGATTACGAGTCCCTGTGGGATCAATATCTTTTATTACTACGCGATAGACTGTGCACTTGCAGTTAAGTTGTATTAGACATAGAAAGTCGCGATCAAGTTTTTGGCGCCGTTGCCGGGGACCCGTTTAGTCAATAGTGTAACCTTCTGTTACGCTGTATAGACTAGGTTAACAATTTCATTTTTCCTTTACTAGTTCTGTCGATTGTATGCAAAGTAATCGCCCACAAGGCGATATCTTAAAACCTTCAGTCGCAGAACTAGAGCGCTTCTTACATTTAAGAAGTCGCATCATTGAGTACCAACTAAAACATAACATTCCCGATCCTCTCACTCCCATTCCCAAATCCGAAGAAGAATCAAAGATGGTTGAAGGACCTCAAAACAAACCGCTGAAGGCATATGCTACACCCTTTCAGATGGAGCCTAGAAGTAGCATTGCTGCCCCAGCTATTACTCGAAACGATTTTGAGCTGAAGCCCTCATTGCTGTCAGCTGTACAACAAAACCAATTCTCAGGAAATGTAACTGAGGACCCAAACGAACATTTAACGAAGTTTGTACAATACGCAGATACAGTGAAAGCAAATGGAGTAACTCCAGACGCAATAAGACTTCGTCTTTTCCCTTTCTCTCTTAGAGGCAGAGCGTGAACATGGTTACAATCCTTACCATCCAACTCCGTTACGACGTGGGAACAGTTGAAGAACGTCTTCTTAGCGAGATATTTCCCACCAAGCAAAACTGTTATGCTTAGAGCTCAAATCAACGGATTTCGACAAAAAGATACAGAATCTCTTTACGAAGCATGGGAACGATTCAAAGATATGATGAGAACATGTACTCACCACGGTCTAGGAGACTGGGTGACGATCCATACTTTCTATAATGGGCTTTTATACAATACCAGATTGACGGTAGACGCCGCCGCGGGCGGTGCACTTATGGATAAGCCATACGACGAAGCCTATCAACTAATCGAAAACATGTCTCAGAACCACTGCCAATGGGGAGGTGAACACACTCCAACAGAGAATCCCGCAGCGAAAGGTGGGATGTACGAGATCAGCAGCCTTGAAAAGTTCAACGCTAAAGTAGATGCTCTTGCATAAAAGATTGACAGTCTGACCGTTAACCCCACTGCAACCGTCGCTGCCGTAACTCCAAACTGCGAGTTATGCGGAAGCACCACTCATAATGCGCCCGAATGCCCATTGCTGGCCGGAATTCCACCAGACCAAGTAAATTATGCTCAAGGAAATCCCTACGCAAATACCTATAACCCAGGTTGGCGAAATCATCCAAACTTTTCTTACAAAAGCGATAATGCATTGCAAATGCCTACTGCTCCGCCAGGATATCAGAAACCAGCCGTTGCTCAGACTGCACCTAGGAAATTAAACCTCGAGTTGATGATGGAAAAATTCATAGCTACTCAAGCTCAAACAAACAAAGAATTCCTGAATCAAAACATACACACTAGCGAGCAAATTAAACAGCTGACCGGAAAAGTAGACGCTTTAGCCACCCACAACAAAATGTTAGAAACACAGATATCACAAGTGGCTCAACAACAAGCCTCTGTTGCCGCACCCGTTGGCACATTTCCTGGACAACCCGAACAGAATCCAAAAGGTCAAGCAAATGCTGTAATACTAAGAAGCGGAAAAGAATTGGACGAACTGATCGATCCGAGGACCGAAAACTCAGCCTTGCAACAAAAACCAACTGAACAAGCAGAAAAGGAATCCGAGTTAAAGAAGAAGGAAGACAACGAGAAGAAGGATACCGCAAGTGAAAAAACTCAAGCACCTCCAGCGCCATATAAACCACATATCCCTTATCCTCAAAGATTAATAAACTCCAAAACTTCAGGACAGTTTAAGAAATTTGTAGAGCTCCTTAAACAGTTGAATATCATTATTCCTTTTACAGAAGCGATAACTCAAATGCCGTCATACGCTAAATTTCTCAAAGAAATCCTGTCAAATAAGAGAAAAATCGAGGATAACGAAACAGTTACACTTACTGCAGAGTGTAGCGCTATTATTCAAAACCGCATGCCTCCTAAATTAAAAGACCCAGGTAGTTTCTCCATACCCTGCGTCATAGGAAAGTTCGTAATAGACAAAGCTCTATGCGATTTAGGAGCCAGTATCAGTGTTATGCCTTTATCTATATGCAAAAAGCTGAATATGGGAGATCTAAGACCAACCAAAATGTCCGTACAATTAGCTGACCGATCAGTAAAATATCCCGTCGGAATACTGGAAAACGTTCCAGTACGCATAGGACAATTCTACATCCCAACCGACTTCATAATCATGGACATCAAAGAGGACTCTGTTACCCCAATTATCCTAGGAAGACCGTTCCTAGCTACAGCCGGAGCTATTATAGACGTGAAGAAAAGGAAGGCTAACATTCGAAGTAGGAGAAGAGAAGATAGAGTTCATTCTCACCAAGTTCTTACAAGCACCAGCCATAGACGATACCTGCTATTTAGTATATGTAATTAACGAATGCATAAGAGAACTTGAAAATGAAGAGACCACGTATTCAGAAATAATAAAGATTCAAATACCCGATATTTCTGAAGACGATGATTGGCGTAAACCGTATAAAGACGACAGCCTAAGCGAAAGCTTAGCACTGACCCCAAACCATATGCCAGGTCCGAAGAACCCATCTTTAGAACTTAAAACACTACCCAAAAACCTTAGATATGAATTCCTAGACGATGAACTAAAAAGACCAGTGATAGTCAACGCCGACTTAGGACAACTAGAAACCGTAAAGCTATTAGAAGTCCTAAAGAAGTACCCAACCGCGTTAGGCTATAACATAAGCGATCTAAAAGGTATAAGCCCTTCAATCTGTATGCATCGAATTACAATAGAGGAAGACTGTAAAACCTCTAGAGAGCATCAGAGGAGACTGAACCCCATCCTAAGCACTGTAGTCAGAGATGAAGTAAAGAAATTGCTAGATGCAGAAATCATCTACCCAATCTCCGATAGTGAATGGGTTAGCCCAGTTCATGTCGTACCAAAGAAGGAGGAGTCACAGTAGTTAAGAACGAAAAAGGCGAATCAATAACAAAAAGAGTCGTGACTGGAAGCAGGATGTGTATTGATTATATGAAGCTTAACAAAGCCACACGAAAAGATCACTTCCCGTTACCCTTCATAGACCAAATGTTGGAAAGATTAGCCAAACATTCGTATTTCTGCTATCTAGATGGCTATTCAGGATTTTTCCAAATTCCCATTCATCCTGATGACCAAGAAAAGACTACATTCACATGTCCTTATGGTACTTTTGCTTACCGCCGAATGTCGTTCGGACTTTGTAATGCTCCAACAACCTTCCAAAGATGTATGATAACAATCTTCGCAGATTTCATAGACGACATCATGGAAGTATTTATGGACGATTTCTCGGTATGTGGACAAAGTTTCGAAGGATGCCTACAAAACTTAGAAATGGTATTAGAACGTTGTGTAAAAGTGAACCTCGTCCTAAATTGGGAAAAATGCCATTTTATGGTCCGACAAGGAATAGTTCTAGGACATGTCATATCAAATAAAGGAATTGAGGTCGACAAAGCTAAAATAGAGATTATAAAAGACCTCCAACCTCCAAAATCCGTACGAGAAATACGGAGTTTTCTAGGACATGCCGGTTTCTACCGAAGATTTATAAAAGATTTTTCAAAAATCACAAAACCTTTGACCGACCTGTTGATGAAAGATGCTGAGTTCGTCTTTGACAACGAATGTCTAAAAGCATTCGAAACATTAAAATCAGCCCTTATCACTGCACCGATTATGCAACCACCCGATTGGCGACTACCGTTCGAAATCATGTGCGATGCGAGTGATTATGCCGTAGGCGCAGTTCTAGGACAAAGGAAGGACAAGAAACTCCATGCCATTTACTATGCCAGTAGATCTTTAGATTCTGCCCAAATGAACTACTCTACAACAGAAAAGGAACTTCTAGCAGTTATATTTGCGCTTGACAAATTCCGTTCTTACTTAGTAGGAGCAAAAATTATCATATACACAGACCACGCTGCCATTAGGTACCTAATAAGCAAAAAGGATGTCAAACCAAGATTACTGAGATGGATCCTATTATTACAAGAGTTTGACTTAGAAATCAAAGATAAGAAAGGAACCGAGAACGTTGTTGCAGATCACTTATCCCGAATAGAAGGCATCAAACATGAACCAGTACCGATAAATGACGATTTCCCGTACGAACATCTGATAGCCAAACTAGAAAGTGACATGCCTAACTTAATCTCGGAAGATCCAGAACTCGAAAAAGCCGTAGAAGCCGTCTATGCCCAAGTCACATTACCTTGGTATGCTGACATCGTTAATTACCTAGCTGCAGGTGTGCTTCCACCGGATCTCACTTATCAGCAAAAGAAGAAATTCTTCCACGATCTGAAACACTATTATTGGGACGAACCTCTACTCTTCAAGAGACGGGCCGACAACATATATCGTCGTTGTGTCCCAGAGGAAGAAATAGAAAATATCATTTTCCAATGCCATTCAGCACCATATGGTGGTCATGCTAGTACATCCAAGACGTGCGCTAAGATTCTCCAAGTCGGCTTATTCTGGCCTAACCTCTGGAAAGACGTTCACATCGTTGTGCTAAAATGTGATCGATGCCAACGAACTGGCAACATCTCACGACGCGATGAAATGCCTCAGAAAGGAATCTTAGAGGTAGAAATCTTTGACGTATGGGGAATAGATTTCATGGGACCATTCCCGCCTTCTTTTGGTAATAACTACATACTCGTCGCTGTAGACTATGTGTCTAAATGGATAGAAGCCATTGCTGCTCCAACAAATGACGCACGAGTAGTAATCAAACTCTTCAAAAACACAATCTTTCCTAGATTCGGTGTACCCAGACTCGTCATTAGTGACGGCGGATCACACTTCATATCGCGAATCTTTGATAAACTTCTTTCTAAATATGGAGTCCGCCACCGAGTAGCTACACCCTATCACCCGCAAACTAGCGGACAAGTAGAGGTCTCGAACAGAGAAATAAAACAGATATTGGAAAAGACTGTCGCTACCTCAAGGAAAGATTGGTCATCAAAGCTAAATGAAGCTTTATGGGCTTATAGGACCGCTTTTAAGACACCAATAGGTACTACACCCTACAAGTTAGTTTACGGTAAATCCTGTCATCTCCCTGTAGAATTAGAGCATAAGGCCTTCTGGGCCATTAAGACACTTAATTTCAACTACACCGAGGCAGGAGAAAAACGAATCTTGAACTTACACGAATTAGAAGAACTTCGATTGGACGCTTACGAAAATGCCCGTATCTACAAAGAACGAACTAAAAAGTGGTATGATAAACGTTCAGTCAAGAAACAATTCAGTGTGGGAGACATCGTACTTCTATTTAATTCAAGATTAAAACTCTTCCCAGGTAAACTAAAATCTAGGTGGTCTGGACCTTTCGAAGTGACTAAAGTACTTCAGAGTGGAGCTGTTGAAATTACCGATAAGACGAATGCACCGTTTATCGTAAACGGGCAAAGTCTAAAACATTATAATAAGAACGAAAAAAACCTTCAAGTCTGCAGTATAGCATTGCTTGAGCTTCCAGCTCAAACACCCGAATAGCTTGTCACCAAGCTATCGTCAGGCTTTAGACGTTAAAAACAGCGCTTACTGGGAGGCAACCCAATTTTTCCCGCATTTTCCACGTTACTGTATTTCATTCTCTTTTTTTTTTTTTAATTCTACTTTGAAACTTTAACAAAAATTCTCAACTTAAAATTGCTACTATTTTTACTTTCTTTTATTTTAATTTTTTATTTTATTTTTCTCTTTTATTTTTTGTTTTTACCGCCTTTTGTTTTTTAAAAATCCCGACTTCAAATTTCTGTTTTAAACTTTTCAGGATTTTAAAAGTCTTCAAACCTTCCTCCTGTTTTTCTCCGACTTACCTGCGAGTGTGGCCGCGTATGACTTCACAAAGGTTCATTTTCGAGGATTAGCTCAAAAGGCAAGATTTGAAGCATTAACTGAGAGAGACATAGCCTTAACATTGTATTTTGATAAGTCTACCATGGAGAAACTAGGAATTACTGATAACATCCAATACCTGTTTAATCAACTAGGCTGGGAGAACACTTCTTTGAAAACCCGTTTTGCTACCTATAAGGACCTCACCTACGAATTCCTTAGTTCTTTCAGGTACTTACCCAACTATGGTTTTGGATCCAACACAGAGCTGATTACCTTTAGGATGTTTGGAATGGACCAAACCCATAGCCGGATGTCATTAGCTAACCTCCTAGGATTTCCTAGCGAACCACATGTGTTCATCAGTGCCAAAGATGACGATCTTGATTTTGAACTCAACCAGTTCTGGGGTAGAATCACAGGCGACTATCACCCTGACTCAAACAACATGTATAATGATGAGATTCATAACCCAGCTTTCAGATACTTCCATAAGATACTAGCTCACACCCTTTTCGGAAAAGAAGAAAATATTACTACAGTATCTAAAGAAGAGTTATTTATCATGTTCTGTGCTTCTCAGGGCCGTACAGTGAATGCAATACCTTTTATGATGAGATCCTTCCGACGCCTCACTCAGGACCCACAATCACCTATTCTAATAGGAGGCCTTGTGACAATGATTGCCCACGAGCTTGGCCTTAGATTCCACCTAAATGCAAGCACTAATTTTGGCACCATCCGACCCATGAATATCCAGTTTTGCTTTAACAGGCGCATTTTAAGAACTATGGGACCTGGACCTTACGAGTACCTCATCAATGACAAACCTGTCCAGCTATTCACATTTCCAAATCATCAGATGACAAGTATCCATAACAAGGACAACTGGGTTTATGAATTGGATGAGCCTATGGGACCTCCTTCACCTCAATCAACACCACAGAATTACATGTCCGACAGTGATCACATCTCTGAAGCACATGATTATATGTACTATGAGGATGTTGTATCAGAATCTGAGGTAGACCCTACGACCCCTCCATATTACAACACCTATCCTGAGCCCATTCCTGAGGAAACCACCGACAAAATGGATACTGTCCTGCACCGATTAGACAACGTTGACGCAGCTCTGACTACCGTAAAAGACGACATCACAAGCATACACAGCGAACTCGTAGTCTTCATGGACTTAGTCTGTGACCAGATCGACTACTACGCCCGGAAGTTTGATGAATTGAAGGCACGAAAAGACTAGATATTAGCTTTAGTTTAGTTTAGTTTAGTTTTTCTACTTTCCGTCCGTTTTCAATTATTTTGATTTTTGCATTGTTAATTTCCTTATGTATTACATTACAATCATTCTAATCACTTGTTATTTCAATTGAATTCTTTATTCATTAATTCTGTTTTTACGTTATCCTATGTTTCTTAACCGATATAAAGCATTGCCATATCAATCCTAGGCCTCAAAACCATTGCAAGAACACCCCCATAGCAAAATTCTGCGTTCTGCAAATTTTGCTGGTGTGACGACCGTCACAGAAGCCTGACGCTCGTCACACGGGTGACGACTGTCACAGATACGTGACGACCGTCACGAGCCCAAAACTGTTATCTGCTATAACAGGGGTTGCGTTTTCTCTCCCACTCATATCCTTTCAACTCCCAATCATCACAAACTCAAACCCCACTTCCAATTTTCGTTTTCCCACCTTGCCCCATATATTCCAACTCCCATTTCAACTTCCTAATCCACTTCTGTAACATTTTTCACTCCATATTTCCTCAGCATCCTCCAACAATGGCGAGAAACAACGAAACCCCAAACCTCAGCAACATCGTGTTCAGCGACGGCGACTCCAACGACAAACAGCGAGCCAACTATATCGCCTTCCATCAACGGTCGCTACAGCCGACCCACTATCCGCATATCCCATCCCTCACAGAGCTCGGCCTCCTTGACGGCGTCACTTGGATGCTCCAAAGAGCCGGCATCTGGAACCTCTGCACACATCCGCAGCTGACGTACGAACAACTCTCACTCGAGTTCCTCAGTTCGTTCACCTACGTCACTTCCAGCGGTGACCTCAGCCAACACTCCGGTGCCGCATGCTTCCGTATGTTCGGCACGAACTATCAACTGAACCAGAACCAGATTGCCACCATCTTCCAATTCCCTCGCGGCGACAATGCTCACCGCCGCCTCACCGAACAGTTTCAGCACGAAGCCTTCACGCTCTGGTACCAGTTAACCGGAATCAATGCCGATGGCTGAGATTCTCTGCATGCAACGCACATCCACAACCCGACCATTCAGTATTTCCACCGAGCACTGAGCAACACCATCTTCGCCCGGGATAGCAACCATAAGGTGAACTCGAAAGAGCTCTTCTTTCTCCGCTGTATCTTCAACAACGAGCCCATCAACGCCGCTCCGTTCCTCCTGGCCCACATCCAGGCCAACTGTAACCGTGGCTCTAAGTCGTTTTACTTTGGCGGGATTGTTACTTCCATTGCACTCGGGCTGAACCTCGGCGACCGCCTCCAACATCTCCATGCCATTCCCTCGATGTTCCTCGACACCGACCACTGCAGAGCTTCTCACCTCATCCGTTCCAGGGCCGATGGCAAGTACCACCCGGTCGTGCGTGGCAAAACCGTCAGAAGTATCATCCTACCATCACACACCCGGATGCACCTACAGGATCGTGCCAACTGGCTATTTAACCTCAATGCCCCTGCTGCTGCCGCTGCTCCAACTCAGACCCACACCCAAGGTTCTGATGACGAAATCCAAGATGAGTTGGACAAAACTGAGCAACCGGAGGCATCGCAACCACTTCCTTCTGAAGGCACATCCTACCGCCGCCGCCGCCATCGTCCAGAGCCCGACTACTCTGAAGAAGACCTCCGTCGATCCCTCAACCAGCAGGCCCAAATACTCGCTATGATACAGCAGCAGAATCAGCGAGCATAGCAGTTCGAAGCTTGGCATCGGACCCAAATGCAACAACTCCAAACCGGCCAGGAAACCATTACTGAGAACTTGGCGAATCTGACCTTGCAGTTCGAAGGACTCCGCGACTATGTCTATCACACCGGAGCACTGGACCTTGAGGCCCGTCGCGACCAAGTCAGAGCCAGAGGACGCGAGAGAGGACGTGACCGAGGCAGAGGTCGTGATTAGTTATTTCTTTCCTTATTTGTTTACTATATTTTCAGTTTCTTTGTATTTTCATTTCCCTTGTATTTCCCTCTCGCATTCTTTCAAATCAGTGGGGACACTGATTGAGATAGTGTGGGAGCAGAGCGTTTATTTCCCATTCCCTTGTACTTTTAATTCCGTAATTTCAATTCGAACATTTTCACGTTTTAGCAAATAAAAACTCTTTTATATATCTTCTTCCGTTACGCAAAGATCCCCACTATATAAAAACTCTTTTATATACCTTAGACCTCCGGTTTATGCGAGTCGGTTTCACTACCTACGTGTACCAAAGTTTCAAGTTTCTACGCAAACTCAGCCCCAAGTAGTTTATACTAGCAGTCAACACCATCCTAAAACACTTCTAAGCGAGCGACCAATGCAAATAAGTGTATGATCTCCAAAAAGATGAAAAATCATGAAAAGAAAGCCATTTAGCCCAAATATAAAGACGCGTTCCCTCTAAGTTAGGTGCTCTTCACCCGAGCATTTAGCCCAACGGTACGAAAACTCATTGAAAAATCAATGGTATAAGCTTATGAGCAATGAAAAAGATTAAAACAGAAATGAGATCATATTCACTAACAGGTTGACTTGCCATGAAAGTGTATGGACAACGGGCTTAATGTGATTGCGCTAGAACAAACAGGGTGAACTTGACGCGAGAACCTTGATACCAAGCTACAGTAGCATGACTGGGACCGATTTGCATAAGAAGGAGACCTCCGAAGACTTGTAGTTCAGTGTCGTCGCCGTACTCGTTTTGTTCCTACTAAGAATCCCGGTTTTTCCCAAATTTGTGAATGAGGAAGCTGCCTAGTGCTTGCCGACTTTTTCCTGTTTTACTTGAGGACAAACAAAGATTCAAGCTTAGGGGAGTTTGATAACACGAAATCGTATATATATATATATATATATATATATATATATATATATATATATATATATATATATATATATATATATATATATATATATATATATATATATATATATATATATATATATATATATATATATATATATATATATATATATATATATATATATATATATATTGATGCATAATTCAACTGATGTTTGACTGTTTTCGATCCGATTTCAAGTATTTTCCATGTTATTTGTCTGATATTTTGCAGGTATTTGATAATCATGTCTAAACAAAGCAATGTGAAGAAAAGAAGCAATTACAGATGAAATATGGACGAAAACCAGATGAAAACAACATGAAAAACACAGAATGCATATTTTGCTGATGTGACGACCGTCACACCTCCATGACGACCGTCACACGGGTGACGACCGTCACACACCGTGACGACCGTCATGCAGGCAAAAACGCACTACTTAAAATGAACGTGCAAAATGCAGTTCCAAGTCCCAAATAATGGACCACTACTCCCTGATATTTCTGTCTCCAAGTCCACCTTCTTCAAATTACAACCGTTAGAATTCTATTTCTATAAAAGGGGAAGGAGGGGAGCTGAGAAAGGGAGCCGCATTCAGACAACGAAGTGCTGCCCAATTTTATTTCCAGAGCAAAAACTTTAGTTTTATTCTTTCTATTTTTTTGTTTCCTTTCCTTATTCCTGTATTCCATTTCGACAATATTCATTTGTGCGCTCTATTGGTTTGAAGACATAATCCTGCCGACATCGTTGGGATTTGGCCAAAAGCCAATTGGATACGTTACAGGTTTTTCATTATTTCATTAATTGTAACTTTAATTTTCTGTAATATGAATGTTCTAAGTTTCTATTTTTATTTATGTTTTACCTTTCCCAAATCCATGTCTAGTTAAATCAGAGTAATCGATATGTAATAATAATTCAGACGGGATTTGATAATAACCGGTTGAAAACTTTCTTTTTCAAATGTTGTTTATGGTCTGAGTGTTTAAACTTATTTACTGAATAAACTTCGTCGCGAAAGCGAGAACTTATTTAAAAGTAGTTTTGCCACGACAGTGGGAAATTAATTAAGGTACGAACCAACAAGCGACAGCTGCGGTAAGACCAGATAGTAAACACTAGGCATTTGTTTTAATAACAGCGAAAACACTTTAAAATGGATTAGAACTTAGAGATTTCCAAAAAATAGTTTTAACCCCGAATGGGACAGCGAAAGCGTACATTTGGCCCTTAGAATTATGATTAGCGTCAACAACCATTGTGAGACGAAAGTCTTCAGATCACTATTTTCTGCTTAAATAAACTCTGAAAATATTTCATATACCGGTAACTTGTCAAATCCCCGAAGAACATAATTATTGCATATCGATTCACGTAATTATAATTCAAGTAACGTCTTTAATTCCCTTTAGTGACATAAATTATTTCCTTAAACATTATCTACCTAGCTAAACATAGTAACTCCCGAGAACACTAGTTTGATTACGAGTCCCTGTGGGATCGATATCTTTTATTACTACGCGATAGACTGTGCACTTGCAGTTAAGTTGTATTAGACATAGAAAGTCGCGATCAGTAGGTATGGTAACAGTATGATGTTGCAGCCTTTATTTCCAACAAATAATTCTTATGAATCAAAAAAATTATCTGAAAATACAAAGACTACTTATCAGTGTGATGGAAAAAACCAAAAAGAGGATAGTAACACCTATCTGGTGATTGGTCAGTTTGTACAAGTTGATGCAAAATTTTCGAACAGTCGACATGAATTATTTCTAGCTGTCACCACCAGGGACATGAAAGGAGCACGGCTAAGGGACGGTGAATATCTAGTGATTGGCGTGTCTCAAATTTATTTCCATCTTTGCAGATTACATCAGTTGCTTCTTGAGAAACGTATTGAGAATGGTTATAGTAATCCAGCTCGCCTGCTGTTGAAGAAAAGACAATTGAATGAACCTCCTGTTGAAGCAAAATCTGGGAAAAGTTACATGGAGAAATTTCTAGAAACTCCCTCGCCTGATCCGAAAATGATTTATGAAACTTCAATCTTTCCGCTGTCAGTGAAACCGACACCAGATGATTCTAGCGAAGCAGAGATTAAAATTCTTGAAATCAGTAGCATTAAAAAGTCGATTGGAGATGAAAACTCTTGTTCATCCCCTTATGAGCCAGAGTCTAAACTTCACCAATTTCCAGAAGAGGTTGGTGAGGCAAATGGAGATCTTGTGATGGTGAAAGAACAAATCTCAGTGGGTGTAAGGGATGTCAAGGTGTCTGATGAAACAGAATTGGCAATCAACGAACAAAAGGAAATAGAAGGCAACTTAGTTAGGTACAATTCTGATGATGTGACCAGTGAGGTTGATAACTACATGGATGCTTTAACTACCATGGAGTCAGACAATAATAACTCATTCAGTGGAAATGAAGACGAGCATGTGGAACTGCAAGCTCACTTTTCAGATTCTCAATCTACTGGAAAGTCCTTTATGTCAGATGTAAATATCATTGAGCACTGTGGTTGAATATGTACAATCAGAACCTATTTTATTCTCAACTACTAAATATCATGAAGCAGAGATTGAAGGCATGCCATCCAACCAGCCTCCCGAAATTGTTGAGTTTCAAAATACAGATAATAGAAAGTTTGTCATGCGTGATGATGCCCATGTTCATGAAGACGGGGTTTCTGACTGCTCAGACTGCTCATACTCCAACTCAGACTGCTCAACAACCTAGCCAACAATCAGCCCAACTCAATCATACTCCAACTCAGACTGCTCAACAAACTAGCCAACACACTCCTATCAGTTGTGTTAAAAGTTTATGTATTTTGCTGTTGTCATAAACAAGTTTATGTATTCTACTGTTATTTTGGAACAAATTTATGTATTCTACTGTTATTCTGGAACATGTGTATCAGTTGTGGAACAAGTCTATTTTATGGAATGTATTACAAGTTTATGTATCCTGCTGTTGTTGTTTATGTATCCTGCTGTCATGAACTTTATGTTAAAAGCATAACCAACTTATAGGTATTATGAAATGAACCTAAAAGCAAAACCTGTAATAAACTTTATGTATTATGAAATGGACCTGTCATGAACTTTATATTACTACAATCATGTCTAATGTGGTGTAGAAATGCAGACAAAATTAACAGACCAAATTAACATACCAACTTTGACAGGTCTATAACAGACCCAGTAAACATAAAAACATAACATACCAAATATTAAAATCCAACTAAACTGATAGAATCCATATATTAAAATCCAACTATTACATTCATGTTGAAGTGATACAATCCAAAACTGATACAAACTTTAACTAAACATAAAAACATAATTCTTACCACCAAAACTTAACTTAATTCTTACAAACAAACCATAACATTATACTTCCAAACAAACCGTAATAACCTAACTACCCCTAACAACTAATACAATGATAATCATCACAAACATCAAATTCAAAATCTTTTTCCACTTCATGATATTCTTCATTTCAATTTCAAGTTTCATCATCTTTTTTCCTAATTCTTCATTCTCCATTGTCGCTTTTTCAATGTCCTTTTTTGCTTCAGCAAGTCCCTTAGTTACCACACCCAGCCTATGCATCCAAAATTGCTCCTTCTCATCACCCATCTCCTCATAAAACCAATCAAAGAAGCCACAACCAGCTTGCATACCTCCCTGTAAGTTTCATTGTTTAGAGGATGATGGATAATAAACAAAAACATCAAAAAACAGAAACAGAAACATAACTTAACAGTAGTTGCATACCTTATAATTTGGACAACCCCAAAAAAGTTTTCCTATATTCTTAACAGTAGTTGCCCTTTGAAGAACAACCATGTCTCCACAAAGGCACATGGGCTTCCATCGTGACCGACTACAAACATCTGAATCCCGACTTTTCGATTTTGAAATGGAATAGAAACATCCAGATTTCATGCTTGCCAAATAAAAAAAACCCTAGATTACTTTAGGGATTTGGGATTTGGGATTATTTTAGGGATTTCAATGGAAGGAGGAGGGAGAAGGAAGCCACATCATGAACAAGATTGTCATGTCATCTGCCAGATCTACAAAACGAATAGACGTTTGGGGCAAATTGACGGTGCGGACTAAAATGACACCATTTTAAAAGTTAAAGGACCAAGTTGCCACTTTTTAAAGATAAGGGACCAACATGGACCCCGAGCTAAAGTTAAGGGACGAAAAAGGGTATTTTGCCAAATTATTTTTTGAAATAAATATTTTTTTAATTTCTTTTAAAGACACAAAAAGTTATTATCACATAACATTCATACAATTCGCTCTTAATTTAACAATAAAATTTTATCATATTAATTTCCTTCTTATTCATCAAAACATAATTAAATCCAAACATAATATCCATACATTTCATTTTTAACCATCTGGTTCGACAGAGAATGACAACACTAGTTGGTTGGAGTGTGAATTGAAATTGTTGAAATGAAGTATGAAGTATTGAAGAGTTTAAATATGAAATAGCTAATAGAATTTGAATGAAATCTGGAAGGTTTTACTCAAAGAAAATTTCAAAAAATAGACAAAAATATGAAAATACTAATTATATTTAAATGATATAATTTATTAACGAATATGAATATTCGCGGGTACAGATATCATTAATCTCGTATCCATATTTATTAATAAACAAATATTTAAATATCCATTTATTTTATCCGTGGATATCAATTAAATCATTCGCCCCATATCCATAATTGATTTTATCCATGAATATCCACGGCTACAATTTTTTTTTGTCATCCCTAATACTATCGTTATTTTTTATAAGAGGCAACTCAGTTTTTTAATTCATTAAATAATTAATATATCTAGTCTATAAACTAATCAAATATATTAATTATGCAATACATTTAAAAAATGAGTTGTCTCTTATATAAAAAAACAGAGATATAATACCATATAAGTTTATACAAACGGATCTATAATCAATTTTCATTTCATATATAAATATGATCAATCTCATTATATAAAAAATACATTTCTAAATAATATATACTACATAACTTCTAATCTCTTCTCTCCTTATTTTATACTAACAAAAATTTGATTTTTATCAACATAGGATTGATTGTTATTGATATTGATATGAATATTATTGGCGAGTGAAACAGGTGACATCTGTTAAAATGAGACAACTCAGTTTTTTAATTCATTAAATAATTAATATATCTAGTCTATAAACTAATCAAATATATTAATTATGCAATACATTTAAAAAATGAGTTGTCTCTTATATAAAAAAACAGAGATATAATACTATATAAGTTTATACAAACGGATCTATAATCAATTTTCATTTCATATATAAATATGATCAATCTCATTATATAAAAAATACATTTCTAAATAATATATACTACATAACTTCTAATCTCTTCTCTCTTTATTTTATACTAACAAAAATTTGATTTTTATCAAGATAGGATTGATTGTTATTGATATTGATATGGATATTATTGGCGAGTGAAACGGGTAACATCTGTTAAAATGTTTTTGGATCCCAACCCGGGAAAGAGAAAAGTCACAGAATCTATGAAGTGATCCGGGAAGTTTGAACATTAGCGTTGACTGAGTAAGGGGTAAATTAGGAATCACAGAAAAGTGCATCATCTTGGAACCCTTACTTATCTTACCCTGCTTTCCAAATTTATTTCTCTTTACACACTCACTCACTGCTCTCCCTCAACTCCGCGGCGTAGATCCGGGGAGTTTTTGGGAAACCCTAACTCCGTTCAACTAACGCCGCCGCATTTTCTTCTTCACCTCCGAATCTTCAAGGTACTCTCTTTTTTTCCCAATCCTTTTTCACATTTCACTTTTATCAGCAACTATAGAATAGCTCTTTTTTTATTTATTTGGTTTTCCTTGTATGGTTCATTACTTTGTTATTGCGTTTTATTTAGTAAATTAATCACTTTTTTGGATTAACTTTATTTTGAAGGCTTTTAGTTTTGGATATCTCATTTTGCTAGTTTTGATAAACTGTATTAGCTTTTTGGTTAGATTAGTTTTTCTTCTGCTGATTCTGTTGATAAACTTTAAGCTTTACTGTTTGTTTTGCAGCTATGGCAGGACTTGCACCTGAGGGGTCACAATTTGATGCTGGGAAATTTGATGCCAGAATGAATGACTTGTAAGAACCTTTAGTTTTTTTTTTTTTTTTGAATACTTAGTTAGTTAGTTTCAATGTGAGCTTTCTAGGTTTGTTTTGGGATCTTTTTTACAAATACTGCTGTTATTTCTGAGATTTTTGTCCATGACTGTATTCTCTTTGAATGTATGCTTGCAATGGGATGCTTAAATTGGGTTTGCTTTCACCGCGATATACTAATAGGCGTTTGTTTTTGTTTTCTATGATTTATTCTTCCAGAATGGCTGGTGATGGAAATGAGTTCTACACTATTTCTGACGAGGTTTGTGAAAGTTTTGATGCTATGGGCTTGCAAGAGAATCTCCTCAGAGGAATTTATGCCTATGGTAAATCTAATATTTTTTTTCGGTATATTTTTCTTATGTTTTTTGCCCCATTTTTAATGTCAGTAATAGTTATAATCCCTACTATTGCCATTGGTTGGAATTTATTGTTCTACCTTGGAACTCTTAATAATTCAAAGTGTATTGTTGAAGCTTAGCACCACACGTGTTGTTTGATGTGTGTTGTCAATTTGGGATAACCTAAAATAGCGGTTTGCTCAAATTCTGTCATGCTCTGATGTTATAGCACCACTGCAGCCGATATTTAACCGCACTCTCTACTAAACACCACACCACATTTTAATAGCGTTTTGTTCAAATTATGCACTGATATACCACTTTAGCTGCTATTTGACACTGCTTTTTTGTTTATCATATCATCCCGTGTTAATACTCTATTGTCTTTGCTACTGTGTTTCTATATGGTGGATTGAATTTTTTTTTAACTAGTATGACTTCTGCTTTAGGTTTTGAAAAGCCATCTGCCATTCAGCAAAGGGGAATTGTTCCCTTCTGCAAGGGACATGATGTTATTCAACAGGCTCAGTCTGGAACTGGAAAGACGGCAACTTTCTGCTCTGGTGTTTTGCAGCAACTTGACTATAATGTGACCCAGTGCCAGGCATTGGTTTTAGCCCCAACTCGTGAGCTTGCTCAGCAGATTGAGAAGGTTATGCGGGCCCTTGGAGACTATCTAGGTGTTAAGGTGCATGCTTGTGTGGGAGGTACAAGTGTTCGTGAAGATCAACGCATTCTATCAAGTGGTGTCCATGTTGTGGTTGGTACTCCTGGTCGTGTGTTTGATATGTTGCGCAGACAGTCTCTTCACCCGGATTACATCAAGATGTTTGTGTTGGATGAGGCTGATGAAATGCTCTCTCGAGGTTTCAAAGATCAGGTACTATTTATTTCGTAATAGTTGTAATCCCTTTTCACTTTTATTATGTGTATTATCCACACTAGTCTTTTTAACTTCTTGGCTTTGTTGTTATCAGATCTACGATATATTTCAGCTGCTGCCAGGTAAGATTCAAGTAGGAGTTTTCTCTGCTACAATGCCTCCTGAGGCACTTGAAATCACAAGGAAGTTTATGAACAAACCTGTGAGGATCCTTGTGAAGCGGGATGAGCTCACCTTGGAGGGTATTAAGCAGTTTTATGTCAATGTTGAGAAAGAGGAATGGAAGCTGGACACACTCTGTGATCTTTATGAGACATTAGCAATCACTCAGAGTGTCATTTTTGTTAACACTAGAAGGAAAGTTGATTGGTTGACCGACAAGATGCGAAGCCGAGACCATACAGTCTCGGCTACTCACGGAGACATGGATCAGAATACCAGGGACATTATTATGCGTGAATTCCGTTCTGGGTCTTCTCGTGTTTTGATAACTACTGATCTCTTGGCACGTGGTATTGATGTCCAACAAGTGTCTTTGGTTATCAATTTCGATCTCCCCACGCAGCCTGAGAACTATCTCCATCGTATTGGTCGTAGTGGAAGGTTTGGGAGAAAAGGTGTTGCCATTAACTTTGTCAATAAGGAAGATGAAGGAATGCTGCAAGATATCCAGAAATTTTACAATGTGTTAGTCGAGGAGCTACCATCAAATGTCGCTGAGCTCCTCTGATGAGATTTTGCCCTCCATATTAGGCGCAATTTAGTGTTAAGTGTTATGGTGATGTTTACCTTCCCACCCTGACATTTTGGTTTTATTTCTGCTTTTGAACTTTGTTTGTTTGAAAGTCTGTAATTTAATTTGCACTGTCAGGTAAGTACTTAGAATTCTGTTATTGGCCAAATTAGTGTTGGACACTCTTTCACATTTCTAGAAGGCAAAATTTCTAGTGTAAGTTTTAACATCACTTAAAACTCGTAATACATTGATGTAGTTTTTATTGAAGTATTTAGACTCAAGTTGAGATTTATATGCTTTCATTTAGATCATGTAATTCTCTTGCTTTATTTTTTGAAATTTAATTTATGAAATATAACAAGTCTTATTCCACTTATTCGGAGTCCGACTCCAAAATCAAATTCTGCCATAATGGATGAAATATAAGATTAAAATCATTTTATCATTGTATGGATGTATTTTTATTTTACAGAATAGCATGCAGTTGTTGTTTGTAAAGCGAACGCTTCAAAAGGATTAGAGTAATCAACAAAAATGATAGACATATTGTGTTCTACACCTCTTCTATATCTTTTCATTTATCCGCAAAGAGCTTTTCATCCCTTTGCAACCAAACCACCAACATACATTTAACCATGTCAGCAACTGATTGCTTTTTCCTCCCTTCCTCTGAGCTTTTTGCTGAACTCCTTTTTAGACTGCCTTGAACCGAATCTTGCATGAGTATCGAATCAACACCTAGATATAAACTTTATTCCACATCTGTAAAACAACTAGACACAAGAGAAAGAGATAAAGATGTGTTTCTTCAGCATCAAAGCATTGTACCTCCCTTCTAGCTCCATTGCTCTAACCAAACAAGAGGATTTTGCTTGGGGTATTTGCTTCTTTAACTCTTCAAGAACATTTTCTACATTTGAGCTTATGTAACCAAGTTCCTCCAACCTCTCATAACTTCATTTAACTGAAAAACCTAACTTATTTTTTCACCAAACAAAAAAACCTTCCACATCCTTCCTCCAACCTCTCATAACTTTAACTGAAAAATCTAACTTATTTTTCCACCAAACAAAAGAATCTTCCACATCCTTCTTGGGTTGAATTATCCTTAAAAAATTCAAAAGGCAAACCAAGTCCTTTCTTCTTCCCTTAAACTTGCAACTTCAATGTCCAATTCCCACTTCCAACCATTTTCATCTCACTAACCCATGTCTGCCACCTTTGCTCTTGATTGAGAAATCATCCCAAATAAACTTGAAAAAAACACATTAAAAGGAGTTGTGCCAATCCATCTATCTTTTCAAAAGTTAATTGTTCTTCCATTGCCTAACTTTTGAATGACACGACTATCGAACCAATTTGTCTATAGGACCACAAATATGCCTTATATCTCTCCACCAAAGTGAATCATTTTTGCTATTGGTCACACCATAGAACATTTAAAATCTTATCTTTTATATCTTCATACCTGAAAATCAACAATTTAAACCACATTACATTGCTATCATTAAAGATTCTCCAATACTATTCATTCAATAAAGCCACGTTGAATCTTTCACAGTTTTTAACCCCTAATCCTCCATCATTATTATGCCTACAAACCTTGCTCCTACTGACCTAGTTTACCCTTCTCTTTATTTTAGACCCTCCCCATAGAAAATCTCTTTGAATATTTTCTTTGACGCTTTGTAGAAGGAGAAGAAGAAGATTGACAAACTATTTAAAACTGAATTTATCATCACAATCCTCCCTCCTAAAGATAGTTTCTTTCCCTTCCAAGAAGCAAGCTGACTGCGAATCTTACTCAGAATAACATTCCATATTGATCTTCGAATTCCAAGGAAGGAGAAAGGAATTGAGCTTACCTCATAAGTCAAGAAAAAAACAGCTTCTTGGATAAAACATTCTTTCAAATTAAGGCAAGTAAGCTTACTTTTACAAAAGGGGGCACACAATCCTAAAACTAATTCAAACCCACTTAAAAATGCCTTAATGCTCCAAAGGTTCTTTCAACTCCCTTCACCATAAATCGCAAAAGCTTGAACTTAGATTCTTCATTGAATTTAAATGCATGAAATAATTTTGAATTCAAATCTCCTTCTTGGATCCATTTAAGTCTTGACTTCTGTCTAAGGATAGATTCTCTAGTTCTCATACTTTGCCACACCTTCGCATTAGCCTCTTTTCAATCTGATGATACTTCTAAAGAAACCAACTCTAACTCTATAGCTAATAAAAAGTCCAAATCATTAAGCTCCTTAAGTCTTCTCAACCTCCAAATTAATCTTCCTAAGCGCTTCAAGGTTCCAAACTTTAAGCTTCCCTTTCAAAACCTTCAACTTTTATTTAAAGACATAAGCACACATACCCCATACTTTAAAAGAATTCCATTTTTCTTCTATAAACTGAACATATCCAAAATGCTCGTGCCAACAATTAAAATTTGAAAAGGTTTGGGCTCTAATTGGTGTGATTTCTCTTGATCCAAATATAACAATGGTCAGAAATGTCTATATTTCCTACAAATTGACCTTCAATGTTTCACTGCTCTATCAAACTTTCGGACAACAAAATCCTATCTAGTCGACTTATACAACTACCATTCATATTAAACCATGTGAATTTACTCTCAATCGTAAGAAAATCAATCAGATTCAAACCTTTTATGAATTCTTAAAATTCGAATCGATTAACTCATTACTAGAACCTTTTCTTTAAACCCTCTTTATTACTACATTTAAATCTGTAACTACACACCAATCATCCCTAGAGAACTTATTTTTAAAGTCTATCAAATCTCTCTAAAATTTCCTCTTTTTTGTTTAAACAACAATCAATTGCTTAATGCAACTCTTTTAGATTGAATTTCCACATCCACATATGTTATAAGAAACTATATTCATTGAACAACTATAATCTTAGCTTCCTTCTGTCTCTTCCCTTCTTGAGCTATCCTCTCCATACTTCTAATTTCTTCAACATAATCTCTATCTTATTCAATTCCTTTAACCCCAAAATCAGTCACCTTTTTTCAGATTGTTATTGCCACACCTCCATTCTTTTTGCCCAAAATCTTCGGTTACCTTAAATGTTATCTGAATCATAGGTAGATACACAACATAATATGAAAGTCTTTCAACCAAACACTCTGAATTGTTGGGTTCCTTATAAGAAATGATTTTAAGAGGGGCGCTGAAAGAATCTAAGAAGTTTGTATGATTCAATCTTTTAGTTTCAATTAGTCTGCTTCCTGATTGGAACTAGATGTTTCTTTTAGACTGGGCCATTAAATTGGGTGAATTCCCCGACCCAGTAAAGATAGACTTTATGTCTAATTCTTTACGAGGACTTTTTATGGAATCCTATGTACTTCTAACACATCCTGTGAAATTCTCAAATGTCCTCTGTTTTTGAAGATATATCTATTAGGAAGATCCTAAAGTCCCATATTGGTTGGAGATAGAGTATTGAAATAGTTTATATAGAGTGACACCCCTCACTTTACTGACCGGTTTTGTAAGGTAGTGTTAGGTCAAACTCTAATAATATCTCTGGATGCACCCAAATGTAAGTGAATGTTGAAATATTTCGGAGATATATCTCCGAAACATTTTGGAGTATAGGTCGGGTCAAACTCTTCTCCTTCCTCTTTTCACAGTTTTTTCAAACACAACACTAAACTCTTTTCAATACACTTCCTTACACCAAACCACAATTTATCAAATAAGGCTCAAAGGAACTCAAGGCAACATCAAACATCATCTCTAATATTGTAAGCAATATCTGAATCATTAATTTCAAGTAAGTTTTTCGAGTTTTCGATGAATATTCGAGTTTTAGGGTAAACGAGTAAGAATCAATGATTAGGGTTAGAAATGTGTATAAATCATATGTAACATAGTTTAGACATAACATATAACTTGTTTGTTGGCTAAAAATGACGATTAAAACATATTTTCTTCAACTTGCATGAGGTACATTTGCCCCTGACGCGACCTCTGTGTTGCAGAACATTCTGGAGATGCATCTCCGAAATTGTTCAATGTTTCATATGCTGCAGGAAATTTTGGAGATGCATCTTCGAAATTTGTCAACGTTTTGGTTTCCACCAATTTCGGAGATGCATCTCCGAAATTTCTTGTTGTCTGTCTTTTTATAATTTTCTTGCTTGTGTGATGTTTGTGTGCACTAATGATATGCCTTAGTTTACCTTATAGGCATAATGGCTGACAGAGTTGACATACTTATACATGGAAGGGTTGTTCAACACGCATCCGTTTGGCGAGAGCAGTGCCAGCAGGTTCTCGAGGCTTCAGGCACCTCTGATCAGGCAGAGTCGTCGACTTCGGGGACACCATCCACTTCTGGGGCTCGTGCTTTACCCAAGTCACTCACCTTCTTCTTCTTTCATTAGGAGACGAGATTCACCGTCTAACGTGTCACTTTCCCCGTCCTCCTGCAAGCGTCAGAATTCACTAGTGCCACCTCCTACGGATGATGTTGTTGTTCCAGACCCACCTCCCACTAGTGATGTTGCTGATTCAATGCCACCTCCGAAGGGTGAGGCTGCTGATGATGCTGTTTTATCACCTATGAAGTTATAAAATTTATAAAAACCCTTTTTCTTTCTCTGTTCTAATGGTGATGCCTTAAGCCCTTTAGGGATTACAATTTGACTATTAGAGACTAAGAGATCAAAAATCTCATCACACTTAGTTACATTAAACATATAAGTTTTTGGGACAAATTTCTCGTTTTTTTATTTGTCGGGATTTTCCCATTCGAAGGTTTTAGATACATAGGGAGGCCCTGACTTTAATTCTGCCACATTAACCTCGCTTTCCTCAACATATTCAGCATCCATGTCAGACAAGTTTTCTATTTTGTCTACTTCGACATAAACCACTATCTTTTTTTTGTGATACTTACTTGTCCTGGCCTTTTCAGCCTTTAGGCGTTCGACTTGTTGAACTCTGTTTGTAAGTTAGGCTAGACCCCCTTTTAAGTATTGGGTGTCTACTTTCTTCCTGATGGAATAGTCTAAACCCCTCGTAGTCAATTCAACCAATTCATGCTCAGACAATTGAGTAAATCACCTTGATATCATTATCCTATACCTATTTAGATAATCGTCTATGGTTTCGGCCACCTTTCGCCTCACACTGGCCAATTCCTTCAGGCTTATCTTAGATGGACCCATGTAAAACTACTTGTGGAATGCCTTTCTAATTGGTTCATATTAAATATGGAGTGTGGAGGAAATGTAGCGAACAAGGTAAAAACATTCTTTGTCAAAAAATTGAGAAAATATTTCATTTTCAATTTTTTTTGTTATTGACTATATCACCAGCCTCAGTCTGATACCTTGCAACATATTCGACTGTGGACTCATTGGTCTCACTACAAATTTGGTGAATTTTGGGACCTTACATCCCTGGGAAGTTTCGTCTACCAAACATATTCCGACAGAGGAGATACATAATTGGATCTATGAAGGCCAACATTAAGGTTTTTTTGGGCCAAAATATGTTCGACTACATTAGTTATATTATTTTCCCCCAAAAATTGTTTTGATGGAAATTCATAATTACTTGGTCATCGTCCTGGTTTTTTGGTACCATAACTACTTTTAGTCCATTTTGGCCTTGGTTTCCTTCAACTACCTTCGGCGGGGGTTGTTCGACAGACATTTGGTTATTGGGCACCGACACAACTGATGCTAGAGGCGACCCAAAAAAATTAACAATTCTACCCATATGATGGGTCAACTGCTATTATTCTAGGTTATGTTCTGAATTAATAGATGAAACGTAATACCTATATGTTGTGTTAACATGTTCACCATCTCATGGATACTTTCATCCATTTGTTACCTCATGAACACAAGAGAATTCATAGTTAAGGCTGACATCCCTGGAGAAACATACCTATATCCTCCTTGTGGTTATGCCATCCGACTAGGTTGCTTATAGCAGATCCTGACGACAAATGTGGATTTAGAGGTGACGATATGGTCACATCATTATCTGTAAAAGTCGAAGCATGACTTTGCAAGCCCGTCATCATGGCAATTGACATACCATATGGGTAATCCCTAGTAACTAAGGGTAGGGAAGAACTTGGGACATAAGGGGGCGTAGGGTCCCATACAATAACCGAAGTAGGCTTGAGGGTAGTTGGGATATTTATTATTGGTGGTAACGAAACTACCGCTCTAGGAATTGACGGCGACATTCGATAGAGTTTGACGTCCCTGCAGTATCAATCGTCGAAGTGGCTGGTGGTTCTCGGTCTAGAGCATCATTTTGGGAACAATATTTTTTGGATTAACCATTTCCGCTAAAATCCTTTCACTTATTAAACGCATATAACCCCAGACATTGAAAATATTTCATGTAAAACGTAAATGTCTAAATAATATAATAACTTGCAAAGGAAAATAAGAATTTGCACAAAAGGCCCAACTGCATGTGCCGATTTGTCTGCAAGTGTTTTAACGAACAATCACGAGTTTAAATAGTCTGTGAGATTAAATCTCAAAATCTCAAAATCAATTTGTGCGAAACACGTGCACAAGAAAGTATGTGTGTGAAATGACTATGAACGTTTTGAAATAGACAAAATGAAAACAAACTTTAATGATGCAAAAATTTGAATTAAAGTAAAAGGAAACTGCAATCAACAACATTAAACGAAAGGTAGTAAATGACAAAAAATAGAAATGCGTTTCAATTAAGGAAACATAAAAACAATAAAAGAAAGGGGCACAAATCCATACATGATTCTCACATACTGTTTTGCTATTTGACTAGGGTACTCTAGTTCTATAAAGAAAGATATGAATTTGTGCGACCATTATTACAATGTATGAATCCACTATTTATACTAAACTAAAGGTAACCGTCGTCGATAGATTATTCATAGAAAACAAACACATATTTATAACATGCAACTTCGTCTTTTGAAGAATTTCCACGTTGTCGGAACTTGTGAACTGCTGGAAACCATTATACCATGTTCGTAATTGCTCATAACGACTAATAACCGCCTGTTCCTCAAAGGTAGTTGTTGAAAGCTCTTAGTGCTAAAACCTCTCTCAAGTCTTTAGTTTCCATAAATCTTCTAAGTTTTTGAAGTCTGTCGAATGCTTCGACTTCGACATAGTGTACTATAAATTAGATTTGTTTTCAAAACTCCTTAAAACCATATTTCAAGACATGTTCTTGAGATTTTTCTAAACTATGTTTCAAGATACTAGTCAAAATGTTCTAATTGACATATTTGTTTATATCGACTAATATCAATCGATACTAACACTTAATATTTTTCAATGCAACATTCAGTTGACATTTTTCTAAATAGAAATTATCATTTCTTAAATTTAAATAATATACAAAGAGGGAGAGAACTAGGCCAATCCACCCTTAATGTGAACCTAAAGTTAGATAAATCTAAACTTAGATAATCTAACTTATTTATATTCAAATTAGGACAAATAACTAACAAAGTTCAATCTTTTCGTTTCCTCTTAAACCCGAAGTATTTTAAATGAAAATATTAATTCATAAATGGTGATGAGAATTTTTCGTATGATAAACAAATTTTGTATACTAAATGTCACCTAATAAATGCAGGTAACATAATAGGATTAATTTATCTAAAAACACTTAATTGAGATAATAAGAATTTCTTTCAATTTAATCAAAGTTTTTGAATTTGAACTTAGCTTTAAACATACAACAATGATAAATTAACCTGGATTAAATTAATTTCTGATTAACAAAAAAACCTAATCTAGCGTGAAGGAAGGAATATCGGGGAAGTAAAAACAAGATAAACGGACATTAGTCAGCGTAAAAGAGAACGTGTCCATAAACTCATTGATTATCGATGAAGAAGAAATAAAATAACTGGGTTTACGATTAACGTGTCAACTTGAAGTTCAAGCAAAGACAGTGCTGATTCATTTCACCTTGCTGCATCTCTCATCACCTAACTTCTTCGCTTCGCATGTGCTCAAAAAAGCGATTATTATTACAATCTTCATTCCAACAATAATAACTGCTAAAATATTAAATATCTCCCCCAAACAGAGCCTAATGTTTTTCGAATCGAATAAAATCAGATTCCTATTTTCTCTCTCGCTAAGATCTTCTGCATGAATATATATAATATGTCAACACTTTCCTCTCTCATTCAATATTTTTTAATTAATAAAATATAAAATTTTCTATTTCTATAATTAAAATATACAATAAACGTAATAATATAACTGCAACCGATCGTTTGTGGAGTAGACTGAGTAAAGTAAACGTCGCTTCCTTTTCTTCTCCGATGGCGATTTCCGACGAGCCTCAACTTCTACGGAGCGGCTCCGTTCGAACCGGCTCGGTTCTCTTACGCCGCAGACCGAGCGCTACATCCGTCAACGGCTTGTTCGATTCGTCTGCTACGGTCGAAGGAGAAAGTTCCGGTGAAGAGTTAGTCAAGGATTCTAGCTCCGAAGACTCTGTCAGCAGCGATCAAAATATTGATGCTGTTCCTGATCAAAACCGAGTCAATGACATTTCTGCAATCCAATTCACATACCGTCCTTCTGTTCCCGCTCATCGGAGAATCAAGGAGAGTCCTCTCAGCTCCGATAACATTTTCCGTCAGGTTTTCGCCGTTAATTTAAGTTCGTGTTGTAAATTGTATTCTTTACTCGTTTAAGTGATTAGTTAGAAAGACGCTACGTTAGATTTTATTTTTAAATTAAATTAGTTTAGAATTTGGCATGAATTTTAAAATTGAAATGAAAGTAAGTTAGTTGATTGAATAGAGCAAAATCAAACCGCTTTGCATTCTGTTATAACTTAAACTTATTTTACATTTAAGAGATGGAATGTGAAAACATAAGAAAGTGTGTGTGCAAGTGCAAACACTGCCTCAGTTTTTCATTGTAGGTCCCTTTATCAATTTCAAATCTATAAAAATAATTAGTTAAATTTATTCATGATATAAATTAAAATTATTTTAAAAAATTAAAAGAATTAGAAAAAAGATATTAATAAATGTAAATAGTAAGATTAGAATTTATTTGCAAAGTGAATATATAATTAAAGTTTATCGGTAATGGTAATTGTTAAGTAGTTTATAATTTAATTGTTAAGTACGATTTTTTTTCAAACTGTTAATAGTGTAAGAGTTTTACTAGGCTCTTAAAAAACTATGAATTAATGTTTTGTATTGAATAGAATGGCAGAGATTGCAGTTGCAGTGTTGTTGTTATAACTGAACAGGAGTGCTGACTAGGTAATTGTATTTCTTTACTAATTTTTCAATCAGTTGCAGAGTCACGCAGGCCTCTTCAACCTCTGTATAGTAGTCCTTGTTGCAGTGAACAGCAGACTTATCATTGAGAATTTAATGAAGGTTTCTCTCTTCCCTCTTAAATACTATGATGGAGGTTTCGTTACGGCTTATAAGTTTGAAACTTCATTTTCTGTCCTTTTTGATATTATTGTTATTATTATTATTATTTTATATTTGTTCTGCAGTATGGTTGGTTGATTAAGACTGGATTTTGGTTTAGCTCAAAATCATTGAGAGATTGGCCCCTCTTCATGTGTTGGTAATGAGCATAGTGAATCTCTTAACTTCTTTCTTTATTTTGAGGCTCATGTTAGGATTGTTTTTTTTTACAATTAATTTTACAGCAACTCAGTAAGTGGTTTATGCGTGTTTTGCAGTCTTAGTCTTGCAATATTTCCTTTGGCGGCTTTTATAGTGGAAAAGTTGGCACAGCAAAAATGTATTTATGAACCAGTAAGCTATCTAACCAACTGTACTTTTATTATATTTTGAGGGCTTTGATGAAATCACATGGGAACCATGCTTGCTGTTTAGCTAAAAAAGTTTTGAAATATTGTAGATTATGCTGTGGTACTTTCTTTCAAACCATATCATAAATATTTAATGCATGTGGATATTCACTACATTTTTTGCAGATTGCTGTTCTACTTCATATAATCATTACAGTAACTGCAATTCTCTATCCCATTTTAGTAATCCTCAGGTCAGTTTTGTACTTTTCTGTATTCTTCATAATAGATTTTGGAGCTTCAATCTAGACTCGTTGCCGTTCTCTAAGTTTTAACATTTCTGATTAAACTAAGTTTTAACATTTCTGAGTAAATAGGAAGAATTGGGAAATAGAAGGGTGTGATAGAAGCCAGTGAGTTTTGGGAGTGTTTGGGCATTCACAAAGCAGCCCTAGATGTACAATATTCTTTCCCTCTGATCACATTGGTCCCGGGAATAATTCCTATTAAAAGTTTATCTTTTTCCGCTTATTCTTGTTGTTTCTCCTCTCAATACCAGTTCGGTCTATCAGAAGATTAAAAGCATTATTTTTAATTATTAATTGAGGAGAGATGTGAAGCCCTTTCCTTAGATGAACCATGGTTCAATATTTAGCTCTTAATTCTTATAATGTCGGAATTGAATGTCTTGCAAATTATTATTGGAAAGTTGAAATGGACAAGTAGACAAGGAAAATTGGAAAAGAAAAAAACTGAAAACAAGTATGGCATCCTTATTTTCCTAATACTATACACATGCCTGTTTGTAAACATGTGAGTTGCTTTATGAAGGATAAGGTAAAGATGACTACTCGAGGGATAACTAATTATATACTTGTTCATTCTTGGTCATTTCAATAGCTAAGGCTAAAGCAAAGATGTTTGTGTTTCTCTGCAGGTGTGATTCAGCTTTTGTTTCAGGCGTCACATTGATGTTACTTACTTGCATTGTATGGTTAAAACTAGTTTCTTATGCACATACAAACTATGATTTGAGAGCACTTGCCAATTCAATTGAAAAGGTAATATTTGTGTTCCACTTTTAAGCTGGTAGATTACTATTGCAGAATATCATTTCAACTTTAGAACAAATATTTCATGATGAGGGTATGCTGCACAATCTATGTGATGATCAGTTTTAAAACAGGAATATCCTGATTTACTAAGCGAGCTTTGGGATTTCACGTTCTCTTAACACATCATAAGATGCTAAAGGCACAGTTTTCCTTTTCATTAGAATCACTTCCATAAGGCTATCCCCTTCACCCCTTATTTTTTTTCTGAATGAAAGTCTCTTCAGATGTGTGAATCTGCTATACATAAACTTTCTGTTTTCAACCCCATTCAATCTTGTTTCCTGTGTTATAGGGAGAAGAACTTCCTAGTACTCTGAATATGGACTATCCATACGAAGTGAGCTTCAAAAGCCTGACTTACTTTATGGTTGCTCCTACATTATGTTACCAGGTAGCAGCATTGTCGAGTTATTTATTTTAAATTTAAGATGCAATTTCTTTTGACTTGTATTATTTCCTCATTTAGTTTCACCAAATTTACTTGGTGATATTTGCATGCACTTATCTCATTAGATTGCTTATAAGCACAACCATATGGACTTGTTGATATATCTTCAGTATGGAATATGTTTAAGGTTTTGAGTAATGAGTTTAGTCAGAATATACGTGCATAGATAATTGGTATGCGGCTACAGATGGAGTTCTCTTCTAACAAGCATAACTAGTCAGAATGTTTGAGTTTGCCATGTGATCACTTGATTAGTAGGAAGTGTGTCCAATCAATTACTACCCGTTTTTCCCTTTTCTGTTTAAATTAAATGTTGGCCATTTGACCTCATCCATATCACACCCGATGCTTATTTTCTTTTGGCATGCCTTTGCGACCAAACATTTTGCAGAATCAAATAAAAACTCTAGAGAAGAACTCTTAAAATTCTTTCTCTAGATTCCCTTGTATTTTTCATCTGTACAAACTTCCCAACATTCCCTTGCATTTTACAAGTTACTGGATCAAATTCTGCTATATCTAACCTTTATCTCACTATCACATTTTGATCTGGTTGTGTTTTATCCTGGTCCTTGCTTCTCGTTATTATGTATATAGAGACTGGAGTTCTTTAGGGGATTGATTATTACATACTAACTAGCATGAAAATATAAATATAGATGTAGCATACTTTTCTTTGCTTTTGAGAATAATGTATTGGCTTTGTCATCTTTTATTTCAGTGTTGTATCCTAGGTTGTACTTTGAACTTTTTTTGCATTTTCCCACACAAATGCACTGCACTTTTTTATTTCTAGAAGCAAAAATTTTCTGTCTTTCTCATATGTATCTTGTTCTCATTTATCGTGTGTACTGTGAACTATTGTTTTAGCCAAGATATCCTCGCACCCCATTTATTCGAAAGGGTTGGGTGTTACGTCAATTTATCAAGCTGATAATATTTACCGGAGTTATGGGATTTATAATTGAACAAGTAAGCAGTCCATGTTAATACATTGTGTTAATACATTGTGTTAATTTCTACCATTTTGTTCCTTTTTCTTTATGTTGTGTATTTTAACTTTACCAATTTTGCATGTATCTGACAGTGTTTTGATTGTATAACTTTGCAGTATATCAATCCTATTGTACAAAACTCCCAGCATCCTTTTAAAGGAAACCTTCTTTATGCCATCGAAAGAGTTCTGAAGCTGTCTGTTCCAAATCTATATGTGTGGCTCTGCATGTTCTACTGCTTTTTCCACCTTTGGTATTCCTTCTCTTATTCAGTTAAGCATGTGTGATTTGTGTTTTTCCTGTAAACTATTAGTATGAAATTGTCTTCACTTGCCATAAATTGAAAAAAAATGAAGTTATAGTTTCTTGCATTTAATGTTTTGACTTTTGTACCCTGCCAAATTTCTGACACTTTATGTCAAATATCTGTATGTAATTGGTTAATCTTTCAAACGATCCCCAATATCATATTCATATCCATCTTAACATTAACCCTCAAAGTGCATCATTGGTGGGAACATCTTACCTGATTTAAAACTGTGTGCATATGGAGACCGTTGTTGTCTGAAGTATTGCTCCATAGTCTGTAAAATTGTTTTTATAGCCTCTTTCCGGTGCACCACTCAGGTAATTATGGACTTTGTTATCCATACAACCGGCTCTACATCGAAGAATAAGGTTTAATAGTTGTTGTATTTGGCACGCCACTCATGGTTAATTTAAGTGAGACTCTGACTCAGACACGCAAAGGGATTGGAGAGCTTTATTGTATTGATGGATTTCGTACATTTTAACTGTGTCCTGTGAGAATATCTTATTTCTCTTCATTTATACTCCTTTTTCATTTCTTTAATAAAATACTTCTATTGAATGATCTATGTCTTCACATAAAAATGCTTATCTGAATGTCTTAGTTGTGGATACTGGAATTTGGAATTACAATTCAATATGTATTTTCAGATTTGATTAGTATCTGAATCAGTTTATCCTTGGGCCTGGTTTGAATGTAGGTTGAATATACTGGCAGAGCTTCTTCGATTTGGTGATCGTGAATTTTACAAGGATTGGTGGAATGCCAGAACTGTTGAAGAGGTAGGTTCTTTACCCTAATACTTTGTTGTTTATTTACAACACTTTCATTCTTTTATGAAGAATATTCGTGATTTATTTGTTTTTTCTGGATGTGTTTGTGCTGCCGCTTCCATCAGTATTGGAGGATGTGGAATATGGTATGTCTTTCTCAAACTTAATTTTAATGATCAAGTTGTATAAACCTTTCTTTTTGTTATCTCCAAATACTTTACTAGTCTCGGCAATTCCTCTGAAGATGTCTAATGAGGCTATGTTAACAGAAAGAAGAAAGAGTAGTTATAGCTTGTCTCTATCTGTTACTTATGTAGCTTCCTATTTGATACTCAATTAAATGACTCTAAAATTGGTTGTCATAACCCATCAGTGGTTTTTATTACATTTAAGTGGAGTTCTAAATCATTAGTGTGCATCTGCTGAACGGTTTCTTTCACGTTGCAGCCTGTTCACAAATGGATGATTCGTCACCTATATTTTCCATGTTTAAGGAGTGGTATACCCAAGGTAATGAAGAATCCTCTTGTGTTACTGAACAAACCCAAAACACTTGTGTGGATATAAATTTTCAATTTTGGATATTGTCAGTCTGTGTTTGCCACCACAATTTATTATTGTCAAATTGAAATTAACATCTTACTTCTGTCCTAATAAACATTCTCAAAGAATTGATGTTGCGTAAGTTTTAATTACAAACACACATACATGGGCGTTGTATGCTAATATATGTTGGATGCACTTGGGGAGCTGTGTGTAGAAAGTATTCAATTGATAGACAACAATCAAAGTTGCAATTTCCTGTTGTCATTTCAGAAGATTGACTTCGGAAATCAGTTAACAAATCTAGCTGCCGCTCGCTAAATTCTCGCTCTCTTCTATCCTAACACATCTCTTGTTTTCATTTTTTTCTTCCTCGGTCTTTGTTATCAAACATTTCTTACTATGATAATTGTCTATCATTGGTTGATATTTGGATTGCCTCTTCATTTTTTAACAAATCGACGTTAGTTTTTTGAGCTGTAATATATTTAATATTAATTTTTTTATCATCTCATTGTACAGGGTGCTGCTGTTTTAATTGCCTTCCTGGTTTCTGCTTTGTTCCATGAGGTGTGTTGTTCATCTCTTTCTGTATATACATCCTTCACTATTCCCTTTTTCTGTATATTAGCACTTATACTACTTGAATATCAGACATTAGTTGTATTTGAGATATCTACAACCTCACAGAGGCCTTAGGGTCCTAACCTGAGGGCCCTTTATCCAAACCTCTAGTACTTTACAACCAAGCTGTGATATAGTTTGTGCATATCTTTATCTGGAATCATTTTGCTGTGAACCAGTTACCAAGCTTCATATGTGTAGATGATACAGTTACCAAAATCCCCTTAGACACACTCATGGTGCCTGTCTCTAGTCGCGAATCATTTTGTGTGCATGTTGTAGTTATGTTGTTTTCTGTGAATCTGTCATTTGTTTCTCCTAATAAAAAGTATGCATGCAAATATGAATAGCTTAGATTTGATTGCCACTGACAACTATAGTTACACAACAACTCAAGATTTTTATTCTGTCTGAGTGCAGCTGTGCATTGCGGTTCCTTGCCACATATTCAAGTTGTGGGCTTTTAGTGGAATTATGTTTCAGGTAAAAATCAAATTATCCTATTATTCTTCTGTTTGCTCATCTGCTATTATTGAACTTGAGTTTTCTGTGTCAAACTAATTCAAATTTTCCTGGAAGTCAAATTGCCCCTCTCTTCCTGGGCCGGCCCAGAAAAAGAAAAAATGTTATTTCTGTTTCTGTTCTCCAATGGCTGAATGAAAGAAAATGTTCTGTAGAGTAGGGAATTTCTCCCATCTTTGGAATAGTTAATCATAAATACCATCCATATATTCAATATTGGTTCACTTGACATGATAATGGATGTCTTGTTTTTTCTTCTTAGGCTCCTTTGGTCTTGATAACTAACTACCTGCAAAATAAATTCAGCAACTCAATGGTAAGTGTGCTATTTACGCATATGGTATATGGTAATGTATCTTACTGTTCTTTATCTTGAAGTTGCTTTATTTTCTTTTTTAATTTTTAAATTTGGTATTTTTTTTCTTGGTGCCAGGTTGGAAATATGTTTTTCTGGTTCACATTCTGTATTCTTGGTCAGCCTATGTGTGTACTACTATACTACCATGACTTGATGAATAGAAAAAGCAAACTTGACCAAAGCTAGCATTACATCATTATACGGACACTACATCTTGATTACTAATTCAACATCTCTGGCAATTCTGTCAAAATGTAAATTTTTAAGCAATGCGCTGACATTGATAACTGTAAAGGAAACAATACAGCTAGTTTTTGTTAGATATCAATTAGAATTTTAAAAAGTAGTTGTATATGGTGTATACAATATTTGTTCCTTCCTACTTTTGAAATTCCACGGATGGTGTTTATTTTTTTAAACGATAGGAGGGTGTTTGTTTCTAAACATGTGAAATATTTTTCTTCCTTTGTTAATTTTGTTATTTATATTTTTAAAATAACTGAATCTTGAAACGTCCTAATTTTAGAGCAAAATTTTAAAAATAAAGGAGTTGCTCTTAATATCCTTAGTGGTGAAGAGCCACTTTATAAAAACTTAAATTGTCCATTGATTCAGAAATATGATATACATCACATTTCTTCGTAAATGTCATAAATTCATTACGAGATGCATCTTTATAAAATTTTAATTTATAGAAATATACTTATGTACTAATCCTTTACTAAGTTTGACATTTTATAAAAAAAAATGCAATGAAATAATAAGTTTATTAATGTAATAGGTCATTTAAAATAAATATACTATCATAATAAATTTGTTATCAATTAAATTATATATTAATAAAATTAATATGATAAAATTGAAATATTATATATTAGAATTAATCTAGAATTGCACTACTATAAAAATGATAAATTACAAACTATAATATTATCTAAAATTCATAATATAAATATTATCAAATACTATTTGGTATATGTAATTTCTCAGTCATTCTATGCATTTTGTGTTGTAATGTCGTTTGTGCCTCGAATATAATAACATCTACCGAGGCCATTTCAAGAGTTTCATCTGAAAACTCTCATCTCTTTATATCTGCTTGCGCAATAACTTCTATACGGCGACATGCATGTAACACATCAACAATATGATTCACCCTAGTCTATTCCTCTTCTAATATTTTCTAATGAGCTGTTCTAGGTGGATCTCCATAAACATCTTGTGTCAAGTAAGCATGTGACACTTTAAATATCATTAGATGCAGCTGAATAAAACTATCCATAATCGAGGATTTGACACGCTTTGTGCTTCCTCTGATACTTGATAATTATAAAAATTATCATACATTACTTCAACATCTCTATGAATCATAGTGGGAGGAACAGACATGGATGGGTCTTTTAAAACAATTTGTAGAAAAATAAATTGGCGTATGATACGCTCAGTAAAATGTGGATAGATTAGTCATAATTCAAAAGCCAACCATCTAGAGTAGAAAGTTATGTCATCCAAAGGATGCATCTGATGGGGATCGTCATATGGTTGAAAGCGTATATCACCGGTTGCAGTGCGGTCAAGAAACACTCTGAAGAGTTCGGTCGCCTAATTCTCTCTTAGCGGGATGAATGTGCAAGCACATGGTTGATCGCGTGGAAAGTGCTGAAGGATTCATGCCTGAAAATGGTAAAGATGAAATATTAGTAACGACGTAGCATAAGTGTTAAAAAATATTTGCAACAGCAAATGTGCTGGTATATTAGCGCGCATGCAATTTGTTTTCATATGTTTGGTCTTCCAAAGATAATCTTTAGTTAACTTCGAGTACATGCAAGCCAAACAAGAGGTTTTCTAGTTGTAACCATGAATGCACTCGAATTCAACGAAGTAGCTAAGGTAAACCACATCGATGTAATAAACCCTTTTGTCTATAAATATGGACGTGTCAACCAAATATATGAGGTAAGACCTCAATGCACATGCTCTATGATGCATAACATGTGCATCATCGCCATCGGCTTCCACTACCGCATCTAGGTGGTGTATATACAACTTCTCCAAAAATGCAAATTTAGCATGATAACCTCTGGCGTCTTCCAACTCCTTTAGTGCATCATTTGGATCAACTCCCAAATAGGTCATCATCATCTTAAGACAAAACAGTAACAATCAAATTCAAATGAAAAACATTCAAAATCAAACAATGCATACATAATACGGAAGCGTACTTCCGTATTTTTGGAAAATTAAATTCAAACAAAATATAAAAGTGCAATTTCGTATTTTCTTAAAACTCTTAAAATGCAAAAAATTGCAGAAAATGGAGAACACAAAATGGCAGAAAACGCATGCCTTAATAAACTATCTAACTATGAGTGTAACTATTTATATAGTAATAATAAATAAAAAGAAGAAAATGAAAAAACTTATCAAATATGTAGTGGAAGCACTTGGATTGAATGGATGTTGAGAAGTGATCGATAAAATACTTGGATTGAATAGAGTAGAAAAACTTGAGCAATGACTTAAGAAACAATGGATTTGGGGTATCAGAGAAGTGATTTGGTATTTTTGCTGAAAATGAGGAAGGGGGAGGTTTGACACGTATTAGACTTAAAATTCGTTCGGAAGTATATTTTCATACTTTTTATAGAGATGCATCTCCATACTAATTTTTTTAAAAATGAAAATGTGACTCAGTTACAATGAATGATGTGTGGATGAAGTGAGTATGAAAGTACATCTTTATATTCTTAGAACATTTTTAATTTTTCACAAAGATGCGTGAGCACCACTAAAAATGCAATAAACAATCCTCAAAATAAATCTCTCACATAGTTACACTCACAAGTGATTAAAAAGTGATAACGTGTGGATCCTTTTGTACAACCAAACGGGGAGGTGTGGGGTTTAGAGAAAAAAAAGTCAAACGTATTAAAAGTTCATAGATGAATTCAAGAAAATTATTAATCAATTAATAATATACATTTTAAAAAAAAATATTGATCTATTAACATGTTTTTATTTTTTCAAAAGATCATTATATTAAATATTTTAACTAATTAAAAAAAATTTACAAAAAACATTTTTTTTTAATAATCTCGTTGAAATAATTTTCTCTCTCTCTTTATCTCTCTCAAGTAAAGCTTTTGAAAAACACTTATTATTATGTAAATGTTACAATACCATTACATCAATTCATAAATAAATATGATACTTGCTAAAGCAAAATAGTTGAGAGAAAGACTTTGTTTGTGTGACATTGTGAGAGATTATATGTATTTTTTTATGGAATTTGCAAATTCTCTTCCCTCAATTTTAGAATCGAGGTATTTATAGAGAATTCCTTAAGTCCGGATTAAAAAGTCAAGAAACAATTTTCTTCATTCTACGATGAGAAACATATGGGTAATGGTGAACTCTTTCTCCCTTAAGTTATAGGGGAGATAATTTTTCTTTGTTTTGGATATCTCATAGAACACACATCATTAATGGAAAAGGTCAAGGATCACAAATTGGTGAGATGTTGTAACGACTCATATATATATATATATATATATATATATATATATATATATATATATATATATATATATATATATATATATATATATATATATATATATATATATATATATATATATATATATATATATATATATATATATAGAAATAAGGGTTATTATTTGGTATTGATACAAACATAAGTGTCTATTGGCATCGCTTACATACTTGACCATTTCTAAAACAATAAAAAAAAAAACCTATGGTACAAAATAGGAAAAGTGGCAAAACGATAAAATTTAGGATCTAAGTACAATATTCTTCATTATACAAAATACACAACGGAAAAACATAATCTAAGTTTCTTGTGAAACATCCATGCATAGCTCCATTTGAAAATTAAACCTACAAACAATACTTGAAAAATAACAACAATATTAGAGTGAGATAATAATCTCAGTGAGTTTTCCTATCTTATGGGTTCACTCAGCTCTACAGGGTTCTAATCAAATTCTAACTCAAGTCAAAGAAAAAATGGAAATAAGACTTGAGCTTACAAAATTCACAATGTATGGAAACATATCTCTTGAGTTCATTAACTAAAACTATCACAAATCTGAAACCATACTAAGGCAAACTTCCTCGTCCTCTCCTACGTCTAAGACTTTCAGCACGGGTAACGGATCCTTGTATCATACTTTGACATACGAAATGGATTCAAATTCAAAAAGCTTCCCGCATGAATCTTCGCTTTTCATGGGACCTCTGTCCATCTCAAGCCTTTTATCTGTAGGCTCCATTCGTACACCGGAACTCAAATCTGTCAAAGTAATGGTGCGTACATCCCAAAGAAACTCTACATAAGTATCAGCTCTTTGGAAGACACAAGTAAGAGGTTATTTTCAACTATGTGATAAATATAACAAAACATGATTGTATTCGACAATCACAAGGCAATCACCTTCAACTTAATCATAAAGCAACACACTAACCATACATGTTTCATATAATGCATCTCACTCACAACTATGATAACCATCTATCCATGACACACACATAGTATTTATACAATAATTATCTTTTTTTTTTTTTCTATTTTACCCTTAACTTTTTATTAATTTATTTGACATTTTTTCCTCTCTCTCAATATAATAAATAACTAAGAGTAGTTTTGATAATATAACAATCAATACTACTTTAAACTTTAAAATGACATTTAAAAATAAACAAATTTTATTTTTGAAAAAGTGACAATTAAAAAAAATCAAAAAAATACTAATTATATCAAGAATCTAAAAAGAGAAAGAGAGTAATATATAATTTTTGTTTACCGGAGCATTTTTTCACGGAACGGTTGATTTTTTATTTATTAATTGTATTCTTTTAATTAGATAATCTAATTAATACAACCGTTTGACTTACAATGTATTTTCAAAAATTTATATACTCTCTATTATAAATAAATTTGATTTTTTTAAATATATCTAACAATTAATATATCTAATTTATATATAAATTAAATACATTAATTATTAAATACATTATAAAAGTTAAATTTATTTATAATAATGACCGAATATTACAAATAACATGTTAAAAATTATATTAATTATTTGAAATTTATATTTTTTAGATTCTTTTGTAACTTTCGTTAATTTAATTAAAATTAATTAACGCATATAAAGTTGTAAAAATAGTATTATTATTTTTCATCAAAAGTATAGTAATATTAATTTAAGATAAAGAAATCTTAAAATACGTGCTAGTAGAGTAGTAGTATATAATAATGGAATGAAAGATGATATATAATGATATTAGCACCGACGGAAAAAAGCATAGTAGTCAGCGCCTCTGTAACAGCCAGAAAGACTCTCACTGTCAAACTAAACACTTCACAAATTCATCAAAAACCGTTGAATTGAAGAAACTCAAATTAGGGTTTCACAACTATGGAAGATTTCAGATCCAAATCGTACGGCGATGGAAGGATGCAAATTGAACCCTACTCAGCAGCAGCAGCACCTTCAAACGGAGCTACAGCTAGTGGTGTTTACGGAATGCAAGATCTGCGTTGTTACAGTGCTTCCTATGCTTCCTCTGTTCATCCAGCACAAACACAGAACCAGATGAGTAATAACAGCGATGTTAAGTTCAAGAAAGGAAAATCGACAAACGGTTCGGCTTCGAAAAGTTGGAGCTTTAGTGATCCTGAGATGCAGAGGAAAAAAAGAGTTGCTAGTTACAAAGTTTATTCGGTTGAAGGTAAACTCAAAGGTTCGATTAGAAAGAGTTTTAAATGGATTAAAGATAGGTGTAACCGAGTTGTTCATGGTTGGTAGTGTAAATTTTTATGATGATGATGATGATGATGATGCTTAATTGAAATTGAAATTTGTGAATTGAAATTAAACCTAATTTAGGCTATGAGTTAGCATCTGAATGGAAATTTCAATTAGGGTGTCTTATATATATTTATATGTATGAATAATTTAATTGTTTGTCTTGTTTATTTTATTGGTAAGTGATTGATTTGGATTGTAATATGGAAGAGAAATTGTGATTCATGTTTTCTTCAATATTTAGTTTGTTTATGTAAAGAGTGTAAAGTGATAATATTTGCTTATTTTTGTTATGAAATGGAAAGGTTTACTAGTAGTCTTTTTAACATTCATGCATGTTGGTTAATCACTATGTAGAGATTTTAGAGGTGAATTTGTTTTGGTAAACAAGTGAGTGTGAAATATGATATATTGCAGTTCTTTCTAGAGATAGTTAATATACATGACCAAGTTTCATGAATGATTCTTCATAATTTGCAGTGTTGAAGCAAAGGAGTAGTTCTTTTTTGTATGAGTGATTAATGAGATTTGATATCATGATTCATTAAGCAACTAGTTCATTAAATGGAATTGTAGGAGTAAATCTTATTCTAGATTGCCTTCAGTTGTATTACCATTGAAACCAAAGACTCGCTGATTGTTAGCTGAATTCTCTACTTAAATCATATGATAGGGAAGTAGGCATATCAACTGAACTCGAACCCACCTATACTCACTAGAACCGAGTTTGACGGGAAAACCCCGTTTTAACTAGGTTTGGATTTAGGTTTTTCCCAATTACAAAACATGGGGATGAGTCGCAGGTAATGAGACATTAGTTCTCATCTGAATACACTCCGCTTATATCTTAGTTTTGATAATTTCATATATTAGTTGTAGTGTAATTCTTTTTATTTTTACTTTATTATTTAAAATATATGTTTAAAAATTTTCAATATTATCTAACTTTTTTATTTGTAGTGTAATTTAATATTAAGGAAAAAAAATTATTTCTATTGAAAAAATTGATTATCAGACTTCAATCCAAACACGTTTGGGATAGGGTCTGGTTCAATTTTTCATCCAGGCGAGATCCAGATGGAGTATGAATATTTATTAGAGATTTGAATTTGAATTTTAAAAAAAGTAAAATTGTCTCTGTTTTGCTCCGTTACCGTGCCTATCACTGGAATCATCTCAGTCAAAATAGAAAAACCAATAGGTTATTCTCCTACCATTAACTCTCTTCGATCTATTTATAAATTAAATTTTTTGGTTTTAAATATAAGCACATTTAATGTATTTATTTTGAAATTATTCATGCATAGTTACTTAATTCCTTAACATTGCGAGTAAATAACAATTCAATTAAAGATAAACAATTTAATTAAAGATATATTAATAATTGTGTTATATCTTTTATATGAAATCAAGAAATTTGACTACATCTATTATTAAAAGTTGTTTTTTTTTTTAATAAGGTTGAAATAGTATTTTATTTTTTTCTTCTTATAAATAAGGTTGAAAATAGTACAATAAATTATCGTAGATGTTTTGAGAACAATGTTCGAACTTTTCAAAGTACTGAGTTACTTGTCTAATAGTAATAGTAATCAAAACAGGCAATGTGTTGCTTATGTTGCTTTTATTTAGTTGAATGGATATCTTAGTAGACATTCTTTGATGACACTTCTTGCCTTTGGTGTCTCTGTTGTCTCTTCACATTAGATATCAAGGATGTTAGATGCAAGCATCATAAACTAAAAATGAATGACCAACTAAGGACAGAATCAAGGGTCATTTAGCTATTAAGAGATATAAAATTTAGCTTGACGCACTCCATGAGCCACTACAATTTTCAAACTTTGAAATACATTGGTAAGAATATTTTACATGATATTGGTTTTCAAGTATAGAAAACAAAACGGTCCTAGAAGAATGAAGAGCAGAGGTGTTGAGAATGATATGAAGTTAAATGTTTTCTAAATTAATAAAAAAAAAATTATATTTAAATTTAGAATGTTCAGTCTTAATTCAACAATTAAGAATACTCTCGTATGTGTGAATACGGAAAATTATGATTACCGTGAATATGTTCTCATAAAACAATTGATGAACTAGTTAGGTTTTTTTTTCTATCCACCTAGGTTAAACTTATTTTTAAATAGAAAACTCATAAATTTTTTTAATTTAGAAAATGAGATCATAAGCCATAAAAAAAATATAGATTTATTTAACTTATTTAAATAAATATGAATAATTTTATTATTATTATTATTAGTGTATTCTAAATTAAAATATAAAATATATGATTTGGATATTTTAAAATAATTTATGAAAATAGACCAATAACATGGTATAAACAATTGTTTTCATAAATTCTTTCAAACAAATGCTCTTACAAAATTTATGTTATATATAAGTTTAGACAAATCAATAGAAAGAAACTTTTAATTTTATTGATTTTTTATTTATTAGCCTATTGCAAAACTTATGTTACTACATAAGCTTAGACAAATTAATAAAAACAAATTTCTAATTTCATGAAGCTTTTTATTTGTTAGTCTATTTAAATATCAATTGATTTTTTTTTTTTTACATATATTCAAATGAAATAAAATTTAAGTAGATTAATAATCAAACCTTAAAGGTCAAACTATATTTCAGACTTAAACTTAAACTTTTTTAACAAAACATTTAATTTTGGCAAATTTTAAATGGACTCAGCCTATTCATCCCCTTAAATATAATGCATCTTACATTAAGTCATTCTTTACAAGAGAATTGATTTTGTGATATGATGCCTGGAATTTTGCAGAAAACAGCATGATTGAGCTGTATTTAATGATGTTGACATGATTATTAGAGGCACTTTTGTTTTTTATTTGTGTTATAAGTATGTTAATAGATGATAGTCTCAATTTAAATGGATATGTTTGGATAGTGATTTTTCTTGTATAAATTTGTTTCTTTTGATAATCTCATAATCAATCAACAACCGGCATCTTTCTGTATGTTTGTCTGGATTTGAACCTATCCTGTCTTGCAAGTGTATTATAAATCAATAATACAAATCAATAATACTTTCTGTTGAGTGGGACACATTCAATGAAGTTGTTTTTGCTATAAACATTAATTCCATCAATATGTTGCTCTTGATTGTACTATATATAGACAATATACTATACAGTGTACACGGTTAGTTCTGCATAAAACCACACAAACTATCTAACGTCTGAAACCTAACAAAATACAATTCATTGCCACCTAATAGTTGAGAAGAATATAATACTAGAGAAAGGCAAGGGACAATAGAGCTTAAAAAATGGATACTACAATACCACAAGGTTAAATACTCTTGGTCAGTAAAAAACAATATAAGATTAAAAAAATACCAGTGGCTTGAATATAATCCCATCTAAATATTAAAAATAAAAGAATAAATTGAGGTATATGACAGCCATTTTGGAGACAAATCTTAAGACAACGTCTAAATATCATCTTATAGCATATCAATTTTCTCGTTGCATTAACTTTTCACTACCAAAATATTAAGAATTATAGCATATCAATTTTGAATTAATAATAATAATACTAAAATGAATTTCTCCTAAAATGTAAACTAAATATAGTACAACTTTTAACAATTTCAATATAACTTTCTTGGTTCCCGGTGACATTAATATAATTTAGAATCGAACTTAGTGAAATAAGTTCCCATTCAAGATTAATAGCTCTAAATCTAGTTTAATGACAACCTTTTTACAGATTAAAATCATTTGTCATACAGGAAAGCTGATGAGATAATATGATTTCAGCTTGATAGAAACCAGACAAGGTAAAACGTTCGAGTTTCAATTACCGGAATAATTTCCAGATACTTGCATAGTGAAAACTAGAGGAACTTATCAAACAAGAATACAATGTCAATGGCTAATTACATTTGATAATTTTGACCTTTGTGGTCCACGTGACCTGTAAACATCTGGTATACCAATACAACAACTCACAGGAAAAGATGTTAAAACTTTTGGTGTTCCGGCCAGAAGTGAAGCGCCAATTAAACCTGAACTTCACAGATAAGCACTCGATTGAGCAGACGAGTTAGCAACACAGACCTGGATTTTCAAGTTCAGATCCAAACTTCACAGCTCAACTTCACAACATAAAGCAACTTTTGCTTTTGTGATGGCTATCAACTCACAAGATGAGAAGGTGAGATATTAATAATGGGTCCTCTCGTCATTTTCTAACTGCAAACCGTCCATGCCTCTAAGGGCACTTTCATAATTATTGGCATGAGAAGCATTTCTTCCAGCCCGTGTTACTCTCTGAGGATCAGAAGACCCGATCGGTGAACTTCTTTGCCCACCCAAAATTCGGTGTGCTGCTCCAGGGCTAGCCTCAGCAGTGCGTGTACGGACATCTGATTCAGCACCAACAAATGCATCACGGCTACTAGAAACAGCAACTCGCCTGGATGATCCACTTGACTGACCCAAGACATTGGCACTTGAAAGCTGCAAGATCACATATGAGGCAGTTACTGGATTTGCAAAAACAGAGCTATTGTTGTTGCAAGTGAAATATGGCATAGAATTAATTTTGGAATCATCTTACAGATCCATAACCAATAATTATGAGTGGAAAAGGAACTGCATACAAAATATGTGCTCTAAGGCTTTGTTTAGGGGGAGGGGGCTTTGGAGAAAGGGGAGGGGGATTTACAGAAAAGGGAGGGAGGGAGGGAGGGAGGGAGGGAGGGCTTGGAGAAAAGGAAGGGGAAAATGGAAGTGGAAGGGATGACAGTGCCCACCTAACTACCTTGCATGAGAGCTCACTTTTGTCCATAGTTAGAATAAAATCTTCATATATGTTGTAACTAAAAAAATAAAAGTAGGAAGATTTTAGAGCTTTGGCAAAATCTCCATAAGCTTTCCTCTTTTTGTAATACTCTCAGCAAACAAATTTATTAATCATAAGCATTCTTCTCTCCCTATTTAAAAAATTTCTTGTAAAGATGAGAAATTTCCCTCCCCTCCTTCCAAATCCCTTCCCTCCTTATTCCCAAATAAAGTTTAAATGGCTCAGCAAAACATACTCAATACCAGCAGAATATATGGTGGCTGAAATTCTGTTATGGGAAACTTACAGTATTCAAAACGGGTCCTGACATTCTGCGCCTCGAGGAATCCACTGATACCAAACCAGGGGGTTGCCCTTCTTCTGCTCCTGTAAGAGAAAGAACATTAAAAATGTCTAGCTAAAAAGCTAAGAAGATCATATAAACTTGTGAAGAAGTTCAAGAGACGTGTTATTGCAAAAATTACTTCAATGGGCAGTTGAAAAATACTGAGTAAATACAATATCAGAAAGCAAAGATTGATCACATCAGACAGTAAGCCACAAAGGCATGCTAACGTGTATAAATAAATATAAAAGAAATCACATACTTCAGAATTTTTTTGGGTCTTAATTTTAGGGCAAGGAGATGGCGACCTATTTCAGTGCACGAAAAGCCACCAGGGTCAAAAAGCACATAGAGGGCTCACATTTATCTCACCCCATAGACATGAGAAGAGACTCAAATCTGCAAACTTATTAGGTACAAGATCCTACCTTACTAGAACTACACATGACCAACCCCCCTTTAGGTTCCATTTCAAAATTAAATTCGCTGAACAACAATGTGGTAAGTGAACAACATCAGCAGCAGCAACAACAACCAAGCCTTATCCCACTAATTGAGGTAGGCTACATGGATCACATCAGACAGTAAGCCACATAGGCATGCTAACATGTATAAATAAATATAAAAGAAATCATATACTTCAGAATTTTTTTGGGTCTTAATTTTAGGGCAAGGAGATGGCGACCTATTTCAGTGCACGAAAAGCCACCAGGGTCAAAAAGCACATAGAGGGCTCACATTAATCTCACCCCATAGACATGAGAAGAGACTCAAATCTGCAAACTTATTAGGTACAAGATCCTACCTTACTAGAACTACACTTGACCAACCCCCCTTTAGGTTCCATTTCAAAATTAAATTCGCTGAACAACAATGTGATAAGTGAACAACAGCAGCAGCAACAACAACAACCAAGCCTTATCCCACTAATTGAGGTAGGCTACATGGATCAAATTACGCCATAATGTTCTATCCAAGACCATATTTCTATCAAATCCATTAATCACAAAATCTTTCTTGATAGCTTCTGTTATAGTTTTTCTAGGTCTTCCTCTACCTCTAATTGTTTGAGCAATATCTATTTGATTTACTTTCCTTACAACACAATCTACAGGTCTTCTCTCTACATGTCCAAACCATCTAAACTTATTTTCCATCATCTTTTCCATAATACGTGTTACCCCAGCACTCTCTCTAATGTGATAAGAAATAAAAATATTGAAGGCCCATCTAAACTTATTTTCCATCATCTTTTCCATTATACATGTTACCCCAACACTCTCTAATGTGATAAGAAATAAAAATATTGAAGGCCTATCACACTTATGGGAGATCTTAAATAAAGTACCTGTATGTCTGTCAGCATTGGTAACAGCAGGTGGCATTGCAGAACTGGTTCCAGTACCAGGAATCTAAACAAAGGTGCACCTATGAGTTACATCTATTTCAGATGAAATGATAATCACAACTGGGGTAGAAAAAGATTGACACTTACGATGGCCCGTGCTGGAGGTGTGGCAAGCTGTGATTGCTGATACTTCAAGATGGTCCAGTCAAACACGTAATCAAATTGGAATCCTGTTGAAATGTCAATTTAATAATATATGCAAACTCAAACAAAGATCATACATAGACTCAACTGCAGAGTTTAAGAGAGTATATAAATTACAAATTTAAGAAATGAGGGAAAAGTTATCCTTTCTATACGATAATATTTTCAAACCTTCACGAATAAACAGGTCACGGAATATCCTTTTGAGATACGCGTAATCTGGCTTGTCATCAAACCTTAATGAGCGACAGTAATGGAAGTAAGATGCAAATTCTGTTGGATAACCCCGACACAAGGCCTGGAATAAGCAGTAAATTCTTATTACAGGTCATGAAGGAGTGGATAATATAAGCACTAGAAAAGACTGAATAAAAATTTAACTTACTTCAATCGATGTAGAAACCTTTTTTTCACTAATTTTTTCATACTTCTGTTTCTTGGTTCCTGCTTTAAGTCCCTGCCAAGGAAGACTACAAACAAAGAAAACACAAATTAGATAAAGTACATGGTGCTAGCAGACACCAAAGTATAGGTAGAAAGTAATAATCACCTCCCTCTCAAGAAGTACATCAAAACATAACCAAGAGACTCTAAATCATCTCTTCGACTTTGTTCTGTGCATCAATCACCAGTGAAGTAGAAGCAATATTAGGTAACAATTTAATCATTCAAAATACAAGTTTAATGACGCGTCATAACACACACCAATGCCAAGGTGAGTATTCGTGCTAGCATATCTTGCAGTTCCGGTCAAATTTTTATTTTCCCTGCAATGTTGATGATTGAACAGATTAGACAAATCGCCCCAAAAATTATTTTCAAATAGTAGCAGCCAGGTGTACACTCAATAATTGACCGAAATTTTGATGATATTGCCAACAAGATACCTGACCCTAGTAGAATCTAGAAACCAGAAACTTAAGTGAAAGGAAGTGTTAAAACAGTATGCATATATTACACTTCCCCCCACCAAGGCACCAACCCATCAGCTAATAAATTATATATCTTACAAAAACAATGGTATCAGTGCAAAATGAAAAGTTGATCACAAATATGAATGGTGTTGGGAAGAATAGATCACAATGCAAATACATGCGTAAAGTTCAGTTTTTCTTATAACTGAGAAGATTTGCTTGCAGATTCAGGCATTAGAGAAGAACCACAGCATCAGGAAACGTCATGCACTAAATTTCTACTATCAGGAATATAATTTACAGACATCTATGACTAGAAGTCAACAGGGCATTATTTTGCGCAGCGTGTTTAGATTGAAGTGTAGTCTCTTCACTCACAATTTACAAGTTAGGAGTCCTGGTCTAAGTAGACAGAACAACGTTAATATCGCACGCCACTGATGCCAAGGATATGATTATAGGAGACCTCAAAGAATATTAGAGTTATCGTATAGCTGTAAACAGTAACTAAGCAATAATAATGATGTGGGTTAACAAGAAATAATATATGTTAGCACATCCTCCCTGATCCATGTTCTTTTCGCATTTAACAGCTATGCCATACATGAGTTATAACTGCCATCAAATAAATGTGGTTCCTACTAGACTAAGATGCTTTTACTATGCTATCAAGACTTTACAGTAGGAATAACAAAGATAAGTACTACATTTAATGCATACCAACAGAATTGTTGTACCTGTAAGGTATGTGTTGATGGGTTGAACTATCTCTGTATTTCTTAGCCAGACCAAAATCAATAGCATAAACCTACATGCACATTGATAGGCATTAAATTCTCAAATATAGAAAACTAAATATACCATACAATACATTCAAAATACGTATTTTAACAAGATTAAGCACCTGGTTTGCACGCCTTCCTAAACCCATTAGAAAATTATCTGGTTTGATATCTCGGTGTAGAAATGATTTCGTATGAATGAACTCAACCCGGTTAATCTGGAAAAAATATAGGGGAGTTCTTAAAAATTACTTGGAGAAATGGCAGCAGAAAAGATAGTTTGCAAAGTCAACCAGTGCCTACCATTTGATCAGCAAGCATAAGAACCGTCTTTAGTGATAACTTTCGACTACAAAAGTTAAAAAGATCTTCAAGACTAGGTCCAAGCAGATCCATCACTAAAACATTGTAATCTCCCTCCACTCCAAACCATCTAACATTTGGAATTCCAGCTGTCAAAATCAAACTTAAGTTATAACAGACAATAAATTATAAATAATATTTGGGAAGGTGTGTCCCTATGCAGATTGCACAAAGCACAAAAAAAAGAAAAAAGAAAGATAAGATAATGAATATGATGAAGATTGTCATTACTTCCTCCCTGGAGAATTCTGTACAACTTCGACTCATACAGCAACTGAGGATGCTTAGTCTTGACATTTTCCTATTTAAAAGCACAGCAAGGAACAGAAAAAATGAAAAATAAGCTCAACAGCCCGCACTTAAAGACAAAAAAATCCAGACAATAAAACAATACTCATAATGTTAAGTCATAACAGTATGTCATTTTTTCAAGTTAAATTCCCAGCCAAAAATATCTGTCACGATCTTGAATTGTTAAATGCCAATGTTTTGCTGAGGAGTGAGTTGAATGAACTCAATTGAATAAACAAGGTAGGTTTCACGCTTATCCTCTCCACTAACCTTTTGAGCAAACTTCTTTATCAAGAAAATATCAGAACACCTGCTTATCCTAGGTCTACATCCATGAGACAGTGTAGCAACTCAGCTTTTTATCATTAAACTTGATCCATACACACTATATTTACTTATAGGTAACAACCTATCCTTTGCCTAGTTAGCTGCATCAGCGTGATACAGAATAACAATTTATCCTTTGCCCAGTTAGGTGCATCAGCGTGATACAGAATGACAATTTAGAACTAGCCAACAATTCCCTCTAACACAACCCTATTAGGAAGCTTTTGATCACAAAGCACGGTTTCTACTAATCGGTCAAAATGTTTATCATCTTAAGAAACCATCCTGGCAACCTCTAAAGAAATAGGAAGCAGAAATAACCTCAGTAAAGATAATTCACATCTATGAAGCCCAGACACCCCGAATATGACTCCGACATTGACACGGCGACACCGATAATAACTTGAAAAAATTAATAAATCAAACGTAATCGCAAGTGTTAGTGCAAGTGTCTGACACAGACATGGACACGGATGCACCTTTTTTTAGGTGTCGGTGCGCTATATTCACATCAAGTATACAATACTATCACACCAATGTCACTAAGAATGCTACATGATAATACATCAAAAACTCAAAACCAAAATTCATAATCTCATAAACCCAAGCATAAAATTAACAGCAGAAACTAATTTCACATACAATCATCTCTCCATAAACTCATTTCAGATTCACTAACACTATCACACACAATCAAAGCTGAAATTGTATCAAACTACAAATAAAAACCAATAGATGAACAAAACTTACAAGCTTAATTGCAACCTCTTCATTAGTTTGAATATTAGTACCTGCACAAGAAACAAAATAATAAAAAAATAACCTAAATTATGAAAAACAGGAACAAAAAATTCAGCATAAGAAGAAAAAACAAAAAACCTAAGTAGATCTCCCCAAAGGAGCCACTACCGATCTTCCTACCAAGACGAAACTTATTCGCAACACGAGGTTCCATTGAAAATTAGGGAAAACGAACAATTTCGAAACCCTAAGCTAACCAGTAACAACAATAACGCTTAATTGAAAAAAAGAAAAGAATAACGGAAGAATATGAAAAAGAATTGAAGAAATTGGTGCGAGATCTATGGATAAGGATGAAATTAAGAGTAATTGTGTTTTATTGGTAAAAAATGAGGGTTAGGTTAATCTAATCTAAATAATAGTAATAAAGAAAAAGGGTTTGGATGAAAAAGAAAGCATAAGAAGAAGTGTGGGAATGTATTTGGATAATGGTGTTTGTTGTGTTTATCTCTCTTGCATTATTGTGATGATTGTGATTAGTTGTAGTTGTGATTTTTATCCGGTCGAACCGTTCTTGCAACCATCGGTTCTTTTGGTTTTTTTTCCTTTGTCGGGCTTCAAAAGCATGTTCACGCTTGTTCTCTACGCGTGGTGTCACTTCCATTAGTGTAGGTGGGTGGGACATGGGATGGGACTTGCAAGAGTAAGTTTTTCGCTCTGTTTTCTGTAGCGCGGGGCAGGGTCGCGTGACGGGTTCCCACGTCATTTTGAAAAAGTATAAAAGTTGTAAATATTTCAAGGATTATGCTAATCGGTGTCTGGAACGTTAGTTAAAAATTTAAAATAAGAAAAATATTAAATAATTAATTTATTGAATACATATAAGGTTTTTTTTAATTATTATTTATGATTTTACTGCATTAAATACACATAATTTTATAAAAAAAACATATTAGATTTTTTTAAAAATTATTATTTATGATTTTACTGCATTAAATACACATATTTTTATATATTTTTATAAAAATATGTATTTATAATTGTTTTTAAAATGTTCAACTTATATTTTTAATTTTTTAATCAGTGCACAAGACACTCGTTAGTATTTCTCTATTTCGATTACACTTAGGATTGTCCATGATCTCCTATTTCGATCAAATTGTGTGTTTTTTTGTGTTTCAAGCGGATGCAAATGAATTTTAGATTAAAACAAATTGAAACACGATTAATTATGTGTTCAGTTTGTTGGGTTCGATTTTTGAAACTACACCATGTTTACGTTGGAAAATTACAAATAATCACTGGTCTCAAAAAATACGGGTTACTTGCAAGATCAATCAGTGAATCCTATGACATAGTGTCAAATAACCTTTTGTTATGGATTTTCTTGTATATAAAACGGATGTCTTTGTTTACTTTGAAAAATGGTAAACAATCGTTGGTCTCCAAATATATAGTTTACTAGTAGGATCAACCAGTGGACCCTTAGGACATAGTGCTTAAGGACTTGTTTAATGTTTACTCTCTTTGTGTCTTAAGATTATTAACTTTGACTATGTTCGAAGGAGATGTGTGGGAATAACGTGATAAAAAGTGTCTAAACTTCTTGTAGAAAGTGTAAAGCAAAGGTAAAAATATTGAAATTATTCAAACGGAAATCAAAGGCTTAGGAAACTTTGTATTGAATAATAAACATGATGTTTCATTTGTGCTAACATTCTATCAGTCATTCGCTCGTTTCTCTTAACACTGATACTTTGAGTTTCTTTATGAGATTTTTATAATACAAATGAACACACTTAATCCACTAAAATGAACCACTATATATAAAAGTCCAAAATAACTACCCTAACGTTATTTTTCCTTTGGTTCGTTGCATGCAATTCTGCATGTAATTTGCCTTTCAACTTTCTCCATGTGTTCCTCTGAGATAAGAACACAAGCAAATTATCAAGATTTGAATGTGACAAAAACGCGTCCAAACAACCGCTTCTTCGACCAGCTTTATTTTGATGTTGCCTGCCTGGTCGAAGTAATTGGTGTCGAACTACCCGCTTCAACAACCAAAAATTTCTCTAAGTCCCCAGAGTGTGGTCGAACCACTACTCTTCTAAGACTTTTTCTTGTTTGTTGGATTTTCTTCATTGGTTGAAAATCTCAGCTAACAAATTGCCCCCAAAAATGCCTCTTTCGACATTTTCAGGAGATATGGGAATTTGTGTCCTAACTACCCATTTAATAGGATGACATCATCTCATCGTGTCATTTCTTTTCAATAGTCACCTTAAAACCACACCCTTTTCCCACTTCCCATATCTCTTATCATCACGATGTCGGATAAATAGGATAGGGTCAGCTAGGCATAATAAAACCTACTGACTTCCATTTCCACTTTGGTGACACATCACCCCTCTAACTTTGACAACTCGGGAAAGGAACTGATGAGTCTCTCTCGTTTTCCACTATAAATAAACCATCTTAAAACATTCAACACTTTTCAATAATCTTCTTCAATCTGCGAACAAGGTTTTTAGATAATTTTCTTCAAAGTTTCAAACTCCTTAAAATGGCACCTTCTAGCAAGAATGCTCCATAAAAAGAGAATGTTCCTCACGCTTACACACTGAACCACATTACTACAGTTGGAAACAGGTAGAGACGTCAATTTGCATTTGTTAACAGGGGTCCTTGTGGGAATTATCTGTTTGGAGATCCGAAGTCGGAGATTTTGTCCCCCGCGGGGACGGGGATGGAGGAAAAAGTTCCCCAGATGACACTTTGGTGCGGGGATTGGAGAAGTACCCTATGCCCCACGGATTCCCCGACCCCGACCATAATATTTAACTTTATATTATACAATATATAATTATATAATTTGGCATATTTATTTTATAAAAAGTTAATTAATATATTAGGAAATGAAGAGTCATAAGTGGATCATTTTTTTGTTTTATTGTATAATGTATTAGTTCACCATTGAAGTACCCCATCTTAGAAAATTGCACCCAATACATATAATGTATACACCCTTTCCTCTTCTTCTTTTCTCAATTTTCTTTGTCTCCTCCATTCCTCATCTCCTCTATTCTCATCATCATCAAAACAACCACTTTCATTTCTTCATTTTGCTAATGGTAATTACTCTTTAACTTCAATATACTTCAATTATCAAACTGATTTTTGTTCAATTAATAAATTAGTGGTTATGTTTTTGTAATTGCAAGTGCTTTTACATTTGTTTGTTATTGATTCAGGATGTATTTTTATTTATTAAAAAATGCAAAATATATGTTTAAAAAAAGGGGGAAAAACTAAACATTAGTGTCATAGTTTTGATAAAAAATATATATAATTTTTTTTATGATTCGATCTTTGTGAATCTCTGATTCTCTGTGGGGATGGGGATGCGGAAAAATGTTCTCCCATGGCGGGGATCAAGGACGGGGATGGGGAAAATATTAGGGGGCGAGACGGGGAACGGAGAAGCATCCTCCACCCATTCCCTTCCCAGTTGACATCCCTAGAAACATGGACTATGTGCTTGAACCTCCTAATCTTAAAGAAATAACCCAAGATCTTCAAATCACATGTTCTCATTCTTTTTACCCTTGTTGGCAACAATAATGCTCTTATGGGTCATATGCATGACCCTAAAGAGGATCTTTCTAAATGTAAAGACGTACTCCCTTCATATCATAGGACTAAACTTATTATTTAGTGTTAAGAAAATATTAGATTTAGAATACCAGACCAATGGCTTGCGATAGAGAATAATGATGACTACATTCCTTGGTTAGACAAGATAGAGAACAAGATGAGTAACACATGGAAAGAGATGGGTATCTTTGACATGATACAACTATTTAGAACTAGCCTAACATATTGCCAAAATATGTTTGTCGCCTCATTTTATTTCTGGGATAGTAAAGCAAATAATTTACAACTTCCATATGGAATGTTGACTCATATTCTTTTCGACGTGGCGGCCATAACTGGCCTTTACCCGGATGGGGACGACTTCGAATCTTCTGAACTTGACTCGGACACCATCAACTTTGACAGTAATCACGCTGGTTTCACGAAGTACATTACAGACCATCATGTTAGTGGCGAGCCTGAGGTGACCATGAAAGAACACATAACTTTGCTGGCCTTATGGTTATCCAGGTGTATCTTCTACTGCAAATCTTTAAAGTTATAAAAGAGATACCTAACTCTTGCTAATCAGTTGTACGAAGGAAGAACGTCAACCTTGTCCGGTTGATTTTAGGATCCTTGTACACTACTTTAGGTGAAGCGCCTGAAATTTTGAGGAATATCCAACCTTTAGACAGACTCCTATTTGTTGGACCCTTCTGGATCCTCCAATTGTGGCTTAACGCCACTTTCAAGAACTCCATGAAAGTTAAGTGTCTAGATGATAATGATCTAAAGATTAAAGAACAAACATGTAAAGGCACTCGACTAAGCCTTCTTACTTCGACTGACAAAAGTAGAATGGACCGAGATGCCTTTGCTTAGTACCTGCTAATGTTTTCCAAGTGTCATAACTTTACTCCAAACAATGCTCCCTTTGCCAAGAGAACTCATGGTCCTGACTGGTTTACTTGACCACTCTTAGGCAATGGCGAGAAAGATAAGGAAACCAAGCAGATATGGTTGTCTTTCTTGACACCCAGACTTATCTCCATTCGCCTTGAATCTGTCAAAGAACATGTAAGGATCGTTGCTTATCAACCCAATTTGGTGTTGCTCCAAATTGGTATCTGCCAAACTATCCCTCGTCCTTTTTACAAGAAAAATACTGAACTTTTCATAAGCACTATTGTTTACTCTGAGGATGACTGACTGCAACGGTTCACCCGTCATTGTGATGGTAGACCTCGTTTTATTCCTTTGGACTTCGAACCCAACCATTATTGCACCTCTGTGTTTGACATTTGGTGGAAGGATTATTTATCGTACCTCGAAAAATACAACCTTCACGATGCACGGAATAAGGGTTGCACAACCACTAATGGACTTATGAGAGTCACCATCAAACTTTATTTATTCTCGCGAAGAGAAAGGAAAAATATCGAGAAAACCCACGGGTGAAAGGATAGGGTATGGTCATCGCAACTATGTTAGATTGAGAAGTCGATTATGTAAAGGGAAGATATTAACACCCCTTACATCCATCGTACTTGATGGGAACCATCTAAGTTGTCTAGGCATTAAAGGTATCTGATATCATCTAGCTTGCTAAGGGGACAGTGGAGGAATACTTGAAGAAAAAAAAATTTATTATTGAGTTCGTCTAAATTTATAATTCAGTACCTATGTATCCCATAGGGAATCAGAACTCCGTAGTTCATGTTGAAAAAAAAAGGTTTGGTTTGTTGTGTGTTTCTTATTGACGATGCAAAATGGTTTGGATTTGTGAGATATTTTATTAGGGTTTTAGCAAAAGTTAGAGATATGCATCACCCTAAAGTCTATAACGATTGGAGTGAGTATTTCATACAAATGATCCTGGGGTCTCACGTACGAAATACCCTAAGAAGAGGTAAGGAAAAATACTCGCGCTCATTTTTTTCTATGTACTTAAGGCTCATGGCGTGTGAGGGATATCATATTTAGTTAAAATATTTTTGGTATTTTTTAAGAAAAGATTTTAGTTTTAAATGGAAAGGAAATTAGCCTAATTCTATGATCCTAAGGTTATGATTATTGGGAAACTAACCTAATGTTTGACCTGATTCAATTTATCGAAGATAAAGTTGAATCAATAACCAAAGGGAGCATATGAATCAAAATCATCAAAGCATACATCAAGTTCGGTTAATAGTCATCAAAATTTCCATAAGAACTTGACGATGATTGTTAGAAAGTATTATGCGGTAGTGTTTTATCGTATCCATAGGGATTGTAGAGAATATAGATGCTTGTCGTTCAACGGTTTAATGACTTAAGAAAAAAGGGGGTTTTATAATGGTTTCAATTTCGTAACATAAGTTTACAAGATTTAAAACGGAATAAAAGTTTGTCTTAAGTTTGAAAAAAGCATGCCAAGATTAGGGTTCGCTAGTCCGCCTAAATGTATCCACCCAATCAAATATGTGAACGAAGTTCTAACCAACATAACCGTGTATCCTCGCAAAAACGTTCATCTCTAAAGCGAATTCGTGAATGTTATCGTTTCGACCGTTAGATTACCTTTCTAAATAACAATCGAAACAATAATCATTAAGATCGATACAAAGCGGATATCAACTTTCAAAACTATCTCTAGCATTTGATATAGTTGATAGATGAAGATAATTAGGTCAAGACTTGGAAAGTTTAGGTCTAAAGCAATCCAAACCATAAATGTATAAATAGTAGCAAATAACTTCATCTACATTGATCATAACATTGTTCACATACAAGAGATTAAGAAGAATACATAAAATCTGAACTAACTACTCCTAACCTTGACAAGAGAGGGATTTAGTCACTCATTTCCATGATAGCTTGAGCAACAAGTTTCGGAAGAAGGTTGATCAACATCTGAGTCGAATTATCGAGATTGGATGGGAATCCACCTTCTTTTTGTGAAATGTTGCTAAGAGATGATGAGAAATGCGAACGAAATTAAAAACAAAAGAAATAAAGATTTTTAGTTTTAGAAATATATTAATAAGGGATATCGGTATACAATGCCTTAGTTATCGGGGATTCGACAGGTCGCCGATGCTTTACAGTTTTTGCAAATGATTTTCAGGAGAAAATACCTGTTTAAAGACCTTTGCCTCACGATGGTTGTTGACTCGGGTCATAATTCTAAGGAGGAATATACGCTATCACAGTCCCATTCGGGGTTTAAATTACTCTTTGAAAATAAGTAAGTTATGATTTCTTTTAAAGCGTTTTCGCTGTATTTAAAATAAATGCCTAGTTCTTACTATCTGGTTTGAACCCCAGCTTTCGCGTGTCGGTTCGTGCCTTAATGAATTTCCCACTGTCGTGGCGAAACTACTGTAAATAATTTCTCGCTTTCACGACGAAGGTTTATTTAGAAGATTTTGATTAAAAACTACAGCCAGAAAGATTGTTTGTAAAAAGGTAAGGTGCACCGGATATTATCGAATCTCATCCTACTAATTTGATCACATACCGATAAAACTAATTTAGCTAGACATGATAATTAATGCAAACGGAAATAAACATAAACCGCAAAATAATAAAACATGCATTATGACAGAAAATAAAATAATAATTCAATTAATAAGAACCTGGAAAGTAGTACTGAGATTGAAGAGTAGTCCTCCACAATGTCGGCAGGATTCTACTTTGGCGAAATAAAATTGCAGAAAGAAATTACAATGTTCTGAACTAAAGGAAAAAAAAGGAAAGGAAATAAAAGAAACAAGAAAAATGGCTTCAATATAAATTTTGGCAGCACTTCGATACGTCGAAGCCTTCCCCCCAATGCTGTGAATCTCAGGCCTATTTATAGGAGGTATTTTCTTTCTCAACTTCCAGAGATCATGCATGAGTTATGGAGGAAGTGGGAGTAACTTCCAGTAGTGGGCAGTTAGTGGAGAAAGTGTAGGAAGAAATTAAGTTGAGAGTGATCGTGGCTACTTCTGATTTTGAACGTCATTCTGATATTTGGTTCATGACGGTCGTGACACTCTTGTGACGACCGTGTTGCACGTGACGACCGTGAGGGTCTGTGACGACCGTGAAAGATGTGACGACTGTGAGGAAGCTGTGACGAGCGTCACACGCACAAAATCCATTTCTTTGTTATTTTCTGTTTTTCTTCTCTCTTTTCCTTCCATTTCTTCTTCTTTTCTTTCTTTAATCCAAATTCTCCACAATCTGCAAAACATAGTAAGTTAACCGTATGATGGAACATAAATCCAGATAAATTAATAATAGTCGCAAATAAATGCATGTAAATCAAGTCAAATAAACGATATGATTTCGCGTTATCAGCCTCTTGATGAACAAGAGGATTTGCTTAAGAAAACGATTTCTCCAAAATCAGATAAAATGGCTCAAACATAAGAATTTCCGCCAGACACAAGTTCCCAATGGTTAGAATAAAACAACACACAAAAACTAAAGTCTTAAAGTAATGCAAAACATTTATCAATCAGCAACAATGTTATCCTGAATGAATCACCATATCTTTCCTCTTCGAATAAGGATTGAAGAAATTTACGCGTTTGCAACCGCGAGGATAATTTCACTCTCTAACAGGTGGGTATGAAGAAGATGGAGTGAGGACAGATGCAGATTTAACAAACTGAGGTTTAGATGGGGTTGGTTCAGATGATAAAGTTTCATTGTCAGGGTCAGATGGAATGGGAACAAAAGATTTGAGAATAGATGAAATGAAATCAGATCTATCAGAATCAGTAGAATCAGATGAATCTGAAGAATCAGAAGATTCAGAAGATTCAGATGATCCAAAGAGAACTGGATAGACAGTCATAAGAGGTTGAAGATCAAGAACCATTGGTTCAGAATCAGAGGGGATGGTTTCTGTTTGTTGTTCAGAAGTTTTTTTTTCAGGTGGGGAATTTCAGGAGTTTGGTTTTCAGATGGGTGTGGTTCAGATGTATGTGGAGCAGAAGTTAGGGTTTTATCAGGGGTAGATTTCTGATGTATGTTGAATGAAGGTGTGGATGGTACAGAAGATTGTGGTTCAGAGGGTTGTGGTTGTTGGTGTTCAGAAGTTTTATGTGGTTTAGGTGTAGAAGGAATTGGTTGAGATCTTTCTGGTTCAGAAGGAATGGGTTCAGAGTCATGAGGAGGAGAAGGTGATGGAATTGATTCATAAATAAGAGGTTCAAATGCTAATACTTCTTTAACTGTTTCTAAAATAGAATCTAGACTAGTAGAAGCATGGTTACCTTTATGTTTCTTGACACACTTTGGCTTTGCAGCAGATGCTTCGCCAGAAGCTTTCCTTTTGGGCTTAGAAGATCCATCTTCTGAGACCTTCCTTTTCTTCCTCTGTCTCTCCCCACAGAAATCTGGTTCAGGTTTGCCTGCTCTTTGAATCAGATGTTCTGGCAGAGGGGTTCCATCTGCTAGACATTCTGCTATGTAAGCCAGAATAATTTCCTTGGGTTCATTAGCGTAGAAGAGAGGGAAATCATCCACTGGAATCCTTCTCTTGCTGACTTCTTCAGAGTTGATTTGATATGGTGCAGAAGTAAGTTCTTCTACAATCCTCATCCTCTGCATACTTTTGCCATTCAGAGGTTTACCAACTACTGAAGCTACTTCTTCTTTCATTCCAGCTTCTGTCAAATGACCAATCAAGCCATTCTCAGTCAAAATATCTGAGATGAGTCGTCCCATAGATATCCAGTTTCTCATCTTTTGGTGCTTGGTTCTCATTTATTCTCTAGATTGCTTCACATGAGTCCATAGATGGGTGAAGAGCAAGTAAGGCAGATCCACCTTGATGCCTTTGCCCAGACAATACATGAAGTACATCTGAGCAGAGTTGATGTAGTCAGGTGAATTTATTGATTTTCTGTGATGGATACAACCTAAGAAGATCTTAGCCTAGATCTTGTATTGAACTTTTAGATCCTTTATCTTGCTGGAGGCTTCTCCAGAAGTAAACACCTCACTGTATACCTCATCCATATCCACACGATTAGCTGGCAGATGAGTAACACCATCTGATTCTTGATAACCTATCAGCCTGCGAATCAGATCCTCAGTGATAATGATTTCCTTGCCCAGAACTGAAGACATGATGAACTTGGGGAAAACTCTTGCATGAATCCAGAATTTTTTGACCAAGCAAGGGTAAACTGAACCAACCAGTCTGTCAAAGTATTTTGTCCATCCTTGTGATGACACAGTTGGACGTAAATCAAATCCATTCTCAGCAATACTTTCAAAATCAATCAAAACCTCACAAAGAACATCCAATTGATCAACTGGTGTGAGAAGAGTTCTTTCAGGAGATGTGAACGAAGTAGGACCCATTGTGGAAGAAGAAACAACAACCACTGTGGATTCAACTTGTTGAGAGGTTGAAGAAGAAGTTGCCATTGTTGAAGAAGTGAGATAACGAAAGCTTCTCTGGGTTTTGGGTTTGGAGGAGATGAAGAAACAATGAAGTAAACAGAAATGCATAAACGTGAGAGAGAGAGAGTGTAAAGTGTGAAATGGTGTTATGTTGTGGCATTTATAGGGCAACAATTAGGGCACACTTACACACGTTTAGCAATTAATTCATTTAATTTAATTTAAAAAATCACATCAAAAATAATAATGATTTCAAACATTAAATGATACTGACAAGCGTGAGGAGGAAAACGAGAAATTGAGAATACAAACAGTACCTCAGAATGGCGTCTCAATGAGTACACTCCACCTTTTCAGATACCAAGTGACACGTGTTTGATGTTGATGTGCCTCTGAATCTCTTAAGAATAAGAAACGTTAACCAACACTCAGATCTTCTGAGACTTGTTAGTTCAGAGTTTCACGAAAATAATGTACCAAAATAAATAATCAGAAGAAATACTTCAGAAAATAGACATTATTCATATTTCATCAGAATAAATTTTCTTCTGAATAATAGTTTTATTCTGGACAAAAATCCATACTAATATTCTTCAGAATAAACTTAAACTTATCTTTAGCAAGGGGTTTTGTGAAGATATCAGCCCATTGATGGTCTGTATCAACAAAGTTCAAACTAATAATTCCCTTCTGAACATAGTCTCTGATAAAATGATGCTTGATTTCTATGTGCTTTGCCTTAGAATGCAAAATTGGATTCTTAGAAAGACAAATAGCAGAAGTATTATCACAGAAAATAGAAATGTTACTCTCATGAATCTGATAGTCTTCTAGTTGACTTTTCATCCAGAGCATCTGTGTGCTACAACCAGCAGCAACAATGTATTCTGTGTTTGTTGTTGAAAGCGCTATTGTGGGTTGCTTCTTGATGAACCAAGAGATCATATGACTTCCCAGAAACCGTCAACTTCTAGAAGTACTCTTACGTTCTACTCTGTCTCCAGCATAGTCAGCATCATAGAATCCAACTAATCTGTATTCATCAGATCTTCTGTAACACAAACCCACGTTAGTAGTACCTTTCAGATATTTCAGAATCCTCTTAACAACTGTTAAGTGAGATTCTCTAGGATCTAATTGGAATCTAACACATAGACAGACACTAAAGAGAATATCAGGCCTAGAAGCAGTCAAGTACAGAAGAGAACCAATCATACCTCTATAGAGCTTCTGATATACCTTTTTACTTACCTCTTCTTTACTTAGTGTGCTTGTAGGATGCATTGGAGTCTTTGCTACCTTGCTTTCTGACATGTTGAATTTCTTCAGAAGTTCCTTTACATACTTTGTCTGATGAATGTAGGTTCCTTCTGGAGTCTGATTCACTTGTATTCCCAGAAAGAATCTGAGTTCTCCCATCATGCTCATCTCGAATTCTGCCTGCATAGATTGAGAAAACTCCTTTCCAAGCATAATATTGGTAGTTCCAAATATAATATCATACCCATAAATCTGACAGACTAAAGTGTGTTTCTTAATTGATTTATGGAAGAGAGTAGTGTCAACTTTTCCTCTGATAAAGTTGTTTTCCAGAAGGAAATTACTCAGCCTCTCATACCAAGCTCTGGGAGCTTGTTTTAAGCCATAAAGTGATTTCTTAAGTTTGAGAACATGTTCTGGAAATTTTTCATTTTCAAAACCAGGAGGTTGGTGAACATAAACTTCCTCTTCTATAAAACCATTTAAGAAAGCACTTTTAACATCCATCTGATACAAAGTGATCTTATTCTGTGCAGCAAAGGAAATAAGCAAGCGAATAGATTATAACCTTGCTACAGGAGCATAAGTCTCTGTGTAATCTATACCTTCTTGCTGACAGTATCCTTGAGCCACCAGCCTAGCCTTGTTTATGATAACTTCTCCTTGCTCGTTCAGCTTGTTTCTGAAGACCCATTTAGTTCCAATGATGTTGAAACCATTTGGTCTTAGAACCATATCCCATACTTCTTTTCTGGTGAATTGGTTAAGCTCTTCTTGCATAGAAAGTATCCAATCATTATTGTTCAGAGCCTCATCCACATAAGTAGGTTCAATGATAGATATCAAACCAAACAATGAAAATCCAGAAGATCTGAGAAATGACCTTGTTCTGATAGGGTCATCCTTCTTTCCAATTATCATTTCCTCTGGATGAGAGGCTTTAACTCTGGATGATCCTTTAACATTTGGTTCTTCAGAAATTATCAAGCTATCCATCTGAGCAATCAAGGGAGTAGCATCTGACGTTGCTTCTGGTGCTTTTGCTTGAGCTTTGTCTGCCTCTGATTCTTCAGAGTCTGTGAGAAGGACTTCTCTATCTGCAGAAATTTCAAGCTACTTTGGTTTTTGATTGCCAAGATTATCATCAAATCTAACATGAATTGATTCCTCTCTAATCTGTGTCTTAGTATTGTAAACTCTGTAGCCTTTAGAGCGTTCAGAATATCCAAGCATGAAACGCTTCTGAGCTTTAGAATCAAACTTGTTCAGATTTTCCTTAGTGTTCAACATAAAACATACACATCCAAAAGGATGGAAATAAGAAATGTTGGGCTTTTTATTCCTCCACAGTTCATAAGGAGTCTTCTCTAGAAGAGGTCTTACAGATACTCTGTTCTGAATATAACAAGCTGTATTCACTACTTCTGCCCAAAAATGTTTTGCCAAGTTAATCTCATTGATCATGGTTCTGGCCATTTCTTGCAATGTTCTCTTTTTTCTTTCTACAACTCCATTCTATTGAGGAGTTCTAGGGCAAGAAAAATCATATGCAATGCCATTTTATTTTAAAAAAAATTTAAAGTATTTGTTTTCAAATTCTCCACCATGATCACTTCTGACTTTAACAATTTTAAATTCTTTTTCGTTTTGGACTTGTTTGCAGAAGTCAATGAATTCAGAGTGTGACTTATCCTTGTGTTTCAGGAATTTTACCCATGTCCATCTACTGTAGTTATCAACAATGACTAATCCATACTTCTTGCCTCTGATGGATGCAGTTTTCACTGGTCCAAACAGATCAATATGAAGCAGCTCTAATGGTCTAGAGGTTGAAACAACATTTTTTGTTTTGAAAGAAGATTTTGAAAATTTTCCTTTCTGACATGCTTCACAAAAAGCATCTGAGTTGAACTTTAATTGAGGAAGTCCTCTGACCAGATTGAGTTTATTAATCTGAGATATACGTCTCATACTAATATGACCCAATCTTTTGTGCCAGACCCATTGCTCATCGTTAACAGACAGAAGACATTTTACATTCTGAACTTTAAGTTTTGAAAGATTGATTTTGTAAATGTTGTTCTTCCTTTTTCCATTAAAGAGAATTGAACTATCTTTTTGACTAACAGCTTTACAACATTTTTGATTGAAGATTATGTCATAACCATTGTCACTTAATTGACTTATGGACAATAGATTATGTGTTAATCCTTCAACAAGTAAGACATTAGATATGGAAGGAAGGTTACCATTGCCAATAGTTCCAGAGCCTATAATTTTGCCCTTCTGGTTCCCTCCAAACTTCACGTTACCTCCAAATCTAAGCTTCAGGCTTTGGAACATAGACCTTCTTCCCGTCATGTGACGCGAGCAACCAGAGTCTAGGTACCATGATTAGTGTTTCAACTTTGCTGCTAAGGATGTCTGCAACAAAAATCATTTTGTCCTTAGGTACCCATATTTTCTTGGGTCCTCTAGGGTTAGTAGGTTTGAAATTCTTTCTGAATTTCTTTCCTTTAAAAGCATCCTTGTTCTGATGGAATTTTGGTTTATTAAATACATGTTTGTTCTGATCAGAACGTGTGTGCTTAATATCACTTAAGTGACCAAATTTGAAATGAGTATACATAGGAGAATACTTAATGATCAGTTTATCAACAGGTTTTGGATTTAAATCCTTCCCAGAGGGTGATTCATATCCAATTCCCTTTCTGTTGTTTTTGCTTACGCCATAAATCATTGAAGTCATCTTGCTTTTATCTAGGCCTCTGGCCAGAAACTTCTGAAAGCTATAATCATACTCTTCTAAAATGTTTTTAGAGCATGATATAGGATCTGAGTCAGATTTCTGAGCTTTTTCTAAATCATTTTTTATTTTAAGATTGTTTGCTTTAAGCTCAGCAACTTCTGATCTCAGCTGATCATTCTCATATGCAAGGCAGCTTTGAAGCTTCTTGTATTTGAGTTTGATCTTGCTGTAGCTTTCAAGAATTTCAGATAAACTTTCAGCAAGTTCAGCTCTAGAAAGTTCAGAAAATACCTCTTCTGAATCTGATTCTGATCCAGATTCAGCAATTTCTTCGTTGTCCTCCACGTCAGCCATCAGTGCTACATTAGCACATTCATCTTTTGATTCTGATGAAGATTCAGAGGCATATGAATCATTCCACGTGGCCATTAGCACTTTCTTCTTCTTTTCAAACTTCTTTCTGGGTTTCTCCTTCAGAAGTTTAAGACATTCATTTTTATAGTGGCATGGCTCCTTGCACTCGTAGCACACCACATCTTTCTTTCCAGATTTCTTATGTCTAGAAGATTTGCCACGCTGATCAGATCTCTTGAAGTTTCTGAACTTCTTTTGTTTGTGCTTCCAGAGTTGGTTTATCCTTCTGGACAGCAAAGATAATTCATCTTCTTCAGAGGAAGATTCTTCAGAGCTTTCTTCAATAACCTGCAAAGCTTTAGTAGATTTGTTAGATTTTAGTGCAACAAACTTACCTTTCTTCTGAGGCTCGTCTTCTTCTAGCTCAATCTTGTGACTCCTTAAGGAACTGATCAGTTCCTCCAGAGTGATCTTATTCAGACCCTTTGCAAGCTTCAGCGCTGTCACCATTGGTCTCCACCTTGTTGGCAAGCTTCTGATGATCTTCTTGACGTGATCAGCAGTAGAGTAACCTTTGTCCAGAACCTTCAGACCAGTAGTTAGAATTTGAAACCTTGAGAACATATCTTCTACAGATTCAGATTCCTCCATCTTGAAGGCCTCGTATTTCTGAATGAGCGCCAAGGCTTTTGTCTCCTTTACTTGGGAGTTTCCTTCATCCGTCATTTTTAGAGATTCAAACATATCAAATGCAGTATCTCTATTTGTTATTTTCTCATACTCAGTATGAGATATTGCATTTAATAGAATGATTCTTGCCTTGTCATGGTTTCTAAACTCCTTCTTCTGTTGATCAGACATAGACTTTCTATCAACCTTTTTGCCTTCATCATTGTAGGATGAATATAACCATCAGTAACCAAATCCCATAAGTCAGTGTCATAACCTAGAAAGAAACTTTCTATTCTATATTTCCAGTAATCAAACTTCTCACTATCAAACATGGGAGGTTTGGTGCTGATTTTGTCTCTATCATCGTATTTGTTGTTATATGAAGTTGAAGTTGAAGCTTCAGCAGCCATGATGAATCAAGAACAAGAGATTAAGAGTTTTTCCCAACAAGATCTTTTTCTGTCACGGTTAAGTGAGAACACTTACAGAACTGGAGCTCTGATGGCAACTGAAGGTGAGAAAAACACTTAGAAGGGGGGGGGGGGGGGTTGAATAAGGGTTTTAAAATAATTTGGATAATAGAAAAATAACACAGTATTTTTATCCTGGTTCATTTGAACTCAAACTAATCCAGTCCACCCTACCAAGGTGATTTGCCTTTCTCAACAAGGACTTAATCCACTATATCAAACTTAATTACAGTGTAAACCACTAAGACAACTGTCTTAGTCTTCTCAAGAAATTCTGACCACAACTTGGTCTTCTTAAGGAAATCTTTTTACAAAATATAAATTAACAAATGTGTTTAAGAAGTGCTTCTAAAAAGCTATACCACAACAGTGATTTTTACACAAGTTATAGAACAAAAATGAAAACTATTCTAGCTTGAAGAATATTTGAATGAGCACTTTGAATAATTTGGCAATAGTTCCTTCAACCTTTGAAGTGATGCTAATGCTTTCTTTTATAGTACTTTGAAATCCTTTCTCAAAGATTGTGCAATCTGTGCATTCTGTTCTTTTTGTCTTCTAATGACTTTTCCTTTCTCAGAAGAGGAATGTTCTGACAAATCCTTTTTTCCTGAAATCCTGTGTCATGCACGAATGGGGAAAGAGCCGTTTGGGATAAGACAAGGAATATACCAACGAATCTTTATTTGAACAACATCTTCTTCACCAACTTTTAGAATGTCTTGTATCAAAACTTCTGATGATGTTCTTAGTTGTTCAGGTCAGAGTTAATTCAATCAGAGTTTCTCAATCAAAGTTTGCAGCAAAGTGCTTTAAGCGTGAAATCCTTATTAGAGCATAATTGCTTATCAGAACTTTTGTACTTGTAGTGTTGAGTACTTCCAGAGTCTTCTGAAGTTTTACGTATATTCTTTGCTCAAGTTCTTCTTAGATTTGCTCAGAGTCATTGTAGCAGATCAGAGTTTTCTGATGTGTTGCTTCTGACGCTCAGAGCTTTTTCGTTCTGTGGTGTTCAGAGGCGTTATTTCTTCCAGAATAATATTAATTTTGATATCTGAAACAAATAAACACTTGAACAAAAATTAGTGTATATAAATTCTCTATACAAAATTTCATTAATGTTATCATCAAAACAATGAGATATATTGATAATCAATATGTGTTCTAACAAATGGGTATGGCACAGAAGATTGGGTCATATTAGTATGAGACGTATATCTCAGATTAATAAGCTCAATCTGGTCAGAGGACTTCCTCATTTGAAGTTCAAATCAAATGTTTTTTGTGAAGCATGTCAGAAAGGAAAGTTTTCAAAATCTTCTTTCAAAATAAAAAATGTTGTTTCAACCTCTAGACCATTAGAGCTGCTTCATATTGATCTGTTTGAACCAGTGAAAACTGCATCCATTAGAGGCAAGAAGTATGGATTAGTCATAGTTGATGACTACAGCAGACGAACATAGGTAAAATTCCTGAAACACAAGGATGAGTCACATTCTGAATTCATTGACTTCTGCAAACAAGTTCAAAACGAAAAAGAATTTAAAATTGTTAAAGTCAGAAGTGATCATGGTGGATAATTTGAAAATAAATAATTTGAATTTTTTTTAAAGATAATGGCATTGCACATGATTTTTCTTGTCCTAGAACTCCTCAACAGAATGGAGTTGTAGAAAGGAAAAATAGAACATTGCAAGAAATGGCCAGAACCATGATCAACGAGACTAACATGGCAAAACATTTTTGGGCAGAAGCAGTGAATACAACTTGTTATATTCAGAACAAAGTGCTGTAAGACCTCTTCTGGAGAAGACTCCCTATGAATTGTGGAGGAATAGAAAGCCTAACATTTCTTATTTCCATCCTTTTGGATGCGTTTGTTTTATGTTGAATACTAAGGAAAATCTGAACAAGTTTAATTCTAAAACTCAGAAGTGTTTCATGCTTGGATATTCTGAACGCTCTAAAGGCTACAGAGTATACACAGATTGTAGAGGAATCAATTCGTGTTAGATTTGATGATAAGCTTGACAATTAAAAGCCAAAGCAACTTAAAATTTCTGCAGATAGAGAAGTCCTTCTCACAGACTCTGAAGAATCAGAGGCAGACAAAGCTCAAGCAAAAGCACCAGAAGCAACGTCAGATGCTACTCCCTTGACTGCTCAGAGGGATAGCTTGACAATTTCTGAAGAACCAAATGTTAAATGATAATCTAGAATCAAAGCCTCTCATCCAGAGGAAATGATAATTGGAAAGAAGGATGACCCTATCAGAACAAGGTCATGTCTCAGATCTTCTGGGAATTCAAGTGAATCAGACTCCAGAAGGCACCTACATACATCAGACAATGTATGTAAAGGAACTTCTGAAGAAATTCAACATGTCAGAAAGCAAGGTAGCAAAGACTCCAATGCATCCTACAAGCACACTAGGTAAAAAAGAGAAGATCAGATGAATACAGATTAATTGGATTCTATGATGCTGACTATGCTGGAGACAGAGTAGAGCGTAAGAGTACTTCTGGAAGCTGTTAGTTTCTGGGAAGTCATATGATCTCTTGGTTCAGGAAGAAGCAACCCACAATAGCGCTATCAACAACAGAAGCAGAATACATTGCTGCTGTTGGTTGTAGCACACATATGCTCTGGATGAAGAGTCAACTGGAAGACTATCAGATTCATGAGAGTAACATTTTTATTTTCTGTGATAATACTTTTTCTATTTGTCTTTCTAAGAATCCTATTTTGCATTCTAAGGAAGAGCACATAGAAATTAAGGATCATTTTATCAGAGACTATGTTCAGAAGGGAATTATTAGTTTGAACTTTGTTGATATAGACCATCAATGGGTTGATATCTTCACAAAACCCCTTGCTGAAGATAGGTTTAAATTTATTCTGAAGAATATTAGTATGGATTTTTGTCCAAAATAAAACTATTATTCAGAAGAAAATTTATTTTGATGAAATATGAATAATGTCTATTATCTTAAGTATTTCTTCTGATTATTTCTTTTGGTACATTATTATTTTTGTGAAACTCTGATCTAACAAGTCTCAGGAGATCTGAGTGTTGTTTAACGTTTCTTCTTCTTAAGAGATTCAGAGGCACATCAACATCAAACATGTGTCACATGATATCTGAAAAGGTGGAGTGTACTCAATGAGACGCTGTTTTGAGGTACTATTTGAATTCTTAATTTCTCGTTTTCCTCCCCACGCTTGTCAGTATCATTTAATGTTTTGAAATCATTATTCTTTTTTATGTGACTTTTTGAATTAAATTAATTGAATTAATTGCTGATCGTGTGAATGTGTGCCCTAATTTTTGCCCCTATAAATGCCACAACACAACATTTTCTCACACTTTTCACTCTCTCTCACCCGTGTATGCATTTTTGTTTTCTCCATTGTTTCTTCATCTCCTCCAAACCTAAAACCCAAAGAAGCATTCGTTATCTCACTTCTTCAATAATGGCAACCTCATCTTCAACCTCTCAATAGTTTGAATCAACAATAACTCCTGTTTCTTCTTCTGCAATAGGTCCTACTCCGTTCACAGCACCTGAAAGAACTCTCCTCACACCCGTTGATCAACTAGAAGTTCTGTGTGAGTTCTTGATTGATTTTTGAATGCATTGCTGAAAATGGATTTGACTTACGTCTAACTGTGTCATCACAAGGATGGACAAAGTATTTTGACAGACTGGTTGGTCCAGTTTACACTTGCTTGGTCAAAGAGTTTTGGATTCATGCAAGAGTTTTCCCTAAGTTCATTATGTCTTCAGTTCTTGGTAAAGAAATCATTATCACTAAAGATCTGATTCACAAGCTGATAGGATATCAAGAATCAGATGGTGTTACTCATCTGCCAGCAAATCGTGTGGATATGGATGAGGTATACAGTGAAGTGTTTACTTCTGGGTAAGCCTCAAGCAAGATAAAGGATCTGAAAGTTCAATACAAGATCTGAGCTAAGATCTTCTTAGGCTGCATCCATCACAGAAAATCAACAAATTCTCCTGACTACATCAACTCTGATCAGATGTACTTCATGTATTGTCTGGGCAAAGGTTTCAAGGTGGATCTGCCTTATTTACTTTTCACTTATCTGTGGTCTCATGTGAAACAATCTAGAGAAGAAGTCAGAACCAAGCACCAAAATATGAGAAACTAGATTCCTATGGGAAGACTTATCTCAGATATTCTGACTGAGAATGGTTTAGTTGGTCATCTGACAGAAGCTGGTATGAAAGAAGAGTTAGCTTCAGTTGTTGGAAAACCTCTGAATCGCAAAAGTCTGCAGAGGATGAGGATTGTAGATGAACTTACTTCTGCACCAGATCAGATCAACTCTAAAGAAGTAAGCAAGAGAAGAATTCCGGTAGATGATTTTCCTATGTTCTATGCTAGCGAACCCAAGGAAATCATTCTGGCTTACATAGCAGAATACTTAGCAGATGGAACCCCTCTGCCAGAACATTTGATCCAAAGAGCAGGTGAACCTAAACTAGATTTCTATGGGGAGAGACAAAGGAAGAAAAGAAAGGTTTCAGAAGAAGGATCTTCTAAGCCCAAAAGGAAAGCTTCTGGTGAAGCATCTTCTGCAAAGCCAAAGCGTGTCAAGAAATAGAAAGGTAACCCTTCTGCCAGTTTAGATTCTATTTTAGAAACAATAAGAGAAGTACTAGCATCTGAACCTCTTCCTTATGAACCAATCCCCTCGCCTTCTCCTCCTCACGACTCTGAACCCATTCCATCTGAACCACAAAAATCTCAACCACGTCCTTCTACACCTAAACCAAAACAAACTTCTAAACAACAATAACAACCAGAAACCATCCCATCTGATCCTGAACCAGTCGTTCTTGATCTTCAATCTCTGATGACTGTCTACCCAGTTCCCTCTGGATCATCTGAATCTTCTGATTCATCCGATTCCACTGATTCTGATAGAATAAATGTCATCTCATTTTTTCTCAAACCCTTTATTTCCATCCATATGACCCTGATAATGATACTTTCTTATATGAACCAACCCCATCTGAACCTCAGATTGATAAATCTGCATCTGTCCTCACTCCTTCTTCTTCATACCCACCTGTTATCTATATCCTTTCTTTTTCCATACCCTAAACTTCTGAAACCACCAAAAAACCTTCATTAGAAGCCTATCTGAAACCCAAACCTAGGTTGGATGTTGGTACTTTATTTGCTGGTTTTGAAAAAGAAATACACATGTGGTTATCTTCTGTCAAGAAAGAATGTCTCTCAAGTATGAATCCTGATGATTCTGACGCTATCTGGAAGAGATTTAAGAATAGATTCAATTCTGTTGCTTCAAATCTTCAAGAGATTTGTGCTGATGATGCAAAGGTTAGATTTGCTGAAGCTGTCACACTCACTCTCCTGAGTGTTAGCAGAAATCCAACATTGCTTCTGGAAAACACACCTGCAAAGGATGTGTGCCTTACTTCTGAATACTTTGTTGCTTCTGAGACTGTTGAAGTGGTTAGACCTGAAGTAGTAGCTCCAGAAGTTGCTGCTCCTGCTTCTGAGACTCTTGACTCTGCTCAACCTTCTGACATGATTGTCCAGAATACTTCTGTATCTTTGGTTGTTCACGATGCTTCTGCTTCTGCATCTGCTCCTGAGTCCTCTGAAATGAAGAAAGAAGACGAAGATTTGCATGCTCAGCTTGCTGAACTCAAGGCTAGAAACACTGTGATCAAATCTTGGATGGTTAAGCAAGAATAGACAACTGAATAAATCAAGACATGGATGGCGAAATAGGACGAATCCACATCTGAGATAACGAATCTTCTGAGGATGTTGGCTTCTCGTCCTTCTTAGTTTTCCTTGTTGTTTTGTGCACTTTTGTATTAACTGTTTGTTTCTGTTCTCAGATTATCTTGATTAATGCATCTGAATGTTATGTTCTTCTGACTGAATTTATCTTTTGATCTATTGTTTTTCCTCTGTTATCTTTTTTTCTGTCTTAAAGTTTTTCTTAAAGATTTTCTTTTTGATGTAACAAAAAGGGGGAGAAAATGGTAATTTTGATAATTCACATAAACAGTTACCAAAGGCAACTCATACATGATAAATTTCATCTAATCATATTTTTGAGTGTTTTAGAGATGATAATTCTCATCTGACAAAATTCTAAAAATTAACTCTGAACTAAAAGTCTGTGAATCTGCGAGTTTCCTCTGAAGCTGAAAAGAATACAGAAGTTGAAAGGGAAGTATTTTATCTTTTCAGGGGAAGATTAATATTCTCGGGGGGAGTAATATTTCTTTTCTATTTTTTAAACAAAATTTCCCATAGTTTTTGTCATCATCAAAAAGGGGGAGATTGTTAGAACACAGATTGGTGTTTAATATATCTTATAGTTTTGATCATAACATTAATGAAATTTTGTATAGAGAATTTATATGCTCTAATTTTGTTCAAGTGTTTATTTGTTTCAGATATCAAAATTAATATTATTCTGGAAGCAAGAACGCCTCTGAACATCACAGAACGAAAAAGCTCTGAGCGTCAGAAGCAACTCATCAGAAGACTCTGATTTGCTACAATGACTCTGAGCGAAGCTAAGAAGAATCTTGAATAAAGAACATACGTAAAGCTTCAGAAGACTCTGGAAGTACTCAACGCTGCAAGTACAAAAGCTCTGATAAGCAAGTATGCTCTAATAAGGATTTCACGCTTAAAGCACTTTGCTGCAAACTTTGATAGAGAAACTCTGATTGAGTTAACTCTGATCTAAACAACTAGGAACTTCATCAGAAGTTCTGATGCAAGACGTTCCAAAGTTGGCGAAGAAGATGCTGTTCAAATAAAGATTCGTTGGCATATTCTTTGTCATTATCCTAAACGGCTCTTTCCTCATTCGTGCATGACACAAGATTTCAGACAAAATGGATTTGTCAGAACATTCCTCTTGAAAGAAAGGAAAAATCAATAGAAGACAAAAAGAACAGAATGCACAGATTGCACAGTCTTTGAGAAATGGATTTCAAAGTACTATAAAAGTAAGTCTTAGCATCACTTCAAAGGTTGACAAAACTATTGAAAAATCACTTGGCAAACAAATCATACAAACTTTCTTCAAGCTGAATAGTTTATTTTCGTTCTAAAACTTGTGTAAAAATCACTGTTGTGATATAGCTTTTTAGAAGCACATCTTAAACACATTGTTAGTTTATCTTTGTAAAAGATTCCTTAAGCGACCAAGTGTGGTCAGAATTCTTGAGAAGACTAAGACAATTGTCTTAGTGGTTTACACTGTAATCAGTTTGATTTAGTGGATTAAGTCCTTATTGAGAAATGCCAATCACCTTGGTAGAGTGGACTGGATTAGTTTGAGTTCAAACGAACCAGGATAAAAATACTGTGTTATTTTTCTATCATCTTAATTGTTTTAAAACCCTTATTCAACCCCCCTTCTAAGTGTTTTTCCCACCTTCAAAAATTCCTTAACTTAGCAGGATCAGCATAAAGGTTATGAAGAGGACCTAACATGACATGTTTTTTGCCAGAAACATAGACGAGAATAAGTACTAGGGATTGGTAGACTATGCATTTCTCTTCTTCACGAGGTGGTTTAGGAATGTATTGTTGGTTGCCTACCACTATTGGGCCCAAAATTTTGTGAACTGGAGCAAGCTCTGTGGATTTTTTTGGACTCCTTAGTGTTCTTGCTTGAATCCTTAGAAGTCTTTGGTTGAAGATGCCATTGATGAAGTAGATTTGGAGAAAAAGAGTTTTGCAAGAGACAAAGAATTGGAAAATGGTGGTTTTCACTATTTATAGGTGGATGAAGTGGAAGTGGTTTACTTTACACATTAATGGTGGAAGAAATCGTGGGACACGTGTCATGCAGAGGACACGTGATGAAACTGTAGCAGTTGATCTGACCCATGATCTCCTAGGGACTTAATGTGTGATGATTAAAAAGATTCACAAATGGATTTTTGAGGAGACGTCTGAAAAAAGTTGTCATGATGATGATAACGTCATATCAGACAAAGGGTTTTTGGCGTTGAATGTGAACTTCAAAAAATGTTTTTTTTCCTCCATTTAGTCGAAAATGACATTTTTGGGAGGCAATTTGTTGGTTGGGAATTTCGACGCCATACTTTTGTTTAAGGACATTAAGAAAAAAACAAATGTTTCTTGAGTTGTTGTTGAATTTGACAATAACATATACAAGGATCCTGGTCGAAGAAGTCCTCATGAGGAGAAATGCTAGAAAAATACTTAGAAATATTTTCTAAGTTTGGACAACAACTTCGACGGGGGAGGGGGGTGTGTGTGACTCTCCTTCGACAGAAATTTTGAAATTCAAAATACGGATAATAACTGTCTTTTGTCCTTATCTGTTTCTCAAAGAGGACGCGTGAAGAGCTGTGGCGAAATAAAGACATGCAAAGCAAAACGTGTCAATTTTTGAAGGAATATCCGTTGAAGACAGTTATTTTTGACATATTATAAATAGGAGTCTCAGCGTTTAGGATTTCGTGTGTTCATTGTTGTACAAATACTAAAAAAATCACTCAAAGTATCCAAGTCAAGTGAGAAAAGAGTTTTCATTGAGAAATGTAAGTGTGAAAACCACATTTATTTCAATAGAAATTTATTTCCAATTTACCATTTATCTCTTTATTGCACTTTTACTTTGAAGTTTATCTTTATTGTAACTTTACACTTTTGCAAGTTTATCTTTAAAACTTTAAACAATCTTTCACAAGCATGAGCACTGTCGAAGTGTTCTTGATATTTTCATAAATTATTTTAACAATAACTATGTCTTAAGGATTCACTGGTTGATCTTGCAAGTAAACCATTTTTGGAAGATCATCAGTTGTTTACCGATTTTCATGATAAACAATAGGACTCTAGAATCATTGATTTTGATCTCTAGTACTGTAACGTGGGGTGGACCTGCAATGTTAGCACTCTAACGTTCAAGTTAGTTATAAAATCTGAGATAGGTATAGTGAAAAGTTGAGATAAAAAAGTATACCTTGAATCTCGTGTGTTACTATATACATCGGATAATTTTGATTGGGCTGCTGCATAATCATGCCTTTATAATGAGGTTTTATTCTGCCACCCTTTACTTATACTTGACACCCCTGCAATAATAATCTTTTTCCTTAATACCCTTTGCGAATTTTACGATATGAGGTTTTACCGTATTTTTGAAATTTATTTATGGTTTTATCGAATTTTTTTAATTTAAACGAGTTTTTATCGGATTTTTTTGGGATGTGTACGAATTTTTACTGATTTTTTTTAAAAAAAGCATACTTTTTATACCATTTTTTTAATAAAAAAATAGGTGTGAAATCATACACTACAAGAAAATATCTCTCCAGCCACGTGATATAGTGACGTGAAAGTCACGTGGCAAAAAAAGGGGTTGCGACGTGATTATCACGTCGTTACATGTTTTTATTATTAAAAAATTGAATGTCAGACTTGCATATGGGAAAGACAGAAAAAAAAAAAAAAAAATATGTTGTGGCGTGATAATCACGTCGCAACTTGAAAAGTAAAATAAAAAAATTAAGAAGTCCGGCATGCACAAGTTAGCAGATGGGGGGAGATTTGAAAATTTCAAAAATTAAGTTGTGATGTGAAAATCACGTCGCAATGTTAAATTTAAAAATAAAAAAAAAACATCTAAGAGGGAAGTTGACTGACGAAGAGTTGATAGGGGACAATTGACTGACACCTTTATTAGTTTCATGTTATCCACGTCAAAATATTATAGCCATTGAGAATTTGAGACGTGAATTTCATTTCACAAGGTTGCGACGTGAATTTCACGTCGCAGATGTTTCTATATATGTTTCAAGTTTTCTCTTTCTCACGCCCAATCCAAATTTATTCTTCTTTTTCCTTCTTTTCTTCATATTTTTCCTCTCCACTCCCTTTCTCCTCCTACATTTTCCCTCTTCTTTCTCATATTTCAGCTTTCAATTTTCATCTTCAAATTAAAAGGTATATCAAGATAGTTTAATTTTTTATTTTCATTTTTCATTTTTTATTTGTTAAATATTATGTTGATTTTTTATTGTATAATTAACATTGTTAATTTTTTTCTTTAAGATATATCAAGATTCAAACTTCAAGGTTAAGATTCAAGTTTTTTTTTATAAATTTTTTTATATCTTCGTTGTGGCATTTAAGTAATTTATTTTTTTAAAATTTAAATATATTGGATTGTTGGTTATTGTTATTGTAAATTAATTTTAGTATATATATTATAAAACGTAAAGCTTTCGGGAAAATTGTCCATGTTTTGTGACGTGATTTTTACTTCACAAATTTGCTACGTGAATATCACGTCGCAACTTCTCTTCATCTTTGTAACATGATTTTCACTTTACAACTTTGCCACGTGAAAATCTTTGTAATTTATTCTGCCATCTCTGCTTCTACATAATTACAATAGGCAAAGGTGGAAAATCCGACCAGAATGTTGTGTCATGAATATCACATGGCAAACTGTAAGTTGCCTCACATGCTCCTGCCGTGGGAAAATTCACGTCGCTAAAAACATGTAACGTGAATATCACGTGGCTATAGACCGTTTTTCTTGTAGTAATAATTTTCTAAAAACCTAAACTTTTTTTTTATCGAAAATAAAGTACTGAATTTTAAAAAATAAAAAAAAATTTCGAAGATATCAGATTTTTCAAAAAATTTAGTATGTTAAATTCGTTTTTTAAAAAAATCAGTAAAAATACATACCAAACTTTTTGAATATACTATCAAATTTTTCAATTTTTATCAGAAATTTCATTTATTCTACCGAAACTTTAGTTAAGACGTTTTGATAAATTTTTGACAAAGGCAATATAAGTATTATAGAAATATATGGGGTGCCGGGTGTTAATTATGGGGTAGCAAGATAAAACCTTTTTTTTTTTAACATTGGGTCTTTTGTTGTCGGAACAGAACAATTACAATTCTTTAACAATTTGAATACAACTTTCTTGCTTACCAATGCAATTAATAGAATTTAGAAACGAACTTAGTTAAAATAAGTTCCCATTCAAGATGAACACAACAATCAATCTAGTTTAATGAAAACCTTTTCCGCAGAAACCATTTGTCATGCATTATACAAGAAGAAAGCTGATGAAATAATATGATTTCAGCTTGATAGAAACCAGATAAGGTAAAACATTCCAGCTTGATAGAAACCAGATAAGGTAAAACATTCCAAGTTTCAAATACCAGAATAATTTCCAGATACTTGCATAGTGTAAAACATCTGGTATACCAATACAATAACTCACAGGAAAATATGTTTAAAACTTTGGTCTTCCGGCCAGAAGTGAAGTAACGACTAAACCTGAACTATACAGAAAAGCACCATCCCTCGATAGAGCAGACCAGTTAGCAACACAAACCTGGAGCTCAACTTCACAGGTCACAACATATAAGCAACTTTTGCTTTTGTGGTGACTATCAAACTCAATAGATGAGAAGGTGGGATATCAATAATGGGTCCTCTCATCATTTTCTAACCGCAAACCCTCCATCCTCCTAACGGAACTTTCATAATTATTGGATTGAGAAGCATTTCTCACAGCCCGTATTGCTCTCTGAGGATCCGAAGACCCAATCGATGAACCTCTTTGCCCACCAAAAGTTCTGTGTGCTGCTCCAGGGCTAGCCTCGGCAGTGCGTGTACGGACATCTGATTCAGCACCAACAAATGCATCACGACTACTAGAAACAGCAACTCGCCTAGATGATCCACTTGACTGACCCAAGACATTGGCACTTGATTGCTGCATGATCACATATGAGGCAATTTTTGAATTTGACAAAACAATGCTAACGCAGTTGCACGTAAAACATCCTCAATACCAGCAGAATAAATGGTGATTGAATTTCTGCTATGAGAAACTTACAGTATTCAAAACGGGTCTTGACATTCTGCGCCTTGAGGAATCCACAGATATCAAATCAGGAGGTTGCGCTTCTTCTGCTCCTGTAAAAGAAAGAACATTAAAAATGTCCAGCTAAAAAGCTAAGTAGATATCATATAAACTTGTGAAGAACTTCAAGATCCGTGTCATTGCAAAACTTAATTCAATGAGTAGTTGAGAAATACTTAAGAAAACTACAGGAGGAAGCTATAAAAAGATAATAGTTACTGCAGACTGAATAAATAAAGTACCTGTATGTCTATCAGCATTGGTAACAGCGGGTGGCATTGCAGAACTGGTTCCAGTACCAGGTACCTAAACAAAGGTGCATCTATGAGTTCCATCCATTTCAGATGAAATCATAATCACAACTGGCGTAGAAAATGAATAACACTTACGATGGCACGTGCTGGAGGTGTGGCAAGCGGTGACTGATGATACCTCAAGATGGTCCAGTCAAACACGTAATCAAACTGGAATCCTGTTGAAATGTCAATTTAATACTATATGCAAACTTAAACAAATATCATACATAGATTCAAATGCATAGTTTGAGAGAGTATATAAATGATAAACGTAAGAAATGAGGAAAGAAAAAGTTATCCTTTCTATATGATAATAACTCCAAACCTTCACGAATAAAAAGGTCGCGAAATATCCTTCTGAGATAAGTGTAATCTGGCTTATCATCAAACCTTAATGCCCGACAGTAATGGAAGTATGATGCAAATTCTGTTGGATAATCCTGACACAAGGCCTGGAATAAGCAGTAAATTCTTAGTATAGGTCATGAAGGAGTAGATATATAAGCACTAAAAAGACTGCATAACAATTTAACTTACTTCAATCGGTGTAGAAACCTTTTTTTCACTAATTTTCTCATACTTCTGCTTTTTGGTCATTGCTTTAAGTCCCTGCCAAGGAAGACTACAAAGAGAACACAAATTAGATAAAGTACACGGTGCTGGAAGACACCGAATTATAAGTAGAAAGTAATAACCACCTTCCTCTCAGGAAGTACATAAAAACATAACCAAGAGACTCTAAATCATCTCTTCGGCTTTTTTCTGTGCATCAATCACCAGAGAAGTAGAAGCAATATTAGATGACAAAATTTAATCATTCAAAATAGAAGTTGAATGAAGGGTCGTAACACATACCAATCCCAAGGTGAGTATTCATGCTAGCATATCTTGCAGTTCCAGTCAAATTTCTATTTTCCCTGCAGTGTTGATGATTTAACAGATTACATAAATCACCCCAAAAAATGATTTTCAAATAGTAGCAGCCAATAAAACTATAACAGACATCCACTATAAGATCTGATGATGCATATTTATTTGAAATTACATTCTCAATAAAACTATAATAGACATCCTCCCTAATCTTTGTTCTTTTCGCATTTAAGAGATATGCGATACATGAGTTACAACCGCCATCAGATAAATGCGGTTCCTACTAGACCGGGATGCTATAACTATGGTTTCAATACTTCACAATAGGAATAGCAAAGATAAGTACCGCATTTAATGCACACCAACATAATTTTTGTACCTGTAAGGAATGTGTCGATGGGTTGATATATCTCTGTATTTCATAGCCAGACCAAAATCAATAGCAAAAACCTACATGCACATCGATAGGCAATAGATTCTACAATATAGAAAAATAAAAGTACCATACAATATACATCCAAGATACACATTTTAACAAGATTAACCACCTTGTTCGCACGCTTTCCTAACCCCATTAGAAAATTATCTGGTTTGATATCTCCGTGTAGAAATGATTTCGCATGAATGAACTCAACACGGCTAATCTGGAGAAAAAATAGGGGAGTTCTTAAAATAGCCGAAAGAAATGGCAACAGAAAAGTACATAGTTAGCAATGTCAACCAGGGTCTACCATTTGATCAGCAAGCATAAGAACTGTCTTTAGCGATAACTTTTGACTACAAAAGTTAAAAAGTTCTTCAAGACTAGATCCAAGTAGATCCATCACTAAAACATTGTAATCTCCCTCCACTCCGAACCATCTAACATTTGGAATTCCGGCTGTCAAAATCAAACTTGAGTTATAACTGACTATAAACTATATATGATATTTGGGAAGGGATGTCCCTATGCTACTTGCACAACGCACAAAAGAAAAAAGAAAGATTAAACAATGAATATGAAGATCGTCATTACTTCCTCCTTGGAGAATTCTGTACAACTTGGACTCATTCAGCAATTGAGGATGCTTAGTCTTGACATTTTCCTATTTAAAAGCACAGCAAGAAAGATAATTATTAGTCATCATAATCTTGAACTGTTACATGCCTATATTTGGCCGAGGAGTGAGTTGAATGGACTGAATTGAATAAACAGGGCAGGCTTCCCGCTTTTTATAAGCGGAAACCAAAATTATCACACCAATGTCACTAAGAATACCACATAAAAAAACTCGAAACGAAAATTTGGATTATAAACCCTAGCATAAAAATAACCGCAGGAACTAATTTCACAGACAATCATCTCTTCTTAAATTCATTTATTAACTAACAATGTCACACACAATCAAAGCCGAAATTTTTTCCAACTACAAATAATAATAAGTTCATAAAAAAATCACAAAAATAATATTAAAGTTTGAAAACCATGGTTTTGAATTGCGGTCTGCAACCGCAATTGTGGCAGATATTACTGACGCGGTAGCCTCGACAACCGCATCAGACCATAACTACCCTCTCCTTTTAATATCACACATCCGGCCACATTAAAAACCCCGTTAAACAATTTTGACTTTGTTATTTTTTATCAAAACTCATAATTTAAGGACCCCAAAACTCAATTTACTTCTGTGATTAAAAATCTTAACATTAAGGGTTTTTCAAATTGTATTTAAAACTCCACTCAATTAAAAGTTGCAATACGAATTGCAGCAACGTCAATGACCGCAACGCAACACTCGCAACGAATTTGCGACTACAATTTAAAACCATGAATAAAACCAACAGATGAACAAAACTTACAAGCTTAATTGCAACCTCTTCATTAGTTTGAATATTAGTACCTACACAAGAAACAAAATAATAAAAAAAAACCTAAATTATGAAGTTAAGGGAACAAAAAAAATGAGAACAAGAAGAAAAAACAAAGAACCTAAGTAGACCTCTCCAAAGGAGCCGCTACCGATCTTCCTACCAAGACGAAACTTATTTCCAACAAGACGTTCCATTGAAAAATAGGGGAAAACTAAAATTTTGAAACCCTAAGTTAAGCATTAACCAGAATAACGCTTAATTGAAAATGAAAATATTAAATGGTATAAATTGTAACTGAAATTCATGATTATGGAAAGAATATGAAAAAGGAATTAAGAGATTTGGTTGACTAAAACTATAAATGTAGTCAAATAGTTTGAAAATATTTCAAAATGATCTCTTATATATGATGCAAATGGTGCCGTTGATATGGGACATGCATGGCTCCATGCAGGAAATCAAGTCATTAATGAAAAAATATTTATGTTTATATTACTCAAAACCAATTCAAGGGATTTAAAATCATTTTTGATGAAGCCATAGTTTCTATTAATTTTTTTCACTGCCCTCTTTAATTTTTTCATCCTTTCACTTCCCTCGTCAATATCGTGATTCGTGAACATGCTATATTGAACCAAATAAATTAGAATTATGCCAACTCATTTCACTTACTAATAAAATATCTCTTAAATTTTTTTGTTTTTTTTCTTATTCATATACATGTCATGCTATTATATATATATATATATATATATATATATATATATATATATATATATATATATATATATATATATATATATATATATATATATATATATATATATATATATATATATATATATATATATATATATATATATATATATTATATATATATTATCATACTTTGTGTTGGGGAAAGATAACAAATATAGAAAATAATAATAAAATGTGGAAGTTTCTGGATCAATTTTTCTCCTGTGTGCAATTAAAATAAGCTCCGCACAAATTGTTCAGGCAACAATAATAAGTACAAAATAGAGCAAATAAAATAAGGAGACACCAGAATTATTAACGTGGGAAAAAACCCTTAAAGGGAAAACAACCCACGGGACCAAGCCAGTAAATCCTCCACTAATAAATTAATGAGTACACCACAAGTCCTCCTATTACCACCAGGGATCAATAAAGCAAATATAATCTTCACCGTACAAGGTGGATCTCAAATCAACTAACCCCTCAACGGGTACTCCGGCACAACAATAGAGAAGGCAAAACACCGCAATAAAAATACTAATATTACCGGCTCAATGACAGGATCAAGATACTGTGATTTCATCCAAAACGAAATGCTTTTGCAGTACCATACATCTGCCAAAGAATCAGTTGCTATCACTCTCCTCTATGCTAGCCGCTGCCACTCTTTGATATTCTTCTCTATGTCTCGTGAATCTCTCACGTTGCTGCACTCTTCCCTTTTTTTTTTTCTTTTTCTTTCAGCACACACACACCAAGGGTAAAAACCCTTTAACCATTTCATGGGCTTTGGCCCACAAAGCTAATCCTTTTTTTTTTCTTTTCTTTTAATAATAATATTAAGATTAAGTGGGCTCACATATTTTGGTGACCCACACAACAATTCTCCCCCTCACCAAATTAAAGGGAGACCATAGGTGACCAAACCTGTTTTCTTTCTGCAAGTAGAAAACTTCTCCATAGGTAAGGCCTTTGTCATCATATCTGAACCATTCTCGTCAGTATGGATTTTCTCTAATAAAAATTGCTTCATCTCCAGCGCATCGCGTATCCAATGATACCGAACATCAATATGCTTCGACTTTGAGTGATAAGTCGTGTTCTTGCTGAGATGGATTGCACTCTGACAGTCACAATATAAAGTATATTTCTCCTGTGAGAGACCCAACTCTTGTAGGAATTTCTGCATCCAAAAGAGTTCCTTTGCAGCTTCTGTGGCGGCAATGTACTTTGCCTCTGTAGTAGACAAAGCAACACATTTCTGCAATCTAGACTGCCATGACACTGCTCCCCCTGCAAAAGTCATCATATAACCAGAAGTAGACTTCTTAGAATCCACATCACCAACCATGCTTGCATCTACAAAACCATCTAACATAGGCTTACCACCTCCAAAGCACAAACAGACTCCAGAAGTACCTCTGAGATACCTGAGTATCCATTTCACAGCTTGCTAATGTTCTTTGCCAGGATTAGAGAGGAAACGAATGACCACGCCAACTGCATGAGCAATATCTGGACGTGTACACACAATCACATACATCAAGCTACCAACTGCATATGCATACAGAATATTCTCCATTTCTTCTTTGTCTTTCTCACTTGTAGGACATTGCATAGAGCTCAATTTGAAGTGACCTGCAAGTGGAGTGCCAACTGATTTTGAATTTGACATATTAAACCTCTCCAATACCTTCTCAATGTACTTTTGCTGTGATAACCACAATTTGCAATTCTTCCTGTCACGGGTAATTCTCATGCCAAGGATTTGCTTTGCAGGGCCTAAATCCTTCATTGCAAAGAACTTGCTCAACTCTCTTTTCAAATGCTCAATCTCTTTTATGTCATGACCAACAATTAACATGTCATCGACATAGAGCAAAAGAATAATAAATTTCTCACTAGGGAATTTCTTCACAAACACACAATGATTAGAAGAAGTTTTTGCATACCCATGATCCACCATGAAAGAATCAAATTTCTTGTACCATTGCCTTGGAGCTTGTTTAAGACCATACAAGCTCTTCTTCAATCTGCAGACAGGCTTCTCTTTACCTTTGATTGCAAAACCATCAGGCTGCTCCATGTAAATTTCTTCCTCTAAATCATCATGGAGAAAGGCGGTCTTCATATCAAGTTGCTCAACCTCTAAATTCAAACTGGCTGCCAAACTAAGTACAACTCGGATTAAAGACATCTTGACCACAGGTGAAAAAATTTCTTCAAAATCTATACCTTTCTTCTGACTGAATCCTTTCACAACCAACCTTGCCTTGTACCTTGGCTGTGAGCTATTTTCTTCTGATTTCAATTTAAACACCCACTTATTCTTGGGTGCTCTCTTACCATTAGATAGTTTCACTAGCTCAAATGTGTGGTTCTCATGTAAGGATTTCATCTTTTCTTGCATGGCTTTGTACTACTTGTCTTTCTCTTCATGTGACATAGCTTCTTCAAAGCTTTGTGGCTCTCCTCCATCAGTAAGCATCACATATTCATGAGGAGGATATCTATGTGAAGGGTGGCGCTCTCTGGTGGATCTTCTCACTGGCTCAGGAGGTTGCTCTGGTGGAATTTGTTCAATTGCTTCATCAACTTGGGGCTCATGAACAGCACCTGCATTGTCCACATCTGCATTCACATCTCCCCCATTGTTATTGACTATGGTAGGAGGCTCTGGATCAACATCAATGTACCCGTGGACAACTTGTTTCTGCTTTTCATTCTTGTCAATATCTTCAATGGTTTGGTCTTTAGCAAAAATAGCATCTCGGCTTCTAAGGACTTTCTTGTTAATCGGATCCCAAAACCTGTAACCAAAGTCTTCACGAACATAACCCAAGAAGATACACTATTTTGATTTACCATCAAGCTTGAACCTCTCATCTCTGGGAATATGAACAAATGCCTTGCAGCCAAACACTCTCAAGTGATTATATGAGACATCTTTCCCTCTCCACACCCTCTCTAGAACATCACCATCAAGAGGAATTGAAGGAGAAAGGTTGATCAAATTTACTGTAGTTCTCAATGCTTCACCCCATAATGATTTATACAATTTTGCATGAGAGAGCATGCATCTGATTCTGTCATTAATTGTGCAGTTCATTCTCTCTGCAACTTCGTTGTGCTGTGGAGTCTTTGGAACTGTCTTCTCAAGCCTGATTCCATGTTCTCTGCAATAATGCTCAAATGGCCCCCTGTGTTCACCACCATTATCTGCTCTGACACACTTCAACATTTTACCTGTTTCTCTTTCCACACTTGCATGGAAGTGTTTGAACATATCAAGTACCTGATCTTTGGATTTCAAAACAAAAGCCCACACTTTTCTAGAGTGATCGTCAATAAATGTCACAAAATAAGAATAGCCACTAAGGGATTTAACATCCATAGAGCAAACATCAGTGTGAACTAAATCCAAGATATGTGACCTCCTGTGAGGAGGGTGAGTGTGGAAAGAAACTCTATGTTGTTTACCAACAATACAATCAGAGCAAGTTTTGAGAGATGTACCTTTCACCGGAAGCATATTTTTCCTTGCAAGAGTGTCAAGTCCCTTCTCACTCAAGTGAACGAGCCGCTTATGCCATAGCTCTGTAGAACAATCCTCAATTGTATTCACTTGAGGGGCACACAATTTTGTAGAAGTCCAGTAAAGGGTGTTTTTCTTCACTCCCTTTGCTACCACCAAAGTACCCTTGGTGCACTCCCATTTACCATCGCCAAAGGAATCATGGTAACCATCATCATCAAGTACCTGTACTGAAATCAAGCTGAGGCGCATATCAGGAATATGCCTGACGTTCTTCAAGTGCAACTTGCATCCAACATTAGTTTCTACCCAGATATCTCCAATGCCAGCAACCTTGATTACCCCTTGATTACCCATCTTTACCTGCCCAAAATCTCCAGCAGTATATGATGAAAAATACTCACGACGAGGAGTAACATGATATGAGGCAGCAGAATCAACAACCCATTCATAATCTTGGCATACGAGATTAACTGAATCATCTTCATAAACAACAACAACTTCACCATCAGATACAACTGCATTTGTGTCTTTATCTTCTTTATTATCATTGCCTCTTTCCCTTGATTTCTCCCTCTTAAGCAACCTGCATTCTCTTATCATATGACCTGCTTTGTTGCAATGATAGCACCTGATGTCTTTCCTGGGCCTTGACTGACCTCTGGACTGTCCTCTTGACTTGCTTCTGTCATTAGATTTATGAGAGGTTCTATGTTGGCTTCTCCCCCGTGACTCAACAACCAAGGCTTCTGTGTGAGTCGATGAACTAGCCATATTGTTTCCCTTCCTCCTGATTTCTTCATTCAAGAGGGCTTCTTTCACAGTATCAAAAGTCATATTGCCATTAGTGGAATTGTTCAGAGATACCACCAATGTTTCCCAACTGTCTGGCAATGAGCTAAGCAACAACAAAGCAAGTAGTTCATCAGGAAGTTTAATCTCAATAGTAGTCAGCTGATTCACAAGATTCTGAAAACTGCTCATATGCTCTGCCACTGAAGAACCATCCCTGTACTTCAGATTAACCAGTCTCCGAAACAAAAATACCTTGTTCTGTGCATTCTTGGACTCAAACATGTCCTTCAATTTCTTCCACGGACTGTGGACACTAGTCCCACTAGACACATGATGATAAATGCTCTGATATATCCATTTCCTGATCATGCCAATTGTTTTTCTGTTTGCCTTTGTCCATTCTGCAACAGATTTATCATTTGGCTTAGTACCGTCTCCGTCAATGGGATCATACAAGTCCTTACAGAACAACAAGTCTTCCATCCGGGATTTCCAAATAAAATAATTGGAAGAATCCAATTTCAGCATAGTACCAGCTATATCACCTTCACCCATTTTAATAGCACCAAACAAAACTCCAACCAAGGAGCTCTAATACCACTGTTGGGGAAAGATAACAAATATAGAAAATAGTAATAAAATGCAGAAGCTCCTGGATCAACTTTTCCCCTGTGTGCAATTAAAATAAGCTCCACACAAATTGCTCAGGCAACAATAATAAGCCCAAAATAGAGCAAATAAAATAAGGAGACACCAGAATTATTAACGTGGGAAAAAATCCTTAAAGGGCAAATAACCCACGGACCAAGCCAGTAAATCTTCCACTAATAAATTAATGGGTACACCACAAGTCCTCTTGGAACCACCAGGGATCAACAAAGCAAATATAATCTTCACCGTACAAGGTGGATCTCAAATCAACTAACCCCTCAACGGGTACTATGGCACAACAATAGAGAAGGCAAAACACCGGAATAAAAATACTAATATTACCGGCTCAATGACAGGATCAAGATACTGTGATTTCACCCAAAATGGAATGCTTTTGCAGTACCATACATCTGCCAAAGAATCAGTTGCTATCACTCTCTTCTATTCTAGCCGCTGCCACTCTTTGATATTCTTCTCTCTGTCTCGTGAATCTCTCACGTTGCTGCACTCTTCCCCTTTTTTTCTTTTTCTTTCAGCACACACACACCAAGAGTTAAAACCCTTTAACTATTTCATGGACTTTGGCCCACAAAGCTAATCCTTTTTTTTCTTTTCTTTTAATAATAATATTAAGATTAAGTGGGCTCACATATTTTGGTGACCCACGCAACATTTTGTACATAATATTATAGTATTATGGCTACATACAGGAATGTTTTCGGGGGCGGATCCTCCACTTTTAAATAATGATAAAATTGAAACATTTAAAGTTAGTTGAGAAATCTTAAAGTTAATGACAATTAATCCAAGTATTTTTAGATTAACTTGTTAATGGTGAAAGGAATGACACTAACTTTGCTAAGAAAAGGTGGAAAAATATTGTTTCTCAATTTAATGGATCAATTAGGAGAAATTATGACAAGCTAAAATTGAAAAATAGGTATGATAGGTTGAGAAAGGCATGAAGAGTATGATATAATTAACTTATTTGAAAAAGTTATCAAATTGGGGTGGGATCATGAGAATGAGACAATACTTTTGATGTACCAAATGATTGGTGAGATAACAAACGATTGGCATGTGAAACACAAATATATGTTTAGCTATTGCATAGGTTTATATTTACCATGTTTATTACATGATGATGGTTATGAAATGTAATAAAATTCTTTATGTAGAGAATTTAGCTATAAGAGATTTCGATTTGCTCCCAACTAATCACACTTTTTAAGGATATGATGGTTAAGAGAGTATATATATATATATATATATATATATATATATATATATATATATATATATATATATATATATATATATATATATATATATATATATATATATATATATATATATATATATATATATATATATATATATATATATATATATATATATATATATATATATATATATATATATATATATATATATATATATATATATATATATATATATATATATATATATATATATATATATATATATATATATATATATATATATATATATATATATATATATATATATATATATATATATATATATATATATATATATATATATATATATATATATATATATATATATATATATATATATATATATATGCGCTTCAGAACCTTCAAGTGGCATATTGCCAAATGTGGATTGTGGTAATGATGATGATGGTGTGTATTGTCCATGCCTAAATAATATAAGTTTGGATATGAAATAAGGATTGGATGATAATGGAGATGAAGTGTTAGAGCAACATGGAACTTGCAATATTAATTTGATCATTTCACAAGGAGTTGTTAGCCAAAACAGTGAGCATAAGAGAAAGAGAGTTAATTTTGTTGAAAAGAAAACCAAGAAAAAGGCAATTCCCTCATCAACAATAGTTGGAACTGTGAATACGACTGCGGAGATTTGTAAGGCACAAAATGATGTTATAAGTAGTGCATTCATTTTATCCACCATAAAACCAATCATACACATAAACGCATACCATATCATTGTGATACTATATTGTACTAGTCAAAAAATATATGTGTATGTCATGCTTGCGAAGGGCATGAATGCTTAGAGATCTTAGTAGGTATATTACACTATATGGTGGTTAGGACTTGTCCACGGCGGCCAGAAATCCTATACAGTGGTATTTTGTGGTGGTGTTTAGGACCTACTCACGTGAGGTGAGAGGTTATGTATATGCGTAGGTTGCTTGCGTATAAGTGTATGGTATGATCTGTAGGGCTTAAGATATGTATCATTTAAGATATGTTTCCTTGGAGGGAAGGTATTTATAGAGGCACTTTTTGGCCTAGGGTTACATAAGCCCTTAGAGACGACAACACTCTCTTATGACTAGAGGGAGTTATTGACCACCTATTCTTCAGGAGATCCCCTCTACTCTGTGAGGACTTTGTTAACTACAAAGTATTTTCAAGACCCATTTCATTTGTGAGGTACATCCCTCATCATGGAGAGAATCCCTAAACTGATGAATTTTTTATATTAAGAGGCGAGTCCCAAATCTTAAGGAGAGTCCCTCAGTCAAATGTAGATTTTTATTAAGAGGCGAGTCCCTCAGCATGGGGTGAGTCCCTCAGACGAATATGGATTTTTATGAGAGGAGATTTCCTTAGCTTGGAGCGAGTGCCTCGGCCGAATACGACTTTTTATTAAGAGACGAGTCCTTCAACTTGGGGCGAGTACCTTGGTTGAAAGCCCATCATCTTGGGGCAGATCCCTCAGCTGAAGGCAAATTTTTATTTTATTTCTACTTGAATGCCTTAAATAACTAGATGGTAGAGGATATCCCCAATTTTACTTTATTGGAACATTAGATGTCAAAACGTCAATCATTCTTGAAAGCTTGAGTGTTTTAGTGGAAAAAAAATCATGGGTGGCATTTAATGTATGTCATGATGGAGTTCTTTGGGAAAATTAATTTATCCTCTTTGCGGGTATGTGATCTTCAGATTCGTAGAGTGCCTTAGGATTTATTGATTCTCTTCTGATGAAGATGAAGAGAGAAAACCAGATAAACCATATGAATTGTTACTCTACAAATGGGGACCATAATCCATATAAGTAACTGCTTTAAGGTAAATTACTTAGTTTTAAAATTCCTAATTTGACCCTTCATCAAATTAGGGTATTGACTTATGGTAACTACATAATAACCTTTCATGACATATATGCCATTGGCCATACAATTAATATTAATTAGACAACTTTAGTTTTGCCTAATTAAATAATGACTCTAACACATTAAATGTTATATTTGTGACCCAAAATTCTAGCAATCTCCCACTGGTTACATATGTAACTTTATACACGTGTTAGACTTTATGAGCTCAAAATTTTCTATATATACCTCAAGCATATCAAAATAATCTCATCCATTAGTTACGCCAATACATAAAACCAAAGTGATTTTAGTTATATCAATCATAACTAAACCCATATGTACTAATAGTGACATAACTAAATGACATAAATTCATCAAGAAATATATAGAATGAAAATCACAAGAATGTGGCTTGTATATGTCGATTTTCAATTGGTCCTAATTTACTTTAGTGATATCATTTAATAACCTTATTGTACAAAGAATAAATAGCTGAATGTAAAACCTTATAAACTAGAAAAATATCCATACAAAAAAACAAGAGTATGCATGCATAATATGAAACATAAAACACAAAATTCATAAATGAGTAACTCTCAGTAAACTAAAGATTCTTGAAACTATAAAACACTCATTTGAGCAGTATGCTCATGAAAGAGCTTGGGTGGAAGACCTTTTGTAAGAGGATATGCTATCATGGAGTTTGTGCCTAAGTGTTATATGAAAATTTGTCTACTTTGTACTCTTTCCTTAACAACTAGGAACTTGATGTCAATATGTTTTGACTTGTTCATGCTCCTATTATTTTTGGAATATAGGAGAAATAATTTGTTATCATAGTATAACTTAAGTGGGTTTTTAATTCCCTCCATGTTTCACAACCTAGTGACACGGTTCTTCAACCAAATCTTATGGTTAGATGCCTCAAAAAATGCTATAAATTTCGCTGCCATGGTGGACAAAGCAATGAGAGTTTTCTTGGCATTGCCCCAAGAAACTGAACCACCACCCAATATGTAGATATAGTCTGGAGTGGATCTTTTACTATCTTGGAATCTAACAAAATCAAAGTAAGAATATCCAGTGATCTTCAACTGGCCCGACCTCCTATATGTGAGCATACAATCTCTTGTTCTCTTTTAATACCTCATAACCCTTTTGGATGCTTTCTAATGATCCATTCTTAGATTGCTCAAATATCTGCCAAACATCCCAACTATGAATGCAATATCAGAAAGCATACAATCTTAGGCATACATTAAACTCCATATAGATGACACATAAGGAATCTTTTGCTTTTATCGAATTTCTAAGTTTTCTTTTGGGCACTAACTAAAAATAAATTTATCTCCCATAGCAACTGGAGTATCCCTGGTTTACATTCCTGTATGCCAAACCTTTTAAGTACCTTTTCAATATAGCTCATTTGTGACAATCCTACAATACATAGAGATCGATCTCTATGTATCTAAATTCTTAATACAAAGAAGGCGTCGCCAAGATCTTTCATTTTGATTTTTCTTTATAGAGTATTTTTGGTTTTGTGCATCATGCCTATATCATTAGTGGTAACCAGTATGTCATCAACATATAAGACCAAGAAAATGTACTCACTCCTACTGAACTTGTGATACACACAATCCTTAACATCATTCTCATAAAAAATGAGAGGATTGCTTAACAAAAATTGTGGTGCCACTGACGAGACGCATGCTATAGTCCAATAATGAATTTTTTTTTTCAATTTACAGATCATATTCTTTGAGTCTTCTTACAAAATGTTTTCTTATTGCATCATATAGGTTGTCTCATCAATGTTGCCATTGAGAAATTCCATCTTGATATCCATTTGATTGAGTTTCAAATTATAATGTGCAACAAGATCCATGATTATCCTAAAAGTGTATTTCAATTAAGCCGGAGAGAAAGTCTCTTTAAAGTAAAACCGTTTCTTTTGGGGCAGAGCCCTCAAAACAATTTAGAGGTCCTATTTAAATTTTAAAAATTAGCCCCAATAAAAGGAAGATAGAGAAATAATATCACATTTTGACACTTTTTTGTTGTAAAATAATACATTTAAATAGTAGAAGTGTAGATACCACAGGTCGAACCACTGACCTTTGCGTAAAAAAATAATCTTTTTTTTACAGCTACGCTAACTAGTTTACATTTCATATTCAGTTAAACAACTTATGTTTATATATTTATTTCAAGTTTAAAATTTATAAAAAAATAATTTAAGGCCTTGTTTTTTGGACGCCCTATACTATGGGCCTGGTTGCCTTGGCCCAAGGTCAATCTTGATTTTGGGTATAATCCTTAGCCACAAGACGAGCCTTATACCTCTCCATATTACCGTTAGAATCTCGTTTGGTCTTAAAAATCCATTTGCAACCAATGGTTTTCATACCTTCTGGTAACGGGACAAGTTCCCAAACCTTATTGTCTTGCATGAATTTATACTCCTCCTTCACTGCTTCAATCCACTTTTTTGAATTGAAATCCTACATATCTGGGTGGAACTTGATTAGGCCAGCTTCCATCATACCATTATTTTCCTCAATTTCTTGGAGAAAGACTGTAATAGTCCAGAATGTCATTTCTCCTTTCTATAGAGGATTTCCTCAAATGTATTAGTTCTCGTAATACTTGTTCATAAGAATCTTGCGTTTGTTCTTCATGACTTGCCAAATTATCTTGAATATGTTAGAATAAAACCCAAAACTTTGAGTAATTCTGAATCGATCTTGATGAACAAGATTCAATCACGCCGATTGAATTCCCTCTTGTTCTTCACTCTTCACTCGAGTGAATCAACCAACCTTGGTTGCAAGATGATTATCTCTACACAATGACAATGAAAGGAGAAAAATTGAATTGGGGAAGAAAAAAAGATTATGGTTTTAGAGAAAAATAAGAGAAAAGATTTTATGCAGATCTTCTCTCTGCTTTCGAACTTGGAATTTTATTTTTTACAACTGCAAGTGTTTACAATAATAGGGGTTACTCTCTATTTATATATTTTGGGTTTGCTCTCTCATCAAACAAGACCCAAAACTAACCTAACTAACTCAATTAATCAAATAAATAAAGTCTAACAATATTGTCGAGATACTCTTTGACATTTCGATACATAGATGATTCAAGACTTCCTTGCTTATGTCGAGCTAACTGCTTCAACATAAATAATTACAATTCAACATACCACCTAATTCATTGTGTCTAATCTATCTATATTCATCATAGATCTTAACTTTATAAACACTTCGACCCGCACTCCTTTCGTCATGATATCAGTAATCTAATTCTCAATTCTGTAATATTCATAGTTCAACTTCGCTTCTACCACCTGCTCTCAAAGATAATTTCGATGTGCTTGCTTCGTTCATGTGTTATCGGATTCTTTGCCAGATTGATATCATACATGTTGTCGATCTTCATGGTAATTGCTCCATGATTCTTCCTTGTAATCTCTTCGACCAAAATTCACCATCCATATTGCTTGACATGCACAAAGAGAAGCAACTATGTATTCTGCTTCACATGATGATAGTGCCACTACTGGTTCCTTTCTTGAACTCCAAGCAATAGGTGCACCACCTAGCATAAGCATATAACCAACTGTGGATTTTTTATCTTCATTATCACTACACCAACTTGAGTTAGTGTATCCCACTAACTTACATTGTTTTCCTTCATCAGCTGAAGGAAATAAAATGCCATAGTTGAGAGTTCCTTTCAGATACCTTAGTATCATCTTCGTTACTTCTAGGTGCGATACCTTTGGCTTCTACATGAATCTACTCACCATACCTACAGTGTATGCTAGACTAGGCCTTATGTGATAAAGGTATTAAAGTGATCCAATGAGCCTTATGTACTGCGTTAGATCAACATCATCTTCATCTGTGTCTTTCAACAGTTGCATTATGGGATCAACTGGAGTCGAAGTTGGGTTGCAATCTTGCATCTTAAACCTCTTGAGTATTTTCCCTGGATATCTTCCTTGGTACATCATCAAACCACTACCACTTTCGTAGAATTCGATGCCAAGGAAATATGAGAGATTTCCCATGTCTTACATTTGAAACTCCTCACTTAGGTCATGTTTAAAACCTTCAATCTCATTTTTGCAACTTCCTATTATCAACAGGTCATCGACATAGAGACATAGTATAAGCAATTCATTATTGCTTCTTCTTAAATATACTCCATGCTCAGTTATGCACTTCACAAATTCCTTCTCCCTTATAAATCCATCTATCTTCTTATTCCAAGCACTTGGAGCTTGCTTAAGTCCATACAGGGCTTTATGCAGCTTGTATACCTTGCTTTCTTCGCCATGCTTCACAAACTTAGTTGGTTGTGCAACATAAAATTCTTCATCTAAGAGGCCATTCAGGAATGCACATTTCACGTCTATCTGACATATATGCCAATTGTTCATGTTTGCTATACCAACAACCAACCTGATTGTTTCGATTTTAGCAACAGGTGCAAAAACTTTGTCAAAGTCGATTCCTTCTTTTTGAAGAAATTATTTCGCCATAAGTCTTGCCTTATGTTGAGTTACTTCTCCTTTGGAATTCAAATTCACCTTGTATATCCATTTTACAGTGATTGCTTTCTTGTCTTTAGGAAATTCGACAAGTGACCAAGTGTTGTTGACTTTGATGGACTTCAATTCCTCATTCATCGCTTTCACTCACTTTGAATCCTTCATTGCCTCAGCTGCATTAACTGGTTCAACATCTACATAGAAAAGCATATTGTACCAACTCACCTTCATCATCGACCATATCATCTGATGTAATCACACATTCTTGCAACCTTGCAGGCATTTGTCTTGTTCATTGAGGTCTGCTTATGCTTGCTTGACCTCTGTCTTCTTCCTGTTGAACTTCTCTTTTGAATTCACTTGTTGGTTCTTCACATAAGATTTTCATTGAATCTCTCTTGACATTTTCATTCCAATCTCATTCCTTAAGCTCATATATGATCACGTCCCTGCTGATCACTACTTGCTTGTTCACTGGGTCGAACAACTTGTATCCTTAAGTTGAATGATATCCTATTAGGATCATTTAACTTGACTTGTCATCAAGTTTTCTTCTCAACTAATCTAGCACATGTATATGTGTTATAGATCCAAATACCTTCAGATGAATCAAGTTAGGCTTGACACTAGACCAACATTCTTTTGGCGTAATTCCTTATAGCCTTTTTGTAGGACATCTATTTAAAATATATGTTACATTCGATACATCTCCTCCCCATAATTCTTTGGGTAGATGTTTTCCTTTCAACATACTTCTCACCATGTTCCTGATGGTTTTGTTCTTCCTTTCTGCAGTTACATTCTGCTGTGAAGTGTAGGGTGTAACACCCAAAAACTTTATTAAAGTTTTTAATATTATATTTATGTTTTTATTTAATTATTTGGTGTGTGGTATACTTATTTAAAATTATATAAATGTATTTGATTTGTTGTGAGCAGTAATTAATTAAGGGTGGTTCATAAGGATGCATGACCTTGAAATTGAGCTTTTAGAGAGAATGAAGATTATTTAGGATTAACTAGAATTAATTTAATAATAATTGAATGATAGTAGGGGATCAACCTTTTCTTACCTGGTTTATGTTTCATTTGCATTATCATCTGCATAGTTATATCATTTGCATATCATGGTATCATTCATATAGCAGGGGATCAAGTGTGATTCTTATCAAGAGAAGCCTAGTAAGAGGTCTCATTCAAGATTGAGAAGTTGTCAAAGTCATCAGAAGGTGGTTTGAGTGCCTAAGGGTTTAGATGTTTGAGTGTGAATCTTCTCCTAACTTGAGGATCAACTGAAGACCATCAAAGGGTGTGAAATGTTGAGTGTGAGGAGAGGATGTGTATGGATCTCATAGAATTCCTAGAGGGCCATGGGAGAGCTCAATTAAGTCATTGTGTCAAATGCAAGAGTCATAGTTGAGGTGCATGCAATTAGGGTTTCATATGGGTTAATCTTAAGTCAACTGAGCAATTGAAGAGTATCCAAAGCCTACTTTTAGGCCATGGAGTTCATGAAATGATATGATGAGACATTTGTGGTGTTGTGCCAAGATCAAATCAAGAAGAATCAAGAGTGTGGGAAGTTGCTAAATTAGGGTTTCAGTGTAAAATCCCCTGTTTGGTGCCTAACTTCAAGACCACATAAGTCAATATAAAAGTTTCAAATTGATCTTTGGCCAACATGAAACTTGTATATAATCTCAATACCTTTAATTTGAGTACTATAAGTCTTCAAGGGGATTTATATAACTCAAGTTATGACCCAGACAAGTTACAAGTCCTCAGATGCCTCTGAAATTTGTCTGTGAAAATCATCTGACTTCAAAGCTATTTTTGACCTAGAAGGAGGTTTCCTTTGAACTTTTTTCCAACATGGAAGTTGTTCCTCATGATCTTATCTTTCTAAATTGTAATATAAGTCTTCCATATGATTTTTAGAACTCAAGTTATGAGGTTTACAAGTCAGGGGTATTTTGGGAAAGTGAGATTATAGGTCATTTTCAATCATAGGCCAAAATCTCCAACTTGCACTTGTCAAATGCAATTTTTTTCAACATGAAAGTTGTTCAAAATGGGCTTTTTAGGCTATCCAAGAGGTCATGATGGATTGATTGAGCTCATAGCAAGACTTGGTTTGAAATGGTTTGAAAAAGGGAAATTTTCAAATGATTAAAGGAGGGAAAATTCACATTTTGAATAGAATGACCAAAACATGTCAAATAAGTGACCATTTTGATTGTAAAGTTCATTTTAGACACATTGACATTGGTAGATTTTGGATTTTAGGCCAAGTTTCATGAGTTATCATATGGTTGCTTCAAAAGCAAGTTACATAACCAAACACCTTACCAATGCATTTTAGGCCTCCCTCTTGGTTTAATTTCGCGCACAAGGGAATTTGCAAGCAAAATGAAGCTTCTAGAACAAATTACAAGTGAGAATTCGTGACTGGTACATTGCACATGTGAAGGAAAATCAGAATTTGCAAATTGATGGGTTGAGCTTCAACACACTTCAAAAGCCCATTGTTGCGGTGGAAATAGGATATCAAATTATTAATGAGTTTGAATCGCAATTCAATTCACAACCGCTCTTTGATTTATCCGAAGGAAAAGGTCAAAAGAGGGAAAACCTATTTTGCATCGTAAACACAATGCGGGGAAAGATCTAGGGTTCGGGGGTTGGTTAAATTTAGGGAAGGTATTAGCACCCTAAACTTCTGTAGTACTCTACAGGAACCTTTTGTTCAAATGTTTACTATTTGCTTTATTTATTTGCTTAAGGTATATGTACATAAGGATTACAAGTGAGAAAAGAGACCTAAGGGGTTAATTCTAAGTTTACTCGGCAAGACATCGCATCTTGTGCCTACGTATCCTTACGGGAGTGGAATCAGAGTAATCGTAGTTCCCCTCAAAAGGGAGGTTAGAAACGTCTTGACTGTGGCCAAGGTTTCAATGGGGAATAAACGTATCTTAGGGACACGCTTACATGGAGTCTTTGAAACTCCTATTTCCATGTTGAATTTGTTAATTGAATTAAGGTTAAATTAGGGATTCCACGGCGGGAAACCCTAAACAGAGCACGACGGCTCTTTGACCTAAAAGCTAGGGTGAAGGGCGTTTTTGTCCACGGCGGGACACCTAGGTTATTAGGGTTTGAAACGGTCAAAAAATTAGGGTTATTGACTCGGCGGTCAAACGGGTAAACCTAATTCCTTCGGAAAGATTCTAACGGTAAAACATGCAAGCAACAGAATTATTACATGGTAGAAATTAAAATGCGGAAAGTAAAGAAAGCGTCGCGACGATCACTTGCGTAAATTACAAATCCCAAAAAATGCGAAATAAAAATAAACCGCGACCATGGCCTCGCGTAAATTACATCCATGGAAATAAACAAGAATAATAATTGCGACGATGGCCTCGCATAATTACAACCCAAAGAAAATAAAATGCGAAAAGTATTGGATTAATACCCAAGGACAAAAGATGAAAATTAAACGGGAATATTAAGCATTTTTATTTTAGTATTTTTTTTAACTAGAAGATTGGAATGAAAGTGTGAAATGTTAGAAATTTAAAAATAAACAATGTTAGAAATGTTAGAAATTTATTAAGAAAAAGTTTGAGTTAAACAGTTAGAGTTTTAATAAAAAGTTAGAAATTTATGATATGAAAAAATTGAAGTGCTAGGATCTTAATTTAAAAAAAGAGTGTTAGAAATTTTAACTTAAAGAAACAATTAGAATTTTAATTACATGAAAGGTAAACTTTAATTTAAAAAGAAATGAGGTGTTGGAAGTTTTATTTTAAAAAAAAGAAGGAAGTTAATTTTAATTTTTAAAAAAAAGAAAAAAAGAATGGATTTTAATTTTATATAAAAAAAACTAATTTTTTAAAGAAAGAGTTAGAATTGAATTTTTAATTAGAAAATCAAGTTTTATATTTATTTGAAAAAGAGTTAAGAAATCTTAATATTAATTATAACAAAAAGAGTTTTAATTTTTAATTATAACAAAAAGAGAAGTTTTAATCTTAATTATAAAAAATAGAGAGTTTTTAATTTTAATCAAAAAGAAAAATTGTAGAACTAGTTACTACCTTATAATATCATTTTAAGTTAATTAAAAAATGAGACAAACAAATCATAAATGAAAAAGAAAGAAAAATAGAAAACAACAAAAAATAATAAGAGGAGATAAATTGGGGGAGGGTTACGGTTACAAGTTTTTTGCATGGCCACGATCCCTTCTTCTTTTCCTGCAAAAAAAAACATCAAAAGAAAACATCCGTTAGAAATAAGAGTTGCTCACCTTTCCCCGGTTTGAAGCGGCTTTTCTACGGTGGAGTTCGTTGATGATGAACGATGATATTTTTTTCAAAAATCTCCCCTATTCTGATAAGTCGCGAGAACGACCGCCGTTTTTCTCTTTTGTCTCCTTCCCCTGATGACCTGCTCTTGATTTTCTGATGTTGATGAAGTTTCCTCTCATCACTTATGTTTATATAGGTAACAAATTAGGGTAATCTCTAACCTAATGCCCACCTTAAAGGCCCAACTTAAATAATTAGTCAAAACTAAATAAAACAAATTAAAACAAACTTAAAACAAACAAATTAAAACAAACTTAAAACCCTATTTTTACTAAACATAATAAAATCTTTTCTAATATTTTTAATTTTATGATTTTTGGATGTTTTTATGAATAATATGGAAAAAAGTGAAAAAATAATATTTCTTAAAAAATAATTTAAATTAAATACGAAAATAATAATTAAATAATTAAAAAAACTATTTTTGTTATTTTTTTTTTATGAAAAATAGAAAATTTAGAATAAACATAAAGAAAAAACAAAAAGTGAAGAAGGTAGGAATCGAACTCTCAACCTCTCACACTCACAACTCCTTACACACAGTCTCTTGCCAATTGTGCTATTTTATTTATTCGAAATAAAGTGGCACTAGAAACCATGTAAAGGTAGGACAAATTTGAGGTACTACATGCGTAACCTGTTAATAGTTAGCTGATGCAAAAATGAGATATTATGCGACATGAATTGACTAATCTAAGGGTAAAATTTGGGGTATTACAGTTGCCCCTATTTAAATAGCTTCGCCGAATGATTTGAGCGACGTAGGCTCGAGAAATCATGGTGAAAGGGATTTAAATATAGTTAACCGAAAATTTTGCCCTTAGATGCAGTGATCATGCAAGGCTATGGATAGAACGGGACGAACTATAATGCTGACAATGGCATGAATTTAGTATGATGCGGATGATGGACTGAGAAATGCAAGGCTGCAGACGACACGACGACATAGGGGACAGACGCGACAAGAAACACACTGGGGAAATACGACGCGCCGGGACAACAACACAACACTGGGGAATTCTAAAATGATGGTCAACTGGTGCGAACACGACCAATTGTCATTTTTAGAACGGGAACGAGATTCTCAAATGGAGATGGCACCTGTGAGACGGCCTCCACTGGGAAATCTAAAAGATAAAACTGGATCACGTACGATTGCGAGATTGATTACAGAATGCTGGAGCATTGAGCAAAGAATAACATCCAAGCTTCTGTAAACTATCCCTCGTGACAGGATCAAACGGACTTTTCGGGAATCCGTAGCAAATATACAGGGTGAAAAGAACCGGTTGTATGCCAAAATAAATGGACTTTGAGTGGGAAATGCCCTGATAAGCTTCTCGAGGGAGAACTGTCACTTATCGTTGGAAGGGACTTATGTGCCAAAATGGATAAGCACTCAAATAAAGAGGCTGCTGCTTATCTGATAAATAAATCTTCTCGCATTTAAGGTCGGCGCCTGGAATACGATTCTGATTCTTCTCTTACTGAAGGATAAATAAACTTCTTCATGCTTCAAGATTATGTTCTCCTGAACATGAAAAGGGTAAACTGAACTTCCTCACACTTCAGAATCGTGCTCTCCTGAATATGAAACTGGATGACTGAATATACTCATATTTCAGAATCGTGCTCTCCTGAATATGAAACTGGATGACTGAATATACTCATATTTCAGAATCGTGCTCTCCTGAATATGAAACTGGATGACTGAATTTACTCATATTTCAGAATCGTGCTCTCCTGAATATGAAACTGGATGACTGAATTTACTCATATTTCAGAATCGTGCTCCCCTGAAAATGAAAGTGGATGACTAAATATACTCATACTTCAGGATCGTGCTCTCCTGAAAATGAAAGTGGATAATCGAACTTCCTCATAACTCAGAATCGTGCTCTCCTGAATATGATTCGGCTCCTGAAATTTCTTCATTCTTCAGAATCGTGCTCTCCTGAATATGAAACTGGATAATCGAACTTCCTCATAACTCAGAATCGTGCTCTCCTGAATATGATTCGGCTCCTGAAATTTCTTCATTCTTCAGAATCGTGCTCTCCTGAAAAACGGCCAACTGAACTTCCTCATAACTCAGAATCGTGCTCTCCTGAATATGATTCCGTTCCTTCTTTTACTAAAGGATAAATGAACTTCTTCATAACTCAGAATCGTGCTCTTCTGAATATGATTTCGCTCAAACATTCTCGTAACTCAAGATCGTGCTCTCCTGAATACGAATTGGTTCGTACCTCAAGACGGCAGGTAAATGGAAGCCCAACTGCTCCATGGAGATGACCATTTGCTGCGAGTCATAACGAGGATATGATCGACTTCTTAGGTGAGAAATGTCGTGTGTTGATGCTGTAAAATGTAAAGTGTAAAGGGTTGTAACATGTAGGATTGCAAAGTGTTGTACTGATATATTTTCCGGCGCGAACTGGCGTGTATCTGTAAAGGATTGTAGTTGATTTTCTTGAAAGATAGTGCAAAATAAATGCACGTCCGGTTGGGATTGACGACCGACATGACTGAGGTTCAATCTAGGATCGAGCTAGAAAGAAGACTGGTAATCAAGACTCCATCGAGGGAATGATCTCGGAGGGTAAATATCTTATCCTGGTGAGGAAAGATAGCTGAAGTAACCGTCATCCACGAGGATCGAGCTCTGTGGGGAAACTGGAAACACCTATGTATTTTATGCTTAGGGCTGACAATCTATTTGGAGAGAATGGACAAACCCAGTTACTCGGCAGTAACAACCAATGATGGAGAGACACAATGAACCTGTGAATGCTAACGCATATGTTGATGCATATGTTAATGTGAATGTATGTTAATGTCTATGTATGTAACTATGCAAGATGTTATGAAATGAGTATGTAATGAGTATGTAATGAATATGTAATGAATATGTAATGAATATGTAATGAAATAGGCATGTGATGCTTATGCCCTTGCGTAGGCTGACGAAACAGACTAGAGACGGGACGAGAGATGAAATAAACATCTCGACGGAAATACCCTGCGTTCTCTGCAACCCATACGTCAATCATGGGTAAGAAAGATCAATGGTAGAACCGGATCTGGTTTTAAAGTTCTGAATTCTCTGAGGAGAAGGTAATTTGCTTGGGTGTACAGTATCACGTCTTCACACGGGGAGAAGAAAACCTGAGGGACACTTTTGAGTTACCCAAGAAAAAGTTGTCAGCTTATAGTCTCGCTGGGGACTGTGATGAGGCAATAGCTTGGGAGCCTGTTGCAACACTGAGATTTACTGGGGAACGAAGGCCGCCGTGAGTAAAATCCATCGGGTGCATGAAGAAAAGTTGTGAAACCACATGGCTTTGATCTTGAAGGATCTTGTAGTAGTCGCCATTTGTTTCCTTTAAAAACATGGTGCCCCAGGATACTTGCGTTGCGAGGTAGGGTCATCTCAAGAGGATTTTATAGAGAACACCGAGTCCGGTTGCCCCATTGTTCTCAAACTCTTTGAGAGATTCGTCAGGTCTGGCACAAATTAAGCGTGTTATGACGAAATCTTTGAGAAATAGCTCCTTAAGAACGTCAACCTCGTGTTGGTAAGTGAACTGGGAAACTGCCTGCCCCTGTTTAGCAGGATCTTCAAGTTCCACGGGTTATGTTCATATGTAAATCTCTAAGATATCAAGCAAAGTCGTCATGCCTGAAATGCCTATCCTGAGCTTGTCAATGCACACATATATTTGTCTTGAATTTTTGTTTTGAAAAAGATATCACAATAACTTGTGACCGAAATCACTAGTCGGGATATAGGTTTTAATTATAATGCCAACATGAACTTTTATGAGCACAGCTCGTAGGAGTCAGGAAACGTGATCTTGTCAAGTATGCTTTCAACCGAAGTCCTACTTCAATTAGGTCTTTTAAAGGTTGTATCGTGGCTCGGTTCACGGTTTGAGAAACAAAAGATAAAGGCTCAAAGTTATATTTGTACCCACCCATTCTTCGTGATGTTCTCCAATCCTAATTCAGTTAATCGGATACGAACGCTCATATCTCAAGCGGATTTGCTATGGTCGAGAACTTATCAAGGCTTTGGACATGGCAGTCACTCACCTATTTCTTTTGGCGTTTCTATCACACGACCTTGTTCTTTAATAGGGATTATAAAAAACTACTGGTTTGTTGTTCTTATTCCCTAACTTTTGCCTGGACAACGTCTTTTGATCTGACTTTGGAGTCCAGCGGGATGCCCCAGTTTTGCCTAAGTCTCCTTCATAGGTTTTGACTTAGCGGGCTCTTATTTTTTTTGAATATTCTTTTATGCACAAGTCGTGTAAATCTTTTGAAAGGCTCGTGACTGCCCCACTCCTTAGGTAACCGAGGGATAGTCATTGTATTGGACTTCTTAAGATGCTAAGGATAAATTCTCGAAGGTTTGCTCTTCCTTTTTGAGGATCTAAGCGCTCGATCGGTTTAACTGAAACCTACCCTGCCTCAGGTTAGGATGAAGGTTCTTAAAAAGAAAGAAAAACTCCTACTTCAAGGTTCAAAAGGTTGACTAGGGATTAACATCCTTATATCTCCAGTGTTTGGGATTTGAAACAATGCCTTACATCATCAGCGGGTTTCAATCGAAAGCATACGACAAGAAATCTGACGTTTTAGGTTCGTCATCCTCCTCCCAATTCTCCATCTGAACAAGAGATCGGGTAAAGTTGGCATTATAATTTATGAAAAATATATTTTGAATGAGTGAAACGAATGGATTTATTCAAGACAAACATATGCGTTGCATTAATTAATCAAAGATAAACAAGTTCGTGCATGCTAAATATGATTAATCGAAGAGAAATACATATAAATAAACAAATGAACTGTCGGAAAAATCCTTCTAAATGTTTATGAAATCTTGCATTCAAGAGTAACAGTTTCCTTTGGCGGAGCCTCAATGGAAAGGACGTCTGGTTCATGATCACTGTGAGTCGTCATGGCTTACCCCAGTTATGCTGGTCACATCTTCAACAGTTTTCAGTCGTTGCTTCAAAATAAATTTCCCAGATCCTTTGTTGATCCCGGTCATATCACCTTGAGGGTTACTGAAATGAAGCGGGCTAGGCCTTTGAATAATGACTGGATTCGGCTGATAGGCGTAGCATGCTTTGCAGAATTTGCACTTGACGAGTGAGGAACCCCGAAAGGAGTCTCGATCTTCAGCTGAGCATCGCCAAAAGACAACTTCTTCGTTTCTAGCAAATTTCTGACAACTTTCTTAAGAGCATAGCAATTCTCTAGATCATGGCCGGGCGCACCCTCATGAAATAAACAATGAGCGGTAGCGTTGTAACTTGCAGGTAATGGATTAGGTGGAGGATTAGGAGGCGGACCCAAAGCCCGAGTAGTGATGAGACCTTGCTTGACCAAAGAGGGATACAACTCGGTAAAAGTCATCGGGATCGGCGGACAAGGTTTATACGTTCTTCTGTTTGGCATATTCTGGCGAGGAGCCGGACTCTTTGGCTGTTGAGGAGCAGGAGTATTGGGTGCCTGTAGGTAGTTGACAGGAGGCGGATAAACAGGAGGTTGTTGCATAGGTTGATACATGGGAACCTGTTGATTGAAAGAAGGTGTAATAGCTGCCACATAGGGTTGTTGAGCATATTGGACTGGGTACCCTTGAGGTTGAGCATAACCTTGCGGATGTCGATAAAAGCGTTCCCTTGGTCTACCAGAGGATATAGTATTAGTCTCACTCTCCTTCTTTTTCTGGGAGCTATACGGAGGTTTCTTCGGCTGATCCTTAGAAGTACCATGATTATTTGTCATTTTACCACTCTTCATACCCAATTCAATCTTGACACCCACAGCAACGATGTCGGAGAAATTTGAAGTCACACTACCCACCATTCTCTCGTAAAATTCTGGACGGACTGTGTCGACAAACCAATCAGCTAACTCTTTCTCGGTCAAAGGAGGTTCTACCTGCGAAGCAGTCTCTCTCCACCTTTGAGCATACTCTTTGAATGACTCAGAATTCTTTTGTGACATACTCAGCAATTGTCTTCTGTCAGGAGCCAGATCCATATTGTACTTGTAGTGTTTGATGAAAGCGTCAGATAAATCTTGAAAGCTCTTAACGCGGGATTGGTCCAAAGTTAAATACCACTTGGAAGAAGCACCCTTCAAACTGTCTTGGAAGCAATGAATCATCAGTTTATCATTCTCAACATGGGCAGCCATTTTGCGATAATACATGATCAAATGACTCTTAGGACAGGTGGCACCTTCATAGCGATCGAAGTTCGGAGTTTTGAACTTTGGGGGAATAACCAAACCTGAAACCAAACAAACATCCCTTGCAGCAGTCCCAAAAATTTGATCACCCTCTACCTTTTTCAATCTCTGGACGATAGTGTTTACTTCCTCACGAAGCTTATCATGTTTCTCATAACCCTTAACATTCTCATCAAGATTATCAAAAGCTGTCTCATTGAAGTACGGTTGCACACGAGTGTGTACAACAGGTGGTGCAAAGATAGGAGCCCCCCTAGAAACTTCAGAAAACAAAGGCACGGCTTGCTGAACAGGTTGATTAATCGGAACAGTGGCTTGAGGAGGCACAAAACCCGGAGCAAGACCATAAGGTGGGTCCCTTGCTACGGTCACACTTGGTGGAGGGTCCACAGTAACGCCGGTAATCTCAGAAACAACAGTGGGCTGGGTATCCATCTTAGCATTCATGACATGTAACAATTCCATCATACGCCCCATACCCCCTCGAAGGTCTTCGAGTTCATTGCTAAGGCGATCAATCTCTTTTGCCTGATCCTCCATTCTTTTCCGAGTTTGAGCTCTGGTGTTGTATTGGTGCCGAGAACTCAGGGTGACGAAACTAGGAAGGTGAGAGAACCGAGTGTGAGAAATCGGGAGACACATGCAATGCAAAAGTATGATGCTAAAATGTGAATGTAAATGAAGATTTTATGGAATTCAAAACATTTACGAATGTCGTGGGGTACCAAAGAAATCTTTTTCTTGTTTTTTTCATTCTATTTTTTTTATTTATGGTATCCCGCAATATCCATAAATGATGTTTGAACTTCATGAAATACAATGCGATGAGATGCTTTATGGATGCAATGCATGAAAACACACAAAGTCTTAGGTTAAAGGCTTGCATGAGGTTCAAAGGCAAGTACCCTCCCCTGAAGTTAGATGGTTCATCCTGTCCTACAAAAGTAACCAGGTTCTAAGGGATCTCAATATCATTGATCCTTCACAAGGATGGTTGTTCAGAAGGCAACTTACTTGCCAACCAAAACCCTCCAAGTTTAAGATCTCAATGAGCGTAGTATCGAGTGTCAACCAACTTTAGTCTGCACCAAAGCCGGTTACCTCACTACTTTCTAAAGGCCAAGATGAGTTAACTAGGGTTCTAAAAGTCAGTTAGTGCGTTGACAACATATGGCAGCCTCAATATTATCCTCAACTTGACTTAAGGAATATAAGCACCAACCAAGAAGTCGCACTAACCATGGCCACCAGATCAACCGTATCGATATACGTCGTACAGTTTCCTTGGTCTATTGCCATTTACCTAAGGTACACTAGATCCGGGTTAGGACCTATCTCACAGCACAAGGAACAGTCCCACAATCAAAGCACAAATATATACATGCAAATGAATAATAACACAGATAGTAATAAATATGAACAGGTTAGGGATAACCCTCAAAAGTTAGGAGTTCCCCAGTGAAGTCGCCATTTTCTGTTGCGGTGGAAATAGGATATCAAATTATTAATGAGTTTGAATCGCAATTCAATTCACAACCGCTCTTTGATTTATCCGAAGGAAAAGGTCAAAAGAGGGAAAACCTATTTTGCATCGTAAACACAATGCGGGGAAAGATCTAGGGTTCGGGGGTTGGTTAAATTTAGGGAAGGTATTAGCACCCTAAACTTCTGTAGTACTCTACAGGAACCTTTTGTTCAAATGTTTACTATTTGCTTTATTTATTTGCTTAAGGTATATGTACATAAGGATTACAAGTGAGAAAAGAGACCTAAGGGGTTAATTCTAAGTTTACTCGGCAAGACATCGCATCTTGTGCCTACGTATCCTTACGGGAGTGGAATCAGAGTAATCGTAGTTCCCCTCAAAAGGGAGGTTAGAAACGTCTTGACTGTGGCCAAGGTTTCAATGGGGAATAAACGTATCTTAGGGACACGCTTACATGGAGTCTTTGAAACTCCTATTTCCATGTTGAATTTGTTAATTGAATTAAGGTTAAATTAGGGATTCCACGGCGGGAAACCCTAAACAGAGCACGACGGCTCTTTGACCTAAAAGCTAGGGTGAAGGGCGTTTTTGTCCACGGCGGGACACCTAGGTTATTAGGGTTTGAAACGGTCAAAAAATTAGGGTTATTGACTCGGCGGTCAAACGGGTAAACCTAATTCCTTCGGAAAGATTCTAACGGTAAAACATGCAAGCAACAGAATTATTACATGGTAGAAATTAAAATGCGGAAAGTAAAGAAAGCGTCGCGACGATCACTTGCGTAAATTACAAATCCCAAAAAATGCGAAATAAAAATAAACCGCGACCATGGCCTCGCGTAAATTACATCCATGGAAATAAACAAGAATAATAATTGCGACGATGGCCTCGCATAATTACAACCCAAAGAAAATAAAATGCGAAAAGTATTGGATTAATACCCAAGGACAAAAGATGAAAATTAAACGGGAATATTAAGCATTTTTATTTTAGTATTTTTTTTAACTAGAAGATTGGAATGAAAGTGTGAAATGTTAGAAATTTAAAAATAAACAATGTTAGAAATGTTAGAAATTTATTAAGAAAAAGTTTGAGTTAAACAGTTAGAGTTTTAATAAAAAGTTAGAAATTTATGATATGAAAAAATTGAAGTGCTAGGATCTTAATTTAAAAAAAGAGTGTTAGAAATTTTAACTTAAAGAAACAATTAGAATTTTAATTACATGAAAGGTAAACTTTAATTTAAAAAGAAATGAGGTGTTGGAAGTTTTATTTTAAAAAAAAGAAGGAAGTTAATTTTAATTTTTAAAAAAAAGAAAAAAAGAGTGGATTTTAATTTTATATAAAAAAAACTAATTTTTTAAAGAAAGAGTTAGAATTGAATTTTTAATTAGAAAATCAAGTTTTATATTTATTTGAAAAAGAGTTAAGAAATCTTAATATTAATTATAACAAAAAGAGTTTTAATTTTTAATTATAACAAAAAGAGAAGTTTTAATCTTAATTATAAAAAATAGAGAGTTTTTAATTTTAATCAAAAAGAAAAATTGTAGAACTAGTTACTACCTTATAATATCATTTTAAGTTAATTAAAAAATGAGACAAACAAATCATAAATGAAAAAGAAAGAAAAATAGAAAACAACAAAAAATAATAAGAGGAGATAAATTGGGGGAGGGTTACGGTTACAAGTTTTTTGCATGGCCACGATCCCTTCTTCTTTTCCTGCAAAAAAAAATATCAAAAGAAAACATCCGTTAGAAATAAGAGTTGCTCACCTTTCCCCGGTTTGAAGCGGCTTTTCTACGGTGGAGTTCGTTGATGATGAACGATGATATTTTTTTCAAAAATCTCCCCTATTCTGATAAGTCGCGAGAACGGCCGCCGTTTTTCTCTTTTGTCTCCTTCCCCTGATGACCTGCTCTTGATTTTCTGATGTTGATGAAGTTTCCTCTCATCACTTATGTTTATATAGGTAACAAATTAGGGTAATCTCTAACCTAATGCCCACCTTAAAGGCCCAACTTAAATAATTAGTCAAAACTAAATAAAACAAATTAAAACAAACTTAAAACAAACAAATTAAAACAAACTTAAAACCCTATTTTTACTAAACATAATAAAATCTTTTCTAATATTTTTAATTTTATGATTTTTGGATGTTTTTATGAATAATATGGAAAAAAGTGAAAAAATAATATTTCTTAAAAAATAATTTAAATTAAATACGAAAATAATAATTAAATAATTAAAAAAACTATTTTTGTTATTTTTTTTTTTTATGAAAAATAGAAAATTTAGAATAAACATAAAGAAAAAACAAAAAGTGAAGAAGGTAGGAATCGAACTCTCAACCTCTCACACTCACAACTCCTTACACACAGTCTCTTGCCAATTGTGCTATTTTATTTATTCGAAATAAAGTGGCACTAGAAACCATGTAAAGGTAGGACAAATTTGAGGTACTACATGCGTAACCTGTTAATAGTTAGCTGATGCAAAAATGAGATATTATGCGACATGAATTGACTAATCTAAGGGTAAAATTTGGGGTATTACACCCATGAAACCATTATATATATTCATTACATTGAATTCAGAGTGAGTTTTGCTGGTATTTTCGTGAAGAACACTGAAGTTGCAGTTGAAAATTTCCAAGGAGCAAGTGAAATCGTGTTTTGAGTTCCAGGCTGATTCAGAGCAAATTGAAGCTTACAACATCTTTATCTTGCATCCTTGAATGATTCTGGAGAGTTTTGAAGCTTGATTCGTGTTCTAACTACCTCTGTTACTAGATCTACAACAGGTTAGTAACTTTCAAAATTCCACATGAATTAGCATAATGTAGTTAGATTTGAACTTGTGGTTAGGATCTAGGCAAGATGTAGATCGTTTTAGGATCAATTTGGAAGCAATTGGTGATGTTTGATCATGAGGTGCCATTTCTGTTTTGATTCGAGTAGATTTGATCTTAAGGCTATAACATGATTTGGATAGATCAGGATGATCAGTATAGCATAAGGATGATTTCTATGATCTTAATTGTGCATTTGGTGATGTTTGATCTGGATTCTATTTCTGAACATTGCTTCATGTTTTAAAATCTATGGAGAGTTAGAACATTTGGATAGGAGATTTGAATTCCTGATGAAATTCTGAGTAAGATAGGTATAAGGATTGTTGTTTCTGGACACCTGCAACCACCTGCTCGCCGGAGAAGACGACCAGAGTCTTTTCCGGCCACCACACTGAGTCTCACTCCGTTTGGCCTGTGATTTGGAGAAGATGATCTCTTAGCCATTAGATCATGCCTTTGACTTTGACTGACCACCAGATCCAATGGTTGTGTTTTAATCTGAGAAGTGAAATTTTGGGTCCAAAACGCTGTAGTTTCATTAAATGTGCTGGCACGCTCCTGGCTCTTGGATTGCTTGACCAGTCTCCTCATCCAAGCACTGTGGTTTTATTCTGAGTTTTTATTTCTTTTTATTTCATTTTGTTTATTTTAAATGCTTTATTGATTCAAAAAATCACAATAAATTCAATTTTGATCCAAAAATTATTTCAAAAATATCTCCATGATCTTGAGAGAATTTTTGATTTTCTGAAATCAATAAAATGAATTTTCATGCATTTTTCAATTTAATTTGATTTTTCTTATTTTGTTTAATTCTTTAATATTTGCATAATTGTTCATCCGTCTTGTTGAATTTTGTTCTCTTAATTGGTGTTGATTCTGGCTTTGAGTTTTTAGTATGATGTAGGGTAGATATTCATGTTCCCTTAGGATTTTTGTTAGAATTTTAGAACAACTTTAGGTTCTGTTTTAGGTGTTGAGATTAGAGCCTTCCCAAACTTGTGGATCACCTTGATACCTTTCAATCTAGAAATTATTTAGGTGACTTAGAAGTTGAATTAGGCTTTAATATTTTAACCCTAGGTTGTTCAAACATGTATGTTCGCGTAGGAAATTTATTAGAATTTTACAACTTTGTTTTCTACTTTAGTTGTATTTTGCAAGTTGTTTGTGCTTGTGGTGTTCTATTTTGTGTGCCTTTGCTTGCTTGGTCTTGTTGGTGACTTTGGGGTTGGATTTGCTTGGATTCCTTTTTGGGAGGTCTTATGGACTTGGTGTAGCTGCTGTGGCTTGAAGATTGGAGCTTGGAGTTGAAGTTTCCTTTTCTTTTAGGAGTTGTTTTAGGAGCTTAGGAAATTAGGGTTTTAGGAAGAGCCATTAGGACTAGTTTTGATTCTTTCATCAAACATAGAATGCATTGTGTGCTTCTATTCTATCCAATGATGTAAAGTCCTCCTAGGGAAACTCCATCTCTCCTTTGGAGGGATGTGTGGTATGCCCATAGTTGAGTAGAACTTTGAGGATGCCTTTCCATTTTAATGTTGGTACTTGATGATATCTTTTGGTTTTCATTTGGTTTTCAACATTACAACCTTGATCTTAGTGATTAATCCTCTGCTTGGAGTGTGCTTGCTAGAGCTTGAAGATGAAGTTTGATGAATCTTGAAGATAGGAGAATCTTGAAGATGAAGCCATCCTGCTGTCAACTTTGCTGTCATTTCAACTGTGCTGTTTAGAGCTTGCTTTTGCTGTCTGCTGAAGACTGTTGCTACTGTTTGGACTTCTTTCTCTGTTTCTTTTCTTTTGCTGTATTATCTGTTTGCTTGTGTTGATTACCTCTAGGTTTGAGGTGGAGCTTGTCTTCTCTTGCCTGTTGTTTTCTTAGGTTTAAGGTTGAGCCGGACTCCCTTGCCTCGCTTGTATTGTTGCATAGCATGCATTTTACTGTTTACTGTTTACTGTTTATTTTCTTTTGCTGTTCCCCTTAGGATCTCCGATTTCCTCTGTGTAATAGGGAGTTATGACAGACATTAGGTTTTAACCCATGCATGATAACGGTAGGTAAATTCCCTTTCAACCATAGTTTTCGGGTGTCTTTCTCTTATCCTCTCAAAACAATTCAAAAACACAATAATAAGGTTAATTGAAGTCGTACGTTATGAGCCTTGAGCTATCTGGGAAAAGGTTGGTGGAGGGTCTCTCTCCAGTAATCTGGATGTTAGTGTGGTACCCTTTGGGTGACATACGAAGCGTTCACTCCTGGGTCATAGTCTCTAGTGCGATTGAGATTGCAAACATCCTAAAAAACAGTTCTTTCGTAAAAAACTCAAACAAACATTCAAACTCTGTTTTTGTCCTCTTGGACCTTTAATCAGGAAAACCCTTTCTTAAGGAGATAAAAAACTGTCAGGAAAACTTGTGTCTTCCGTAGCCCGAACTACGTTTGCTCTTATCTTTCATGCCGTATGAAAGTACATAGGCACGAGACGCGACATCTCGGCGAGCAACCTTCCCCCCATAACCCGTAGTTAGGCGAACTACGTTGACTCTGATTTCTCGTTCCAGACGGAAATACGTAGGCATAAAGTGCGATACTTTGCCGAGTCATTTTCTTTTCTTTTTAACCCAGACCTTTAGAGTAGATAGATAAACATACCCTTAGACAGAAAACAAGCGTGGATCCCGTCGAGTACGACGGACGTGAGGGGTGCTAATACCTTCCCCTTGCGTAACCGACTCCCGAATCCAGGATTTGGTTGCGATGACCATTCCTTTCCCTCTTTGCGTTAGGTTTACTCTGAGCGTTTCCTTTCCCTCTTTTGGGATAAATAACGCACGGTGGTGACTCTTCTATCATAGTCGGCGCCGATTTTCGCAGTAGCGACACTCCTCCCCATAATTCTTTGGGTAGATGTTTTCCTTTCAACATACTTCTCACCATGTTCCTGATGGTTTTGTTCTTCCTTTCTGCAGTTACATTCTGCTGTGGAGTGTAGGGTGTAACACCCAAAAACTTTATTAAAGTTTTTAATATTATATTTATGTTTTTATTTAATTATTTGGTGTGTGGTATACTTATTTAAAATTATATAAATGTATTTGATTTGTTGTGAGCAGTAATTAATTAAGGGTGGTTCATAAGGATGCATGACCTTGAAATTGAGCTTTTAGAGAGAATGAAGATTATTTAGGATTAACTAGAATTAATTTAATAATAATTGAATGATAGTAGACTATTTAATTTATTTTAATTAAATAGAAAATAATTATTTTGGGGTGGAAAGTATGAATTGTAGAGAATTAAAATAAACAATCTAAGTTAGTAATAAGTTGGGCCTTAGTGGAATATTAGAAAGATAGAATTAGGTTTTTAATTTATAATGAGAGAAGTAAGGGAAAAAGTTCACACTACATGAAACTTTTGGAATTGAAGGAAAAGATTCTATTCTTGTTTCCAAATCGTACTCTTTCTTTTCATCTCACTTCTCGTTTTCGATTTGATTTCAGTTTGGATACTTGGTTTGTTTAGGTTTCTGAAGGTGAGGACGGGTCGCGTTTCTTATTGGTTGGAATTGGAAGGCGATGTTGAGAAGGTTGACGATGAAAGTTTTTATGGTGGGTTGCGTTGTGGGCTGTTGGAGCGGCGACAACTTGATTTTCGGTATTTTACAATCTCGCTCGCCACATGTTCGATGAAAATACTGAACCAGAATGTTTCTTCTCCTTCTATTCCATGATGTTATTCACATTGTTGAGTGGTGTGTAGAAGAAGATGAAGGATAGAGATGGAGGTTTAATGATTGTTGGTTGAGTTGATGCGGGTTGTGAAGTTTGATATTGTATGGTGGTGAATTCAATGGAAGGTTGGTTGTAAACGGTGTAGGAGGTTTTGAGAATGAAGGAAAGTCGTGTGAAATTTTGGTTTGAGGAGTTGAATCGAGTAAGGAAGAAAATCTGGTAGCTGTTGTTGATGTTTATTCTGAAGATGTTTGAGTTAGAGTGAAAAATGGTGGAAGGGAGGAGATAAGGAAGAAGATGGTGATGGAGAAACAAATTGAGGAGGTATGTGGTTAGTGATGTTATGGGCGTTTGTTGTTGCTATTGACCATGGTTGCCTGTTGTTTTGAGACGAAACCGCACAAACAAACTCTGAACTATGCTTCGACATTACCGAGTGGTGAAACGACTTCGACGCTGGATTATTGTTGTTATGAGGTAGTTGGGAGATGATGGCTGCTATGGGCAGTTGTATGCTTATGTGTTTGAACATGTTGAAGTTTATGAAATCATGGCAGTGGTTTATGAAGTGTAGTGATAATTGTGTGATTTTGAAAAGAAAGAAGTGCAGGTTTTTTTTTTGAAGTGAGTTTTGAGGATAATGAAGTTGATTTTTGTGGAGGTGAAGGTTAATAGTTGGGTTGAAGATTTGAGGTTGGAAGAAAGTTTGAAGGTGATTTTTTGAAGTTGTTTGTTTGCTCACATGAATGTGTTAGCAGTGCTAGCTTTCAGCTTTTCATTGATGGTCTGCAAACACGGGAAGCAGAAGTTCCAACTAGCTTCGTGTGCTTTGATGGAAAATGAGTTTTTTTTTCTATTTGGTGGAATGTGTAGCCATTTGAAGGTGAGTATTGAGGTTGGTGAATGAAGAGTTTTTGTCTTGTTGTTTTATGGTTTTTTTTCTGTATATGAAGTTGATGAAAGGTTTTATTGTGTGTGTTTATGAAATGGTGTTGCAGAATGTTGGTTTTGAGGCAGAAATTGCAGGTTATGTAAGGAAGCAGGGTCCTCTTTGGAAGCATGGTCGCGTGGCCTTTTGAAGTTGTTTGTTTGTTTTGTAGTGGTGTGTTGTTGATAGCTGTAAAAGGATGCAGGATGGTTGTACGTTTTAGCTCTGCAAAATTGGAGCAGGTTTTTATGATATTTTTCATGTAGGTTGTGTGAAACATTTCTTCTGTACATGGCAGCCCCTGCACAATTTTCGGTTTGTCTCTAATTTATGTGAATTTGTTGTTTTGTGTAATTACTTTGGAGTTATGGTTGTGAATTTACGCAGGTCTTATCTGGCATGGGTTTTCCTACGGTTTGTACTGGCCATAGCAGGTAATGCCAACTGTGAGGTTTGTCCTTGTGTAGCATGGTATGAGCTGTGTTTTACCAATGTTGTCTGGTGTGGCTTGTGCAGGCTATGGCAGATGATGGTACGGTGCTGCTAGCTGGTTGTGCAGAGTGGTCGTACAAGTGCTGGTGGTGTATCATGTACGTTTTTTTTAATTTTCATTTTATTACTTTTCAGCTGGTAGTTATCTTTATTAAAACACTACTTTTGGTATCCTTTTGTCTGTTGCAGAAAACTCTTTTTCATCATTTTCGTTTGCAAGTGGATATATAGGGGTGGTATGGAGGTTGAAGAATGGAAAAGGGAATGGTTGATTTGAAGAAGAAAAGCCAAGTTTTTTTATTCGAGCTGTAGGTTGAGATTTTTCAATTCAATTGCTGAAGGAGGTGGGGAGGTTGTAGCAGCCTTTGTGACTCGGTTTCGTGTGCAAAGTGACGGCTTTGTTGTGTTTTGGTGTTGTGGTATTGGCTTAGAATTGTTGTGGAAATTAAATGTGGGTCATGGGCATGTAATGCATACTGTGAAAGCTGGCGTGGGACCGTCCTGCGCAAGAAGTCCAAGATATCAGTGCCCTGCTTTTATTTGCCAATCTTGTAATTAAAATGTGTTGATAATGGGCCTGAATCATGTTGGATGAACTTTTTTTTATTTTGTAGAGCTTTTGGTAATTGGTGATGGATTTGAACATTGGACCATAGTTTTGTACACACATTGTTTTTTAATATTGATTTAATGACATGGGCCTGTTTTCCTTGTACTAATTTTGTGACAATTCTTGTAAAGAATGGGCTTGGGATGCTAGCAATTGTAAATGGGGCCTCTTTTCCTTCAAAATAGCTTGTAATGTGACATAGTGGGCCGAATAATTCTTATGGCCTTTTGTTGTTGCAAAATAACGAACAAAATGGGCTTTGTAGAAACTTGTAATATTGGCACCCCTCGATATTTGGTCTTAAAGCTGTGATTTGATAACACAATTGAAATTTTGATTCTTGACTTAAAATGTCACGACAATTAATCTTGACCCATATTCTCAATTTCCTCATCTAACGAAGAAGTGACTCAAATCTATTCTTGACGAGCAAAATGTGAATCCATCTCTAATTTAGATCCCTAAATTAAAATGAATCCATCACCAAATCAGTCTTGAACTCAAAGTCTTGAACGGGATGACAACTCTAATTTAATGAATTAATCTTGAAATTAATCACTGTAAATCAAATTAAACCAAATCTCTACAATAAACCTTTTTGACCACCAGATCCTTGAATCAGAAAGCAAACTTGATTTTTTCTTGGGTTGATAACAAGTGTAATAACCACATAACCAAGCCTTGAATATGTAAAAAATCTTGATGAAGACTTCAAACATGTGCCACTTGAATCGCGCATCTTGGCCTAGTTCAACCTTTGTTTGATTGGTAGGTGAACTTCAACACATACAACACCTATCCCTGACTTGATACTTCAAATGGATCTTGAACTCATCCTTGCAACAACCTGGACGGATAACAATGCATTTTTTTTGATTTTTTTTTTAACAGTTGATGGATGGATATACAAATGCAAGTTATACAAGGTAGGACAAATTTGGGGTATGACAGATGCCCCTATCTAATTGGCTTAGACCGAGTAAGATGAATTGGTACGGAATTCACTCTTTCAAGGTAGAAGACAATTAGATATAAAGAAGACCCTGAATTTGTCCGAAAAGGAAAGGAGATCTTGGGAGAATAATGGATGAGGTACCTCTGAGTAAACTGTAAATAACTGGCAAAAGGTCAACCATCACCAAAGGGATGATGAGACGAAACACACACCAGTCACTACCACCAAAAGGATGATAGGACAAACACAATCGCACAATCTGACATCGACGAAATGCCAGACCCACCACCAAAAGGATGACGGAGCGAAACACACACCAGTCACTACCACCAAAAGGATGACGAAGCGAAACACAAAACACCACATCGCACAATCTATCATTAATGACCATGATAGACCCCCCACCAAAAGGATGACGAAGCGAACTCACACTAAACACATCGCACAATCTATCATGAATGACCATGATAGACCCCCCACTAAAAGGATGACGGAGCGAACTCAAACAAACTATCGCACAATCTATCATTAATGACAATGATAGACCCCCCCACCAAAAGGATGACGGAGCGAAACACAAATAAACTATCGCACAATCTATCATTAATGACCATGATAGACCCCTCACCAAAAGGATGACGGAGCGAAACACAAATAAACTATCGCACAATCTATCATTAATGACCATGATAGACCCCCCACCAAAAGGATGACAGAGCGAAACACAAAACACATCGCACAATCTATCATTAATGACCATGATAGACCCCTCACCAAAAGGATGACGGAGCGAAACTCAAACAATCTATCGCACAATCTATCATTAATGACCATGATAGACCCCCCCACCAAAAGGATGATGGAGCGAAACTCAAACAAACACATTGCACAATCTATCATTAATGACCATGATAGACCCCCCACCAAAAGGATGACGGAGCGAAACACAAATAAACTATCGCACAATCTATCATTAATGACCATGATAGACCCCCCACCAAAAGGATGACGGAGCGAAACTCAAACAATCTATCGCACAATCTATCATTAATGACCATGATAGACCCCCCACCAAAAGGATGACGGAGCGAACTCAAACAAACTACCGCACAATCTATCATTAATGACCATGATAGACCCCCCACCAAAAGGATGACGGAGCGATACACACGCCAAACAATATCGCACAATCTACCATTAATGACCATGATAGACCCCCCACCAAAAGGATGACGGAGCGAAACACAAACCATATCGCACAATCTATCATTAATGACCATGATAGACCCCACACCAAAAGGATGATGGAGCAAACTCAAACAAACTACCGCACAATCTATCATTAATGACCATGACAGACCCCCCACCAAAAGGATGACGGAGCGATACACACGCCAAATAATATCGCACAATCTACCATTAATGACCATGATAGACCCCCCACCAAAAGGATGATGGAGCGAAACACAAACCATATCGCACAATCTATCATTAATGACCATGATAGACCTCACACCAAAAGGATGACGGAGCAAAACTCAAACAATCTATCGTACAATCTATCATTAATGACCATGATAGACCCCCTCACCAAAAGGATGACGGAGCGAAACACAAAACACATCGCGCAATCTATCATTAATGACCATGATAGACCCCCCACCAAAAGGATGACGGAGCGAAACTCAAAACACATCGCGCAATCTATCATTAATGACCATGATAGACCCCCCACCAAAAGGATGACGGAGCGAAACTCACACCAAACAATATCGCACAATCTATCATTAATGACCATGATAGACCCTCCACCAAAAGGATGACGGAGCGAAAACACATAAAACACATCGCACAATCTATCATTAATGATCATGATAGACCCCTCACCAAAAGGATGACGGAGCGAAACTCACACCAACAGGTCGCTATCACCAAAAGGATGATAGGACAACACAGATTTGAAGTTTACCAACACCAAAAGGATGCAGGCTGGGTTGAACTGACGAGGTTCGACTATCACCAAAAGGATGATAGTAAGGCAATTGACAACGGTCACGCTTGCTGAATACAACTCATTGGGGAATACCCAAGAAGAAAATTGGGTTGAAATGAATCAATGGGGACGACCACTGACTTGCTTGGAGTTCGTAATTGTTGAAATGATTTCATGGTTACGCCCACGAATTCTGAAGAGGATGCCCCTGACTGGGCTGAGTTTGTCTTGGAATTTTGTCTTGTCTTGCTCAACAAAAGGCTGAACAACTTCGTGAGGTACGCTTATGGTTTTGCTGAAGATGCCCCTGCCCGGGTTGGATCTTGCACTGAACTTCTTGGATTGACCCAACAAAAGGTTGAACAACTTCGTAGGGAACACCCACGGTCTTGAATGGTATGCCCCTGACTGGGCTGAATGTTGATTTGAAGATCTGATCGACCACAAGGTTGAAATACGTCATGGGAGACGCCCATGGTCTTTGAAAAATGCCCCTGACTGGGCTGAACCTTGCTTTGAATATCTTCAAATTTTGTGGGAGTAACCCATAATTGCAGAAGATTGCCCCTGCCTGGGCTGATGATTTCTTTGAAGCTCTTGATATTCGTGGGAGAAATCCACGACCTTTGTGGAAGATGCCCCTGACCGAGCTGATGATGGTATTGGAAATCTTCAAGATTGATCCTGGACCTTGACTTGCATATATGAATGCTGGATGATAAATGATATTCCATATGAGTGGAAGTGCAAATGTGAATGCTGACGCGCAGAGATGCAAGAGTATGGTATGATTGGAGTATGCATATGATGCAGGATACTTATGAGGTCGAATGCGATGCGTATGATGCATATGATTGCAGACAGGTAACTGGAAATGCAGGGAAACGCCAACGTGGTGGACTTTGGGTAGTTGCCAATGCGAATTGGACTTCGGGTGGTGGGAGGGATTGACTTCCTCGACACGCAGTTTGCTAAAGACGCCATGATTGACACAGGCGAAGATACTCTGGATGCCCCAAGTCTGGGTACTTGGTGATTTGTTGTGAATTTCCTTCAGAGAAGGTTGCAACTTTGCTTAATGGTCAGGACGACCTGGTCTTGCCCCAGTTTGAACATGGCAATGGTCTGCCCCAGATTAACCAGTTCTGACATATGGAAGTTGAACTCGGATGACTTGCCCCTGCTCGAGCTGTTGAGTGATTTGCCCGAGCCTGTGGGTTCTGAGGTAGTCTCGCTTCGTGACAGCCACTGAAAGTCAAGTTCCTTCTTGATTGTCCTTTGTTTAGATGTCCTTGAATACCTAGCACTGATTTGCAATTAAAATTGTACATTCACAAATGGTAATAATTAATGCAAAGTTCGATGCAAGTTTGAAAAAGTATCGTTTATTTGAAAGTGTCGTGGTAGTGAGACGAATGGACCGTTAGCCCAAACGTTGTGTTAACTTTGATTGATATAAAAGATGTAGCAAGGATAATGACACCAATGCTGATGATTAGAAATCATGTTAGGAGTCAGGTTACGCAACCTTGCGATAGTATGCTTTCAGAATGAAACTCGCCTCAATTAGGTCTTTCGAGGGCTGTAACGTGGTCTGGTTCACGGTTACGAAACAAAGGATATTAGGCTCAAAGTATGATTTGTACCCACCCCTTCTTCTTAATAATCTCCAGTCCTACGCTCAGTTAATTCTACATTTGTCTTGACGGTATAAACTTGATGATTCAAGGTTTGTTTGTCGTGGCAGTCACCTTATTTTGATGGATATCAGTGACCCTATCGATTGGATGACCACTGAATCTTATTCTGTTTTTGTTGAGGGTTTCGGGGTCCTCTTCTGCTTTTGTTTTTGTTGATCTCTAACTTTTGCATGGATTGACTTCGCTTGTCAAATCCATCGGGATTACCTTGATTTTGCCTAAGTCCCCTCTAAGGTGTTTGACTTAGCAGGCTTTTGATTTTTTTGGATTTTGTTGGAAGGTTGTGACTGCCATAGCATGGGTCTTTGATGAACCACCGTCTCTGGGATTTCGCTTTGTTGATTCAAGTGCGGAGTTGAATTGACTGAACACTACCCTGCCCTAGGTTGAGTGTAAAGGTTTGAATATCCGAAGGAAACTGCTACTTCTAGGCTCGAAGTGGTTTACTAGGGATTAACTCCTTATATCTCCGGTGTTTGGGGAATTGAAGCAATGTCTGTACATCATTGACGAGATTCTGTCTGAAGCATACGGTTTGAAATTATGGGTATCTCATTTTCATCATCCTCCCTCAAATCACGCTAAACAACAGTGAATAGAGTGGAGTGAATAAATGTGTCAGTGATAAGTGAAAATGAGTGAATACGGCATAACTAATTCAAAACATGCATAAACAATACATTAATGAAAACCAAATACGAATGGCAATTGTTCAAAGCATACAATACAATACTTAAATAAGCAAAGACAAAACATAAGAAATGAGAAATATGAAATGGCAATATGACGACCTTCTTCGAGGAATGAACTTGACTGGAATCGGTCTGATGTTGGCACTAGTTGACTGGTGGCATCGGATTGTTGATGATATTCAGAGACTTCCCATTGAAGTTGATAGCATCCCTGTCGATCATGTCTTAAATTATGTGCTTGAAGGCTCTGCAATCCTCAATGGTATGACCTGGAGCGCCCTTATGAAACTCACAATGAGCATTTGCATCGTAATCGGCAGGAATGACGGTTGGAGGAGCCAAATCTCTCGGAACAACAGCTTTCTTCTCCATTAACTGAGCAAAGATTTTGGCATATGTCATTGGTAGACGATCAAAGACTCTATCTGGTCTCCATGTTCTCTGTGGATGCTGTGGGCGAGTACCTTGTCGTTGCTGAGTAGCTTGCATCTGCTGTTGCCGAGGAGGATACTGATATCCTTGCTGGTTGTAGGCTTGTTGCTGAGGAGCCTGTTTCCGTGGCATCTGAGCTTGCACTGCTTGAACAGCTAGCTGATAAGGCATTGGAGCATATTGCGCAGCAGCAACATACAGATACTAATAATAGGGAACTTGATAAGGCATAGCAGGAGCTTGTTGAGAAGCTTGCCCTTTCTGCGAAAAGATGGCATTTGTTTCGCCCTCCTTCTTCTTGTATCCATTGAAAGGCTTCTTGGCATTGGCCTGGTTGTTGGAACCTCCTGGGATCTTTCCACTCTTCAGCCCTTCTTCAATTCTCTCATCGACGATCACCAAGTCGGAGAATCCAGCAGAGACACTACCGATTAGCTTTTCGTAGTACTGGCCTTGCAAAGTACCCATGAAGATGTCAATAAGTTCACGGTCAACAAGAGGTGGATGCACCCTTGCAGCTAGCTCTCTCCATCGTTGCGCATACTCCTTGAAGGATTCGCTATCCTTCTGAGTCATACTCTGAAGCTGAGTACGATTCGGAGCAAGATCGGTGTTGTATTTGTACTGCTTGACAAATGCATCAGCAAGCTCGGCCCAAGTGCGCACACTATTACGTTCCAGCTGCATATACCATTCGAGTGATGCCCCAGACAAACTGTCTTGGAAGCAATGAATCATGAGCTTTTCGTCTCTGGCATAGGCAGCCATCTTGCGACAATACATCTTCAGATGAATGTTTGGACAACTGAGACCTTTGTACTTTGAAAATTCCGGCATTTTGAACTTGGGAGGAATGACAACATCAGGCACCAAGCATAATTCCAAAGCACTGAAAGAATTTGAGTTATGCCCCTCCATGGATCGGAGTTTCTCGGCTAGATCTCGGCACATCTTCATGGCTTCTGAATCCTGAACAGCAACAGGACTGGAAATGGGGATAGCAGCATGATAGTTCTGAACGTCGTCATAATGATCCATCAGAGTATCTTCGGTATGGGGAGCTGGGATTTGCACAACAGTAGGCTGGGCCTGCGGGATAGCTCCAATGGTAACTCCGGTCGCTGGGGTTGGATGAGAAGTGTTCCCTTCGGCTGCGTTATTGAAGTTCAACGGCATCCCATGAGAATTTGGAATCGGAACCAAAGGGATGGCAGTTGACCCTTGTCCTTGACCATTGTTGTTGACGACAGCAGCGGCTTCACGCTGTTCTTCCTCTCTTTTGGCTGCGAGGATAGCTTCGAGGATCTGGTCGATCTTTCCTTTCATAGAATCCAACTCTTCCCTGAAGGTAGCTTGCTCCTGTTGAATCTGCTCCATCATTCGTCTTGTATTGGCTCTAGTTGCATACTGGTGTCGAGGACTCAGCTTGATTTACTGGATATGAAGGAAAGAGAAACATGAGAAACTGATGAAGGAAGGAGAATGCAAGATGCACAACAAATGAGATGCAATGCAAATGATATGCAATGCAAGATGCAAGATCCAGGATCACAGGATCACAAATTTAAACAATTATGAGAATTAGCCGGGTGAACGGTTCAAGGATCACGGTCACTGCTCAAAGAAACCCCCACGGGTAGGGTTCTAAAATGGGTAGGTGCCTAGAGTCATGGATATCTTTCAAAGATATTACTGCCATGACAAAGCCTCATCATGATGATAATATCCTCAAAAGAATCTCCTCTAGGTGAGGTTCTCGTATCTTCCACGCGAGAAAGACTTCTCGGAGGCATCAACTACACAACCATCGACACACGGATTCTAGAAAAGGTTCTCAGAGTCATAGATCGAGGTTGAAAATATTACTGTAAGAAAGTAATACATTCAAGGGATCTCATCTGATTGGGGCGTTCGTATTAATTCACAAAGAATTAACACTACCAACCACCATGGATAAAACGGTTTATGGTCCTTGGGATAAATGATTCAAACTTGAAAACATTATTGTAATGGCAAAGACTTAACACAACAACAATATCTCAAAGGAATCTACTCCAAGCGGGGTTTTCGCTTCAACTTAACGTGAAAGACTCCACGCAAGTCTCCACTACACAACCACCATCCTAATCCTAGGGTTATACTCGGACTCGGGTGTAGAGTCATCTCACAAAGTAACCATGAGCAGAACAACCCCACAACGCCACAAGAACAGGTAGCCAAGATAAGGATACCAACAAATAAACGAGAAGAAAATAAAAACAAAAAGCTAACAACTCAAACTAAGATAGGCTCGACTCTCTCTTGCATGGAGAAAAGTCCCCAGCAGAGTCGCCACCTGTCGCACCTCGAAAAATTCATTTCGAAAACACGACCCTCGCGCGAAAGGCGCAAAAATGCGGTTCGACAGAGTCGCCACCGAACTTTATTTTTCCCGAATGAACGGGAGAGGAAAATATCAAGAAAACCTCATAAACGCGGAAGGAACACGGCCGTCACAACCATATTCCTGGGTTCGGGAGTCGGTTACGTGAGGGGAAGGTATTAGCACCCCTCACGTCCGTCGTACTCGACGGGAACCTCTTAATTCGAGTTAATGGATGTTAGCCAAACTTAATTCTTCTCTTCTCGCTACTAAATGCTAAAGGATACTATAAAGGATAAAGACGCTAGGGGAAAGGGGATGGTTAGAAGATAGGGTGCTCGCCAAGGATTGGGGCCCTTGTGCCTACGTATGCCCATTCGGACGAGAATGAGAAATCAGGGTGTCGTAGTTCGACTACGGGAAAGGATGGGGGAAATGGGAAGATGGAGGGTACTGTGCTCGCCAAGATCATCGCAATCTTGTGCCTACGTATCTTACGTTCAAGAGTGAATGAAGAATTAGAGCATTCGTAGTTCGTGGTAACGACCACGAAAGAAACGAGTTTGAATTGGATTGAAATGGGTACGGATGACGATTACTCGAAGCTTAAGAAAGACTTCTCGTACCCAAGTAATCGGGAGAGCGAACCAAAGACTTGGAACACTCTCCTTTTCATCTTGAAGAATAATGTTATGTTTGAATGGTGTTTGAACTGATGACGATTACTTTAGCTTAAGAAAGATTTCTCGGACCAAAATAATCGGGAGGGCGAACCAAAGACTTGGAACACTCTCTTTTTCATCGTAAGAGAAGTTGTGTTTGAAAGGATGAGGTTGAAATGGTGACGATTAATTGAAGCTTAAGAAAGACTTCTTAAACTCCGAATAATCGGGAGAGCGGACCAAAGACTTGGAACACTCTCTTTTTCATCGTGAAAGGAAAGTTGTTTGAGTTGGAAATAGTTGAACGATGTTGAGTTGTTAATGTTATTTAGAGGCGTCAATTGTTCACACCCGAATAAGACAACTCGCATGTAAACAACTGAAAGCAAGATCAAAGACTTGAACCTACTCTTTACACCTTGAAAAGAATTAAATAGTTGTTAATTGATTGATGGTTTGTTTCGAAAATCCGCTTGACGTTGGATCAAGGGTTTGACTCATTATCGCGTGCAAAGCGTGTTGAAAATGAAATTGTTTGAAAAAGAGACTGACTTGACTTAGGCATCAAGGGTCGGGTTGTAATAGGTTGATGGCGAATGCGTATGAGCACTCGACTTACGGGTTGTTTGAAAGTGGCTCGATGATGAATCGAGAATTAGTTTGAAAATAGTTTGAATCCGCTCTAGTCCCTATGGGTGCTCCTAGGAGATAAACTAATAATCAAAGAAATGCGAAACATACATCGGAATGGGAGAGGGATACATGTAAGTTACACGGGATTGTACGAAATAAAGGGGTCTCATTGTCAGGTAGCCCAAGAGAAAGCCGTGTGTGTGCATTTGTGTCCTAAACTATGCCTTGAGCAAAGTCGGGCACGACTTAAAATCAAGATACCTGCAAATAACCAATGATCCAACAGTCCACCAATTTTGGCTTTTAGGAGTTTCGATAATTTATTAGGTATTTTCGAATATGGGTGAATAAATATGATAAATATGAGATATATGAATAATAACATGAACAATATGAATAAATAATATGTTAAGATAAATGTAGCAATAATATGAAAATATGAATAATAATATAACAATATAATATCCACAATAATATTTGACGGAAATTTAAGTTAGTGGTCAATGAAATAAAATCGAAAGAAAAAAGGGTGGTCTCAGATCCTTTGTTTCACGCCACTAATGTGACGGTTAAACGCCGGAAATCTCGTCATCGACCAGAAACGGTGAAAAATAGGACAAAACGTCCAAAAAAAGAGAAATGAAATTCAACTATAAAAATAAAATTAAAATTCTTAAAAGAAAATTAACTATAAAAAAGTGTATATATACAAACTCTAGATAGAGATTCAAAAGGAAAATTAAATATATAAGAAAAATATATATACAAAATTAAATTAGTTTAAAGTTTTAAAACTAAATAATATATTTACATGATAATAAAATAACACTTTTTTTTAAAAATACCTATATTAACCAAAATAAATTCACAAAACCCTAAACCAAAAGATATTATATATATATATATATATATATATATATATATATATATATATATATATATATATATATATATATATATATTAACTAATAATAATAATAATTTTCATAACAAAAAATAATTAAGAAAATAAGAGAAGAATAGAAAGCAGAGAGAGGATGAAACGCAACAAGGATGGTGCAGAATAACAGGGTGAAGGAGTAGAGCGCAACGGACCCGCGATTCGTCTTGATTTTGTGACTTTAAACGGTTTGTGAGATTCTATTCTTGTTTCCAAATCGTACTCTTTCTTTTCATCTCACTTCTCGTTTTCGATTTGATTTCAGTTTGGATACTTGGTTTGTTTAGGTTTCTGAAGGTGAGGACGGGTCGCGTTTCTTATTGGTTGGAATTGGAAGGCGATGTTGAGAAGGTTGACGATGAAGGTTTTTATGGTGGGTTGCGTTGTGGGCTGTTGGAGCGGCGGCAACTTGATTTTCGGTATTTTACAATCTCGCTCGCCACATGTTCGGTGAAAATACTGAACCAGAATGTTTCTTCTCCTTCTATTCCATGATGTTATTCACATTGTTGAGTGGTGTGTAGAAGAAGATGAAGGATAGAGATGGAGGTTTAATGATTGTTGGTTGAGTTGATGCGGGTTGTGAAGTTTGATATTGTATGGTGGTGAATTCAATGGAAGGTTGGTTGTAAACGGTGGAGGAGGTTTTGAGAATGAAGGAAAGTCGTGTGAAATTTTGGTTTGAGGAGTTGAATCGAGTAAGGAAGAAAATCTGGTAGCTGTTGTTGATGTTTATTCTGAAGATGTTTGAGTTAGAGTGAAAAATGGTAGAAGGGAGGAGATAAGGAAGAAGATGGTGATGGAGAAACAAATTTAGGAGGTATGTGGTTAGTGATGTTATGGGCGTTTGTTGTTGCTACTGACCATGGTTGCCTGTTGTTTTGAGACGAAACCGCACAAACAAACTCTGAACTATGCTTTGACATTACCGAGTGGTGAAACGACTTCGACGCTGGATTATTGTTGTTATGAGGTAGTTGGGAGATGATGGCTGCTATGGGCAGTTGTATGCTTATGTGTTTGAACATGTTGAAGTTTATGAAATCATGGCAGTGGTTTATGAAGTGTAGTGATAATTGTGTGATTTTGAAAAGAAAGAAGTGCAGGTTTTTTTTTTGAAGTGAGTTTTGAGGATAATGAAGTTTATTTTTGTGGAGGTGAAGGTTAATAGTTGGGTTGAAGATTTGAGGTTGGAAGAAAGTATGAAGGTGATTTTTTGAAGTTGTTTGTTTGCTCACATGAATGTGTTAGCAGTGCTAGCTTTCAGCTTTTCATTGATGGTCTGCAAACACGGGAAGCAGAAGTTCCAACTAGCTTCGTGTGCTTTGATGGAAAATGAGTTTTATTTCTATTTGGTGGAATGTGTAGCCATTTGAAGGTGAGTATCGAGGTTGGTGAATGAAGAGTTTTTGTCTTGTTGTTTTATGGTTTTTTTCTGTATATGAAGTTGATGAAAGGTTTTATTGTGTGTGTTTATGAAATGGTGTTGCAGAATGTTGGTTTTGAGGCAGAAATTGCAGGTTATGTAAGGAAGCAGGGTCCTCTTTGGAAGCGTGGTCGCATGGCCTTTTGAAGTTAATTGTTTGTTTTGTAGTGGTGTGTTGTTGATAGCTGTAAAAGGATGCAGGATGGTTGTACGTTTTAGCTCTGCAGAATTGGAGCAGGTTTTTATGATATTTTTCATGTAGGTTGTGTGAAACATTTCTTCTGTACATGGCAGCCCCTGCACAATTTTCGGTTTGTCTCCAATTTATGTGAATTTATTGTTTTGTGTAATTACTTTGGAGTTATGGTTGTGAATTTACGCAGGTCTTATCTGGCATGGGTTTTCCTATGGTTTGTACTGGCCATAGCAGGTAATGCCAGCTGTGAGGTTTGTCCTTGTGTAGCATGGTATGAGCTGTGTTTTACCAATGTTGTCTGGTGTGGCTTGTGCAGGCTATGGCAGATGATGGTACGGTGCTGCTAGCTGGTTGTGCAGAGTGGTTGTACAAGTGCTGGTGGTGTATCATGTACGTTTTTTTTTTAATTTTCATTTTATTACTTTTCAACTGGTAGTTATCTTTATTAAAACACTATTTTTGGTATCCTTTTGTCTGTTGCAGAAAACTCCTTTTCATCATTTTCGTTTGCAAGTGGATATATAGGGGTGGTATGGAGGTTGAAGAATGGAAAAGGGAATGGTTGATTTGAAGAAGAAAAGCCAAGTTTTTTAATTCGAGCTGTAGGTTGAGATTTTTCAATTCAATTGCTGAAGGAGGTGGGGAGGTCGTAGCAACCTTTGTGACTCGGTTTCGTGTGCAAAGTAACGGCTTTGTTGTGTTTTGGTGTTGTGGTATTGGCTTGGAATTATTGTGGAAATTAAATGTGGGTCATGGGCATGTAATACATACTGTGAAAGCTGGCATGGGACCGTCCTGCGCAAGAAGTCCAAGATATCAGTGCCCTGCTTTTATTTGCCAATCTTGTAATTAAAATGTGTTGATAATGGGCCTGAATCATGTTGGATGAACTTTTTTTTATTTTGTAGAGCTTTTGGTAATTGGTGATGGATTTGAACATTGGACCATAGTTTTGTACACACATTGTTTTTTAATATTGATTTAATGACATGGGCCTGTTTTCCTTGTACTAATTTTGTGACAATTCTTGTAAAGAATGGGCTTGGGATGCTAGCAATTGTAAATGGGGCCTCTTTTCCTTCAAAATAGCTTGTAATGTGACATAGTGGGCCGAATAATTCTTATGGCCTTTTGTTGTTGCAAAATAACGAACAAAATGGGCTTTGTAGAAACTTGTAATATTGGCACCCCTCGATATTTGGTCTTAAAGCTGTGATTTGATAACACAATTGAAATTTTGATTCTTGACTTAAAATGTCACGACAATTAATCTTGACCCATATTCTCAATTTCCTCATCTAACGAAGAAGTGACTCAAATCTATTCTTGACGAGCAAAATGTGAATCCATCTCTAATTTAGATCCCTAAATTAAAATGAATCCATCACCAAATCAGTCTTGAACTCAAAGTCTTGAACGGGATGACAACTCTAATTTAATGAATTAATCTTGAAATTAATCACTGTAAATCAAATTAAACCAAATCTCTACAATAAACCTTTTTGACCACCAGATCCTTGAATCAGAAAGCAAACTTGATTTTTTCTTGGGTTGATAACAAGTGTAATAACCACATAACCAAGCCTTGAATATGTAAAAAATCTTGATGAAGACTTCAAACATGTGCCACTTGAATCGCGCATCTTGGCCTAGTTCAACCTTTGTTTGATTGGTAGGTGAACTTCAACACATACAACACCTATCCCTGACTTGATACTTCAAATGGATCTTGAACTCATCCTTGCAACAACCTGGACGGAGAACAATGCATTTTTTTTTATTTTTTCTTAACAGTTGATGGATGGATATACAAATGCAAGTTATACAAGGTAGGACAAATTTGGGGTATGACACAACCTGACAGACAACAATCATTATGCAACAACTTGCAATTATCATACGTAGCACGAAATTAGATGAACAATCACTAATGTATTACTTAACCATTTAATCATAAAACAACTCGTCATTACTTCCGGTGTAAGTTCGATAAAGTATACAACATGTTCTCTTAAAACAATTTAATAAAAACATCGTAACAAGTTCAATCAACAATAACATCGACTAAAATAATAACAGCAATCGTCCATCCCCCCAAAAGTGCTACGTATCAGAGCGACCAACGACACCTTAATGGGAACTACACTCTATTCCTGACTACCTGCAAATTACCACCAGAAGAGGTAACATACAACGGAAAAGTGTGAGATATCAATAATATAACATAGAGCATGATAGAAAACATGCCAGAAACTCATGACAGCATTATAAGTTTCGAAATCATAAACATCATCGACAACAACTGCAACAATCCATACCCCACGTAAAACAACATTAATGTACAACTAACATAATTATACAACTTCATATGACTCAACAATGCGACTCAACTGTGCATATGCATGTGGTACCAATTTGCCATCAAGGCCGCCAATACAGGCCATCGCAGAATTTGCCACTAAGGGCCGCCAATACAGGCCATCGTAGAATTTGCCACTAAGGGCCGCCAATACAGGCCATCGCTAATATGCTATGCCATGAAATACCTCTATTATGGACCACAACATCACCGACTATGCAACAAGGCATCAAGCCTACAACAAAACGTCCATAACAGATTATTGCTATTTCATATGCATCATATGTTTATCATCCCAACTATTCATGTAAAGGAACATTATAACATCGTATCAACAATTAAGAATTCAGCATATTATCGTAATAACAACATTACGGCGTTTTCTCACACAATTAATTACAAATCAATCACAACCAGGTAACTACCCTTTTTGGCCCATTAGGAAAAACCATTAGAGCGTTGTACGAATAACCGTATAGCATATTCGTTCTACGTATTTTCCCATAAGGAAAACCTTAGAGCATCGCACTAATAACTACATAACACATTCATTCCTACATAGAAATCTTGTCCCATTAGGGAAACCTTTTCCTTAATATTTATCGATTAACGAAAACTATACCTTTGACTCGATTCCCTACATGAATTTGATCATACTCCCGGTTATAGAATTGAACCCCACCCTTACCTTAGAATTGAGGCCAATTCCACGCTTTCCGATTCTGCTTCTGCTCTACGGTGATTTTTCTGCATAAATCTTCCGAATTCGCCGATGCATGATTCTTCGCTCTCCACTTCTCTCAATGCGTAACTTCTCTTTTCCGTCTTTCCTTTCCCAAAAATGATGTAATTGAGGGTAAAAGAGTCTACGGGAATATATTTTTGCTACAAAATCTCATTCCACCAGAACACGTTCAAATTCTGCATAACTGCAGTTTTTGCTCGTGTGACGGTCGTCACACTCCTATGACGGTCGTCATAGTAGCAAAATTTCATTTTTTTTTCCAGATAGAACATCTTTTTAGCTTTCCAACGCTTCGAACGGGGGTCAAATCCGACTTACGGATCAAGAGATATGGATTTTCGAAGTTTTCTGACAAAACCAGAATTTTTCCAACAATTCGACCGATTCAATTCCTTCCTTCGATCCAAACACATACTCAACTACGACTACGACGCAACGAGACATAGCAAAGTCATAATTGAATTTAATCGAAGTAAAACAGGCGTTACAACTCTCCCCTACTTACAAGAATTTCGTCCTCGAAATTACCTTAATCAAACAGCTCGGGATAAGACTCCCGCATCTTGCTCTCTAGTTCCCACGTCAAGCTTTCGCCAGCAGCTCCCAACCAGACTACTTTCACCAAAGCAATCTCTTTACCTCGTAATGTCTTCACTTCCCGATCATCAATTCTCACAGGCTTCGTCTCCACAGTAAGATTCTCGCGTACTTGCACATCGTCCATGGAGATGACATGCGACGGGTCTGAAATATACTTGCGGAGCTGTGACACATGAAATACATCATGTAAATTCGACAAATTTGGCGGTAACACCACTCGATATGCCACCTTCCCAACCCTGTCCGATATCTGGTACGGACCAATGAAACGAGGAGTAAGCTTCTTAGATTTCAAAGCTCTACCAACACCGATCACAGGCGTGACTCTCAAAAATACATGATCTCCTGCTTCGAATTCTAAATCCTTCCTGCGCTTATCATGATAACTTTTCTGCCTACTCTATGAAGCTTTCATCTTTTCTCGAATTAACTTCACCTTCTCGGTAATCTCTCGAACAATCTCCGGTCCGAGTACCACACTCTCTCCCGATTCATACCAACACAACGGAGTCCTACACCGCCGACCATACAAAGCTTCGAACGGTGCCATTCCGATACTAGAGTGATAACTGTTAGTATAAGTAAACTCTATCAACGAAAGGTATGTATCCCACGAACCACCTTCCTCAAGGACACATGCTCTCAGCAAATCTTCTAAAGACTGAATGGTCCGTTCAGTCTGACCATCTGTCTGAGGATGGTATGCCGAACTCAACCTCAACTTAGAACCCAAAGCCTCTTGCAGATTCTTCCAAAACTCAGAAGTAAATCGCGGATCTCTATCCGACACAATACACAACGGAACACCATGCAACTTAACAACCACTCTAACATAAATCTATGCCAACTTCGATACTGGAAAAGTGATGTTAATAGGAATAAAGTGAGCTGACTTTGTAAGCCTATCAACAATCACCCAAATAGAATCACATCCTCTCAAAGTGTTCGGCAAACCCGTTACAAAGTCCATCGAAATGCTGTCCCATTTCCATTCTGGAATTTCTAACGGTTGCATCAACCCAGCATGTTTTTGATGCTCAACTTTCGACTTCTGACAAGTCAAACATGCATACACAAAACGAGCTACATCACGCTTCATACCAGGCCACCAAAACAGGTTCTTCAAATCATTATACATTTTTGTCGATCCCGGATGAATACTCAACTTACTTCTGTGACTTTCTTCCAGGATCGCTTCCTTCATATCTGCATCATTAGGAATGCAAATACGACCACGAAATCTCAACACACCTTGCGCATCCAACTGATAATCATTATCTTCCGAATAATCTACTCCAGGCATTAAATCTACCAATTTCACATCTAATTTCTGAGCTTCTCTAATGCTGTCCAGAAAATCATTATTAATCTTTAACATGCCCAACTTTACACTCTTCGGTGTTACTTCACAAACTAAACTCAGATCTCTGAATTGCTCAATCAACTCTAATTCTTTAGCCATCATTGCTGACATATGCAAAGTCTTGCGGCTCAAGGCATCAGCTACAACATTAGCTTTCCCCGGATGGTAATGTAATCCAAAATCATAATCTTTTAACAACTCTAGCCACCTTCGTTGCCTCATGTTCAGTTCTTTTTGGTCAAACAAGTACTTCAAACTCTTATGGTCACTGAACACTTCTAATCTTGAGCCATACAGATAATGTCTCCAAATCTTCAGCACGAAAACAACGGCAGCAAGTTCTAAATCGTGCGTAGGATAATTCTTCTCATGGATTCTCAGCTGTCTTGAGGCATAAGCAACTACTTTATTATTCTGCATGAGTACTCCTCCTAAACCAAACTTACAAGCATCACAGTATACAACAAACGGTTCTTCTGCGTTAGGAAAGACCAACACCGGCACAGACGTCAACCTCTTCTTTAACTCTGTAAAACCTGCTTCGCATTGAGCATCCCATACAAAAGTCTTCCCTTTACAAGTCAACTTAGTTAACGGAAGGGCCAACTTAGAAAAACCTTCAATAAACCTTCTATAATAACCAGCAAGTCCCAAAAAGCTTCTAATCTCCGTTGCCGACTTCGGAGTTTCCCATTTCAACATGGCATCAACCTTAGATGGATCTACGACAATTCTATCACCTGATATAACATGACCCAAAAAGCTAACTTCCTCCAACCAAAAGTCACATTTCAACAGTTTCGCAAACAACTTCCTTTCTTTCAACACTTGCAGCACTAATCTCAAGTGCTCAACATGCTCCTCCTTCGACTTCGAATAAATTAGGATATCGTCAATGAATACTACCACGAACCGATCCAAATACTCATGGAAGATACGGTTCATGTATTCCATGAAAACTCCCGACGCATTAGTAACGCCAAAAGGCATTATCATAAACTCATAGTGTCCATACCTGGTTCTGAACGCAGTTTTCTGAATATCGTCATCTTTTACCTTAATCTGGTGATACCCCGACCTCAAATCAATTTTACTAAACACTCGCGCTCCAACCAATTGATCCATCAAGTCATCAATCCTCGGAAGCAGGTATTTGTTCTTAATCGTAACTTTGTTCAGTTGCCGGTAGTCAATACACAACCTCATACTGCCATCCTTCTTCTTCACTAACAATACCGGAGCTCCCCACGGTGATACACTTGGTCTAACGAACTTCTTCTCAAGTAAGTCTTCCAACTGTTTCTTTAACTCTGCCAATTCAGATGCAGACATCCTGTACGGTGCCATAGACACAGGTCTGGTACCGGGTACAAGATCAATAGAAAATTCAATTTCCCGTTCCGGAGGAACTTCAGGAATTTCATCTGGAAACACCTCAGGGAAATCACAAACAACTTCCAATTCATCGATTATCGCTTGATTCTCAATGGATAATGATGCCACCAACACAAACACCTGAGCATCTTCTAGCAACATTTGCTTCATCTGTCGGTAGTTACCAAACACGCTCCTTCCTCCTCAGGAGTAGAGAATCTCACCGACTTATTAAAGCAATTAATGTGAACGCAGTTATACTCTAACCAGTTCATGCCCAAAATTATGTCTATCCCACTTAGTGGCAAACAGACTTAGTCAACCAGGAAATCTCTATCAAACATTGACAGAGGACATTTCAAACACACAAGAGATGTAGTTACCGATCCCTTAGCTGGAGTCTCAACTACCATCTCTCCACTCATGTATGACAGCATAAGACCCAAACGTTCGACACAATCCGCAACAATAAAGCAATGAGATGCACCAGTGTCAATAATAGTAAGTAAAGGAATACTATTAATGAAACAAGTACCTTCAATCAATTTGTCATCACTGGATGTCTGAGTCCCAGATAACGCGAATACTCTTCCGCCAGTCTGTTCCTTCTTAGGCTTCTGACACTTGCCACTGATGTGCCCCTCCTTACCACAGTTGAAACAAACTATTCCCTTGCGTTTGCACTCAGCAATAGCGTGTCCCAACTCTCCGCAACGGTGACATCTCAATGATCTAGCAGCACACACATTACTCTTGTGACCTGGCTTTCCACACTTATAGCAAACAATACCAGCAGGAGCATCTCCCCTACTAGTTTTCTTGCCGTCAGTTACTTTTTGTTTCCCTTTGCCAGCGGGAGGGTTATAAGGTTTACCACGACTCTGCTGTGATTTGCCTCTCCTCTCACTCATCAACTTGTAATGAGCGTTGCTATCTTCTTCATAAATCCTACAGCTTTCGACCAATGAATCAAAGACACGGATCTTCTGATACCCGATTGCTTTCTTGATTTCAGACTTTAATCCGTTCTCAAACTTGATACATTTAGAGAATTCAGCAGTCTCTGCGCTGTAGTGCGGATAAAACTTAGCCAACTCCTTAAACTTCGCCGCATACTCAGTAACAGATTTGTCTCCTTGCTTCAGTTCAAGAAATTCAATCTCTTTCTTACCACGGACATCTTCCGGGTAATACTTCTTCAAAAATTCCCTACGGAATACAGTCCAAGTAACTTCTTCACCTGCAGCTTCCAACACTGGACGGGTCTCTAGCCACCAGTCATCAGCTTCTACCGCTAGCATATGAGTCCCATAACGGACCTTCTGTGCTGGAGTACAATCCATCACATGAAAGATTCGCTCCATTTCCTTTAACCACTCCAATGCACCATCAGGATTATGCTTACCCTTGAAGGTAGGCGGATTCTCCCGTTGAAACGTTGCCAAACTGCGAGACCCAACATCCCCAGCAGGATTCGGCTGATGTTCCATAGCATTAGCTAAAGCTTGCAGAGCAGCAGCGATTGCAGCATCATTCCTACCAGCCATTTCACTTAAGCTGCAACGACCAACAGTCAGATTTCACAATTAACGAGACTCTAGTGCTAGGCACGACGACTGACGCGACGACACTAGACAACTTGGCCGGACGGACCAACCTGCTCTGATACCACTAATGTAACACCCCAAATCTAAACTTGCGGATAACAGGAAAAACAACAATTCATATAGCAAACAAAGCGCAGCAGCGCAAACATTGACTGCATGACGGTCGTCATGAGCCTGTGACGGTCGTCACACGGGCAAAATTCCTCACATCAGAGATGTTACACTTCAACCTAACAGACAACAATCATTATGCAACAACTTGCAATTATCATACGTAGCACGAAATTAGATGAACAATCACCAATGTATTACTTAACCATTTAATCATAAAACAACTCGTCATTACTTCCGGTGTAAGTTCGATAAAGTATACAACATGTTCTCTTAAAACAATTTAATAAAAACATCGTAACAAGTTCAATCAACAATAACATTGACTAAAATAATAACAGCAATCGTCCATCCCCCCAAGAGTGCTACGTATTAGAGCGACCAACGACACCTTAATGGGAACTACGCTTTATTCCTGACTACCTGCAAATTACCACCAGAAGAGGTAACATACAACGGAAAAGGGTGAGATATCAATAATATAACATAGAGCATGATAGAAAACATGCCAGAAACTCATCACAGCATTATAAGTTTCGAAATCATAAACATCATCGACAACAACTGCAACAATCCATACCCCACGTAAAATAACATTAATGTACAACTAACATAATTATACAACTTCATGTGACTCAACTGTGCATATGCATGTGGTACCAATTTTCCATCAAGGCCGCCAATACAGGCCATCGCAGAATTTGCCACTAAGGGCCGCCAATACAGGCCATCGCAGAATTTGCCACTAAGGGCCGCCAATACAGGCCATCGCTAATATGCTATGCCATGAAATACCTCTATTATGGACCACAACATCACCGACTATGCAACAAGGCATCAAGCCTACAACAAAACGTCCATAACAGAACATTTCTATTTCATATGCATCATATGTTCATCATCCCAACTATTCATGTAAAGGAACATTACAACATCGTATCAACAATTAAGAATTCAGCATATTATCGTAATAACAACATTACGGCGTTTTCTCACACAATTAATTACAAATCAATCACAACCAGGTAACTGCCCTTTTTGGCCCATTAGGGAAAACCATTAGAGCGTTGTACGAATAACCGTATAGCATATTCGTTCTACGTATTTGCCTATAAGGAAAACCTTAGAGCATCGCACTAATAACTACATAACACATTCATTCATACATAGAAATCTTGTCCCATTAGGGAAACCTTTTCCTTAATATTTATCGATTAACGAAAACTATACCTTTGACTCGATTCCCTACATGAGTTCGATCATACTCCCGGTTATAGAATTGAACCCCACCCTTACCTTTGAATTGAGGCCAATCCCACGCTTTCCGATTCCGCTTCTGCTCTACGGTGATTTTTCTGCAGAAATCTTCCGAATTCGCCGATGGATGATTCTTCGCTCTCCACTTCTCTCAATGCGTAACTTCTCTTTTCCGTCTTTCCTTTCCCAAAAATGATGTAATTGAGGGTAAAAGAGTCTACGGGAATATATTTTTGCTACAAAATCTCATTCCACCAGAACACATTCAAATTCTGCATAACTGCAGTTTTTGCTCGTGTGACGGTCGTCACACTCCTATGACGGTCGTCATAGCAGCAAAATTTCATTTTTTTTCCAGATAGAACATCTTTTTAGCTTTCCAACGCTTCGAACGGGGGTCAAATCCGACTTACGAATCAAGAGATATGAATTTTCGAAGTTTTCTGACAAAACCATAATTTTTCCGACAATTCGACCGATTCAATTCCTTCCTTCGATCCAAACACATACTCAACTACGACTACAACGCAACGAGACATAGCAAAGTCATAATTGAATTTAATCGAAGTAAAACGGGCGTTACACTTAACCTCCTTAGGATTTAGTGTTTTGATTCATAAGTTTGAATTGTAATGCTATGATGGTTGTTATATGATGATTATATGATGAATTTGTATGCCTTATATATGTGTATTTTTTTCTTCTAATTTGAGGATTGAACCTATATCCACCATTGTTTCAATTTCGAAGGTTTTAGGCATAATCTTAAAATAATGATTAGATGGTTTAATTGTGTTAAAATTGTAAATTAACTTGTGATAACTAGAGTATTGCATGGTTCGTAATTTATGAGCGCTTGGATTTTCATAGAATCGAAATCGAAGGTCCGGAAGGCCTTCAATGATGAAAAACACAGAAAATTCTGCATTCTGTCAGTCACGATTGTTCGTGTTTTCGGTCGAAATCGTTTGGCCATAACTTTTGATCCGTAATCCAAATCGAGTTCTGTTTGAAGCATTTGATAGCTGAAATAAAGAGCTATAACTTTGTTTCAGGGATAACATGGTTTTGGTGATTATTTCATGGATGTTTTTGGGGTTGAAGGAGATGAAAATCGTGTTGGGAATTTTTATTAAAACAACAACTTTTTAATAACGCCTTCGTGCACGGTTTTGATCATAACTTTCAACTCGTGAATCATTTTGGGTTATGTGTTTGAAGCATTAGAAAGCCGACACTCTGAGATATAACTTGATGGTGATAGGTGAATTGTTTGAGTATTATTCCTATGTCTAATATGTTGGTGAAGTTTTTGTTTATACGTTAGGTTAATGAATTGTTGACATATCCCGACGATTTTGGTCATAAATTTTATTTCTTAAGTCCGATTTTGATGTCATTTGAAGCGTTAGAAAGCTATCGCTCAAACCCATAACATATAGTGATTGTTGATATGTTTGAATATTATTCATGTGCCTACTATGTTAATAAATGTATTGGTTTATATGTTTGGTTGATGAATCGTTGCATTATTGTAATATCGTGGTGTGATAATTATGTTGTTATGTTGATGATGTTAAGATGTTGATGAGTTGCTATTGTTTGTTGATATTATTCACGTGGTAACATGAATTTATTGTTGCATGATGAATGATGTGATGCATAAATAATCAGATGTGTGTGGGGATTCTTTTGGTGAACATTGTTATGTTAATGCATGTTATTAGAGAGTCATGCATCTTGGTGTACGGGCTTCAGTCTAGTTTTTGTGAACCTCGATCCTATGATGATGGATCGAGTACGAGTAGCTAATACCTATTATAGGGGATTAGTGAAGCATTACCTATGTTGATGGTAACGAATGTTGGCGAGCCTCGATCCCATTGTGATGGATCAGGTGCGAGTAGCTAATTCCTATTATGGGGGATTAATGAAGCGTTACTTATATTGATGGTAACAATTTTGGTACGCTCCGGTTCCAAGAGGGAATCAACCCTATGGTGGGGATCATGGAGTGAGATGAATCTGAGTGTTCATATTTGGTACCGCATGCATGTCGAGTCCGTGTTGAGTACATTGTATAAGTGTTGCATTTGTATTGGTTGTGGTTAATGTGTTATTGGATGAGATGTTGTTGCATATGATGTTAATGATAATTGAGATTTGTTTTGTAGGATGTTGATGATAATTGAAACATTGTCGTGTATGATGTTGATTATGATTTGGATGTGATGTTGATGATAATTGATACATTGTCGTGTATGATGTTGATTATGATTTGGATGTGAGAATGTGATATATTATTGTGCATGATTGTGTGGATGTTATACTATATTCTTCATTCTATACATTTATTATTGAAATGAATTCTCACCCCTTCTGTTTGATTATGATTTGTGTGATATATTGTTGATTATGATTTGTAGGATATTGATGATAATTGAGACATTGTCGTGTATGATGTTGATTATGATTTGGATGTGAGAATGTGATATATTGTTGTGCATGATTGTGTGGATGTTATACTCTATTCTTCATTCTATACATTTATTATTGAAATGAATTCTCACCCCTTCTGTTTGAATATTGCCTTTACATGGGCATCATATAGATACTCAAGAATAACATTCCTAAAGTAAGTGGAAGGTAGCTCTTGGAGTGGATTCTAATAGTTTGTTATTTTCTTTAGTAGGGTCTTGCTCTGACCATGTAACATCGGGCTGGGAACATTTGCTTTCACTTTTTATGTCATGTTTATGTTGAAGTATTATAACTGATGTGGTTGTTGAATTAATTTATTTAAACTCTTTTATTTGTTATGGAAGTTTAAGTTTAGGCTAAATGGTATGAGTGCAATATAATTTTTAATTACTTTAATTATGATTCCGCTGCGATGATACCCTAAGTGAAGGTGAGCATGCGATGACATGTGTTTATGTGAAATTTATGACCCGTGTTTTGGACCATAATATGTTTGATGTGAGTGACACCTTTTGTGGTTACAATTTTATTAAATTATGCATTAAAATTGTATGCGGGGTTTTGCGTGTTACATAGGATGGAACCACCTCATGAACAATTCCTTCTTTCTCACATAATGTGTCGAAGTCTTTCGACACATATTCTCCACCACCATTAGTTCTCAGAATCTTGATCTTTCGACCACTTTGTCTTTCGAACATAGATTTAAACTTGGTAAATACCTCGATCACTTCTTTTTTCTTCTTGATCAGGTAAGTCCATATTTTCGAATTGAATCCACCTGGATAAGACCGTACACATCAAAGTATATGAATTCAAGAATTTCCTTCGACTTGCTTCCTGCATCCTTACTGAAGTTGTTCTTATGTTGCTTCTCTTAAACACATTCTTCACATACTTCATTTGGATTGTTGATTTCTAGTAACCCAGAAACCATATTTCTTCTTTTTCAGATATATGATGTCTTTGAAATTGAGATAGCCAAGTCTATAGTGCCATATCCATTCATCCCTGCTAGACGCAGTTGCAAGACACCTGTGCTACACCATATTAAGTTCAATCTCGAAGGTTCTATTTTGAGACATGGGAGCCTTCAAGATTAACCTTCCTCTTGAGTCAAGAACTCTCATCATCTTATCTTCAATCAACACTTTGTAGTTCTTTTCGACCAACTGCCCTATGCTGAGCAAATAACTTTTCATGTCTGGTATGTACAATACACTGGAAATTACTGACCTCTTGCCATCTTTCCTCGTGATCAGAACATCACCAATACCTTCAGTTGCTAGAGTATCATCATTTGCAAATTTCATCATGTTCTTTATTAAGGGTTTTATATTGACAAACCAATCCTTCCTACCAGTCATGTGTGATAAGCATCCTGAGTCCAAGTACCATTGGTTCTGGAATTTTTCTTCATCTCTTGTTATGACCATGAGCAACATTTGTTCCTATTCATGCTTTGCAAACTTTGCATCATTTTCTTGACTCTAATGTTTCTCAGAACAATCACTAGAGTAGTGACCATACTTCTGACAATTGAAACACTAAATGTGACTTTTGTCAGGTTTTCGACCACCACCCCTTCCTCTACCTGCTGCACCACCACTTTGGTTGGTTTGTGTGAGATATTGGATCGAACTCTAGTATGATGTCAGATTAATGCGTGTTGTAGTTGAAGTTTGTTCTAACATACATTAGTCAATATTGCTAGGTTTGTTAGCATGTTAAATTGGGCCTTGCTTGTAAGCCCAATTGTTTAAGTTAGCTTGTACCCTAAGTTAGCTTGTAATAGGTAATTGTTAAAAAGCCCATTAGGTTAGTGTGATAATTTTCTTATAAATATCATGGTAGTCTCTCATCTTGGTATAAGGAAAAATAGGAAGATAAAATCCTAATTTCAAGAGAGAGAGAGGTTATTTTTTAATTCTTGTATACTTGTAATCTTGTTTATAAGAGAAAGGAAAGAATAGCAGTTTATAACCAATCCTTGTTGTTCCTTGTTGTTTTACCTTGTTTTCTTTGTCATCCCTAACTTTTGTGTGTTTCTTGATCATAAAGAAACCGTTTATATTTTGTTTCAAGACATCCTATTCACAACAAATTGGTGTGGTCAGCATGGAGAAGATGCCTTCAACAAAGTATGAGATTGAAAAGTTCACTGGAGTAAACGACTTCGGTCTGTGGCGCTTGAATATGAAAGCCTTACTGGTTCAGCAGGGTTGTCTGGAAGCATTGAAGGGAGAGGCAGCCATGGATGTTGTGTTAACGACAAAAGAAAAGACGACCATGATTGAGAAAGCCCATAACACAATATTGTTGAGCCTTGGTGATAAGGTTCTTCGGCAGGTATCAAAAAAGACTACAACATCAGGACTATGGGTGAAACTTGAAAGTTTGTACATGACCAAATCTCTGGTGAATCGGCTCTACCTGAAGCAAGCTTTGTATTCATTTAAGATGAGTGAAGACAAAGTGTTGGCTGAGCAGTTGGATATGTTCAACAAGCTGGTTTTTGATCTTGAAAATATTGATGTGAAGATCGATGATGAAGATCAAGCATTGATGTTGTTGTGTGCTTTGCCCAGAACACATGCTCACTTCAAAGAAACTCTCTTGTATGGAAGGGATTCCATGAGCTCTAAAGAAGTTCAATCAGCCTTACATTCTAAGGACTTAAACAAATGAAAGGAGCATAAAACTTCGACGATGGGTGAAGGTTTGGATGTTAAAGGAAAATTCTTGCGAAAGGATGGTAAGTTCGACAAGAAGAAAGGTAAAATTTAGCAGAAGTCTTATAGTGGCAAAACATCTGGTATTCGATGTTATCACTGTAAGAAGAAGGGTCACACAAGAAAGGTGTGCCCTGAACACTTGAAAGATCATGGAGGTAAGGATAATGGCAACACAACCATTGTTCAAGATGACTTTGACTCATCTGATGTTCTTGTGGTTTCAAGTGGCGACTCAAGAAAATAGTGGATCATGGATTCAGGTTGCACTTGGCACGTGACTCCAAACAGAGATTTGTTCGAGGAGCTATATGATTAAGATGGTGGATCGTTGCTGCTGGGAAATAACAAATCTTGCACAATTGCAGGTATTTGATCTGTGAGATTCAAGCTCCATGATGAGTCAATAAGGTTATTCACTGAAGTCAGGTATGTACCTGATATGAAGAAAAATTTGATTTCTCTTGGTGAATTCGACAGAAAGGGATATATTTTTCAAGGAGAGAAAAATATCTTAAGAGTCATGAAGGGGTTGAAGGAATTCTTGAGAGGCGCGAAGAAACAAGGCGTGTATATCCTTGAGGCCGAGGTTGTAAGTGGTTCGACAAATGTTGCATCCACGAAACCTATGTCGAAGACATAATTATGACACATGAGATTGGGCCATGTCAGCGAAAAAGGTCTGGTCGAATTGGGGAAGCAGAACCTTCTAGGAGGTGACAAAGTTGAAAAGTTGGAGTTTTGTGAATCTTGTGTATTTGGTAAATCCTGTATGACGAAGTTTAACAAAGGAAAGCAAAGAACACATGGATCCCTAGATTACATTCATGCTGATCTTTAGGGGCCTGTAAGGAATCCTTCACACTCAGGTGCGAGGTATTTTCTATCCATCGTTGATGACTATTCCATAAAGCTATGGGTATTCATCTAGAAGACGAAGGATGAAACTTTTGAAAATTTCAAAAGTTGAAAGGTTCTGGTCGAAACTCAAACTGTCAGAAAGGTTAAGAGGTTGAGAACCGACAATGACCTTGAGTTCTGCAATGAAGCATTTGACAGTTATTGTATTGAGTCTGGGATTGCAAGGCATAAGACTATAGCAGGTATTCCTAAAAAAATGGCTTAGCTGAGAGATTCAATCAAACAATTCTTAAAAAGGGTTAGATGCATGTTGGTTAATGCTGGATTGAAGAAGGTGTTTGGGCGAAGGCTATTTTGACAACAGCCTATATGATAAATGGATGTCCCTCGACTGCCTTGGGAATGAAGACACCTGAAGAAGTTTGGTCGGAACATCCACCTAGTCTCAACAGACTGAAAGTATTTGGTTGTGTGGTCTATGCTCATATTAGGCAAGACAAGGTCGAACCTAGAGATTTGAAATGCATGTTTATGGGATAACTGAAGGAGTCAAAGCTTATAGGTTATGGTGCCTAGAGCCAGGTCACAGAAGGTGCATCACTAGTCGAGATGTAGTTTTAAATGAAGCAGAGATGACTTTCAAGAAAACTAATGATGCTGACGATGAACTGGAACAGGGAGAGGTTCCTGTTGAGGTGGAACATGTTGATGTTGAATTGTGTATCCCAGATGAAGTCAAAGAAGACGCAGAAGATGTTATCGAAGATGAGGAGACTGATAATGACTACCTGTTAGTAAAAGATAGGTCGAGAAGAGTCATAAAGCCACCTTAGAGACTTGGGTATGCAGATCTCTTAACTTATGCCTTAATCTCTAAAAGTGAGGTTCTGGACAAAGAATCTATAGACTATAAGGAAGTTATGAGGAGTCGAATGGAGACTAAATGGATGAAGGCCATGGATGATGAGATGAAATATCTTCATGATAACAATACCTGGGAACTGATCAAGAAACCTACTGGATCCAGGTTAGTCAGCTGTAAATGGATTTTCAAAGTTAAGGAAGGAATCAAAGGAGTGGCTTCGAAGAGATACAAGGCAAGATTGGTCGCTAGGGGGTTCACTCAGAAAGAAGGTTTCGACTTCAATGATGTGTTCTCTCCTATTGTGAAGCACAAATCCATTCGAATGTTGCTTACCATGGTGGCCCAATTCGACCTTGAACTGGAACAAATGGATGTGAAGACTGCGTTCTTGTATGGTGATCTAGATGAAACAGTCCTTATACTTAAAGGGTATGCCGAAAAAGGGAAGGAAGATTATGTGTGCAAACTAAAGAGATATTTATATGGACTGAAACAATCTCCTCGACAGTGGAATATGAGATTCAACAAGTTCATGGCACGCATAAGTTTCATTAGAAGTCAGTTCGACCACTGTGTTTACTTCAGATTTCGACTTGGTAATTCATTTGTTATTTTGTTTCTTTATGTGGATGATATTCTAATAGCAAGCAATAATGTCGAAGATGTAACGAGGGTGAAGGCTGAACTCAACAAGGAATTAGACATGAAGGATCTGGGAGTTGTGTCCAGGATTCTTGGGATTGACATCCGAAGAGATAGAAAGTAGTCGAAATTATGTTTATCTCAAGAGGCATACCTACGGAAGATTCTCGAAAAGTATGGTATGTCGAATTCAAAGCCTGTTGTGACTCTGATAAACCCTCAATTCAAGCTGAGTATAGATCAGTGTCCCAATACTGATATCAAAAGAGCTTATATAAATAGCATTCTATATGCTAATATAATGGGTTCTTTGATGTATGTTATGGTCTGTACTAGACCCGACATAACATATGCAGTAAGTCTTGTAAGCAGGTACATGGAGAATCTTGGAAAGGCTCATTGGCAAGCATTGAAGTGGATTCTAAGGTACATAAATGGGTCTCTAAATAGAGTTCTAATTTATGGTGGAGCCTTGGGTGAAGATAGTAAAGCAGCAATCAAAGGATACGTCGACTCTAATTATGTAGGTTGTATGGATTCTAGAAAATCTATTTCTGGATATGTGTTCACTATGTTTGGGATAACTATCAGTAGGAAAGCAATACTTCAGAAGGTCGTTGCCCTATCAACCACTGAAGCGGAATATATCGCCCTAATTTAAGCTGTGAAGGAAGCATTGTGGCTTGAAGGTTTTGCAAAGGAGCTGAAACTTCAAGGTCGAGTTATCACTGTTAAATGTGATAGTCAAAGTGCAATATATCTATCAAAGAATTCAACCTATCATGAGTAAACCAAGCACATTGATGTGAGACTGCATTTCATTAGAAGGGTAATCGAGCATGGAGAAGTCCAAGTGCCGAAGGTTTCAACAGATCATAATGCTACTGATATGGTCACCAAGACATTGCCCAGTTGCAAGTTTTTCCACTGTATGCAGTTGATAAAGCTGCATGAAAAAATCTAGTTTCTTGATGTTATAGAGTTAGATCCAAGGTGGAGATTTGTGAGATACTGGATCAAACTCTAGTATGCTGTCAGAGTAATGTGTGTTGTAGTCAAAATTTATTCTAACATGCATTAGTTAATATTGCTAGGTTTGTTAGCATGTTGAATTGGGCCTTGCTTGTAAGCCAAATTGTTTAAGTTAACTTGTACCCTAAGTTAGCTTATAATGAATAATTTTTAAAAAGCCCATTAGGTTAGTGTGTTAATTTTCTTATAAATAGCATGTTATTCTCTCATCTTGGTATAAGAAAAAAATAGGAAGATAAAATCTTAATTTCAAGAGAGAGAGAGAGGTTATTTTGTTATTCTTGTATACTTGTAATCTTGTTTCTAAGAGAAAGGAAAAAATAGTAGCTTATAACCAATCCTTGTTGTTCCTTGTTGTTTTACCTTGTTTTCTTTGTTAACCCTAACCCTTGTGTGTTTCTTGATCATAAAGAAACCGTTTATATTTTGTTTCAAGACATCCTATTCACAACACTTTGGTATGAGGACTTTCTCTAATTTGACCAACCTTCTTCTTATTGACTTCGACCATTCGAATTGTTGTAGCCTCCTTTACCTTTATTGTCGAACCACTTCCGTTTGCCTTTCTTTTCTCTTACTGATTGTGCCTGCAAAGTCACATCACCTTTTGACTTGCTTGCAGCTCTTTCAACCATTCTTTATTCATGAGATTTAAGCGTCCCTCAAAGCTCTTCCTTTGTTAATGTTGACAAATCTGTCGACTCTTCTATGGCTACCACCACATGGTCGAATTTTGGAGACAATGGCTGATCGGTGGATTTCACTTGTGTTTTCAAACGCTATTTGTTGTTAATTTCGCAATGTTTTTATCTGTTTTCGAAGCTTTAGTTGTTAGTATCTGAATTACTCGTAGTTGTATGTCTTCAAGTCTTATTTTTAAGTTTATATTACTTTTGCCGCTGGTGCGTTTGATTCGGTTTCTTTTAGTGTGTTTTTGGCAGGAAAGGATAGCACGACAGTCGCACCGCTTTCGGAGGCAAAGAAAAGTCGGAAAAGGGAAGTCAGAGCTACAACACGGGTACCCGTGTTGCACAACACGGGTACCCGTGTTGCACAACACGGCCCGTGTCATGGAGGACACGGTTGGCAGACACGGGTAGACTAAAGCAGAAGAAAAAGGGAATCAGACGTACAACACGGGTGCCCGTGTCATGCAACACGACCCGTGTTGCAGCCCTTGGAGATGAAACACGCCCTGAAGAAGTCAGCAGCCTGACACGGCCACCCGTGTTGCACAACACGGCCCGTGTCAGGGCCACTGAGAGTGAAATTTTTATATTTTCTGATTTTTTGCTGTCAGACCTATTTCGAAGGGCATTTGAGACAATTCGCGATGTAATTTGAATTTAGATATAAGAGTCACTTTTTAGAAAGTAGGAGACACTTTTTTGAACTGAGATTAGGATTGACAACTGAGAGGAGAGTTCGGCTGGAAAACAAAGGATCGATCAAAAGCGGAAGCAATTGATGATCCAAGGATTTCAACTCGCATTGTAATGATCTTCTCCTTTTCATTTCTAATTGCTTTTATGTTTACCAAGAACATGAGCAGCTAAACCCCAAGTTGTTAGGGGGTGGTCCTAAGTTGCGATGTAATGACTTTTATTTGATTATTCTATTAGAACTATGTTATTCACCTTATATATTTTATTTTGCATTAATCTTAACGCGTATTCATATTGGAAAGTAGAATTCGACTTATGCTTAGGTTTTAATCTGGAAAGTCAACCTAACACTTTTGCAAAATAGTATCACGGTCGATATTGCTTAGGAATGAGGATATCCTGTATCACGTATTTTATGGTCGGAACTATTGCTTGATGTTTTTCATGGACATTGAGGAATTAGTGTACAGGAAACTCATCAAAGGGTTTTCATTAAGGAATTAAGAAAACTAAATTGGCCAACTGATGAATTAAGGTTAATAACTATTATAGCAGAATAATCATACATGGTCTTTACTCGCATCGTCTCCACTCCCCTAACACTGTTCTTAAATTGATTTATAAGTCTTTATTTACTTGTTATATTACTCTGCTACCAAACAAACCACTAGACCTTTTGTTCCTTTGAATCCTAAAAATCCCGTTAATTACTATGCAGTCCTCGAGATCGATACTTGGGACTTTTCCCTTATTACTACAATTGGTAAAAATAGTACACTTGCTATTTTCCCGATCAAGTTTTTGGCGCCGTTGCCGGGGACTGCCAAATTAACATTGTTTTTAGAATCCAAAAGAAATTTTGTTGCTCTGCGACTAAAATTTTATTATTTACTGCATAATTTTTCTCCGCTTGTATTATCTAACGCTTGTCTAATTGTGTATGCGAGGTCAGGCCTCAGCTAAATATTCTTTTGATACAGAACCAGAACGGGCGTTACACGAAAGACGGAGAATAGCTAAAGTTAAAAGACTGGAAGAAATAGAGGAAATTATATCTGTGCAGAGCGACTACGAAGAGAGAGAGAGACAACACCTGAAACTGTTCAAATGGCTGGAAATCCACCTCAGCCTGAAAGACTGCTAGGAGACTATGGAGGGGCCAATGCTCAACCAAACCGGATGACCATTGTGAATCAACCGGTGAATTTTGCGCATTTTCAGCTACACCCTTCCACCATCCATCAGTTGGAGAGCAAGTCGTTCGCCGGAAGAATCAATGAAGATGCAAATAAACATCTTCAGAGATTCCTTACGACCACCACCTCGTTGAAGATAGAAGGACATTCCAAAGAGGCCAAGAGATTGGTTATGTTCCCTTTCACACTCACTGATGACGCTGAAGAATGGTTTTACTCGCTTCCAGCTGGGAGTATCACAACATGGCAAGAGATGGAAACTGCGTTCCTGAATGAGTATTTCCCTGCCTCAGTGTTCATCCGAAAAAGATATGACATTGTCAACTTCAAGCAAAAAGAAGGAGAATCTTTAGGGGATGCATACAAGCGGTTTAAGAGGTGTCTTACAGCATGTCCTACTCATAACATGAACGCCACTGAGCAGATGCAAAACTTTGTGAATGGATTACGACTCAAAACGAAACAGCTCATAGATACTGCTGCCGGTGGCTCAACCAACTTCTCAACGGCCACAGGTATCAAAAGGATCATAGAAGAAATTGCCGCTAACGAGCACCTTGAGTTGTATGATCGTACGGTTAACCAACCGGAAGGTAAGATTGATCTGAAGTTGGCAGACCAGGTTATTAAAATGGAGGATCAGATCACCGCTGAGGTAGAGAGAAGGTTAAAAAAAATGAATGTTGAAACTCAGACAGTGGCACAGGTTGAGCCAGTTCAAGCAGCACCTTGTGAAATATGCGGTGGACCACACTTTACAATGCATTGTATAGCAACTCAAGAGCAAGTGGAACAGATTAATATGTTGAGGCAGAACAATCCCTACGCCAACACATATAATCCTGGTTGGAAAAATCACCCAAATTTTTCATGGAAAGATCAACAAAGAAATGTACAAAAACCTGTTCAAAGCCAACAACCGTATCAACCTCAGCAACAGCAGTACCAGCAGACACCGTACCAACCTCAATATCAACAACAAACGCCTCGAAAAGCTGATTAGGAAGTAGCCATTGAGAAAATGGCCGCCCAAAGTTCTCAATTTCAAGAAGAGACAAGGAGTAACTTCAGGAATGCTGGAGCATCCATAAAGAATCTTGAAGTACAAATGAGTCAAATTGCTCAACAGCTAGCGAGTTCACAAGCGCCGGGTACACTTCCAAGTGCCACAGTACCAAATCCGAAGGATCACCACCAAATTAAGGCGGTGGTAACAAGAAGTGGAAAATCCAAGGAAGTAGAAGAAGAGGAAACGGAACTAAATGATCAGATGATTGAAGTTGAGCTGGAAATTAAAGAAAATGAAATAGTTGAGGAAGAAGTGGTGACACCGGTACCGGTAACTATAGAGAAAGTGGTAGAACCAAAACCGGTGATCAAGCTGCCATACCCCTCAAGAAATAAAAAGAAAGGACAACAAGAGAAGAATTTCGAGAAGTTCCTGGAGCTGTTTAAAAAGTTGGAGCTGAACATTCCGTTGTTGGAGGCACTAGAACAAATGCCCACCTATGCAAAATTCATGAAGGACATCATTGCCAAGAAGTGGACTAGTGAGTCCGAACCTGTTATTCTAACAGAAACTTGTAGTGCTATTTTGTAGGGTCTGAAGATTCCGGTCAAGAAGAAAGACAGTGGAGCTGTAACTATCCCATGCACTATTGGTGATAGGTCATTCAACAGAGCTTTAATTGATTTGGGAGCAAGTATTAGCCTCATGCCCTTGTCCATCTACAAAAAGTTGGATATCGGTGCGGTTCAAGAAACTCGGATGACTCTCCAGTTTGCTGATCATTCAGTTAAGCGGCCATATGGAGTGGTTCAAGATGTTCTAGTTAAGGTAGATAAATTTGTGTTTCCGGTTGATTTTGTGATCCTAGAGATGCCGGAAGATGAAGAAATGCCGTTAATTTTGGGTCGGCCATTCTTTGAAACCGGGAGAGTCATGATAGATATGGAAGGCGGCACCATGACCTTGAAGGTATATGACGAGGAGTTAAAAATTGATGTTAGTAATACCATGAAGCATAAACAGGATCGTGGCACCAGTAGCAACATACAAGTGCTAGAACAAGTCGTAGAGAGCGAACATTTGGAGAGTGTGACCCAACTGCCCCTGGAGAGAGTGTTAAGCATGTCAATCTTTAAGGAAGATAAAGAAGTGGATGAGAATGACAGGGAGGTAGTTGAAATGTTGGAAACTCGACCATTCCAAAGGGGATCCCGACCACACCGATGGGAGGACTTACGACAACCTATAGCGCTGGAAGGTAATGACGAAAAGCCTAAAGGTTCGGAATTGAAACAACTGCCGGAAAATTTCAAATATGTTTTTCTAGACACCGAGGAAAAGTGTCCCGCCATTATCAGCTCTAGTTTGAAAAGTGTCCAAGAGAAACAACTGATTGGGGTTCTTAAAAAATTTAAGAGTGCTATTGGTTGGAAAATCGAAGACCTAAAGGGTATAAGTCCTACAGTTTGCATGCACAAAATCCTTATGGAGAAGGACCACAAACCGGTTGTGCAGCCCCAGAGAAGACTGAACCCCGTTATGAAGGAAGTCGTAAGAAAGGAAGTGGTGAAATTATTGGATGCTGGACTTATCTATCCTATATCGGACAGTTCATGGGTGAGCCCTGTTCACGTGGTGCCCAAGAAAGGAGGTACAACTGTGGTGACTAATGACAAGAATGAGTTGATTCCTACGCGTACAGTCACTGGTTGGAGGGTATGCATTGATTATAGGAGACTTAATTTAGCCACCAGAAAAGATCACTTTCCGTTGCCCTTTATTGATCAGATGCTAGAAAGATTGGCTGGTCACGATTACTATTACTTTCTAGATGGATACTCCGGATACAACCAAATCGCGGTTGGGCCGGAGGATCAAGAGAAGACGGCTTTCACATGCCCGTACGGAGTTTTTGCTTATAGGAGGATGCCATTCGGGTTATGTAATGCCCCAACCACATTTTAAAGATGCATGACTTCTATTTTTGCGGATATGCTTGAGAAACATATGGAAGTCTTCATGGATGATTTTTCGGTTTTTGGGTCATCATTTGATAATTGTTTAACTAACCTGTCACTTGTTTTGCAGAGATGTCAGGAAAGTAACTTGATCCTAAATTGGGAAAAATGTCATTTCATGGTAAGAGAGGACATTGTCCTTGGTCACAAAATCTCACACAAAGGGATCGAAGTCGATCAAGCAAAAGTGGAAGTAATATCCAAGTTACCACCACCCGTGAACGAGAAAGGTATCCGAAGCTTCTTGGGTCACGCAGGTTTCTACCGCAGGTTCATAAGAGACTTCTCCAAGATAGCAAAACTGTTAACGTCCTTGTTAGTCAAGGACACGACGTTTGTGTTCAATAAGGAATGTGCTGACGCATTCGAAAACCTGAAAAATAAGTTAGTGTCAGCACCAATTGTGATAGCCCCAGATTGGTCGCTGCCGTTTGAGATCATGTGTGACGCCAGTGACATCGCAGTAGGGGCTGTATTGGGGCAGCGGAAAGAGAAGCTTTTGCATGTTATTTACTATGCGAGTCACGTTTTGAACCCGACACAAATGAATTACGCAACTACCGAGAAGGAGTTGCTAGCGGTGGTGTATGCCTTTGACAAATTTAGGCAATATCTGTTGGGTTCTAAAGTGATTGTTTATACTGACCATGCTGCGTTAAAATATCTTTTTGCTAAACAGGAGTCGAAGCCCAGGCTGCTGAGATGGATCCTTCTTCTCCAAGAATTCGATGTGGAGATTCGGGATAAGAGAGGATGTGAAAATACTGTAGCTGATCACCTCTCGCGAATGTCACCGATTGAAGAAAACGAGGAAAAGCGCACGATAAAGGATGAGTTTGCTGATGAACACATCCTAGTTATTCATGGTGTTCCTTGGTTTGCGGATTACGCAAACTATTTAGTCGGGGGTCTCATACCCGACGATTTTGATTCTAACAAACGGAAAAAGTTTGTTCATGACTGCAGGTTTTACTTATGGGATGACCCGTTTCTTTACAAGAAAGGGGTGGATGGACTGATCAGACAATGTGTTCCAGAAAACGAGCAAAGGAAGGTGCTCGAAGCATGTCATAATTCAGATTATGGAGGGCATTTCAGTGGCGACCGCACCGCAGCCAAAGTCCTCCAATCGGGGTTGTATTGGTCATCTTTGTTCAAGGATGCCCAGAACGTAGTTAAGGAATGCGACAGATGTCAACGGACTGGAAATATCTCGAAAAGAAACCAGATGCCGCAAAATTCCATGTTAGAAGTAGAGTTGTTTGATGTTTGGGGGATTGACTTTATGGGACCATTCCCACCATCATTTGGAAAACACTATATACTAGTAGCAGTTGACTATGTTTCGAAATGGGTAGAAGCAGTGGCACTACCAACAAATGATGCTAAAGTAGTGGTCAGGTTTCTGAAGGAGAACATATTTTCGTGGTTTGGAGTACCAAGGGCCCTTATAAGTGATGAAGGAACTCACTTCCTAAATCATCTCATGGAAAAGTTACTCCTTAAGTATAATGTGAAGCACAAAATATCTACTCCGTACCATCCTCAAACCAACGGGCAAGCCGAGGTGTCAAATCGACAACTCAAACAGATATTAGAGAAAACAGTGCGTGCATCCCGTAAGGACTGGGCAGTAAAGCTAGACGATGCTCTCTGGGTGTATCGCACTGCATACAAAACACCCATTGGTATGTCCCCTTACCAACTGGTCTATGGTAAAGCTTGCCATCTGCCTCTAGAGTTAGAACACAAGGCATTATGGGCATCGAAAGTCCTTAACCTAGACCTCACCACAGCAGGAGAGTCGAGAACTCTCCAACTCCATGAGCTAGAGGAATTCAGGAACCGGGCATATGAGAATGCAAAAATTTACAAAGATCAAGCAAAGAAATGGCATGATCAACGTATTCAGAAGAAAGAATTTCGGGAAGGACAATTAGTATTGTTGTACAACTCCCGGCTGAAACTCTTTCTGGGAAAGCTTAAATCAAAATGGTCAGGACCATTTGTAGTACATAAGGCGTTTCAGCCCGGAGCAGTTGAGCTGAAAAATCCAGCAAATGGAGACATTTTTAAAGTAAATGGTCAGCGTCTGAAACCTTACTACGAGGGACAGCAGAAAGATCGGAACGATGTCGTTCATCTCACATGATACGATGAAGGACCATCGAGCTAGGTGACGTAAAACGAAGCGCTTTGTGGGAGGCAACCCACGTATTTGCTTTCATTTTGTTTTTGTTGTTTTAACAGGTTTTGATTAACTCGCAGTTCATCGGTGAAAGAAGATTGTCGGAGACCAGAGGAGAGGAAAAAGTTGAAAAACAACACCCTGACACGGGTGGCCGTGTTACACAACACGGGTCGTGTCAGGCTTAGCATATCAGGGCTGCAAAGTTGGGAAAAAAAGTGGAGTCAGTGGTGCAACACGGGTGCCCGTGTTGTGCAACACGACCCATGTTGCAAGGGCGTGGTTTTGAAAAAATATATACTCCAGGAGGCGCAACACGGGTGCCCGTGTTGTACAACACGGCGCCTGTTGCAAGGCACACTCTGATTTTTAATTTTTTTTACCCTGTGGGGCCCACCACTTTAACCTCCACTTATCATTAGCAACCACACATTTCATATCATTTTTTCATCTTCCTCCTTCTTCTCCCTCACAAAACCCTTAACCTCCATAACCTTCTCTCCACAAAAGCTTCATTATCTACCACACCCACTCATCGGAAACACTTCTGTCCTTCACAAAAAACGTTCTACTCATCATTGTGCTTATTTCTACGGTTGCGTTTTTCAATAACAGTGATTTCGAAATTTTTCGAACCATCTGTGTTGTTTGTGTTTTGCAGGTTTAAGAATGCCTCCTCGTAGAGACACAGGAAAAGCAGTGGCGGAAACTTCGCGCCCCAGAAAGAGAGCACACCGTATGGCGAATCCTCACGGCATACTCTTTGAAGACCCGGATCATCAGAAGAAGTACTCTAACATCATCAAGCGTAAGCTCGCTCCCACAAGGTATATCTGTAACACTACGCTTGATAATCTAGGGCTGAGAGTAGAAGTCCATAAGATGTTTCACACTCTGGGTATGCTAGAATTTATGCAATTGGAAGCGCCGACTTATGAGCGCATAACTGTTGAATTCTTGAGTACTTTAGAATTTCAGTTGAAGCACAGGTGTGTCGCTACTGCGAAAATCGGCGCCGGCTGAACAGAAGAGTCGCCACCGTGCGTTATTTATCCCACGGGAGGGAAAGGAAACGCTCAGAGTAAACCTCGCACAACACGGGAAAGGTATGGTCATCGCAACCAAAACCTGGGTTCGGGAGTCGGTTACGTAAGGGGAAGGTATTAGCACCCCTCACGTCCATCGTACTCGATGGGATCCACGCTTGTTTTCGGGTATGGATTGTTATTCTATCTAAGCTATAGGTCAAGGGTGAAAAAGAAAATAAAATGAAAATAAAAATGACTCGGCAAAGTATCGCACTTTATGCCTACGTATTCCCGTCTGGAACGAGAAATCAGAGTCAACGTAGTTCGCCTACCTACGGGAAAGGAGGGGAAGGTTGCTCGCTAGGATATCGCATCTTATGCCTACGTACTTTCACATAGCATGGAAGATCAGAGCAAACGTAGTTCGGGCCACGTACGACACAAGTCTGTCTTGGTTGATTTTATTCCTTCTGAAAAAGGTTTTTCTGATTAACAGTCCCGGCGGACAAAAATGACGTTTTGATGAGTTCACATTCTTTTACGGAAGAAATGTCTTTTATTGAGTTTGAAATCTTTATGTGTTTTTCTGTTTGTTTTGAGAAAGAAGAGACAGAACTCTAACCTACGGTTGCGAAGGGAAACAAACTAACCTAATGTTATCATGCATGGGTTAAGACCTAGTGTCTATCATGCTCCTCTCTTGCACAGAGAGAAACAGAGATCCTACGGGATAGGCAGAAACAGAAACAATACCAGATATATACAGTAAAGCAGTAAAATGCATGGATGCAGCAATACAAGCGAGGCAAGGGAGTCCCACTCAACCTCGAACCTAGAAAACAATAGGCAAAAGTGAACAGACTTCACTTTCAACCCAACAGGGTAACCAGCAAACAATACAGTCCGGAAAACCAATCAATACATCAACAATACAACAGCAAAAGAAACAGCATCAGCAGCTCTGAACCAACATCTGGCTTCAAGTAATCTCCAATCACTCACAGGCTTCAACAAGCATCAATCTTCATCTTCATGGCCTTCAGGCAAGGGCTTTGATCATCAGTCTGCTATCTGCAATGGCTTTTCTTCCAGCTCAAACCTCCAGGATGAGGGATTAGTCACAAGAGTGAATTGGGTGTTAAGCAATCAGTTGACTACCAAGGGTGGTGAACAGACTGCTTCTAACACAAGAGACAGTTTCTCTCAAGAGTTCTATCTCATAGACACTATCACCAAGCCTTCCAAAGGAAGGGGGTGAGTGTCTTAGAGAGACTCTGAATCACAGAGAAGAATGGATGCAGACAAGGCAATCCATGTTTGAGAAACAATCATTCTAATCTAGAGCTCTGCCTAGCTCCTAAACTCTAGTCTCCTCAGCAGCTGCTAGCAAGAACCTCCTCTCCAACTCTGACAGTTGATCTTCAGTCTTTGAATCTCCAATGGTCTTCATCCTCACAAATCTTCAGCTTCCCCAGGGCCCAGACAAACCCAATACCCAATCAAACAATCAGCAATCCCCAGAGGGCACACCACACCAGACAACAGATATACAGACAGTAATAATAGCAGTAGGGGAATCTTAACTTTTCTCTAAGGGGTCTAGTAACTACCCATAGCCCCTATAGTCCCATAACTAATCTATCCAAACCCTAAGTCCTAAGGGAAATGAAATCAAACTCCTAAGTTGTCACCTAAAACCCTAGTTTTGTACATGATGTTCAAGCATTTATTAATCACCTAAAATTAACTCCTAAAAATGGGAACTAAAATATTTCTACAAGTTGAATATCTCATCTAAACAATATGAAAAGAATGATCAAAAAATATCAAAGCATGTGAGAGAACAAAAATCATTAAAATGATGCATGAAATGAACCTATTTAATATGACATTTATTTAGAAAATATGTAAAAAATATGGAATAAAACTAAAAATGAAATTTTATTTTTCTATAATATTCTACACATCCTAAAGAACATATGGTAAAAAGAATGGATTAAAATGCATTTTTTATGAATTAGTTATGATTTAATGAAAATTGGTAAAATAAAATGGAATTAAGAAAAATAAAATTGAATTAAATGAGGGAGAGGGGTGCATTCAGAAGTCTCGCCCAGTTCAAACCAGGATGGGCCCTCACAATGGGGGTGCAGATAGCGCCTTTTACTAAGGCCCAGAAAACACTCAGACTTAAAGAGCAAATAAAAACCAGCTGGGGGTGAGAAAAGTAGCGAAAACACGTTCATATCTGAGTTGGGCTTAACATTGGGGGTGGGGATAACAAAATCCAACTCAGGCCCGCCCGTTTCAATTAATGAAACGGTGCGTTTTGGCCAAGGTCCTTCCCTCCAAATTTCAGATTAAATGACAGCCACAAGATCATCCTCCAAGTCAAAGGTCTTCGCGCGCATTGGACGGGTAGGATTATGTCTTCCTCCCTTGATCTGAAACCTAGGGTTTCAACTTCCATGAATGGCCATGCACGACTAAACTTCACCTCCTCTGTTCTCCTTCCACACGCAATGAAATGCCACGCCATAAACATGAAACCTGCTCCAAATCTCTCCCTCTACAATCCTATAGCACTAGTTTACCTTGAAACTCACCACAACAACAAATCCGATCGAATCACATACTGGCCACCATTGAAATGCACTGATATGAACCATCACTATTCTCCCTCAAACTTACCATAATCTGATCTATGCACAAAGGTGATTAACCTACACTATCGATCTAAGATTCTAATGGCTTAACCTAAGAGATATTAATCCAAACAGTTTGTTGCATCTGTCACTAACCATCACCAATCCTTTCCAAATTCATCTAACTTAATCTCCTAACCACCTAGATCAAGTCTAAGCTAATAAAATCATGTTAAACTAACTGAATTAAGCAAATCGAATGAAAACTTACCTGATGTAAAACCTTGAGAACAGCTATGGAGATGGAAGATCTGAGGCTTTTGAGTGTTGAATCCTGATCACTCCTTGATGAACTTGATTCTGTATGCAAGCTTTGGATGAGACTTGGCCAGAATTATGCTATCCACTTGAGATTGTGATTTTGATGTTCTTGCAAAAGGCACTCGAAAATGGATGATAATCACCAAAACCTTGCTTCAATTCTGATCTATGATGATAATGGAGCACAATTGAATCAATGTGGATGATGATTTTGTGAAGATTTTGAGAGAATTACAATGAAACTTCAATGAAAAGAATGAGGGAATTTGTGAAACTCTTGGTGCAAATGAAGCCAACCCTTGCCAAATTCTCCTTTCATGAATATATAGACCCCAATGGTACATTCTAGATCCATCTTGCACATTCCCTTGTTTTCAAATTTTGGCTCATTTTGATTATGTTTCTTAAAAAGCAAGCAACCATGGATAACTTCATTTTTTCCTTCTAAACTCAAAAAAGTGTGTGAACCATTGTTCTTAGAATTGTTTTTCCATGCAAAATCATATATTGGAAGTCTCCATTTGGACTTGTAAATCTCCCAAACCATTTTTCACTTTGAAATTATTCACTTTATAAGCCTTTTTAGTTCATATTTTGACCAATTATGTAACATCATGCTATGAGCTTCTCCAATAACTTGTGACCTTCTTTCTAGACTTAAAATACCATTTGGAGCAAGTTTGATGTTGTAAGTTTTTCCATTTGAGGCCTCCTTGTATGAGTTTTGGACATAAGTTAAAATGACCTGTAATTCACAAATGCCCAAAATACCCTTTGCTTGCCAAGACCATAAGTTGAGTTCTCCACATCATATGAAGGCATGCCATACCATTCTAGAAAGCTAAGACAATGAGGAACAATTCTTATGTTTACCAAGAATTCATTTGAAACCTCCTTGAGGGGCAAAACTAGATTGGAAGTCAAGTCACTTTCACAGACAAAAGTTCAGACACCCCAAATGACCTGTAACTTGCAAGGACCATAACTTGAGTTCTATAAATCTCCTTGAGGTCTTCCACCACTCAAATTAAAGGTCTTGAGATCCTCTACAAGTTTCATGTTGGCCAAGAAGCCATTTGAAGCTAGCATTTTGACTTATCTTGCTTGGAAATTTGACCTAAACTAGGGGATTTTACAGGGAAACCCTAATTTAGTAACTCCTCTTCTCCTTGATTTCTCTTGAATTCTTCTTGTCATATCTCCATATCCTTCTTTATATGTCCAATGTTGATCCCCACATCTCTCCAATAGACTTGAATGCCCTCTTAAGTCAGTCAATTGACTTAGGGTTGACCTAGGATTGACCCAGATGAAACCCTAGTTGACTGTCTTCAACTATAGCTCTTGTGCTCACATCAACAACTTGTTTTCTTCTCCAAATGACCTTTTAAGTCTCTCATAATGTCTAGATGCCCTCCATGCCTCCACTTCACAGCTCACAACCCTCTTGTTGATCCTCAGATACCCTCAGCTAGGAGATGGACTCAAGGCTTGATCTGCTGAACTCTTTGCTTTCAAATTCTTTCCTGATGACTTGAATAGGATTGAATTGGGATGATAACCTCTTGCTAGGCCTCTAGAGATGAAAATAATGATTGGTCCCCTGTTGAATGACTTGCTATGCTTATGCTATGCAGATGGTTAGTCTATGTACATGCCTCTATATGCAAATGCTAGTGACAATGAACCATGAACCACATGAATATGGTTGAGCAAATTTTTTAGGGTGCAACAGCTGCCCCTATTCAAGCGACTTGGACCCGATTGGATGAAGGGCCCGGAGCCTTCAGACATTCGCGGTACGAGACGGTTGAATACTAGTGAAACCAGAAATTTGCCAACCGCAGAAATAAACTGCGCTCCTGCTTGAGGAATGACATTCGTCAGCTGAATCTGACTGTTACAGCAACCTACTGATCTCGCGCGACCGTGCTGGGGATTGGCTTCATCGTTCTGAAGAGGATTCTGTCATAACAGATTGCTTGCTTGTCCACGTTAGGACTCTGTCTGTCGTTAATACGAAGAAATCTCAACTAGGACCTGTCCACGTTAGGACTCCACCTGCTGTTAACCCAGAAAAATCTCGGCAACTCCGCTGGGAATACTTCATCTGCATTTCCATGAACTAAATCGTCCACGTTAGGAGTAACACCTTTCATCTTTCCACGTTAGGAAGCAATCTTCTTTCCACCTAAGGAGAACTACATCAATCTGTCCCCGTAAGGACTCCAATACCACTTGACATGTCCGCGTCAGGACTCCGATCTTTCCACGTAAGGAATTCCACTTTTCTTGAATCTGTCCACGTAAGGACCTCAATTTCTTCCACGTCAGGAATAATCTTCTTCTTTCCACGTTAGGAATCAATCTATCTTCCACGTAAGGAATAAACTTCTTCTTCCACGTTAGGAATATCTTCTTTGATCTGTCCGCGTCAGGACTAAACTCTTCCACGTCAGGAATGATCTCTTTCTTTCCACGTCAGGAATCAATCTTGATATGTCCGCGCGAGGACTCAATCTTTCCACGTAAGGAATAAACTCGTCTTTCCACGTAAGGAAACCATTTTTCTTCCACGTAAGGGATGCTCTTAATACGTCCACGTAAGGACCCTGATCTTTCCACGTTAGGAATCAATTCTTTCTCAATTTGTCCGCGTCAGGACTCATTTTTCCACGTAAGGAATGCCCTTATCTCCCCGTAAGGAATCTACCTCAATATGTCCGCGTAAGGACTCAATCTTTCCACGTAAGGAACACCAACTTCTTTCCACGTAAGGAATAAATTCATCTTTCCACGTCAGGAAACCATCTTTCTTCCACGTAAGGGATGCTATTTTACCTGTCCACGTAAGGACTTCACTCTTTCCACGTCAGGAATGCTGTCATTTCCACGTAAGGAATCCTCTTCTGATACGTCCGCGTAAGGACTACATCGTCCACGTTAGGACCCACTTCTTCATATTAGGAATGATAATCTCTTTGATTTGTCCACGTCAGGACACCGATCTTGTCTTGATTCGTCCACGTTAGGACTCAGGCGCCTTCGGCCTACTGAGGAAATAAGACTTGTCCACATAAGGACTCACACCCTCGACCCAATGGGGAAATAACTTGTCCACGTAAGGACTCACACGTCTTCGACTTGCTGGGGAAATATCCGCGTCAGGACTTACCCTTTGCCAACAACACGAAGAAGGATAAATTTGTCCACGTCAGGATTTCACATTCGATCAATACCGAGAAATCAAATCTGTCCACGTTAGGACTAGCACATATCGTCAACCTGAGGAAATGTCCACGTCAGGACTACACCTTCCAACAGCTCTGAGAAATCGAACCTGCCCACGTTAGGACTAGCACCTCCCATCAGCCCCAGGGAAATAGACCTGTCCACGCTAGGACGCCCACTTCTGAAGAAATCCCGCCAATCTAGGAATAAACTGTCCGCGTCAGGACTTGGTTCTTCAATGATCCTCACCCACAAACTGCTCAGCACTGACGCGACAGCGACTTTGAGATGAACTCTACTGGGGATGTCTGAAAACCAACTATCGGACGCCTGCTCTGATAACCGGCGGTGGCCTCTGAAATTCTGATTCATGCGACCCGTTGATGACAAACAAACTCTGCTTGGGGATAAGGAGATTCTTATCCTGGCCACTCTGGCTGGGGAAAATAAGAGACCTTCGCATAAATGACTCTGCTGGAGACAAAGAGAGTTTTATCATGATAACTCTGTGGGGGAATACCGCCGAAACTGACATTATCATTGAATATCTCCTGCCGAGATCTTGACTGTTTGGTGATTTATTTGAGCAAGAGCTCTCTCCACCTGAACTACTAGAGTACAGAAACTGCTTCAGCAAAATAAATGCTGGAAGGATAATGCCGACTCGCCGGGGATAGCCTGGCTACAAAATTATTCCGGCAAAATAAATGCTGGAAGAGTGAAGTCGACCCTGCTGGGAAGTTGGGAACTCAAACCACACGTCTTGTTGAAGTAACCCCCTGCTGGGGAATATGACTTCGCTGGAGAATAACAGATGTGCACAGTATGATCGGACTTTCTGCTGGAACGTGAACTGAAATCACCGGTATCTCTGACAAAATAAATGACAGGAACCGCCATCAACTCTGCTGGGGAGAGTCTTGATCTTCGAATTCCACTGGAAGGAATGAAAACACTTGCTGAAAGAACTCCGCTGGAGAGTGGATGATTCTCTAAGGGAAAATTAACTGACTCCACTGGGGAAGAGTGCCTGACCCTGCGGGGAACGATGAACCTGTCTGAATACTGCCTTACGATCTCGGCATCACCCAACTCTGCTGAGGACGAGTAACTTCTCTGGAGCACGTCCTTTGGATAAGCTATGGCTAGCTGGGAATTCTATCCTTCTTCAGGAAGAACATGCATGACCTGCGTGGGGATCGAGCCTTTCGTTATCACCATCTCTTGATCATTTTCCTCGTATGGTTATGAAACCTGCAACAACACAAACAAGACACGACAAGTCTGTGCCATCGAATCAATTCAGGTTAGTGACGTTACACTCAGTCAATTCAAAGCTTTAACAATTGTTGGCAAGGGCCGATGATGTTATACTCATGTTAGTTTCATCAAACTTAGGCGTTTTATCATGCGCAAAACAGTAAAGAACAGGCATCAAGTACTGAATAACACATTTTCATTGATTGGGCCCCTGAATGGGCGGAGTTTTTTTGTACACGGGATGTAACTCCTGAAAAGAGGAAGCTACGCAAAGCAGATATACAAGTATGCACAGGAAGCATAAATATTGACAAATTAAATTTTGTACACATGTCGGCAACTGGATGCAGATGAACACCACGAACTGATCCTCCCATGACTCGTCCGACTCCACTGCTTTCCCGGTATCCCCACTTCTGAAGAGATTGTGTCCGATAACTGACTCCTCAAATATATTCTCCCGCATTGATACTCATTGAATTCAAATTCGGACCGCAGTCATTTGCTTTTCTCATCCCTAACTTTTGCGTGAACCGCCCTTTACGGGTTTTCAGTTCACCGGGATACCCCTTTTTGCCGAAGCCGCCCAGTGTAGGTTTTCAACTTCGCGGGTGTACATTTTTTTCAATTTTATCCCTAACTTTTGCCCGAACCTTTCATTCTGTTTTTGGTTCGCCAGGATGCCCCATTTTTGCCTGGACTCTCTTTTTTCTGTCCAGCGGGTCTATTTTAAGCAAAGTATTTTTTAACTGCGTCCGAATTCACAGGTGATGCAAAGTCTTCCCCGTCCATGGTGGACAACAATAAAGCTCCTCCTGAAAAGACCTTACTGACAACGTATGGCCCTTCGTAGTTGGGGGTCCACTTGCCCCTGTGATCTGCTTGCGGCGGGAGAATCCTTTTCAGCACAAGGTCGCCCGTCTGAAAGCTTCGCGGAAGTATCTTCTTGTCGTACGCTTTCTTCATTCGTCTTTGATACAAACGACCGTATGCCAGAGAAGCTAGCCTCTTCTCATCCATCAAACTCAGTTGGTTCAACCTATTCGTTACCCATTCTGCCTCGTCCAGCTGAACGTCTCGCAATACCCTCAGAGAAGGTATCTCAACTTCCAATGGTAATACCGCTTCCATTCCGTATACCAACGAGAACGGAGTTGCCCCGGTTGATGTGCGTACCGTCGTACGATAACCGTGCAAAGCGAAAGGTAGCATTTCATGCCAATCTTTATACGTCACCACCATTTTCTGGACAATCTTCTTGATATTCTTATTGGCCGCTTCGACAGCGCCATTCATCTTGGGTCGGTAAGGGGAGGAGTTGTGATGTTCGATCTTGAAATTCTGACAGAGCTCCTTCATCATTTTGTTGTTCAGATTAGAACCATTATCCGTGATTATCCGCTCGGGAATCCCGTATCGGCAAATGATATCTCTCTTGATGAATCTAGCCACCACTTGCTTCGTTACATTTGCGTAAGACGCCGCTTCCACCCACTTGGTGAAATAATCGATTGCCACTAGGATGAACCGATGCCCGTTAGAAGCCGTCGGCTCGATCTTTCCGATCATATCGATTCCCCACATCGAGAATGGCCATGGAGATGACATCACATTCAGAGGACTCGGAGGCACGTGTATTTTATCAGCATAAATTTGGCACTTGTGGCACTTCCTCGCGAACTTGAAACAATCAGTTTCCATCGTCAGCCAAAAGTAACCTGCCCTCAGCAGTTTTCTCGTCATAGCATGTCCACCTGCATGCGTACCAAAGGCACCTTCGTGGACTTCCTCCATGAGAAGCTTTGCCTCTTTCTCGTCTACACAACGCAACAACACCAAGTCGTGGTTTCTTCTGTATAAGACGCCATCCGGGTTCAAATAGAAATTACCCGCTAATCTCCTGAGAGTTTTCTGATCTTGACTGGATGCCCCAGCCGGATACTCTTTATTCTTCAGGAAATTAAGGATATCAAAATACCACGGTTTGCCATCAGACGCTTCATCAATAGCAAATACGTAAGCTGGCCTGTCCAACCGAGAGATAGTGATCTGGGGAGCTTCGTTCCAGAAATTGACCTTGTACATGGAAGACAAAGTGGCAAGGGCGTCAGCCATTTGATTTTCTGCCCGCGGCACGTGATGCAACTCAACCTTGTCGAAGAAAGGCAACAATCTCCTTGCATAATTCATATAATGTATCAAATTTGGCTGACGTGTCTCCCATTCCCCTTTGATCTGATTCACTACCAGAGCTGAGTCTCCGTATACGTCTAGATGTTTGATTCGCAAATCAATGGCTTCTTCAAGCCCCATTATACAAGCTTCGTATTCGGCCTCATTATTGGTAACGGCGAAGGTCAATCGGGCAGTAAACGGGATGTGCGACCCGTGCGGCGTAGTGATAATTGCCCCTATTCCGCTACCGTAAGCATTCACAGCTCCATCAAATATCATCTGCCATTTGGACCCCGGCTCTGGTCCTTCGTCTGGTAACGGCTCTTCGCAATCTTTCATTTTGAGATACATGATATCCTCGTCAGGAAAATCAAATCTCATTGATTGGTATTCTTCAATAGGCTGCTCAGCCAGATACTCAGACAGCACACTCCCCTTGATCGCCTTTTGCGAGACGTATTGAATATCATATTCAGTCAAGACCATCTGCCACCGGGCAATTCTACCTGACAACGCCTGCTTTTCGAATATATATTTGATTGGATCCATCTTCGAGATGAGCATGGTTGTATGATTCAGCATGTACTGCCTCAAACGCTTGGCGGCCCAGGCTAGCGCGCAACAAGTTTTCTCCAGCATTGAGTATCGAGATTCACAGTCTGTAAATTTCTTACTCAGATAATAGATCGCATGCTCTTTTCTCCCCGTCTCGTCGTGTTGACCGAGAACGCAACCCATGCTTCCCTCAAGAACCGTCAAATACATTATCAAGGGTCTCCCTGCCACTGGGGGTATCAAAATAGGAGGCTCCTGCAGATACTTCTTTATTTTGTCGAACGCCTTTTGACAATTCTCGTTCCACGTTACAGCTTGATCTTTCTTCAACAGCTTGAATAATGGTTCACACGTGGCCGTTAGGTGAGATATGAACCGGGCAATGTAGTTCAACCTCCCTAAAAACCCGCGCACCTCTTTTTCTGTTTTAGGCGTCGGCATTTCTTGAATCGCTCTTATTTTAGCAGGATCGACCTCTATTCCTCTTTCGCTTACGATAAACCCCAGCAGTTTACCCGATCTCACCCCGAAGGTGCATTTATTAGGGTTCAGCCTCAGCCTGAACTTCCTAAGTCTTTTAAACAACTTCAACAGATTCACCAGATGCTCTTCCTCTGTCTGGGATTTAGCAATCATATCGTCAACATAGACTTCGATCTCTTTATGCATCATGTCATGAAAGAGAGTCGTCATAGCACGCTGATATGTTGCCCCAGCATTTTTCAATCCAAAGGGCATCACTTTGTAGCAAAATGTTCCCCAAGGCGTTATGAAAGTAGTCTTCTCCATATCCTCTGGCGCCATTTTAATCTGATTATATCCTGAAAAGCCATCCATGAAGGAGAATACAGAGTATTGAGCGGTATTATCAACTAATACGTCAATATGAGGAAGTGGAAAATCGTCTTTTGGGCTTGCTTTATTCAAATCTCTATAATCCACGCACATTCGAACCTTGCCATCTTTCTTTGGCACTGGTACGATGTTGGCAACCCATGAAGGATACTTCGTCACAGCCAGGAAACCAGCGTCCCACTGTTTCTGAACCTCCTCTTTGATCTTCATTGCCATATCTGGTCGAGTTCTGCGAAGTTTTTGTTTGACCGGCGGGCAATCTTCTTTTAGTGGCAGGCGATGCACAACCATATCAGTATCGAGCCCTGGCATATCTTGATACGACCAAGCGAATACATCATTATACTCTCGGAGCATTTCAACCAGTTTCCGCTTGATATCACTCTGCAGTGCGGCTCCAATACGAATGTTCTTCTCAACCCCTTCCGACCCCAAATTGATAATCTCGATAACCTCGTCGTGAGGCAGAATGGCCCTTTCCTCTTGCTTCACCAACCAAGACAGTTCTTCAGGAACGTCGCTATCTTCGACAACCTCTTCTTCGGTCTGGAATACCGGGTGCTCGAAGTCGGGACGAGTCATAGGTGGCTCAAGGATGTCATCTGAAAATGTTATCCTGCAAAAGGAATGGTTAAGTGCTTCAAAATGCGTATAAAGCGGATAACCACGTTGCCATTTTATTGAAAAATACAAAACAAGAAAGACAGGGATTACAGTATTTGCACATGAAAAAACGCCATTTATTTAATGATTAACGAAGCAATGTTTATAACAACACAGCCCTAAGCAAATCCTGATGCCCCGGGCAAGACATCAGATTATTCAACAATTAATAAAGCAAAGTATTACTGTTTAAAAGTCACAGGAACAAGCTCCTGAATAGACCAGTTGCACAGTCCTTGTCCTGGCGTGCTTGGCTGAATCCAGGCATCCATATCACAGTCGCTGTCCCCTTCATCGGACTCCGAAGCAGCATTGACAGATTCGTGGCATACTCCACTGGCAGAGATGGTGATTGACTTTCTGAAATGAGGGGCCCCCACAGAAGGAGTTGATGACGACGGTCGGTACCCCAGTCCGAACCGGTCCATTTTCACAGGAATGTCCAATACTTTGCCCCAGCCTTTGGCTTCTCCGGCTTCCACTAGAGCTCGAGCTTCTTTATACGAAGAAACAGCTATCTCTGGCACTTTGCTTGGCCTGGGACCCTTGTCCTTTATGTGCAAACCTTCGAATGCCTGGCATGGTGTCTCGTGGATCTCCCCGTCGACTTCCACATATTTAAACGAAGATAGATGGCTGACCAGGATGTCTTCTTCTCCGCACACGGTGACCACACTGTCTCCGACCATATACTTTAACTTCTGATGCAGGGTAGACGTGACTGCCCCTGCCCCGTGAATCCAAGGTCTTCCCAGCAAGCAGCTGTACGCAGGCTGTATATCCATGATATAAAACTCCGTTGCAAACACTTCCGGCCCCACTTGCAGAGGCAAGGTAATCGATCCGAAGACTGTTCTCCGCGTGCCGTCAAACGCTCTGACTACCAAATCACTTGGGGTGCACAAAATCCCCCGAACATCCAGCTTCATCATAGCCTTCTTAGGCAGCACGTTCAAAGACGACCCGGTGTCAACCAATACATGCGACATTGTCGACCCTCTGCACTCAACAGACACATGTAATGCCATATTATGATCCCTTCCTTTCGGAGTCAAGTCGAAATCAGTAAAGCCCAGACTGTGGCCTGCATTTACGTGTGCCAATACTCCTTCTAACTGGTTTACGGAGACATCCTGTGGTACAAAAGAAGTGTCCAGGACTTTCAGCAAAGCATTTCGGTGAGCTTCCGAACACAACAGCAATGACAATATAGATATTTTGGACGGCGTTTGCTGCAAATGCTCCACAATTTTATAATCGCTTTTCCGAATCAAGCGCATGAATTCCTCTACATCCTTAGATGCTGCTTCTTTTTCATTTGCTTGAACCGGAACATTCTCAACTGCTTTCCCCTTTCCTTTCGCTAGCCTTTCGGCTTCCACTTCAGGAGATATAAAGATCCTGCCACTCCTCGTCATGCCTCCTGAGCCAACAACATTATCCACAACCTCCGCTGACTGCTTGTTAACATCGATTTTAATCCCGTCACAATACACCTCTAGCCCATATGACCACGGGACTGCTTTCGTGTTCTCATACGGTATTGGCCCGGCTTTAGTTATGGTAATCGGTGGTCGCTGAGCTGGTGCTGAAATGGTGATCGTCTTCCTAGGAATTGTCACTGTGGCCACATCACTCCGATTATCCACTACTGCCCCTGCCGGCTCATCCGTTGCTGTTCGATCAAACTGCAATATACCTTCATCAATTAAGGCCTGAATGCCTTTCTTCAGATCCTCACACCCCCCAGACAGGGCCCAACAATCTAAACAGTACTCATTACATCCCGGGTAAACACCTCCCTGCAACAGTCGGCTTTTTATCTCGCTCAGCGGCGTCTTTAAATCCTCGACATTCATAATCAAATTCAGACCTTCCTCAGTCAGCACGGCATTCGCCCCATGATTAGGCATGGGTTTCTGGACTATATTTGGAACTGTCGTTCCGAAGTTGATAGACTTGTTGTCCAAGAGATCCTGTACAACGTGCTTAAAAGCATGACAACCTTCTATATCATGGCCCGGGGCCCCAGAATGAAACTCACAGTGTCTATTTGCATCATAGCCGAACGGGGGAGTTCCCGTTATCGGTGCCAAGGTTCTTTTCTCCACCAGATTCAATCCCAACAATGTCTGCAATAAATCAGCATAGTTAGAGGGAGGCTTCTCAAATACTCTTCTCGGCTTACCACCCTGGAATTTTCGCTGAGCTTGCTGTGCCCCCTGCTGAGGCTGCTGCTGCTGTAGCATTGGTTGCTGCTGAACCGGTTGTTGTTGCTGGATTGGTTGCTGTTGATAGGGGATAGTAACACTCGACACTTGCTGCGGCTGACGATATTGATTTCTTCCCCTGCCTCGGCCTCGGCCTCGGCCTCCAAATACCGCGCTAGCTTCGCCCTGACGGCGCCCACCATAAGCTTTCCTATTACTGCCAGATGCAGCTGACTCATCGACTTGGAACTTTCCTTGCTTAATGTTCCGCTCAATCTTTTCGCCCATCAGAATCAGATCTGAAAAACTAGCCAGAGACGTATGAAACAACATATCATGAAACAGCCCGGTGAATGTGCCGACAAACATGTCATTCATTTCTTTATCTTCGACAGGAGGACGGACCCTGGCAGCCATATCGCGCCACCTTTGCGCGTACTCTTTAAAACTCTCCCCCTTCTTCTGCGAAAGCCCGGCCAACTGGACCCGATTGGGTGCCAGATCGCTGTTATACTTGTAATGGGCTACGAACGCCTCCGCCAACTGCTTCCAAGTCTTGATATCAGTGGGCTCCAACCCCATGTACCACTCTAGGGAAGGACCCGATAGACTATCCTGAAAGAAATGCATGAGCATTCTTTCATCAGTGGAGTATGCAGACATCTTTCTGTAATAAGCTCGCACATGCACTTTCGGGCATGTGTCTCCTTTGTACTTATCGAACGCAGGCGCCTTGAATTTAATGGGCACCCTCAAGCCAGGTACCAAGCCCATAGTTGCCATGTCCAATCCTACAGCACTCTGATTTAGGACTCCCTTCATTTGCTCTTCCAGCATTCTAATCTTTTGAGAATCATCCATCGGCCCTTCAAAAACCCCTCCAGAGAAGGCATCCTCCTGTTGATCCTCTTGCCACATACCGTTTCCAGCCCCGTATCCATCATACGCATTATTACGTCCAGCTCTGACCTGATTCATCCCCGGAACTCGGCCTCTGTTGCCGTACCCTTGAACACCTCCAGCAAGACCACCAGCCATAAAACCAGTACCATTTCCGTTTCCAAAGCCTCCGTAACCCTGATTGACCATACCATAGCCATCTTGCCCAAAGCCTTGAGCATTAAAGCCATACTTGCCAGTGTTGTCGAATCCCTGATCGTTGAATCCGAACCCAGTATTGACAAAACCATTGCCTCCGAGATTATCTCCCAAATTGACATCACCCAGCCCAGCGTTGTGGACAGCAGTTTCATTTCCAACTCCGACGTTACCATTCACAGCAGCGGTAGCGTTGTTGATGTTAGCAGCAGTCATATTGACGACAGGCGGAGCCACTGGCGTTGGAGTGCCATCTCCATGAGCAGTATCAACCCGGACAGACTGATGATCTTCGTTACCATGACCAGCGTTGCGAGCCAACAGAGGCTGGACCATGGCCTGCAAGTTTTCTTGCCCTTTTGCTATAGCCTCCATGGTTTGCATGAAGAGGGCGAGCTTCTCGCGTACATCCTGCATCTCGTTCTGAATTTGGTCCATGACTTTCCGACAGTTGGATCGTGTAGAATAGCGGTGCGGATGTTGATCTGGAATCCTGTTAAGTACCTGAATCAAAGCAGGAGATAAGACACCATTCAAAGATTACCTGTTATGCAATATGAATATGAATGCAATGCAATGTGTCTGTGCATTAGGGAAGTTCATTCCCCCAGTTCTAGTGCGAAGGTGCCGGTGCAGTGACGGTACTGACAATAAGAATATCGGAGTTGAATCATAGAAAGCCTCGTATATAGCAGAGAGAATCAATAAGCCCAGGGTACAATGTCACTGAGAGTACAAAGATGGCATGACCTCAACCAACAATCCTGGTGATGGTCAGCACTATGCAAATAAAGCATACAAATAGTGGAATGATCAAATCCTCCCAAAAGTCTGGTACTCCTCTATCAGCTTCTTGGTCTCCGGATGACTTGGTCGATCGAGCAGCCCTTCAACAAGCTGGTTTCTCTTCTTAAGGACACGGCGTACGTCTTCAGCAGTTTCTTCCCATGTTGCTTCTCCGAAGCAATCTTCTAACTTGCGCTTCTGGGACACTGCTTCGTCTCTGGATTTGATTGCCTTGTTCAGTGCATGCTGGACACTATACCGATTCATCACTTCCTCCTCACACTTCTTGATGCTAGACTTCAACTTTTCTTCGAGGTCGGAAATTTGCTGCTTCAGCTTATCTTCCCTCTTCTTGTTGTTAGTGAGTGTAGCATTCCAAGTCTTATTGCAAGAAGATATCTCTCGGTGTGCTGCGTCGAGCGCTTTCTTTTTGGCTTCCAGCATGTCATGGGAGCTTCTGAACTCTTGCCCCAGACGTTCGCGCTTCTTCTTTTCCTCGGTCAACTCAACTCCTAACCTGTTTACTAGCTCAATCTGTTGTTGGAAAGCATATACAGCCTTATTTTTCTCACTGCGTGCCTGGGCTAGCTCTTGCTCTAACCCTTCATTAATCTTCATCAGGGCTTCTTTCTCCTTCACAACCTGTTCATAGACTTCCTTAGCAACAGTAGTTGGCTCTTCTACCGGAACGGGAACAAGAATTGGTGCATCTGGAAACGGCATCTTCAACTGACTAACCCTCTCTTGAATCCAAACTCTATAAGGGGCATAGGCCTGACAGTCATTCTTTCCTAACAACGGCTTCCCCTTGCGGTTAATACGCGTCCAGGCATGTCGCAACTTGGCTAATAACTCCCCCTTCACGTCACCGGTGAAGTACAGAGATTCCTGTACTTCTTCCTCTTGAGGTGGATTCTTCAGCGCATATCCGAACTGGCGAATGAATAGAGAAGGGTTGTAATTGATACACCCTTTTCTTCCAATCAAGGGGACATTAGGGTAACCAGCACAACTGAAGATGAGCTCCGATCCCAACAAGTCTCTATCAAACCACTCCATATCTTCCGACGATAACCTCATCAAACGCTCCGGCCAACCAACTGGAACTGTAGTCTCTGCAGCAGATCTTCCCTTAGGAAGATGACTCTCAAACCACATACTCAATAAGGGTACACAAAGATGAACATTCTTCCCTCTGCCCTTCTCATTCTTGTAATGCAGTGAGTGATAGAAATCTCCGAGTAAGGTAGGTACAGGATTACCAGCAGCAAACAAGTAGAAAGCATCGAAGTCCACAAAATCCGGTATATTGGGGAATAAAACTATGCCATAAATGCACAAAGCCAACACAGCATTGAAAGCAACCCAGCACCCATTCTTGGCGTACTCTTGGGCTTTACCAACTAAGAACTGAAATGAGAAGCCTGGAACTCTGCGGGAAACAGTAGTCACAAGTTCAGAAGCATCAACATGCAAGGCTTTTGCCAATTCCTCCGGCTTAGGTTTGGCATCATAATGAATGAATGGAACCTGGTTCTGCACGGGCAGCTCAACATACTCAGCGTATTCCTCCAGGGTCGGTCCCATAATAAAGTCAGAGAACGTAAAACACCTCAAAGCATGGTCATAGAATTGCATCAAAGCATACAGCCCATCTAACTCTACCTCTGTAGGTTTGCACACCAATCTCAATAATCTACCATAGCTCATCCGGAAACTCCTACGAACACTCTCATCAGCAAGAGAGATCAACCCCAGTAACGGAACAATATCAGGCGTAGGCAATTTGTAGGCAACCGTTCTCCTTAAGCTAGTCATGATCAAATACTCAGAAGTCTGGGCACTAGAACTAGGGAAATGCAAATGCACCTGCAGCACAGACACACGTTAGTGAAATGCAAATGATAATGGATATGCAGGGATGCAATGCAAGTAACATTCAACAGGGACCAAAGCTGCAGCTGAATAGCCTAAACCCAATCAAGAAAGGTCTCAGATAGACCATCCAGAAGTCATCAATCCCTGGTCTCAGATAATAAAACTCCAATACTGGTCTCTGACAGACCTCAAACCATAACTCCAACTGGTCTCTGATAGACCTCAAATCATAACTCCAACTGGTCTCTGATAGACCTCAAATCACATCCATAATTGGTCTCTGACAGACCTCAGAACACATCTCCAAATGGCCTCTGACAGACCTCAGAATACATCTCCAAAGGGTCTCTGACAGACCTCAGAACTCTCCATAAATAACCAGGACCTCTGATCAAGAAATAACCGGTAGTCTGGAGGTCTAGTTACCTGCATAGCCCTGAATCCCCTCACAGGTGGGTGGCCCTATAACTGGCACAAGGTACGGCATCCTATACGGTCGTCGGCGTCACAGACTTTCAGGGTTGATGATACGATTCCCAGAAGGAGTGGCATCATCAATCCCTGAAGAGGCCTCACTCAGCCAACTTCCAAATGATCGGTCCCCAGAGTCGACAATCCAACTAACCAGCAACCCACGCCAACCAAAGGAAGGGGCAGGAGGCCAACCAGAAGAACCTCGTCTGAGTGTAGATTTCATGGGACACCAAAGCAAGCAAAGCAAGCGGGCGCCCACTAATTTCTACTCTAATTCTAGGTGCACTCAAGCCCAGGTCCGGCTTATCTCTCAATATCAGAACACCCGTCACACCCCAGATACAGCAACAATAATCAATATACAAAGCTGAAAATACAAGGTTAGAAATATAAAATAACTCCATACAAAATCCTCGACGGGAAAACAAGCGTTAGGATTGACTCTCTCAAGGGACGTTGGATCCCAGATGCATAAGAACCATCGCAGTCCTTAGCAGCCAGGGGACGTTGGATCCCCAGCAGAGTCGCCAGCTGTCGCTACTGCGAAAATCGGTGCCGGCTGAACAGAAGAGTCGCCACCGTGCGTTATTTATCCCACGGGAGGGAAAGGAAACGCTCAGAGTAAACCTCGCACAACACGGGAAAGGTATGGTCATCGCAACCAAAACCTGGGTTCGGGAGTCGGTTACGTAAGGGGAAGGTATTAGCACCCCTCACGTCCATCGTACTCGATGGGATCCACGCTTGTTTTCGGGTATGGATTGTTATTCTATCTAAGCTATAGGTCAAGGGTGAAAAAGAAAATAAAATGAAAATAAAAATGACTCGGCAAAGTATCGCACTTTATGCCTACGTATTCCCGTCTGGAACGAGAAATCAGAGTCAACGTAGTTCGCCTACCTACGGGAAAGGAGGGGAAGGTTGCTCGCTAGGATATCGCATCTTATGCCTACGTACTTTCACATAGCATGGAAGATCAGAGCAAACGTAGTTCGGGCCACGTACGACACAAGTCTGTCTTGGTTGATTTTATTCCTTCTGAAAAAGGTTTTTCTGATTAACAGTCCCGGCGGACAAAAATGACGTTTTGATGAGTTCACATTCTTTTACGGAAGAAATGTCTTTTATTGAGTTTGAAATCTTTATGTGTTTTTCTGTTTGTTTTGAGAAAGAAGAGACAGAACTCTAACCTACGGTTGCGAAGGGAAACAAACTAACCTAATGTTATCATGCATGGGTTAAGACCTAGTGTCTATCATGCTCCTCTCTTGCACAGAGAGAAACAGAGATCCTACGGGATAGGCAGAAACAGAAACAATACCAGATATATACAGTAAAGCAGTAAAATGCATGGATGCAGCAATACAAGCGAGGCAAGGGAGTCCCACTCAACCTCGAACCTAGAAAACAATAGGCAAAAGTGAACAGACTTCACTTTCAACCCAACAGGGTAACCAGCAAACAATACAGTCCGGAAAACCAATCAATACATCAACAATACAACAGCAAAAGAAACAGCATCAGCAGCTCTGAACCAACATCTGGCTTCAAGTAATCTCCAATCACTCACAGGCTTCAACAAGCATCAATCTTCATCTTCATGGCCTTCAGGCAAGGGCTTTGATCATCAGTCTGCTATCTGCAATGGCTTTTCTTCCAGCTCAAACCTCCAGGATGAGGGATTAGTCACAAGAGTGAATTGGGTGTTAAGCAATCAGTTGACTACCAAGGGTGGTGAACAGACTGCTTCTAACACAAGAGACAGTTTCTCTCAAGAGTTCTATCTCATAGACACTATCACCAAGCCTTCCAAAGGAAGGGGGTGAGTGTCTTAGAGAGACTCTGAATCACAGAGAAGAATGGATGCAGACAAGGCAATCCATGTTTGAGAAACAATCATTCTAATCTAGAGCTCTGCCTAGCTCCTAAACTCTAGTCTCCTCAGCAGCTGCTAGCAAGAACCTCCTCTCCAACTCTGACAGTTGATCTTCAGTCTTTGAATCTCCAATGGTCTTCATCCTCACAAATCTTCAGCTTCCCCAGGGCCCAGACAAACCCAATACCCAATCAAACAATCAGCAATCCCCAGAGGGCACACCACACCAGACAACAGATATACAGACAGTAATAATAGCAGTAGGGGAATCTTAACTTTTCTCTAAGGGGTCTAGTAACTACCCATAGCCCCTATAGTCCCATAACTAATCTATCCAAACCCTAAGTCCTAAGGGAAATGAAATCAAACTCCTAAGTTGTCACCTAAAACCCTAGTTTTGTACATGATGTTCAAGCATTTATTAATCACCTAAAATTAACTCCTAAAAATGGGAACTAAAATATTTCTACAAGTTGAATATCTCATCTAAACAATATGAAAAGAATGATCAAAAAATATCAAAGCATGTGAGAGAACAAAAATCATTAAAATGATGCATGAAATGAACCTATTTAATATGACATTTATTTAGAAAATATGTAAAAAATATGGAATAAAACTAAAAATGAAATTTTATTTTTCTATAATATTCTACACATCCTAAAGAACATATGGTAAAAAGAATGGATTAAAATGCATTTTTTATGAATTAGTTATGATTTAATGAAAATTGGTAAAATAAAATGGAATTAAGAAAAATAAAATTGAATTAAATGAGGGAGAGGGGTGCATTCAGAAGTCTCGCCCAGTTCAAACCAGGATGGGCCCTCACAATGGGGGTGCAGATAGCGCCTTTTACTAAGGCCCAGAAAACACTCAGACTTAAAGAGCAAATAAAAACCAGCTGGGGGTGAGAAAAGTAGCGAAAACACGTTCATATCTGAGTTGGGCTTAACATTGGGGGTGGGGATAACAAAATCCAACTCAGGCCCGCCCGTTTCAATTAATGAAACGGTGCGTTTTGGCCAAGGTCCTTCCCTCCAAATTTCAGATTAAATGACAGCCACAAGATCATCCTCCAAGTCAAAGGTCTTCGCGCGCATTGGACGGGTAGGATTATGTCTTCCTCCCTTGATCTGAAACCTAGGGTTTCAACTTCCATGAATGGCCATGCACGACTAAACTTCACCTCCTCTGTTCTCCTTCCACACGCAATGAAATGCCACGCCATAAACATGAAACCTGCTCCAAATCTCTCCCTCTACAATCCTATAGCACTAGTTTACCTTGAAACTCACCACAACAACAAATCCGATCGAATCACATACTGGCCACCATTGAAATGCACTGATATGAACCATCACTATTCTCCCTCAAACTTACCATAATCTGATCTATGCACAAAGGTGATTAACCTACACTATCGATCTAAGATTCTAATGGCTTAACCTAAGAGATATTAATCCAAACAGTTTGTTGCACCTGTCACTAACCATCACCAATCCTTTCCAAATTCATCTAACTTAATCTCCTAACCACCTAGATCAAGTCTAAGCTAATAAAATCATGTTAAACTAACTGAATTAAGCAAATCGAATGAAAACTTACCTGATGTAAAACCTTGAGAACAGCTATGGAGATGGAAGATCTGAGGCTTTTGAGTGTTGAATCCTGATCACTCCTTGATGAACTTGATTCTGTATGCAAGCTTTGGATGAGACTTGGCCAGAATTATGCTATCCACTTGAGATTGTGATTTTGATGTTCTTGCAAAAGGCACTCGAAAATGGATGATAATCACCAAAACCTTGCTTCAATTCTGATCTATGATGATAATGGAGCACAATTGAATCAATGTGGATGATGATTTTGTGAAGATTTTGAGAGAATTACAATGAAACTTCAATGAAAAGAATGAGGGAATTTGTGAAACTCTTGGTGCAAATGAAGCCAACCCTTGCCAAATTCTCCTTTCATGAATATATAGACCCCAATGGTACATTCTAGATCCATCTTGCACATTCCCTTGTTTTCAAATTTTGGCTCATTTTGATTATGTTTCTTAAAAAGCAAGCAACCATGGATAACTTCATTTTTTCCTTCTAAACTCAAAAAAGTGTGTGAACCATTGTTCTTAGAATTGTTTTTCCATGCAAAATCATATATTGGAAGTCTCCATTTGGACTTGTAAATCTCCCAAACCATTTTTCACTTTGAAATTATTCACTTTATAAGCCTTTTTAGTTCATATTTTGACCAATTATGTAACATCATGCTATGAGCTTCTCCAATAACTTGTGACCTTCTTTCTAGACTTAAAATACCATTTGGAGCAAGTTTGATGTTGTAAGTTTTTCCATTTGAGGCCTCCTTGTATGAGTTTTGGACATAAGTTAAAATGACCTGTAATTCACAAATGCCCAAAATACCCTTTGCTTGCCAAGACCATAAGTTGAGTTCTCCACATCATATGAAGGCATGCCATACCATTCTAGAAAGCTAAGACAATGAGGAACAATTCTTATGTTTACCAAGAATTCATTTGAAACCTCCTTGAGGGGCAAAACTAGCTTGGAAGTCAAGTCACTTTCACAGACAAAAGTTCAGACACCCCAAATGACCTGTAACTTGCAAGGACCATAACTTGAGTTCTATAAATCTCCTTGAGGTCTTCCACCACTCAAATTAAAGGTCTTGAGATCCTCTACAAGTTTCATGTTGGCCAAGAAGCCATTTGAAGCTAGCATTTTGACTTATCTTGCTTGGAAATTTGACCTAAACTAGGGGATTTTACAGGGAAACCCTAATTTAGTAACTCCTCTTCTCCTTGATTTCTCTTGAATTCTTCTTGTCATATCTCCATATCCTTCTTTATATGTCCAATGTTGATCCCCACATCTCTCCAATAGACTTGAATGCCCTCTTAAGTCAGTCAATTGACTTAGGGTTGACCTAGGATTGACCCAGATGAAACCCTAGTTGACTGTCTTCAACTATAGCTCTTGTGCTCACATCAACAACTTGTTTTCTTCTCCAAATGACCTTTTAAGTCTCTCATAATGTCTAGATGCCCTCCATGCCTCCACTTCACAGCTCACAACCCTCTTGTTGATCCTCAGATACCCTCAGCTAGGAGATGGACTCAAGGCTTGATCTGCTGAACTCTTTGCTTTCAAATTCTTTCCTGATGACTTGAATAGGATTGAATTGGGATGATAACCTCTTGCTAGGCCTCTAGAGATGAAAATAATGATTGGTCCCCTGTTGAATGACTTGCTATGCTTATGCTATGCAGATGGTTAGTCTATGTACATGCCTCTATATGCAAATGCTAGTGACAATGAACCATGAACCACATGAATATGGTTGAGCAAATTTTTTAGGGTGGCCTCCTCGTAGAGACACAGGAAAAGCAGTGGCGGAAACTTCGCGCCCCAGAAAGAGAGCACACCGTATGGCGAATCCTCACGGCATACTCTTTGAAGACCCGGATCATCAGAAGAAGTACTCTAACATCATCAAGCGTAAGCTCGCTCCCACAAGGTATATCTGTAACACTACGCTTGATAATCTAGGGCTGAGAGTAGAAGTCCATAAGATGTTTCACACTCTGGGTATGCTAGAATTTATGCAATTGGAAGCGCCGACTTATGAGCGCATAACTGTTGAATTCTTGAGTACTTTAGAATTTCAGTTGAAGCACAGGTGGATAGGTGTGGAGGAGGAATATTATGGTACACTGAGGTTTCGGTTATTTGATACGGACCATAGCTTGACCATAGCCGAATTGGGAGATATTCTGAAGCTCCCCAATTTTGGACCCGGAGCCCCTCCGGAAAATTTTAGTGCAGGGGACTTCTGGAAGGCTATTACAGGCAGAACTGATTATGTCGCGAAGGCGGCAAAAGCCTCGTGTATCCATAACCCTTGTTTCAGGTACGCTCAAAAGGGATTGACATATACACTGTTCGGCAGGGGTGACAGCACAGGAGTGGCGACTCAGAGGGAGTTGTACTTCATGTACGGCATGGCAAATCAAGAACTCATTAATGTAGCTGCCTTTGCAGCTGACCACCTGAAAAGGGTTGCGAATGCACCTTCCGGCGAAATAAGTGTAGGCGGTATGATTACTCAAATCGCAAATCACTTTGGCCACGGTGCTCTCTTGAGAGAGGAACCCACTGTTGCAGGTAAGAAAAAAATAGACCTTGCCACACTGACTGCCCAAGGTATGATTTGAGTTTTTGATAATTACTACTCCTTGGTAAGCCGAAACAGTCATCTCCTCACTTTACCTGCCCCTAACTTTATTAGTATTCAAAATGTGAATAACTGGCTATATGAGAGCACAATGCAGGATGAAGAAGACCAATTTTATGATGGTACAGGTACATAATTCTTTGAGGATGAAGGAGATCAGGTAGAAGAAGCGCCTATACCGCCTACTCGAGTCTCACCCCATCAGGAATCCGGCTCAGGCTCTTGAAGCTTATCTAAAAAAGAATGGGATTGGATGGAGAATGAGATGTGTCATCTCCGAAGTGAGCATACAAGGCAAGGCGAGGAGCAGACAAGACAAGGGAACGAACAAATCCGACAAGGCAGGTTGATCGGTGAGATGCACGAATGGATGCGGCAGATGATGCTGCGCGACCAACCTCCGCAACCATGAACTCTGTGAGTCCTCTGCTACTAGTGTTCCAACAGTGAGGACACTGTTGAATTCTAGTGTGGGGGTATTTTATTTGTGTTTTTATGTTATTTGTTTATGTTATTTGTGTGTTTTCAATTCTGTTTTAGTTATTTGGTTATTTAATTTCCAGTGTTAGTTTGAGAACATGATAGCGAGTCCACAGGAAAACCCCCTGACATTGAGCTAATAAAATTAATAACATTGTTGGTTGGGGAACTGTTTAGTGAAGATGTTGAGTGAGGTGATGAGAAAGTATATAGAATACTTAGAAAAGAACTGTGAGGATGAAATCGGAACAATCTTGAGAGATAGGTAAAAGGCAAACACCCTGGGTTTCCCGAATAGGAACGAGTTCGACGTGTAGATTTGTACCATAGTGCTTCGATCTGAGAAGTACCCCTGAGTAGTTTATTTTGACAATCAGCTTTCATCAATAAGAATCGTGTGTGCAAGGATAATGAAAATATTGAGCTAAGGCACAGAAAAAAAAACAACAAACAAACAAAAAGGGGCAATTAGGCGACTAATCCTTCTAAGTTGGGTAACCCTCACCCGGTTATTCAGCCCAACGGCGGTCGAACCTGAAAGTCATTCAAAAAGAATAACAGTGCCAGAAAAAGAAAAATGTCGTTGAGAAATCTTGTGCACACGAGGAAAATCATAAAAGCCGTATAGTGATTGTCCGAATGAAAGGGAGGAAAATCGAAAAAGAAGACTTAAGTACAAAGCATAGTCGGAGAGGTTACCCATAGGGAGACTGAGGTCTGTGGTTTACCGCAGTCTAGTGTTTGCATGTTACCTGTTTTGAGGAAAAAGCCGAGATTAATCCTAGGGGACTTGGAATGAGAAGTTCAAGTATGAGTATCATCACCGTAACTCACAATTCTATGGACGTTCCGTTATGAAAAAGATATTAAGTTCGGTTTGGCGAGCTTTTTGCTTGAGGACAAGCAAAAGTTCAAGTTCGGGGGAGTTTGATCGGTGGATTTCACTTGTGTTTTCAAACGCTATTTGTTGTTAATTTCGCAATGTTTTTATCTGTTTTCGAAGCTTTAGTTGTTAGTATCTGAATTACTCGTAGTTGTGTGTCTTCAAGTCTTATTTTTAAGTTTATATTACTTTTGCCGCTGGTGCGTTTGATTCGGTTTCTTTTAGTGTGTTTTTGGCAGGAAAGGATAGCACGACAGTCGCACCACTTTCGGAGGCAAAGAAAAGTCGGAAACGGGAAGTCAAAGCTACAACACGGGTACCCGTGTTGCACAACACGGCCCGTGTCATGGAGGACACGGTTGGCAGACACGGGTAGACCAAAGCAGAAGAAAAAGGGAATCAGACGTACAACACGGGTGCCCGTGTCATGCAACACGACCCGTGTTGCAGCCATTGGAGATGAAACACGCCCTGAAGAAGTCAGCAGCCTGACACGGCCACCCGTGTTGCACAACACGACCCGTGTCAGGGCCACTGAGAGTGAAATTTTTATATTTTCCGATTTTTTGCTGTCAGACCTATTTCGAAGGGCATTTGAGATAATTCGCGATGTAATTTGAATTTAGATATAAGAGTCACTTTTTAGAAAGTAGGAGACACTTTTTTGAGCTGAGATTAGGATTGACAACTGAGAGGAGAGTTCGGCTGGAAAACAAAGGATCGATCAAAAGCGGAAGCAATTGATGATCCAAGGATTTCAACTCGCATTGTAATGATCTTCTCCTTTTCATTTCTAATTGCTTTTATGTTTACCAAGAACATGAGCAGCTAAACCCCAAGTTGTTAGGGGGTGGTCCTAAGTTGCGATGTAATGACTTTTATTTGATTATTCTATTAGAACTATGTTATTCACCTTATATATTTTATTTTGCATTAATCTTAACGCGTATTCATATTGGAAAGTAGAATTCGACTTATGCTTAGGTTTTAATCTGGAAAGTCAACCTAACACTTTTGCAAAATAGTATCACGGTCGATATTGCTTAGGAATGAGGATATCCCGTATCACGTATTTTATGGTCGGAACTATTGCTTGATGTTTTTCATGGACACTGAGGAATTAGTGTACAGGAAACTCATCAAAGGGTTTTCATTAAGGAATTAAGAAAACTAAATTGGCCAACTGATGAATTAAGGTTAATAACTATTATAGCAGAATAATCATACATGGTCTTTACTCGCATCGTCTCCACTCCCCTAACACTGTTCTTAAATTGATTTATAAGTCTTTATTTACTTGTTATATTACTCTGCTACCAAACAAACCACTAGACCTTTTGTTCCTTTGAATCCTAAAAATCCCGTTAATTACTACGCAGTCCTCAAGATCGATACTTGGGACTTTTCCTTTATTACTACAATTGGTAAAAACAGTACACTTGCTATTTTCCCGATCAAGTTTCTTGATGTTATAGAGTTAGATCCAAGGTGGAGATTTGTGAGATACTGGATCAAACTCTAGTATGTTGTCAGAGTAATGTGTGTTGTAGTCAAAATTTATTCTAACATGCATTAGTTAATATTGCTAGGTTTGTTAGCATGTTGAATTGGGCCTTGCTTGTAAGCCAAATTGTTTAAGTTAACTTGTACCCTAAGTTAGCTTATAATGGGTAATTGTTAAAAAGCCCATTAGGTTAGTGTGCTAATTTTCTTATAAATAGCATGTTATTCTCTCATCTTGGTATAAGAAAAAAATAGGAAGATAAAATCTTAATTTCAAGAGAGAGAGAGGTTATTTTGTTATTCTTGTATACTTGTAATCTTGTTTCTAAGAGAAAGGAAAAAATAGTAGCTTATAACCAATCCTTGTTGTTCCTTGTTGTTTTACCTTGTTTTCTTTGTTAACCCTAACCCTTGTGTGTTTCTTGATCATAAAGAAACTGTTTATATTTTGTTTCAAGACATCCTATTCACAACACTTTGGTATGAGGACTTTCTCTAATTTGACCAACCTTCTTCTTACTGACTTCGACCATTCGAATTGTTGTAGCCTCCTTTACCTTTATTCTCGAACCACTTCCCTTTGCCTTTCTTTTCTCTTACTGATTGTGCCTGCAAAGCCACATCACTCTTTGACTTGCTTGCAGCTCTTTCAACCATTCTTTATTCATGATATTTAAGCGTCCCTCGAAGCTCTTCCTTTGTTAATGTTGACAAATCTGTCGACTCTTCTATGGCTACCACCACATGGTAGAATTTTGGAGACAATGGCCTTAAGATTTTTTGTAACAACTGGTCTTGATGTCAACACTTCTCCATATACCTTGATTTGATTCACCAATTTTGTAACCATAATGAAAAAAATATTTTTTTCTCTCACTTTCTTCCATCTGAAGTAATTCACATGTTCTTTTGTGAGTTTATAACCTCATATCTTTCATATTCTCTACACCTCTAAACGATTTTTCTAAATTTTCTCATGCTTCTTTCGCTGATTCTACATCACTGGCCTTTTTAAAATTGTTTGGATCAATACATTGGTGAATTATAAAGAGAGTTTTATAATCTTTCTTCTTCTATTCTTTGTATGCAGTTTTTTCTTGGTTCGACGCGCTTTCTGCAAGTGGTGTTATTCATTCCTTCATAAGATCCCGAAGATCTTGACAAAATATAAAACTACCTTCATCTGTTTACACCAATTCTCATAATTATGACCCTTCAGAATTAAGAGACTCATCGAAAAATGTCCATTTGTATGATTCATTGCCATTTCCATCGTGTTTTACTTCCCACGAACCGCTTAACCAATGCTCTAGATACCAGATGTTGGAATTTAACTCAAAATTTTGAGTAATTCTGAATCAATCTTAGTTAGGGCTGACATTGAAACAAATCAACTCAAGAATAGTTCAGAACTTGATTCAACAATTAAATGTTGAACTAGATTCATGAACCAAATAAGTCAAATATGAATGCAAAACTAAGTTCGTTAACTAGATGAACTGAACATGAACTATACATAGTTTGGTTTGTTAGATTCATGAGTCAACTCAATTATATATGAGAATATTATAGTGTCTTTAAAAGTAGGTTTAAATATTTACTCCAAATCTTAACCCTATATTGCCCCTTCCGTAATAGTTATGGCAATCAAGCTGACAATTGCATTTAGAGTCATCCTTGTTGGAGGTATTATGGTATTTGCTAAAATAACATGTGTAATGAAGGTTGCAAGTGGTGTAATCATTATGTGGTGGAAATGTATCAATTTCTAGTAATTTTGGTGTACTATTTTATTAAATTTGCAAGGTTCCTAAATATTTAGATGTAGTTGTAAATTTTCGAGACAAATTTAAACTCCAATTGAGTAGTTTTTGAATTGTACTTTGAAATGTATCTCTTAAAAGTTGTGTAGTTTTTAAATTAGTAGATTTTTGAAATAAAGTTAAATTTCAATTTGATAACTTTTATTTTATTTCAATATTTTCTTTTTAAAAAAATATTAATTTAAAATGTCAAATATATATAAAAAGTAATAGTAAATTTAAAAAAATGGTTTTTAAGTTCGTGAAGCAAGTGAGCTGAACCTAACGAGATGAACTAAATTGTTCGTGAACTTATAACGAGTCGAGTTTGAGCTTAAAAAAAGTTCTTTCTAACTCGAACCGAGATTTGAGCTGAATCAATTCTTAACGAATCAAGGCAATCTGAGGCGAATTCGACTCGACTCATTTCCAGCCCTAATCTTGATGAACAATATTCAATCATGCCCATTAAATTCCCTCTTGTTTTTCACTCTTAACTCGAGTGAATCAACCAATCTTAGTTGTAAGATAAATTATCTTTACCCAATGACAATGAAAGGAGTAAAATTGAATTGAAGAATAAAAAAAGATTAGGATTTTAGAGAAAAATAAGAGAAGAGATTTTCTGTAGAGCTTCTCTACTACTGCAAGTGTTCAAGTGTTTACAATAATAGGGGCTACTCCTTATTTATAGATTTTGAGATTGCTTGCTCCTAAAATTAAACAAACAAATAAAGTTAAGTTTAACAATACTGTCGAGATACTCTTCGACATTTCGACACCTAGGTGGTTCTACACTTTCTTACTTCTGTCGAACAACCTACTTTGACATAAGGAATTACAAAGAAAATCTTTTATAAAAGTTTCAAATGAATATTTGGTTTGAATAATTATTTTTTAAAATTTTATTTTAGATATTTCATCATTTTATTGGAACTTATTTTAAATATTAAATTTTCAAAACAATAATCACTTAATTTTGAAACTATTTCAAATATCTTTTCATAAAAGTCATATTGAGACACAATTTTTTTTTAAAAAATTGTGATTTCGACTATGTTTTAATTTTTAATAATGTAGATTTATTTTATCAGATGCCAAAATTAGTCTTTCAATTTAAAAAAAACTAATATAAAAAAATTTATAATATTTTAAAAAACAATTTTATAAAATTTGTTTTTGATAATAAAAAAGAAAATCTATTTTTTTTTAAAGTTAAAACAACCATGCCCAATGACTAATAAAAAAATTGATTCTCATCTGTGCATCTTTCTCTCCTCTCCATTTTCAGAAATTCATTCATTTTGTTGTGATCACTTTCATCCATTCAATCAAGTGTGAATGATAAAGTGTTCTAACAAATCTTACTTTTGAATTAATTTTAATGGTAAATGGTTTTGTTTAGTAACCGAGAACCATAAAATTGATTCATTCACTTCAATTGGTTTGTTCACACCCCTAACTAGAATAGTCACATGTATGGTTTGTTCTTATATATCTATATTATCCATCATTATATGAAATAAGCTATTAATAATGAATTGTTATAAGTTGGTTTCTTTGAACAAAGAAAAAAGGTTTATTTTATGTTATGTTAAATGGTATCGAGTTTTGCTTACATTTAAGTCCCGATGAAATATTGAGTTTGATTAAATATCAAATAAAATTTCAATGAGTTGCGTGAATAGATTAATTTTTTCCTTTAAACAAATGTACTAAACTCAAATTAATTAAAATTCAATCCGACTTATAAATAGATTAGAAAAAAGTTTGATATGTTTCGTTTAGTATTAAACTAGCATACACATTACAAAATATAAAGTTGCAACTTAATATGCAACTTAATCAGAACAAATCTAAATTGCATAAAAAAATTAATTGAATTTTTCTGCCTTCCCAAAAAAAGAAAGAGACAAAAATGGGCCAAAGACCTAATACATAAACCAACTGAGCTATACATAAGTTCAGATTTCTAAAAAAAATGAAACAATAAACAAATTTCAAATTAGAAAAAGAAAGAAGGAAATTCTAATTAGCACTGTTTGGTTCTACGATGACAAAAATCACTTATTCTTTACTATTACCGTTTACTAGTTATTGCATATGAAGTGTCATTTGTTGTGACCGTAATCCAAAGCCGACCTATTTTCGATCTTGAAGAATTGCCCACAAATTCTTCTGAAACTTTCTTTACCTTGCAGTAAAGGATTCAACAATCATCTAACTTGCACTTGAAATTGGGGTTCTTGGACTAGGCAATCCCATGTACACAAACCTAGGTGACATCCTAACTTTTGGGCTAGGTCTAGGAGAAGGAATTGGGCCATATTTGTTGAGTCTTATGGAACTAGGCCTTGGTGACAAATTAACTTGTTCCAATGCCTTTGATTGCAAGTGTTCAGGATAGTCACGAACACAACCAATGCGTGGACCAGCCCCTGTTGACCACTTGCATGATAACCTCCTTGTTGCATTGAATGCTGCAACAGCCTCCATTTTATGGATTGATGTCACATTGTTGTTATCACTAACATTGATTTTGGGCGTTGGAGGAACCTTTGTTTGTTGTGGTTCATTCATGTCATTGAATGAATCTGTTCCCATAATTGAATATGTATCATCATCCATGGCACATCTCTAAAGAAAAGAAAAAAATGTAAGACAATCATTAGTAACTTTGTGTTATATGAAATAAAACAAGCAAATCTTAGTGCTTTTTAGGATCAAAACAAAAAATTTACCTTCACATTTGTTAGGTCTACTTTGTGCTCTCCAAGAAAACTTATGAATTCTTTGAAGTTCTCTTCTGTTGGATGGTAGTGTCCACTATATGGCCAAATAGCCTGCATAAGTTAATAATAATTTTTCGATTAGTCAGAACGTGTGATCAGTTGGTAATGTAAAACTATTTATATCGGTGTATCTAATTATTAATGAAACTAACTTTTATGTTATATAAAACTGAGAAATGTGATTGAAATGATTGAAATTAGTACCTCGAGAACACCTTGATGTGCTACTAAGCGACCGGCCGCTGTGGTTGCGCCACCGGCTAGGAAGCTTGAGTGTTGAAATTTACCCTTTTGTTTTTTTCCAACATACAATGATCTTGTAGTGCTTAGAACAAATATCCATTTTGATTTCTCATCAGTATTCACAAGCCTCCCATCTTGTCTATACACTAACATTCCCTTTTCAACAATTACTTCATATTCTTCTCTTTCTTTTGGTCCAAGATACTTAATGCATTGGCGTTGTAGAGTACTGTTTCTTGGACATTTCTCAAGATTTATTTCTTTACCATCTCCAACATCCAACCTGCAAATTATTCATCACGAAACACGGTTAATCGCCATATACAACATCGATGATGTTAAGTTCCTTTTACTTTATGAAAATATTTACAGATAGACTAGAACATGAGCTTACCAATAGAAAAATGGTTGTGCACTTTGGCTTTCAAACCAGATATCATAATACATGTGAAGATTGTGCCCATATCTATGACGCGGGTCGATCTATAACAAACAAGAAGAAAATTCATTCGGTTAGTACGATATCACAAGCTAAAAAGTATAGTTCAGTCTGCAAATGCTAACTCAACTAACAAAAGTCGATATTGTTAAGTTAAACGTCATCCCCAGAATTCAAACTCTGGTACTAACTAACTATTGTGAGTGAATTTTTTATAGTTACTTCAAATTAAATTGAACTTGAATGAAGAAATTAAGGCACTTACAGCTTCAAGCCAATGTTGCAATGCTAACTTTTGTGCCTTTTCATCTTTGGATAAACCTTTTCCAACCTTAGCTGCTCTTGTTCTTGCTCGAGCCCAACGCGACGTAGCGGTTTCAGGTTTCTGAACATCGAAAAAGGAAACCGAACTTCTTCTAAGAGCAGCAAAATCCAAAGCATTCCACCACAACTCTTCAACTATAACCGCACAATCCGCAAGGTTTCTTCTCGTCCGATAACTCTTATAAACCTTTTGAACCTTAGTCGCTGCAGTATCAAGCTCAGCAACCGGTCTCGGAGAAAAGAAAACCACTGCTTCCGGCAGAGAAATCACCGGAACTTGCCTCCCTTTCGACGAATCCATGTTTTCTTGGTTGGTTTTAGCAAATGAATGGCTTCTTTCAAGAATCATTTGTTGAGGTCTGCAATCACTTAACCTGCTTGAACTACTCATTTTATTGGATCCATTTGATAAATCCGTAACAGACACCCCCATAAATATATTACCCTACAAATCTGCACAAAATTATTTATCATTTATTAGCCACCAATAATTGTACTCAATTCAATTTCCAAACTACTCCTATTCTTATCGGAAACAAAAGTTAGTTACACCCGCTAAAGTTAGTTACACCGATGTAACTAACTAGGTAATTAACTCGCTGGTGTAACTAACTTTTATAATATTTTTTACAGGCATAAGCATAGAAGAATTGAATTACCGTATTTGTTTGTTGAATGAATACTTTGAATTGAAATGTGAGATGAGAAGAGAGAATGGAATTAAGAATGGTTTATGACAGTGGGTATTGTTTGCTTATTTATAGATTTTTACTCTGAAGTGCCTTCAAAGACGTGTGAAAGAATGAAAACGAGAAAATTAAGGAGCAGACTTTGAATTCCAATTTAGATTTTAGAATCAACGAGTGTAGTTTTGAATAAGAAGAAAATCAATAAAGGTATGTGAATATAAGATTCAAATTCTAAGGTTAATAGTTTCAATTTTTCTAATGAATTGTTTGAAGAATTCAAAGATTGGTGTTGGTGTTGGTGTTTGTATTTTGTGAAATATTTTTTCTCTTTAAAGAGAGGGGAAGTATTAGGAGGCAGCAGGTAAGGTAAGAGCTGGCGGTCAAAGAAAGTTAGCGTTTGCGAGGTTCCATGAAGAAACGCGATTTGCTATTATGATCTGTATTCAAATTGTTTATTGGGGTTGAATACGGTACATCTGGTTTTCTTTTTTAATATTAGAAAATTCAATAATAGAAGTTGCAAATGGTCAATAAATTTAATTTCTTAAGTCAACTTTGAGAATTTCAATTTGCGTTTAGGATAATGTAGTGTAATTTTAAATTAATATTGTGATCTTTTGAAGGGTAGGGAATATGGGACATTGTTGAGAAATTTCTTTATCAACAATAATACATGCACACTTTATTTTATACATGCGCACAACAATTGATCAATCAAGTGTAAAAGTATAATTAATTCAATTTAATAAATATATATGGGATCAACTTATTCAAAGAGGACGTTTTTTAAACTTACTTCAAATTATAATCTTTGAATTGAATATAAACTAATAATTAGATTAAAATTTTACTTAATTAACTATTAGATTATATTCAATTCAAAAGATATGATTTGGAGTAAATTAAAGAAATTTATTTTTGAGTTAAATATGTTTGTAGTCATCATAAAATTTCAAATTTCGTTTTTGATCTCACCTGATTAGAAAGGAATCAGTGATCTGCCACGCGTCGTGATCTGATGCCTTCACCGGAGTTGTGGAGGAGAAAGAGGGTGTACCTGCAAAATGCTCTGATGCCTAAGTAAGTATCGGAACTAGAGAGAGTAAGTACAGATAGAAGGTGTGGAGAATAAAATACTTGACCCAATAGTGAAATAGGGTATTTATAATGTGTCCCTAGCGCAGGACCAACGGTTACATTGCATTGGTTGAATTGTCAAACCCAACACAAGCGACTGTTAGGGCTTACGAGGCGTAGTGAAGACCGACACATGGTCTTCACCCTAGATCAACTGCCCCGTGATCTTCGGAAGGTGGGCAGACCATCTCTTTTGGAAGTGGGTAGTTGCCTGATGATGTGTCCCCGTGTGGGGGACATGTGGAGAACGTGGGGAAGCGTATGAACTTCCCCGTCAGGAGAGTCTTTTTCCCGACGGATGTGCCTTGTTGAGGCTCCTTCCCGACAGAAGAAATTAGGCCTTGTTGGGCCTCATCATCATAGCTTTGGGTTGGGCCTGCCCGGCTGAGGGGCAGGTCTTGGCCCAGTCCAAAACATGAGCCCCCCAAGTAGTTGCTCCGAGGTAGAGGAGTAGTGACTTAAGGGCAGGTTAAAATGCCGAGGTCCTCTTCGGGAGAGTGCATCTACCCGACGTATGGAGTCGGGAGTCGTTTATTGTGCCAGGAGAGGAGGTAAGTCGGGGATCCTAGGAGGCACACAGGGAGCCTAGGAGGCATGTCGGGGATCCAGACGGGGAGACAAATGGCTTGCTGAGCTTTTGGAGCCGCCACGTGTCAGACATCCACTGCTTGGTTAGGGCGGTTAGGGGTGCTTGAGTGCCTAATGGCGCCTCGGATCCCGTGCCAGGCTTATAAATAGGTCCGATCCTGCTCCATTTCCCACTTTTCACTCTCCCTGTTCCCGACGCAACTCTTCTTTCTCTTCTGCCTCCTCAAGTTCTGCAGAGCGACGTCCGCTGTCAGCCGCCGTACCGACCGCCGCATCATTTGCCTAGAACCGTCGTACCAAGTAAGTTTTGGATGTTTTTGTTCTGTCTTTCACACTTTCGTCTTGTTTTACTTATTTTCCAATGATCCCACGATGGACATGATGAATGTCTCGAGGAGATCGCGAGGGGGTTTCTGGTGAATATGTCGGGGCCCCCTCGAAGAAAAAGTAGGGTTAGGATGAATATCCCGGGGACAAGTGTTGAAGCCCCGAATGTCATACCCTCAATTTGTCCTACTTGTATATACTTTTCATTCTGTACATCCATCTACTGGCTGCTATTCAAAAATCCAAAATGTATCTTGATTCTGCTTGTCGTTCAACTTTGTTCTAGGTTGAACTGACTGGAATAAAATTTCATCTGAGGGTATCCAATCAGGCTTGTGAGCAATAGGGATTGGAGTTCATCTGGTTTCGACCCAATTTATTTGGTCAGACAAGAATCTGGTTCCATGATCTATTCAGTTTATACAATTTATGTAGTATGAACTGAGGTGTAATGGTTTATTCTGTCAGTCATACAAGGTTTAGTTCCAAGATCAGAGCTACGGTGCATTAATTCAGGTGAGGTGTGTCTAAGCATTCAACTATGGTTTTGTACCAAATCATGCCAGCTACGTATGGGTCAAAGCATCAGCCTGATTGAGTTTAAATGTCTAATGATTGGGAATCATATGGAATTTTGTGCTTTTAAAAAAAAGAGTTTTTTTGATACAATTGTAATGCAATCATTGGCTTTTAATCTGGTTCATGGTGAGAGATTACTGGTTCATACGTACAAGAGGCAAAAGTTTGAGATTTGATTCATGAATTGATTCACGGTTTTAAATTCAAAAGTGAAAAATTGATTCATGGTATTTTTCTATTTCTCAGGGACCGATTCATGGCGTTATTCATCTCACGAGAAAAACTCAAGAATAGTTTCAAATGTGATAAATGGGGTTAATATGGAAACTCGAGTTCTAGTCATCATTGTTTTTAGTCGAAGAATTCGAGACGTTGCAAGATAAATTCAAGGGTGCAAATTGAAAAAAAGTGCATTTCATAATCAAAAGCCCATTTCAAGTCCAATACATTATAGATTCACAAAAATGCTACAAAAAGAAAATTCCAATCCATAAGCTCTTGGTCCTTTTTTTCCCTTTCTCTCAAGTCCAAATTCATTATAAAGAAAAACATTGCAAAAATTTGTAGAGCCCATTTATAATTTTTGTTATTACAATAAGATGGCCCATTACAGGATTTCAAATTAAGCCCATCATGTACGCAAAAAAAAAAGGAAGCTACAAGCCATTAAGCTACTACTAAATACAAATTTACTAGCCACGGTAAATTATAGGTGATACGCAGCCAATCTCGCCACACGATCCAACCATGATATATGAGCAGCGCATCACAATCTCCACGACCAACATTCTTTTTATGATTGACAATACCAAGCTTACAACTTTGACTCAAAATACACCAGCTTTCCAAAAACAAATACGCGAGTTTCTGCGATTCTAGTTACCACAACAGGACATACTTTCTCATAAATAAATTACCAGCCGTAACAAAAACGATAAAAACGGTTACGAAAAATTGCCAGCATGATTCTCCCAAGCCTTTCCACAAGTACCCTTACTGCACGCTATAAGAAGAGAGACTCTGAGAGCCACAGGGGAGCGGTCGGAGGTTGGGTGAAGGCCATCATATTTTCTGTCAAAAGAAAACTCCTTCAACAATCCCCATTCTTCTTCCATTTTTACACAACTTTCCTCAAAATCTTCAAATTTCCTAATCTTTGATCAAGAATCACAATGACCTAAAAAGTAAAACCCCAAATCCCATTACAATAAAACCGAATCGTAAACCAGAAATGAAGAGGAAGAATGAACTAATCAAAGGAATTGAAGTCACAAAGCAAACAAACCTTTAGAATCCAGCGAGAGAGACGGGGATGGAAAGGTTGATTCGTTGTGGTTTTTTTCATGGTTAACAATTCGAGTTTTCTTCGTGTTGATGATTTGAGCGATTTTCAACTGTACCATGCTTGTTTGATTCATCTTTTTTTCCTTAAGAGGCCTTGAGTTTTCATTTTTACAGATTTTTACACATCTTGATGTTCTAGTTAAAAGGCATTGACGTGGGTAGCAGAATGGGCCGGGTGGCCCGTGTCTGATCCCATTCACCTTTTTTTTTCTATGCTTTGGGTTTTCTTTGAAGGAGTAATGGGCTTCCAAAGTCCATGAGTCTTTAAACTTGAATTACTCGATTCTAATACCCCTTTTAAATTTGCCAAACCTTCATTTTCTCCTTCTCTTTATTTTATGTATTTAAGTTTCTAGTTTTTTTAAAGAAAAGAAAACAATTTTTATCATTTAATTAGCTTGAGTTTTTTTTAATGTTAATCATTTCCTATTTTGCCTTGATTTTATCGATTTTATTTATCGATCGATGAAGTCTTTACATTTGTAAATGTCGATTATCGAAGTCGATAACCTTCACTATGTAAAATCTATGGAAAATGACCATTTAGGTCATTTTTCATACTTTGGGATCGTGATAGGCTACCTTTATTTAATCGACACGAGTTTACAATTAAGACGAGATCCCACTCTTTTTTGGTCTGCGCAACACGATTAAATTGGAGAATGTCCTCAATATCATTTCTCTATCTTATTTTTAGCACGAATATCAATTTGTGCGACCTCCTATAGTTCGACTTTTGTTATAAGTCGAGCTACGACGGTTTAGCGCCAAATTTCGTCCCAATTCAATTCACAAATCAACTAACGACTAATTTTACTTTTCGTCAATATACAATTGTTTTATTTTCATTCAAATATACCCTTGATTTAATTTTCAGTCATTATATCTCGATTATATTATCTTGTTCATATTGTTGTGGATATTATCTTGATTATATATCTTGCCACATTATTCATATTGTACATATTCATATTGGTCATATCCTACTCACATTCTTTCGAAAACACTTAACAAATATCGAAACGATAAAAGCCTAAATTGTTGGACTGATGCTTATTTGTCCTAGCAATGGACTATTGGACTTTATCAGAAGCCTTAGCTTGGAGTTGTGTTCAAATTTTGCTCAAGGACACTTTGCATACACACGGCTTTCTCTTGGGCTACCTTAAAATGAGACCTTTTATTTCGTGCAATCTCGTGTAACTCACATGTATCCCTCTCCCATTTCGATGTACGCTTTCATATTTCTTTGATTATTGGTTTATTGAGAACTCAACTTTGTATCGTACTTTTTGATTCATTTCGCGCATTTTTATCCGTTGTTTTATTGATTCTTTTTCGTTTTAGTTGTTGATTACTTATGTTTTCTTTTGTTTTTACTTGATAGGTGTTATATCAACAACATAGAAGAAAAGGATCGAAAAATGAGCTAAGCAATGAAGAAAACCCTCCAAAAAGTCAAGTTTTGGCCTTTTCAGGGCAATGGCGTTCGCCATGGCCTTAGGAAGGTGGTCGCCGTGCAAGAAAAGGGGGGATCCCAGTTTGAAACTAATGGCGGTTGCCATTAGGCACATGGCGGTCGCCGTTCAACGTGGGAACCGTTTTTGCAGAGCAGTTTGGCAGTTCTGATGGTATTTGAATTCAAAAGCCTTGGAGCCATTTCCCCTCTATATATAGACCCTTGTAGGTCAGTTTTAGGAATCTAAGGAACCCGTGCAGAAGCGCTGCAGAAATTTGCTTAGACATTACCTACATACTCACTTACCAAAGCAATAATTTCCATACTGAGTGATTGCTGGACCGTTGTATTTTTACTTTTGTTGCTGATTGTACGCTTGGATCAATGTTGAAATTTATTTGAAGCCATTTTTATTTCGGTTTATCTCAGGTCATTTAAATTTTGCTTTACTATAAACTCTTTATTTTGTATTACTTGTGTTTATGTGTGTTTTAATTTACAGCATGTTAAGTACTTTAGATTTAAAGATGAATATGTCTGAGTAGTTTCATCAGAGTCCGTAGTCTGAGTACCGTCGCCCCAATGGGACTTTGTAGAAACCTTCGATGTTTAACTTAGTCATTTTAATTCCGGTTCTAGTAATTATTCTGAATTTAGCCAGTCTTATCGCGAGAGCGAGAGGCTGGTTAACAGTGTTTTGTCACGAGAGTGAGAAGCACACCAAGGCGTGTATAATAGAGCAAGAGTTTGAGGTGATTGACAAATAGTAGATACCGGGCACTGAGCCTGAACACAGCGAGAGCGCTTTAGGTTTCAGTTAGGCTTTGTTAGCTTTCAAAGTGTGTCTTTTAACTACCGAGCAAGCGAGAGCAAAATCTTGTGGTTATCAGGTGTGGTTGGGTCAATAGCGTGAGAGTGTGAGATCGAATCTTTAAACCAACTTTTCCTACAAAATAACTTTGAGTTCTTTGTTAACACCCGGGGTCTAAGGAGTCCCTTAGGAGCACGTAGATCATTCTTCGGACCCATTTCTTTATCTTTTTCAAATCCCGTTATAATTGAATCCTTTTACCGCAAAAATCAAGCCTTAACTTTGCACCGCAACAATTGATCACTCTAGGTTGATTATTAGTCCTTGTGGGTTTGACAATCTTTTAAAACTACGCGATAAAGTGTATACTTGCAATAGTAATCCAACCAATACACAAAGTCGCGATCAAGTTTTTGGCATCGTTTTCGGGGACTAATTTAGTCAATATTGTGATAATTCAGTTGCACAGTATAGACTAAGGCAATTCTTTATTTTATTTTCCATTTCGATTAGTCGATTGTATGCCAGACACTCAATTGCGAGGCAAAGAGTTGGAATAACCAATCAACAAAATTGAACGTTACATACTTCTGAGACACCGAATCAACGATTTCCTTCATAGACATAACATCCCGAAACCTATTATTCCTTATTCAGATTCGGAAACCGAATCAGAACCAGAACAAAACATGGCCGAAGGACCGAGAGACCGTTCTCTAAAGTATTACGTTATTCCATCACAAGAAGTGCCTCTGAACAGTTAAACCGCCCCTGAGAAATATCTGAAGTTCGTTGTACGAGCAACTCTTCGCACTACGAACTACCTCGCCTTCAAGTTCGCACAACGAACTTAGGATCTTTTAGCTACTGACTTGGGTCTTGGATAGTTCGCTGGCTCTTCACTACTACATCGCCACAACAAACATTTGATGCCTTGTTCGCCCAGCAAACTTACTGCCCTTTCTTAATGCCATCTTTCTGAGATGCTTCGCTGGGACTTCGCCCTGTTTTCGCACAGCGAACATTCGCTAGCACTCCTTGCTGGCTATTCGCACAATGAACATGTTGCAATTCTTTTCTTTCTTTGGTTTCCTTGTCCAAACGCTTGTGTCTTACACTTTGATGGTTTTATGCCTAATTCTTGCAGAATAGCACACAATTCAAAGCAACCAAGAATATTTTCACAATATTGAAGAATAACATGATAACATGGTGTAAATCCAACAAAACAACACAAAAGAGTTGAAAAATGCCAATAATTAATGATCAATTTAAAGTAAGATTGGCATTCAACAATTTCTCATGCATTATAATTTGTTAAAAAAATATTTTTTATGCATTTTATATGATCATTGACTTGTTTCTGACCTGTCTTGATTTTATTAAGCTTTTAATTGTTGTTTAGAGGCTGCATCTTCATTTTCTCTTTTATTTTTATTTAAAAATCATTTAAAAATCATTTTTCATGCATTTTAATTGTTTAATGTTACATTTTAACTTGGTTATTGGTTGTTACCTTGGATCACGGTTTCTTGATCAAAGTTTTCCTCAATTTCAATGGACATTTGGTATTGATGAGGTTGGATGAATCTTCACCAATTCAAATCTACCATTAAATGAATAATTGATTCATTCTCTGTGCTTTGGGTTGATAATAGATTTAGTGCCTTAATCCACCAAGAGAGGTGATTGAATTGATGATAAATGGATCTTAAATCTTAATTCAATTTGGTCTCTCTCTTCATCTCTCTTTCTCTTTCTTTTTCTTTTCTCTTGATCAATTGGATGATTCTGTGTCCATCTTGTTCATGATGTTTGTGTTGATGCTTGATGAACTTTCATCATTTCAAATCTACCATTCAATTGATCAATAATCACTGGAGGTACTTTGGATTGATGTATAAGTTTGTCTTAAGTTGTCATAAAGGATGATTGATGTTATGGACTAATCTCATTGCCTTGGTGCTTGATCCCTCCTTAGTTTTTACTTGTACTACATGTTTTATGAGTATGATTTCTATCATATCTCTAACATGTATGGTACATAAATTATTATTGAACGACCTCCCATAGTATGATCTTCCTAATAGATTGTGCTATGATTGCTTAACATAATGCTAAATTTGTCCTGAATTGATTCATTAACTATAACATCAATGCTAAAAATTTATCGTGCTAAGTTTTACTTTATAACATTTACTTTTATTGCCCTTTACTTTCTTGTCATTTAATTTCTTGCTCTTTACATTATGCCTTTACTTTTAGCATTTACATTTCATACTGTTTATGTTTATGCTTTTTTTATTTTGTCCCCTTGGACTTTTCTTTTCTTTTAAAGACATTAATAAAGGAAAAACCCCTAAAAGACTTTAGTCTCTCTTGGACTATGTCTATTATCCTTTGCTTGAATTGGAGTTTAACCTATGGACTTAGAATTAGGGTTTCCCATGTTTGAAGTTTTTTTGACTGAAACTTAGAATTTCATCTGACATTATGCTTTGCCTGAGACCCTGAGTTCCTCTGATTTCTGTGGCCTTGAATCAAGCTTGGATGCCTTACCTAGTTCTCTAAGATTTTATTTGTCTGGATCCTCTTTATCTGCTTATTATTTGTGGCTTACTCCAAGGGAATGAAATTTTGATCTTGACTCTTATCAAGTGCTAGCTAGATTCTAGTTAGTACACTTGCATATACTTCCACTTTATTGTTTTTCTTAGGGTAGTCTCTTAATCTCATCCCCTTCTTAAAATTTCAAAAATCTTCTCCCTTTTTCAAAACCTTCTTGTTTTCAAACTTGAACCACTTTCTTAATACACCTGGACTTTGTCAAGTTATTTTTAAACTCTTTTTTTATTAAATAAATGCTAATTCATCTTAAACATATCAATAACATTTCAAAAGGCTTAAAAAACACAGAACTCATTCAAACTATTTCGTGCCCTTTGTGCCCTTTTCTTTTTAAAACCATTTCTCAAGGATTAGACATGGGTCATTTTCATAGTTGAGATGTGATTCTCCTATCTCCATAGTAATAATTGAAATGATGTTGATTCTTTTCCACTTGAGAGAGTTAGTGGCATACTGTTGATTTCTATCCAAGTTGGAGCCCTTCTTAATAGTTATGCAAAAATCCGTTTTCACATACTTGTGGGTGATTAGTTGAGTTTTCTCCTTAAAATGGCAAAGTGTCTTTCCATTTAAAATAAATCAAAACAAACTATTTTTGTTATTTTTACCACGAACTATGAGGTTTTGATCCTCCATTACACTTTGTGGGTACGTAGGCACGAGACTCAAGAAGTCTTGTCAAACACAAAATCTTAAAAAATATTTCTCTTATCACCTCTCCAATCTTTTGCAAATAAACTTTTTAAGCCAAACATATATTTTTAAGAGGTTCCTATAAATTACTATAGATGTTTTGGGTACTAACACCTTTCCATTGCATAACTAACCCCATTATCTTTGTCTCTTTGCTTTATTAGTTTTATTTTAAAACTTTTGTGGATTTTATTCACTCTTTTCCCACTCCTTTGGAAACATTAAAGTGCGGTGGCGAATCTTGCTTTGTGAGTTAAGTTAACCAATAGATTAATATCAAATTTTTACTCGCTACACTCAATACCCATGTCACAAGTCATATTTACCAAGTACAGTAGATCACATTCCTATCCATTATGAGTTGTCATATTCAACTGAGTCTTTGTCACCTTTTTTACATAGTACTGCATGTCATAACTCACCTCCTTTTGTCCATAATGCACACCCTATGCTCATTAGAGATAAAACTAGAAAGTCAAAACCTAAGACATTCCTTTTTCGCTCTCAGATAACTAAAATTAAACAAGCCTTGTCTAGTCTTGAGTGGGTTGAGACTATGAAATTTGAGTATAATTCTCTCCTAAGAAATGACACTTGGACACTCACCTCTCTTCCCCCTCATAGAAAGGCCATAGGTTGCAGGTGGGTTTTCAAAGTATAAGAGAAACCATATGAGAATGTCAATAAATACAAATCACAATTGGTTGCTAAGGGATTCCATTAACAACATGGCTTTGACTTTCATGAAACATTTTCCCCAATTATCAAACCAGCAACCATACGTCTTATTCTTACATTGGCCATCACTTATAAGTGAGAGATACAACAAATTGACATTAATATCGCCTTCTCAATGGTGAAATTCATGAATATTTGTACATGCATCAACCATCATGCTTCATTGATTCTAATCCACTCTTGGTGTCCAAACTCAACAAAGTAATTTGTGGTTTGAAGCAAGCGCGATGAGCCTGGTATGAAAAGTTACATCATGCACTCATTATATTTGGCTTTGTATCAAGTCGATGCAATCAATCTCTATTTGTGTATAATCATCACAATGTCACACTCTATGCACTAGTATATGTAGATGATATTCTTCGTACGTGATCCTCTTTTATGTTGATCCATGACTTAAACATCAAGATTCACGATAAGTGTGCACTAAAGCATTTGGGTAGTCCTAAATACTTTCTTGGCATTGAAGTGCATCATCAACCAAAAGGCCCAATGTTCCTTACACAAACCAAGTATATTTAAGGAAGAATATCCTAAGTCAATATGACTATAGCTAAAGAGTTCATGTGCCTATGGTTGGAAACTAAGCAAGCATGACACCGATGTGCTATCCGATCCCTTCCTTTATTGTTCAATAGTCGAATCATTGCAATATCTCACCTTGACTCTAGCAGATATTGCATTTAGTGTGAATAAGACATGTTAATTCATGGCTAATCCTTTAGAAACTGATTGGTGTATAGTCAAACATATCTTATGTTATTTGAGTGGCACGATAATTCATGGTTTAATGCTTGCTCCAACCAATTTATATCATAAATTCTCTATACGTGCTTACAATGATTCTGATTGGGCTAGTAACCTGGATGATCGCGTTCCACCTCAGGATCGTGTGTTTACTTTAGTCCTAACCTATGTCATGGAGCTCAAATAAACAAGCATTAGTTGCTCGCTTAAGTACCAAAGTAGAATATAGGACATAAGCACATACAACTTCAAAAGTTTTATGGTTATAATCATTGCTTGGTGAGCGTCACGTTCCTTACTTAGTTCTTACTTTATTATGTGACAATCTCAGTGTTGTAATGTTGTCTCACAATTCCATACTTCATGCTAGAACAAATCATATCGAGTTTAACATTCATTCTGTTCGAGAAAAGGTGATGGAAAAGCAACTCGTCATTTAACATGTTCTAGTTCATGCTCGGAATATGGATATGTTAACAAAACCACTACTTATTACTTTATTTTCATATATTTGAATCAACCTCAAGGTGCATTCTCTGCCTCCACTATGACTTTTTAGGGGAGTATTAGAGATATATGAGAGATGAAGTTAGTTTAAGCAATTTAGTTTTAGTTAGCAATGTTACAAAGTTAGTTAGTATGGTTATGAAGTTAGTTAATAATATATGACTAACTTCTACATGAACCAACTAGTATATATAGGATCTTATTATCATATGTAAAGTTTAATAAACTACAATAATAACAAAGTGAAATCATAGCTTGAGTAAGTGTATCTTGCATCATCTTCTTCATTTCTCTATCACATCACCATAAGTCTTGATTCAAACTCTAACAGAAATAAGAAGAGTGAAGAAAACAAATAAGAAAGAAAAAATTATTATAAGAGAAAAAGATGAAGATAAGAACGAGGAAGAGAAGAATATGAGGGAAGATAAAAAGGAGAATAATGAGATTGTCAAAGAACACAAAGTAGAGAAAGATAAAAAAGTTTAAAGTAAAAAAACAAAAGATAAGAGAAAATATGTTTAGTAAAAAAATGAAAGAGTAAGAAAAATGATATATTAAAGAGAGATTTGAATTTTGAATTAATTATCTAAAAAAAATGTGAAGTGTGTTAGGTGGTAAATGGAGAAAGTCTCAATTTTTTGACGTTTGTTAATTATAATATTAGACTTTAGTATGTATAACTTTTTTTAGAATCAAAGGTTATACAAGTAACTTAGTATGTAGTTAACACTCTTAGATTGACTTCACAATCTGAAAATTTTACATAAATAAAATAACCAAAATTTTCAATTTTAATACTATGCTAACCAATCTTTCCACATAATTTCCAATATAATCATGTTTTAAACAAAACAAAAATGACATCTACTATATTTGTTTTATTTTTTTCAGCTATCTGTAGAGTTTCCTGCCGATTTTACAATACATGCGAATTTACATGCAGATTTACCTGCAAAGCTTTTAATTATGTGTTTGCGGATAAGTCCTTAGGTAAATCCTTAAGCAACATCAAATCCGTAGAAAAATCTACAGGTAGCTAGAAAAAAAAATATAGGAGGCGCCTCCTCTTTAATCAATTTTTTTTTTTGAAATATGATTATATTGAGAATTATGTAGAAAAGTTGGTTACTTTAGTATTAAAATTTAAAAATTTGGTTATTTACATCAAATTTTGCTCAAAATCTTTTTAATTTGATTAATTAATAGTCGATTGGGATTTTGACCTAGTATAAAGTGGTTGTGATCCTTTCTTCTTGTCTTGTTGTATTTTTATTCGACGGTGTAATACCCCAAATTTTACCCTTACATTTAGTCAGTCATTTCGCATAGCATCTCATTTGTGCATCTGCTAACCACTATCAAGTCATGGAGGTGTTTGTTTTGCAGGATTGATTCCAGGGGTATTTTGGTCATTTTACGTGGATTCCGTTAATTCTTTGAAGACGGGCTGTTACTGAGCTTTGAGACACTTGAGACACTATTTCTGAGGCATTTATTTATATTAAGGCGTCTATCCGATGTGTTCGGTATCGAAATTTGTCGGACACAACTGGATTTAAGGTCCACTTCATCGCTCATGGTTTATTTCCAGAGCATTTCCGTTTCTGTTAATAAGGCGCAGTTTAATTGGGTATTATTGGATTGTTGCTTATATCATTTGGTCAGTGGAATTCAATTACGGGCAATGTCATCGTTGATACTGAATCTGTTGTGATTACGGCGCACATTCGCGTTTGGTTAGAAAATGAGGAGAATATTGTTGGCTAGAATCTAAGTTGGAATGCAAGTGAATTTAGTCAGGTGATGAGATTAGGACTACAGATGAGACCAGTACATGAACAAGAATATCATTCGTGAATATTTATGGTTTATGACTAGGATAATGAATTTAAATATTTGTGGATTTATTCACAAATGTTTATAATTTATAACTAGAAATAAATATAAGTAGATTCAAAATTGAATGATCATGGATAAATGGAAATTTGTGGAATTTTTATTTCATAAGAATATCATTTTACAAAAGAAAGTGAATCGTTTCACATTTGAATTGCTGTAAGATTACATTTACAGATGTTACTTCTATCCTAAAAATCCTAAGTCCTAAAGATCCATTTGTGTCTTCATGATGTTCATCCACTGGACATTACTTCATGCTTCTCCGATTAACCTGCACAATCAAAGAGAAACAAAACAGAACAGAGTAGAAAGATGTTAGGAAGATGAATTCGGCACTCTCAGAACATCGTCATCATCGAGTGCCGGGAGTGGCACAACCGAAGCTGCGTCCTACCCCCGTTACCGATCCGCGCCATTGGCGTCAGATCAGGTGATCCCTGTTCTTATCATACGGGACAGCCGAGAGAGAGAGAGAGAGATAAAGGAAGCCTTTTCGAGCCGAAATGATTTGCGCAGATGTGGATTCTGAAGGGACAGCACTATCAAGTAAATGTGTAGCTTTTTGATGAAACTGATACAAGGGTAAAACAGCACGGCCAATTCGGGCTCAGACCCGGATGCCGGCGGGTCTGAACCATTGTTTTACTTTCACCTGAAACACTTGAAGTAAATAGCATCAGCTCATAACAGAATTCATAGGCTATATAAAACCTGAATGAGAAATTCAATTCGTGAAGTAAAATCAGCTCAGTTCAGAAGTTAGAAGAATAAATTCATGGCAGAATCAGATTCTTACTCAAAAGTCCCATCCAACAAATCTGTCACGAGCAAGTAACACCATCACAAAGTTCAGATTCATACCACAGAATGAGTACTTAACAAAAGCAAAGTGCATCAGAACCAAGTTCAAGAACAATATCAGTTCATAGGCTGTCTAAAAATTGAATGCAAATCATTATTCACAGCCACAAAACACAGAACAGTCCCGGAAACAAGTCCAGTTCCTACCACAGAAGGAATGCTCAACAAAATCGAAAAGCATACGACATCAATTCAAAGAACCAGTTCAGCAGAAAAAACCCAGAAAATAGAAGAGTTAGGATCACGATCAAGAAAGAACAAAGTTCAGTTCAGTTCAACAAACCGTATCAGTTCACAGTGGAAAAACCGAAAGTACAAGACATGGGCTCAGTTCGAACATCACTGCCCAGGCAAGTAAGTGTATCAGTCAGGTTATGAATCCCCGTCGGAAGTTTAACACAGGCATCAAAGATCAAACAACATCAGGAGTCAGTATAACAACAGGATTCCGCATCATACTCCGAATCGAATAGCATCCCTCGAAGGTTCAGACCAATGGTCATCATCACCGCATACCCTCCTCGGCGACATTTGATTCGACCAAAGCGTTAGCATCCATTCTGAAATAAGAAGAAGAAAAGTAAGTGTGTCCCAGTTGGTAACAATAACCGAATGTCAGCTTATCAGAAGGAACAAGTTCATATCCAAAACTGTATCAGAACCTAAGAAAAACTGGATATCCACAACTGAAAGGAAGATTAAATCGAATCCAATCCTTATCAGATAAGGTGAACGAATCCAATCAAGTGAACCCAAAAAGGAAAGTCAGCAAGCAAATCGCGAAAGCCCGCGTTTGAGAATCCATCAGGGATCAGATCTACATCTGCAAATATCAAAAGAAAATCCAATCAAATCAGCAATAATACAAATCGCATCCAAAAGAGGAATGATCCCAAGTCAAATCTAGAATATTATTCAGTATCAGAAAAAAAACGTAAATCCAATATCCAATTAGGCCCAGAAAATCGAAGATCAGAGGTATATAAAGGAACGAGCTCACCATGTTGAAACCCTAAGGGGCTAGCGGCGAAAACCCTAGAGGGAGAGAGGACAAATCGCGAACCCTAGCGGGAGAGAGTGGAAAGCGGCCGCGAGATTGAAGGGAAGAAACCCCAGAGCGAACAAACCCAACGAAGGAGGTCTTCCGGCGCCATTTCATTCAACGACGGGCAAACATCCGTTGAGGCTCAGATTTGCAACATCATCGCCCTTGTTCATCGATAGTCACCAGCGAGAACAAACCGTAAGCCGTCATCAGCATATTAACATGTTTTTCTGTTTTTTTTAGCGTGGAGAAGACGATATGAAGGAAAAGAGGCGAAACATGGCGGAGGCGAGAAAGACGAGAAACGAAATGAGAGAGAGACGGCCGCGGGGATAATAGGGTTCTGAAACCCTAATTTTGGTTTTTGTTACTCACCAACCGGGTTGGGTCCGGGGATGATTACCGGCCCAACCCCTTTTATTTTTCTTTTTTTTGTTTTTTATAATTAGTTATTTTAAATTTTATTAAAACTTTTTTAACTAAATATAAATTGTTTTTTTAAAATAATAACTTTAAACTTTTTTTTAATAATAACTCTAAATCCTAACTAAAGCCATTTTTTAAAATAAATCTTAAAAGTAAAACCTTTTTTTAATAATTAAATTAAAACTATTTTTAAAAAATAAAACTTAAATTTTTTTTTTATGTTTAAACATCTTTTTAACTTAAATCAAAACCTTTTCTTTAAAAACAACAAAAGCCTTCAACATTGCACTCTTGTCTCATGACTCGTCCAATTACCGTCTGACTTTGCCTACTAGCGCGTGTGTTCATTTTTGCAGCTTATTACGTTGTGTTTTTATTTAAATTTTATCATATTGTATTTGCTCCTCTCATGTAACCTCGCGAATCCTAACAATCGCGCTTTAGTTTCTGTCTTTAAGTTTCTGCTTGTATGGCTTACTGTCTGCATTTTATCTCTGTTTGCATGATTCAATTTCTCACACTTTCACCAATTATTCTGTCACACTACACACATCCGAAGGTTAGGTCTAGCTTTTTGGTCGCCGCGCCAATAGTCTTCAACTTCAAACCCTACAAAATTACAAACCCTAATTTTCATAAATGCCTCGCCGCGGGCAAGATTACAATTTTACCCCTAGCATTAGGTCAAAGAGCCGCCGCGCTCATTTTAGGGTTTTCCGCCGTGGAATCCCTAATTTAACCCTAATTACAACTTAACAATTCAACGTAGAGATTTGGAGTTTCTACACTCCACGTAAGCGTGTCCTTAAGATGCGTTTATTCCCCTTGAGACCTTGACCACAGTCAAGAAGTCTCTAACCTCCCTTTTGAGGGGAACTACGATTACTCTGATTCCACTCCCGTAAGGATACGTAGGCACAAGATGCAACGTCTTGCCGAGTAAACTTAGAACTAACCCCTTAGGTTTATTTTCTCACTTCTAATCCTTTGTACATATACCTTAAGCAAATAAATAAAGCAAAATAGTAAACATTTGAACAAAAGGTTCCCGTAGAGTACTACAGAAGTTTAGGGTGCTAATACCTTCCCTAAATTTAACCAACCCCCGAACCCTAGATCTTTCCCCGCATTGTGTTTACGATGCAAAATAGGTTTTCCCTCTTTTGACCTTTTCCTTCGGATAAATCAAAGAGCGGTTGTAAATTGAATTGCGATTCAAACTCATTAATAGTTTGTGATCCTATTTCCACCGCAACAGAAAATGGCGACTTCACTGGGGACTCTAAACTTTTGAGGGTTACCCCTAATTTGTTCATGTTTGTTATTATTTGTTTTACTATTCATTTGCATGTATATATTGTGCTCTGATTTGGGACTGTTCCTTGTGTTGTGAGATAAGTCCTACGCCCGGACTAGTGACATTATTATAGGATGGGGATATATTCGATGAGGCTTATAGGGAGTTGAATCCCGACCAAGCTGATTCGAGAATCACCGCTCAGTTGAGACCTTTTCGAAAATGGTTCGGTTGAACGAGTAGTCGTGAAAACTTTTTCCATGGTCGATTGGAGTCTGTGATATTGAGGACCGTATTAACACCACCTTGGCCTTATTTAGGACGTAGTGCGGGAACTATGTGGGAGTAGTCCTACAATGGTTGCTACGCGATACTACACTCAAAAGAGGTTCTCTTGAGAATATTATTAACCCCCGAGTCAATCGGAAGGTTGATAATATCCGAAAGATGGGCTGATGACTTTGGGCACTTCTTAGAACCTTGTTCGGCAGGTACAACTAACCTATAGTACACTCCTTTTGGGGATGGGTAGACCTTAACTCCATTCATGTCCTTTAACCTAGGACTTTGTGTATTCATGTGCATTGCATCCATAAAGCATCCCATTGCATTGTATTTCGTGGAATTCAAACATCATTTATATCGCGGGATACCATAAATAAAAAAATAAAAACGAAAAAATAAGAAAAAGATTTCCTTGGTACCCCACGACATTCGTAAATGTTTGAATTCCATAAAATCTTCATTTGCATTCGCATTATAGCATCATATGTTTTCTTGCATTACATGTGTCTTCCGCTTTCTCATGATCGGTTCTCTCGCCTTCCAGTTTCGTCACCCTGAGTCCTCGGCACCAGTACAACACTAGAGCTCAAACTCGGAAAAGAATGGAGGATCAGACAAAAGAGATTGATCGCCTTAGCAACGAACTTGAAGACCTGCGAGGGGGTATGGGGTGTATGATGGAATTATTACATGTCATGAATGCTAAGATGGATACCCAGCCTACTGTTGTTTCCGAGATTACCGGCGTTACTGTGGACCCTCCACCAAATGTGACCGTAGCAAAGGACCCACCTTATGGTCTTGCTCCAGGTTTTGTGCCTCCTCAAGCCACTGTTCCGATTAATCAACCTGTTCAACAAGCTGTTCCTTTATTTTCTGAAGTTTCTAGGGGGGCTCCTATTTTTGCACCACCCGTTGTGCACACCCGTGTGCAACCGCATTTCAATGAGCCCGTCTTTGATAATCTTGATGAGAATGTTGAAGGTTATGAGAAACATGACAAGCTTCGTGAGGAAGTAGACACTATCGCCCAAAGATTGAGAAAGGTAGAAGGTGATCAAATTTTTGGGACTGCTGCAAGGGACGTTTGTTTGGTCTCAGGTTTGGTTATTCCCCCGAAGTTCAAAACTCCGAACTTCGATCGCTATGAAGGTGCCACTTGTCCTAAGAGTCATCTGATCATGTACTATCGTAAAATGGCTGCCCATGTTGAGAATGATAAATTGATGATTCATTGCTTCCAAGACAGTTTGAAGGGTGCTTCTTCCAAATGGTACTTAACTTTGGACCAGTCTCGCATTAAGACTTTCCAAGATTTATCTGACGCTTTCATCAAACATTATAAGTACAATATGGATCTGGCTCCTGACAGAAGACAGTTGTTGAGTATGTCACAAAAGAATTCCGAATCATTCAAAGAGTACGCTCAAAGGTGGAGAGAGATTGCTTCGCAAGTAGAACCTCCTTTGACCGAGAAAGAGTTAGCTGATTGGTTTGTCGACACGGTTCGTCCAGAATTTTACGAAAGGATGGTGGGTAGTGTGACTTCAAATTTCTCTGACATCGTTGCTATGGGTATCAAGATTGAATTGGGTATGAAAAGCGGTAAAATGACAAATACTCATGGTGTTTCAAAGGATCAGCCGAAGAAACCTTCGTTCAGCTCTCAGAAGAAGAAAGAAGGTGAAACTAACGCTATATCCTCCGGTAAACGAAGAGACCAATTTTATCAATATCCGCAAGGTTATGCTCAACCTCAAGGGTATCCGATTCAATATGCTCAACAACCCTATGTGGCAGCTGTTGCACCTTCTTTCAATCAACAGGTTCCTATGTATCAACCTATGCAACAATCTCCCGTTTATCCGCCTCCTAACTATCAACAAGCGCCCAACGCTCCTGCCCATCAACAGCCAAAGAATCCAGCTCCTCGCCAGAATGTTCCGAACAAGAGACAGTATAAACCTTGTCCGCCGATTCCAATGACTTTCACCAAGTTGTATCCCTCATTAGTCAAGCAAGGTCTAATCACCACTCGAGCTTTAGGTCCGCCTCCTAATCCGCTGCCCGCCAATTACAACGCCGCTGCTCATTGTTTATTTCATGAGGGTGCGCCTGGTCATGATCTAGAGAACTGTTATGCTCTCAAAAGTCTTGTCAGGGATCTGTTGGAAAAGAAGATTTTGTCATTTGAAGATCCTCAACCGAATGTTAAGAAGAACCCTTTTCCTAACCATGAGAGTGTTAATGCCATTAGTGCTAATTCTGAGGAAGGTTATGTCCTTGATGTTGTTCAGATTAAGACTCCTCTTAAGATATTCCATTCGAAACTGTTTGAAGTCGGTCTAGTAGATACTTCCCACGTCGCATGCGCAAGTTGTGATGCCAGTATTAAGGGTTGTGTGTTGGTTCAGAGCGATGTTCAGAGGTTGATTGATGAGGGTATTTTACAAGTGACAAGCCAAGCCAAGAAGGATGAAGTCGCTGTGGTTGAGCCTGTCTTCCATCAGCCTGAATCAAAGGGTAAGGTACCAGTGTTTAATCTGTCAGGGGCAAGTTCTGCCAACCCCGTGTTCGATATGCCAAAGTCGTTTATCCCTGAGACGAATCAGCCTAAGCCTATAATTATTCGAAAACCAAGTCCGTTTCCTTTCAGTGATCCTAAAGCTGTACCTTGGAAATATGACGTGACGATGATCGACAAGGAGTCTGGGAAGGTTATTCCAAATGAAGAGGTTAAGGACACTGTGACCAATATCGCAGAGGCAAGCAGGATGACTCGCAGTGGCCGTGTGTATACTCCCGGTTTCAATGAGGTTCCACCTAAGGAAACAACTAATATCCCAGTGCCTGTCAAAGACAAAGGTAAGGGAGCCGTTACGAATGATGAAGACGCTGAGTTTTTGAGGATCATCAAGAAAAGTGACTATAAAGTTATCGATCAACTTCATCAAACTCCTTCCAAGATTTTGATCTTATCTCTGTTGTTGAGTTCGCCCGCTCATAGGACGGCCTTGCAGAAGGTTTTGACTCAAGCACATGTGGATCAAGATATCAACACCAGTCGGTTTGATAGTGTGATTGCCAACCTGACCGCATGCAACACTCTTAGTTTCAGCAACGAAGAGTTACCAAAGGAGGGTCCGAATCATAATCGTGCTTTACATATATCAGTGAAATGTCAGGAGGACAATTTAGCGAGAGTGTTAGTGGACACCGGCTCTTCTTTGAATGTTCTACCCAAGAGGGTTCTTGATAAGTTGGTTTTCAAAGAGACTGTGTTGAAACCTACTCCCTTGATCGTCAAGGCTTTCGATGGTTCTCGCCGGTCGGTAATGGGGGAGGTTGAACTTCCCATCCTGATTGGGCCGCAAGTTTTTAATATCGCGTTTCAAGTCATGGACATTAATCTCAATTACAGCTGTTTACTTGGAAGACCGTGGATTCATGCCGCTGGGGCAGTAACCTCAACGTTACATCAAAAGATGAAGTTCGTGATCGATGAAAAGTTAGTTATTATACACGGTGAAGAGGATCTGATGGTCAGTAACCTGTCTTCTTTCCGTTACATCGAGGCCGATGAGAATGCCTTGGAAATCTCCTTTCAAGTGCTCGAGATCGCCAATGCCGTTCTATTAGAAGTCGAAGAGACAGTGGGCCAGGGTAATCCATCTTTTGCATCTCTGAAGAGTACCAAATCAACAATTGACAGGGGCATTCCGGAAGGTTGGGGAGAGGTAATTGATGTCAAGACCAAGGCTGATCGCTTTGGATTGGGTTACAAACCAACTCAGAATGGAGCTGCCACAACTGTCGAAGGGCGTCCGAAGGTTATCCAAGAGGTATTTGTCAGCGGAGGCTTCCAAGTCAATGCCGTCAGTGACTGTGAGGAAGATGAAGATCTGAGCAACCTGGTGTTTAAGGGTGATGCAGCTTTGAACAACTGGGAGGCCGTAGAGATACCTGTTATTTTTCCATTATCAAAGTAATTTTTAGCATTTTCACTTATGTTTTCAAATAAAAAAATCCGTAGCTCTGCCCAAGGCTATAGGGTCGCTTTTGTTGGGCCACCTTTCACTTTTAAAAGGATATTAATAAAGGCATTTTGTTCAATTCCACTTTGGTTCATTTGCGTTTTTCGTTTTCACCTTTAAAAAATGAAGTTGGCAATCTTTTTCAAAAAAGAATAAAACAACCAAAAGTAGCATTTCATTTCTTATCTTACATATCTTCGAGCATTTTAATTAAGTAAGCCTTCCATCATGCAGAGACATCGCAAACCTTGTGGGATCCAATGACTTTATTGACACTCCTAACTGGGATGCACCCATCAATCAAGCTGAAGACGAGGGTGAAGAAGATTTTGAAGTACCCGCTGAACTGACAAAATTGATTGAGTACGAGTACACAGAGCTTCAACCACATAAAGAGCAGGTGGACTTAATTAATCTTGGTACAGATGAAAACAAGAAAGAGGTCAAGATTGGTGCAATGCTTGGGACAGAGGTTAAGCAGAGGTTGATTGAGTTGTTAAAAGAATATATTGATGTGTTTGCGTGGTCGTATCAAGATATGCCTGGTTTAGACACAGATATTATTGTCCACAAGTTGCCACTTAAGCCAGATTGTCCACCTATCAAACAAAAGCTTCGAAGAACGAGACCCGACATGGCTTTGAAGATTCGAGATGAGGTAAAAAAACAGTTGGATGCAGGTTTCTTGGCAGTTGCAAAATATCCAGATTGGGTTGCCAACATTGTGCCAGTGCCCAAGAAAGACGGTAAAGTTAGGATGTGTGTGGATTACAGGGATCTGAACAAAGCAAGTCCGAAAGACGACTTCCCTCTGCCACATATTGACACACTTGTAGACAATACAACCAGTTTTGCGTTGTTCTCATTTATGGATGGTTTCTCTGGCTATAATCAGATCAAAATGGATCCCGATGATCGAGAGAAGACTACTTTCATTACTCCTTGGGGGACCCTTTGCTACAAAGTCATGCCCTTCGGTTTGAAGAACGCAGGGGCAACTTACCAACACGCTATGACAACTCTTTTTCATGATATGATGCACAAAGAGATCGAGGTGTATGTGGACGATATGATAGCCAAATCTCAGAGTGAAGAGGAACATATAGACCACCTGGTGAAGTTGTTTGAACGACTCAGGAAGTACCAGTTGAAGTTGAACCCTGCTAAATGTACCTTCGGTGTCAGATCTGGAAAATTGCTTGGTTTTATTGTTAGTCAACGAGGGATTGAGGTAGATCCTGACAAAGTCCGAGCCATTCAAGATATGCCAGCTCCGCAAACCGAGACACAAGTTAGAGGTTTTCTGGGGCGTTTGAATTATATTTCCAGGTTTATCTCTAACATGACCGCTACTTGTGAACCGATATTCAAATTGCTTTGTAAGGGGCAGACGGTTGAGTGGAACCCTGATTGTCAGAAAGCGTTTGAGAAAATTAAGAATTATTTGCAAGACCCCCCTATTCTGATTCCTCCCGTACCCGGAAGACCGTTGTTTATGTACCTTACTGTTCTTGAGAAGTCTATGGGTTGTGTGCTTGAGCAACATGATGAGACTGGAAGAAAGGAACATGCGATTTATTATCTGAGCAAGAAGTTTACCGACTGTGAAAACAAATATTCACTATTGGAGAAGACTTGTTGTGCGTTGGCATGGGCCGCTAGGCGCCTTCGGCAATATATGGTCTGTCATACCACATTGTTGATTTCTAAAATGGATCCGATCAAGTATATTCTTGAAAAACCTGCTCAAACTGGGAGGCTAGCTCGTTGGCACATGTTGTTATCCGAATATGACATCCAATATGTACCCCAGAAGGCAATTAAAGGTAGTATCTTATCGGATTATCTGGCAGATCAGCCAGTTGAAGATTATTAACCTCTTAAGTTTGACTTTCCTGATGAGGATATTTTGTTGATCAAGAGAGATTGTGAAGAGCCAGATCCGAGCGAAGGTCCAGAACCAGGTCTTTGGTGGAGGATGATGTTTGATGGTTCCTCGAATTTCAATGGGCATGGTATAGGCGCCGTTTTGATGAACCCAAAAGGTGGATTCACTCCGTTTACAGCAAGGTTAGACTTTGAGTGTACTAATAACGTCGTAGAGTATGAAGCATGTATTCTAGGCCTCGAAGCAGCCATTCACCTCCGAATCAAACTTCTCAAAGTAAGTGGTGACTCAGCCTTGGTTATTTACCAGGTACAAGGCAAATGGGAAACGAAGAATGAGAAGTTAATCCCTTACAAAGACTATATTGTCGAACTGATTAAGTATTTCGACGAGATAGAGTTTGAGCATGTTCCTAGATCTGAGAATCACGTTGCTGATGCTTTAGCCATGTTAGCATCCATGTGGAAAGTTAAATTCGTTAATGAAGCACCTCTTATCTATATTGAACGCAAAGTTGAGCCCGCTTATTGTCAAGTAGTTGAAGAGGTTGAGGTGGATGAAAAGCCTTGGTTTCATGACATCAAGAATTATCTAGTCAAGCAAGAGTATCCCGATGGTGCTGCCGGTCTGGACAAGAAAACGTTGAGAAGACTGGCTTCTAAATTCTTTATCAGTAATGGTGTGTTATACAAAAGAAATCACGACATGGTTTTGCTCAGATGTGTTGATAAACGGGAAGCGGACATGTTACTGCAAGAAATTCACGAGGGGACCTTCGGAACTCATGCCAATGGTTATGCTATGTCTAAGAAGATGTTAAGGGCCGGATATTATTGGTTAACTATGGAAGCTGACTGCATCCAATACGCCAGAAAATGCCATAAGTGCCAAATTTACGCTGATAAAATGCATGTGCCTCCATCACCGTTGAATGTCTTGTCTTCACCATGGTCGTTCTCAATGTGGGGCATTGACATGATTGGGGAAATCGAGCCGAAGGCTTGTAATGGTCATCGTTTTATCCTTGTTGCTATTGATTATTTCACCAAGTGGGTAGAGGCTGTTTCCTACACCAACGTGACTAAGCAAGTGGTTGCCCGCTTCATCAAGAAAGAAATTATCTGCCGTTATGGAATTCCAAGTCGGATAATAACTGACAATGGAACCAATCTGAATAACAAGACCATAAAGGAGTTGTGTGACAGTTTCAAGATCACGCATCACAATTCTTCTCCATACCGTCCTAAGATGAATGGGGCCGTTGAAGCTGCGAATAAGAATATCAAGAAAATCCTACAAAAGATGGTCGTGACTTACAAAGATTGGCATGAGATGTTACCGTTTGCTTTACATGGATACAGGACCTCAGTGCGAACTTCGACAGGGGTAACACCTTTCTCATTGGTGTATGGAATGGACGCCGTACTCCCCATCGAAGTAGAGATACCTTCTTTAAGGGTGTTGATGGAAGCTGAACTTGAGGAAGCTGAATGGGTTCAAGACAGACTGGATCAGTTGAATCTCATTGATGAGAAACGCATGACAGCTATGTGCCATGGGCAATTATATCAGAAACGGATGAAAAGAGCATTTGATAAGAAGATTCGTATCCGTGAGTTCTGTCAAGGAGAGCTCGTACTCAAAAAGATCTTGCCAGTGCATAAAGATATGCGTGGAAAGTGGATGCCCAATTATGAAGGCCCATTTGTTGTAAAGACTGTTTTCTCCGGAGGGTCTCTGATACTTACAACAATGGATGGTGAAGAGCTTGCACATCCCGTGAATTCTGATGCAGTCCGAAAATACTATGCCTAAAAACCCGCTAAGTTGAAAAACCTGAAAAAGGCGACTTAGGCAAAAGTAAGGGTTAGAAAAAGTAATAATAATAAAAAACCCGCTAAGTTGAAAAACCTGAAAAAGGCGACTTAGGCAAAAGTAAGGGTTAGAAAAAGTAATAATAATAAAAAGCTCGCTAAGTTGAAAATCCGAAAGGGCGACTTAGGCAAAAAAGAGCGTCCCGGTGGATTGAAAACCCGAAAGGGCGGTCCAGGTAAAAGTTAGGGACGAAGGCATTTCATTGCATCAGAAAACACCGATCATCGCGAACACGCTTTCCACATGAGAGCTATTTTCCAGTTTGTTCATCCTCGTCCAAAGCAAGATTCTGGATTAGTCTTAGTTATTAGTGTCAGTAGGTGTCGTTGGATTCAATGTAACCTTTTCCCATGTTGCCAATTTCAAAGCATAATCATCTGTGGAGCTATGCCCTCAGCAAGCTGCCATCCTTTAATAAAAGATACCATTTTGTTACTTAAATTCCTTGGTGCATTACTCTTGTTTCTATTGTTATGCAAAATGCCATTTATTCTTAAATTTTGAAAATGAAAGGTGCTTTGAAAACTTTTTAAAACTGTTCTTCGAAAATGCAATCGAAAAATATAAGAAATTACTTTGACTAGTGGAAATTTCGGAAGGATCTCTTCACTCCTCGAAAAAATCTCATTGTTGCAGAAACACTTTTAAACCATTGCTTTGACACAGTCCCCAGTGAGACTATAAGCTGACAACTTTTTCTTGGGTAACTCGAAAATGTCCCTCAAGTTTTCTTCTCCCCATGTGAAGACATGATACTGTGCACCCAAGCAGATTACCTTCTCCCCAGAGAATTCAGAACTTTGAAACCAGATTTGGTTCCACCATTGTTTTTTCCTTACCCATGATTGACGTATTGGTTGTAGAGAACGCAGGGTATCTCCGTCGAGATGTTTATTTCATCTCTCGTCCCGTCTCCAGTCTGTTTCGTCAGCACACGCAGGGGCATAAGCATCACATGCCTATTTCATATATTTATTTCACATGCTCATTACATACTCATTTCATAACATCTTGCATATTTAACTACATACATTCACATTAACATACATTCACATTAACACATGCGCTAGCATTCACAGGTTCGTTGTGTCTCACCATCATTGGTTGTTACCGCCGAGTAACTGGGTTGGTCCATTCTCTCCAAATAGATTGTCAGCCCTAAGCATAAAATACATATGTGTTTCCAGTTTCCCCACAGATCTCGATCCTCGTGGATGACGGTTACTTCAGCTATCTTTCCTCACCAGGATAAGATATTTACCCTTCGAGATCAGTCCCTCGATGGAGTCTTGATTACCAGTCTTCTTTCTAGCTCGATCCTAGATTGAATCCCAGTCTTATCGGTCGTCGAGCCCAACTGGACGCGCATTTATTTTGCACCGTTTAACGATTTTCACCATACCTTAACAGATATGCGACTGTTCTCGCCTGAGAAGCTTATCACTGTACCCGGATGTGCATTTATTTTGCACTATCTATCAAGAAAATCAATCACCAATCCTTTACAGATGCACGCCAGTTCACGCCTGGAAATCCATCAGTACATCTCATAGCATCGGTATGCAACTGTTCTCGCCTGAGAAGCCTACCGGTACAACACTTTACAATCCTATAGCATCGGTATGCAACTGTTCTCGCCTGAGAAGCCTATCGATATTTCCAAACCTACATCTTCTGCAACAGTATGCGACTGTTCTCACCTGAGAAGCCTATCGGTATAAAACTTTACCATCATATATCTTACAACAAGATCAGCAACAGTTCTCACCTGAGAAGCTTATCACCTCTACAAGCAGTTCTTACATGAGAAGCTTATTATTGCCACTCTTGCAAATAAGCGGCATTTCTCGCCTGAGAAACTGATCCTATCTTCGTTATGACTCGCAGCAAATGGCCATCTCCGTTGAGCAGTTGGGCTTCCATTTTCCTTGTCGTCTTGAAGTATGGGGAGGTTTGAACCGAATCATATTCAGGAGAGCACAGATCTTGAAGTATGAAGAAGTTCATTTACCCTTTAGTAAAAGAAGAATCAGAATCGTATTCCAGGCGCCGACCTTAAATATGAGAAGATTTATATATCAGATAAGCAGCAACCTCTTTATTTGAGTGCTTATCCATTTTGGCATGTAAGTCCCTTCCAACGATAAGTGACAGTTCTCCCTCGAGAAGCTTATCAGGGCATTTCCCATCAAAGTCCATTTATTTTGGCATACAGCCGGTCTTTACCCTGTATATGTGATACGGATTTCCGAAAAGTCCGTCCGATCCCATCACGAAGGATAGTTTATAGAAGCTTGGATGTTATTCTTTGCTCAATGCTCCAGCATTCTGTAATCAACCTTGCAATCGTGTAAATCCAGTTTTATTGTTAGACATTCCCAAGTGGAGGCCATCTCATAGGTGCCATCTCCATTTAAGGATCTTATTCTTTAAGTCCATTTATTTTGGCATACAGCCGGTTTCTTACCCTGTATATTTGCTACGGAGTTCCGAAAGGCCCGTTTGATCCTGTCACGAGAGATAGTTTACAGAAGCTTGGATGTTATTCTTTGCTCAATGCTCAAGCATTCTGTAATCGATCTTGCAGTCGTACATGATCCAGTTTTACTTTTAGATTCCCCAGTGGAGGCCGTCTCATAGGTGCCATCTCCATTTGAGAATCTCGTTCCAGTTCTAAAAATGACAATTGGTCGTGTTCGCACCAGTTGACCATCATTTTAGAATTCCCCAGTGTTGTACTGTGTCCCAGCGCGTCGTTTTCCCCAGTGTGTTCTTCTCGTAGCGTCTATCCCTGTGTCGCCGTATTCGCCAGCATTTTCGCAATTCATCATTCCAGCATACGCATCATATCATATTCATGGCATCGTCTGCATTAATCTGTTCTCGCTTTGTCCATAGCATTGCATATCGCCACATATAAGGGTAAAATTTTCGGTTATCTATATTTAAATCCCTCCACCATGATTCCTCGAGTCTCTGTCACTCAAATCATCCTGTGTAGCTATTTAAATAGGGGCAACTGTAATACCCCAAATTTTACCCTTACATTTAGTCAGTCATTTCGCATAGCATCTCATTTGTGCATCTGCTAACCATTATCAAGTCATGGAGGTGTTTGTTTTGCAGGATTGATTCCAGGGGTATTTTGGTCATTTTACGTGGATTCCGTTAATTCTTTGAAGATGGGCTGTTACTGAGCTTTGAGACACTTGAGACACTATTTCTGAGGCATTTATTTATATCAAGGCGTCTATCCGATGTGTTCGGTATCGAAATTTGTCGGACACAACTGGATTTAAGGTCCACTTCATCGCTCATGGTTTATTTCCAGAGCATTTCCGTTTCTGTTAATAAGGCGCAGTTTAATTGGGTATTATTGGATTGTTGCTTATATCATTTGGTCAGTGGAATTCAATTACGTGCAATGTCATCGTTGATACTGAATCTGTTGTGATTACGGCGCACATTCGCGTTTGGTTAGAAAATGAGGAGAATATTGTTGGCTGGAATCTAAGTTGGAATGCAAGTGAATTTAGTCAGGTGATGAGATTAGGACTACAGATGAGACCAGTACATGAACAAGAATATCATTCGTGAATATTTATGGTTTATGACTAGGATAATGAATTTAAATATTTGTGGATTTATTCACAAATGTTTATAATTTATAACTAGAAATAAATATAAGTAGATTCAAAATTGAATGATCATGGATAAATGGAAATTTGTGGAATTTTTATTTCATAAGAATATCATTTTACAAAAGAAAGTGAATCGTTTCACATTTGAATTGCTGTAAGATTACATTTACAGATGTTACTTCTATCCTAAAAATCCTAAGTCCTAAAGATCCATTTGTGTCTTCATGATGTTCATCCACTGGACATTACTTCATGCTTCTCCGATTAACCTGCACAATCAAAGAGAAACAAAACAGAACAGAGTAGAAAGATGTTAGGAAGATGAATTCGACACTCTCAGAACATCGTCATCATCGAGTGCCGGGAGTGGCACAACCGAAGCTGCGTCCTACCCCCGTTACCGATCCGCGCCATTGGCGTCAGATCAGGTGATCCCTGTTCTTATCATACGGGACAGCCGAGAGAGAGAGAGATAAAGGAAGCCTTTTCGAGCCGAAATGATTTGCGCAGATGTGGATTCTGAAGGGACAGCACTATCAAGTAAATGTGTAGCTTTTTGATGAAACTGATACAAGGGTAAAACAACACGGCCAATTCGGACTCAGACCCGGATGCCGACGGGTCTGAACCATTGTTTTACTTTCACCTGAAACACTTGAAGTAAATAGCATCAACTCATAACAGAATTCATAGGCTATATAAAACCTGAATGAGAAATTCAATTCGTGAAGTAAAATCAGCTCAGTTCAGAAGTTAGAAGAATAAATTCATGGCAGAATCAGATTCTTACTCAAAAGTCCCATCCAACAAATCTGTCACGAGCAAGTAACACCATCACAAAGTTCAGATTCATACCACAGAAAGAGTACTTAACAAAAGCAAAGTGCATCAGAACCAAGTTCAAGAACAATATCAGTTCATAGGCTGTCTAAAAATTGAATGCAAATCATTATTCACAGCCACAGAACACAGAACAGTCCCGGAAACAAGTCCAGTTCCTACCACAGAAGGAATGCTCAACAAAATCGAAAAGCATACGACATCAATTCAAAGAACCAGTTCAGCAGAAAAAACCCAGAAAATAGAAGAGTTAGGATCACGATCAAGAAAGAACAAAGTTCAGTTCAGTTCAACAAACCGTATCAGTTCACAGTGGAAAAACCGAAAGTACAAGACATGGGCTCAGTTCGAACATCACTGCCCAGGCAAGTAAGTGTATCAGTCAGGTTATGAATCCCCGTCGGAAGTTTAACACAGGCATCAACGATCAAACAACATCAGGAGTCAGTATAACAACAGGATTCCGCATCATACTCCGAATCGAATAGCATCCCTCGAAGGTTCAGACCAATGGTCATCATCACCGCATACCCTCCTCGGCGACATTTGATTCGACCAAAGCGTTAGCATCCATTCTGAAATAAGAAGAAGAAAAGTAAGTGTGTCCCAGTTGGTAACAATAACCGAATGTCAGCTTATCAGAAGGAACAAGTTCATATCCAAAACTGTATCAGAACCTAAGAAAAACTGGATATCCACAACTGAAAGGAAGATTAAATCGAATCCAACCCTTATCAGATAAGGTGAACGAATCCAATCAAGTGAACCCAAAAAGGAAAGTCAGCAAGCAAATCGCGAAAGCCCGCGTTTGAGAATCCATCAGGGATCAGATCTACATCTGCAAATATCAAAAGAAAATCCAATCAAATCAGCAATAATACAAATCGCATCCAAAAGAGGAATGATCCCAAGTCAAATCTAGAATATTATTCAGTATCAGAAAAAAAACGTAAATCCAATATCCAATTAGGCCCAGAAAATCGAAGATCAGAGGTATATAAAGGAACGAGCTCACCATGTTGAAACCCTAAGGGAGAGAGGACAAATCGCGAACCCTAGCGGGAGAGAGTGGAAAGCGACCGCGAGATCAAAGGGAAGAAACCCCAGAGCGAACAAACCCAACGAAGGAGGTCCGCCGGCGCCGTTTCATTCAACGACGGGCAAACATCCGTTGAGGCTCAGATTTGCAACATCATCACCCTTGTTCATCGATAGTCACCAGCGAGAACAAACCGTAAGCCGTCATCAGCATATTAACATGTTTTTCTGTTTTTTTTTAGCGTGGAGAAGACGATATGAAGGAAAAGAGGCGAAACATGGCGGAGGCGAGAAAGACGAGAAATGAAATGAGAGAGAGACGGCCGCGGGGATAATAGGGTTCTGAAACCCTAATTTTGGTTTTTGTTACTCACCAACCGGGTTGGGTCCGGGGATGATTACTGTAACACGGTGGGAGAACTGACTTTAAACAATGTTGCGGATAGCAAGAGTCGCCACCGACTTTTATTTTATCCATAAGGAAAGGTTATAAAAGAACAGGAAAGACCTTAGAGAATATTTTGGGTCCGGGGGGTAGGTTATGAAAAGGGAAGGTGTTAGCACCCTTTTCATCCATGGTTATCCATGGGCTCTTAGGTACTTAAGCTCACTTTTGAATTGTTTTGAAAGTGTAGTGTGTGAATAGCAAAAAATTTCAGAATAGTTTAATAATAATCCGTGTATGGATGTGAAAAAAACTTGTTTGAAAATTTTGTTGGAAATTGGTTTAAGTGTGAAAAAGTTTTGAAGTGAGCAAGTATCTAGGAATAGCCTACCCTAATGTTTTAAGGTCTTTCTTATTCTTTATCCTTTCCTTAGTAAGACTATCCCTACTATAATGGAGTAGGTAGTCCTTACTTTGGATGTTAAGGGACATGTGAGGGACAATTTGACTTTGAAGGCCATTGTGGGATGTAATAAGCACATATAAGGGACCATCATCATTTTTCGAAAGGGACTTGATTCGTAAAGGCAACCATAAGGGACTTTGATGATTTTTTTATTTGAGGGACTTGCTTTATACACCCCACTTAACCATTATTCGTAGGCAACTTGAGGGATATCCTTAGGAAGTGAGACGACGATTAAAATCGACTTACGTGTGTGACGTGTTTATTTTAATTATCTTTATTTAAAAGTGATCTAAATTTATTTTAATATTACATACATGTTGTTACACTCCCTAATTACTAACCATAATAATAATTAAATAATTAAACAACTTTACATCCAAGAAACAATTACAAAATAATAAGCAAAATAATTAAATAGCAAAGATAAATAAGCAATAATAAATAATAAAGGGGGTTAATTCTAAGTTTACTCGGCAAGACATCGCATCTTGTGCCTACGTATCCTTACGGGAGTGGAATCAGAGTAATCGTAGTTCCCCTCAATAGGGATGTTAGAAACTTCTTGACTGTGGTCAAGGTCTCAAGGGGAATAAACGCATCTTAAGGACACGCTTACGTGGAGTGTAGAAACTCCAAATCTCTACGTTGAAATGTTAAGTTGTAATTAGGGTTAAATTAGGGATTCCACGGCGGGAAACCCTAAAATGAGCGCGGCGGCTCTTTGACCTAATGCTAAGGGTAAAATTGTAATTTTGCCTGCGGCGAGGCATTTGTGAAAATTAGGGTTTGTAGTTTGTAGTTTTGAGGATTTGAAATTGAATGTGTGAAGTTTTACGGACTATTGGCGCGGCGGCCAAACAGTTAGACCTAACCTTCGGATGTGTGCAATGTGACAGAAATAATAGTAAACGCGTGAGATAATTGAATCATGCAAACAGAGAGATAATGTCATAATTTAAACCATGCAAGCAGAAATTTAAAGGCAGAATTTAAAGAGCGATTGTTAAGTTCGCGAGGTTACATGAGAGGAGCAGATACAATATGATAATGAAATTTGAATTGAACAATAATAAAATAAAATAAATAACGGTTCTAGTTATTATTTTAAAAAAAGGATTTTAGTTATTATTTTAAATTTATCTAAAAAAAAGTTTTTCTTAAAAATAATAGGTTTTCATATTAATTTGGAAAAGATGTTAATGTTATTTATTTTAAAAAACAGATTTTTATATTATAACAAATTTTAATAAATTAATGATAACAATAATAATAATAATGGTAATAATAATGATAATAATGATAATAATAATAAATAATGATAATAATAATAATAATAATAATAATAATAATAATAATAATAATAATAATAATAATAATAATAATAATAATAATAATAATAATAATAATAATAATAAAGCAATAATGAATTTTAAATGTGCCAAATAACCCAACAATGTTGCTAACGCAGAAATGCGCTCATCGCAACCAGATCTAAATCGGACGAAACAAAATTTATCGCAAAGAAAAAGAAATTAAGCAAAAAATAGTATTATTGCTCACACAAAAATGCGATCATCGCAACCAGATCGAACTAACACAAATGTCACGCGTAGGGCTGGAAATGAGTCGAGTCGAGTCGAACTCACCTCAGCTCGGCTCGACTCGTTAAGAATTGTTTGAATTCGAGTTCGAGTTCGAGTTTGACACGAACTTTTTTTTAAGCTCAAACTCGACTCGTTATAAGTTCACGAACAGTTCGGTTCGACTCGTTAGGTTCATCTCATTAGGTTCAGCTCGCATGGTTCACGAACTTAAATAAATATAATATATATATATATTTAGTATATTTGACATTTTAAATAAATATATATATATATTTTAAATAAAATATTAAAATAAAATATTGAAATTTAACTTTATCTTCGAAATCTACTAATTCAAAACCTACACAACTTTCAAGAGATACATTTGAGAGTCTAATTCAAAAACTACTAAATTGAAGATTAAATTTGTCTAAGATTTGAAGTAAATATTTAAACCTAATCTTAAAGACAGTATAATTCTTTTCATATGTAATCGAGTTGACTCATGAACCTAACGAGTCGAACTATGTATAGTTCAAGTTCAGCTCATTTAGTTAACGAACTTAATTTTTCGCTCATACTCAACTCATTTGGTTCATGAACCTAGTTCAACGATTTAATTGTCGAGTCGAATTCCGAACTATGTTCGAGTTGGTTTGGTTCATTGCCAGCCCTAGTCACGCGTCATGCACACAAATGTGCAAACATCGTATCGACATAATTCGATCAAAAATCTTATATATATAAACTCTAACAATTTAAAAATTATATATATATAAACGTAACAGTAATAGATAAAGAAAAAGAAATAACGGTAATAGATGAAGAAAAAGAAATAACGGTAAAAGATGAAGAAAAAGAAACAACAGTAATAGATGAAGGAAAAGAAATAACGGTAAACGATGAAGAAAAAGAAACAATAGTAATGGATGAAGAAGAAAACTAAATAACGGCAAACGGCACTCACTCCTCTTAGGTTTTTTTCATTCTCTCCTTTTTTCCAACAAGGCAACACATGTATATATAGGGAACAAATTAGGGTTAACACCAAATTGTCAATAATGTCCCTAAAGCCCATTTTAAAGCCCAAACTAAATAATTAGTTAAGAAAAAATAAAATTTAAATAATTTAAAATAATTAAAATAAACTTAAAATAAAAACTAATAATCCTATTGATTCCTAAAATAAAAAATATTATAAAAAGAACAAAATTTTTTTCAATATTTTTTATTTTATGATTTTTTGGATATTTTTATGAATAATTTAGAAAAAAGTGAAAAAAATAATATTTTAAAAAATGATTTAATTAAAATACGAAAATAATAATTAAATAATAATAAAAAACTATTTTTGTTATTTTTTTAATGAAAGATAGAAAAATTTAAAGTAAAAATAATAAAAAACAAAAAAAATGACAAAGGTGAGATTCGAACTCTCAACCTCTCACACTCATAACTCCTTACACATGTCCTCCTGCCAATTGTGCCATTTTTACTTTTTAGAAAAAAAATGCATGCCATATGATATTTACCTTTTAACTGCATTGACTGCTTTTGACTTATCTGATCATCTGACTGAGCAAACTTTTGAGAAAAGTCTTGAAACTTGACATGGGGGTTCTTATACACATATAAGATGTTATGAAGCTCACTTGAAGTCTTGGAAGTCCATTTAGCCTGATTAAAGTCAAAACCCTAGTTTTGGATGCACTGCTTAGGAGGTGCATTGTCTGAGGGAATTGTCAACTCTTCTGACCAATTGTGAATTTTGTGAACCTTGTGAACCTTCTTGGAACACAAAGTCTTGTATTGTGAGGGCAAATTTTGGGGTGCAACAGCTGCCCCTGTTCAATTTTCTGAAACCTGAGGGGTTAGATTGGTATATTTGCCAGTCGTAACCTGGAAGGTTGAAGGGGATTGAACACAAAAGCCCAAAAATTTGCACTCACCAGTGCATGGAGTGATATTGATGGTTGGTTGAACATGATTGAGTGGGCTTAAAGATGCCACTAGGGGAAAGTTCTTCAGTAGTATAATGAGAACTGTCAGGAGTCTGGAGTAATACTGATGTAACAGCATGTCTTCATGAGGATAGAGCAATCAATAATGATAACCCTAAAGCAGTCTTGAAGTGATAAATCTGACCTCAGGAGGATAGAGCAATCAATAGCTCTAAAGCAGTCTTGAGGTAATAATGGCTTCAGGAGGATAGAGCAATCAATAGCTCTAAAGCAGTCTTGAAGTAATAGAATGGCTTCAGTAGGATAGAGCAATCAACAGCTCTAAAGCAGTCTTGAAATAATAATGTGATATGTCTTCAGGAGGATAGAGCAATCAATAGCTCTAAAGCAGTCTTGAAGTAATGATTTCAGGAGGATAGAGCAATGGATAGCTCTAAAGCAGTCTTGAAATAATAATGTAATTTCAGGAGGATAGAGCAATGGATAACTCTAAAGCAGTCTTGAAATAATTAGATGGCTTCAGGAGGATAGAGCAATGAATAGCTCTAAAGCAGTCTTGAAGTAGTAATATGACCTCATGAGGATAGAGCAATGAATAGCTCTAAAGCAGTCTTGAAGTAATAGGATGATTTCAGGAGGATAGAGCAATCAGTAGCTCTAAAGCAGTCTTGAAGTCATGAGAGGCTATCAGGAGGATAAAATAACCCTGAGGTTACAATAAAGCAGTCCCAAAGTAATAAGAAGCTCATCAGGAGGATAAAGTAACCCTGAGGTTACAATAAAGCAGTCCCAAAGATCATAAGATTGTTTGTTGGATAATTAACCTGAAAACAAGGCAGCATTCTGTATAACAACATTAGTTTATGCTTTATGTATGCATGTATGACATGATGCACTTAGGTAATGTACTATAGACATATATGTTATGGTATGATGTAAATGATGTATGTATGCTATGACACTGCTGGAAGTGTCTGGATATCCTTGTATAACAACTGCTGGCCAAGGAAAATAAATCCCGATTCGTTGTTGAAGAATATATAACCCTCCGTCTGCTGGGGATAACAAGGTATAGATAACCTCCCGTTGTTGGGGATAACAAGGTATAGATAACCTCCCGTTGTTGGGGATAGTAGGGTATAGATAACCTTCGTTTTCGTTTGATAGTAGGATAAGTATAACATCCCGTCTTCGTTCATCGTGCCCTTATTGGAAAGTAATTTCCCGTATATCCGTATGAGGATAAAAGAGATGGATATAAATTCCAGGGGAGATTAGACTTTGTGAAAATGGATTAGTCCTACTGATGGTTTGTAACTGTCTTGTAAAGATGAACCGGCGAAGCTTCGTTGAAATCCTTCCCTCGTTCGTCCTTAGTAAATACTATTACTGCATTTTCATGCATTTCTGGTAAACATCAACCATATTAAAAGGCATACATACATTCAAACACAACCAATGGACGTTTCGCTTATGTAAATAGGGTAAAAGTAAATCTGGATTCAAAAGATGGAGTTTATTTATATCAAAAGTGACCCATACACGGGCAAGTTTGTACAAGGAGACATAAACCCTAGTAAGAGAATTTTGTCATGAAGTTTTACAAAAAGAATCAGCTATGTGGGAAATAATCCTATTGAGTTTCAATTCTACTATTGCCACTCAAGTATCTCATCTTCTTGCTGTTGAGACGGAAACGATTGGATTGAGCTTCATCTGTTTGAGCTTGAGTAAGTAGTACAACTGGTTGCAGTTTCATGAGTGATCCAAACGAGACATAGTCATACGCTTTAATCCCTAACTTTTGCCTGGATTGCCCTTTCAGGTTTTCAATCCACCGGGATACCCTTTTTTGCCCAAGCCGCCTTTTCAGGTTTTCGACTTGCCGGGTGTACATCTTTTTATATATATATCCCTAATTTTTGCCCAAACCCTTTTGGTTTTCCGGGATGCCCTTATTTTTGCCTAGGCCTGTCAACCTAGCAGGTCTCTTTTTATGCGTAGTATTTTTTAACTATGTCTGCGTTTACAGGTTGTGGGAAGTCTTCACCATCCATTGTAGTCAGTATCATGGCACCTTCTGAGAACACTGTCTTGACTACAAATGGTCCCTCATATGTTGGAGTCCACTTGCCCCTAGGATCACCCTGTGGTAATATGATACGCTTGATTACCAAGTCGCCAGCCTGATATACCTTTGGCTTAACCTTCTTGTTAAAAGCTTTGATCATCCGTTTCTGGTACATCTGGCCATGACAAACTGCTGCTAACCTCTTCTCATCAATCAAATTTATCTGGTCAAGTCGAGTCTGAATCCACTCCTCTTCAGCAACAACACTCCCCTTAATGGCCTTCTGAGTGGTATACTGTATATCATATTCCGTCAAGATCATTTGCCATCTTGCAATTCTTCCGGAGAGAGCAGGTTTCTCAAATATGTACTTGATTGGATCCATCTTCGAAATCAACAAGGTAGTATGGGTCAACATATACTGTCTTAGTCGGCGAGCAGCCCATGCCAAAGCGCAGCAAGTTTTCTCGAGCAGTGAGTATCTTGTTTCACAGTCGGTAAACTTTTTGCTAAGGTAGTATATTGCCTGCTCTTTTCGACCAGACTCGTCATGTTGCCCCAATACACACCCCATTGAGTTGTCTAATACTGTTAAATACATAATCAAGGGTCTTCCATCAACTGGTGGCATTAAAATTGGAGGTTCTAGCAAATATCTCTTGATTTCATCAAAGGCAGTCTGGCACTCATCATTCCATTCCATCACCTGATCTTTCTTCAACAACTTGAAGATTGGCTCACAGATGGTAGTTAATTGGGAAATAAATCTTGCAATGTAGTTCAATCGTCCTAAGAAACCTCTAACCTCTTTCTCAGTACGGGGAGCTGGCATCTCTCGTATAGCTTTCACTTTTGCAGGATCCACTTCAATACCTTTTCCACTGACAATGAAACCCAGGAGCTTTCCAGATCTAACTCCAAAAGTACACTTGTTTGGATTTAATCTCAACCTGTATTTCTTCAACCTCTCAAACAACTTGTGCAGATGATCAAGATGTTGTTCTTCATTCTGAGACCTGGCTATCATATCATCCACATATACCTCTATCTCATGATGAATCATATCATGAAACAAAGCCACCATGGCACGCTGATATGTTGCCCCTGCATTCTTCAAACCAAATGGCATTACCTTATAGCAAAAGGTGCCCCACTGTGTCACAAATGTAGTCTTCTCCATATCTTCAGGTGCCATCTTGATTTGATTGTAACCAGAGAAACCATCCATAAAAGAGAATACCTTATGCTGAGCAGTGTTGTCTACCAGGATATCAATATGAGGAAGTGGAAAGTCATCTTTAGGGCTAGCCTTGTTCAGATCTCTGTAGTCTACACACATACGTACCTTACCATCTTTCTTAGGAACCGGTACCACATTTGCAAGCCACTGAGGATAAGAAGTTACGGCCAAGAACCCTGCATTGAACTGTTTCATTACCTCTGCTTTGATCTTTTCTGACATTTCAGGACGCATACGACGAACCTTCTGCTTCTTTGGACGACAATCTTCTTTCACTGGCAAACGGTGAACCACAATGTCTGTATCCAACCCTGGCATATCTTCATAAGACCAAGCAAAGATCTCCACATAGTCACGTAGCATCTGAATCAACCTGCTCTTGACACTGTCCTCTAAATCAGCCCCTATTTTGACCTCTTTTCTGTTTTCTTCAGTTCCCAGATTCACAACTTCGACTGGCTCTTCATGTGGCTGTATAACTTTCTCTTCTTGTTGTAACAACCTAGCAAGCTCTACAGGTATTTCACAATCGTCCTCGTTTCCGTCTTCAGTTTGATAGATCGGATTCTCGAAATTGTAATTGGCAATAGTAGAACTGTTATCAACTGGATCCAGAGTGGATGAGGATCTGCATTTTAGTGACGTGGGTGTGTGTAAGAACACATAGCTGATAAAGCAAAAATAAAAGAAAAAGAAAGACAAGGAACACAATATTTACGAAAACGAAACGTCCACTGATTTTATTGAATGAAGTATGCAAATGAAATGACAACCCGTAACAAGCACACCATTGTGCCCCGGGTAAGGCACATGGCTTGAAAGTTTAAATTTAAAAACATAACACAGTAATAGTATTTACTCCTGACTAAAGGAGATAGGGATAACATCTTCAGCTTTCCAATTATTGAGTCCAGCACCCACAGTAGGAAAAATCCATGCCTCCAAGTTGTAGTCTTCATCTTGATCTCCCACAGCATTGATAACCCCTTGATTGGTGATACGAACAACACGAGCACGACGAACAGCCTTCTGGGACTCTGCAGTGAAACCCAAACCAAACTTGTCAGACTTGTATGGAATATCAGGAAGCTGACCCCAAATAGTACAACCACCTTCTTCCACCACAGCTTTTGCATCATTGAGGGAGGTCATTGCCATTGTTGGAGGGTTTCTGATGACCACAGGAACCTTCTTCATAGCAGGAGGAGTCACACAATCCTTAACAGCCCAGGGAACCGCTTCAAATGACTGACATGGAGTTTCAATGTATTCACCTTCTACTTCCAGATACTTGAAAGTGTTTACATGGCTGACAAAGTATTCTTCCTCTCCAAAGACAGTAACAACTTTTCCATTCACCGGATATCTCAACTTTTGATGTAATGTGGAGGTCGCAGCACCTGCCCCATGGATCCAGGGACGACCAAGCAGACATGAGTACGAAGGACGAATATCCATCACATAGAATGTAGCAGTAAACACCTGAGAGCCAACCTTGATTGGAAGATCAATTTCCCCATGCACTACTCTTCTAGAACCATCAAAAGCCTTTACCACAATATTACTGGGCTTCAATACCGTATCTTCAGGACTCAGCTTGTTCAGGACTTCCTTAGGCAACACATTCAGAGAGGAACCATTGTCTATCAGTACATGAGACAGGGTAGTGCCCCTGCATTCAATTGAAATATGCAGGGCCCTGTTATGATCCCTCTTGGCAGGGGTCAAGTCAGCATCAGAAAATCCTAACCCGTTGTCATAGGTCAGGTGCGCAACACAATTCTCAAACTGGTCCACAGAAATTGCACTGGGTACATGAGCCATCTTTAGAAACTTGATCAATGACTTGGCATGAGCCTCAGAACATAATAACAGGGAGAGCATAGAAATCTTTGAGGGAGTATGCCCCAGCTGATCAACAATATCATAATCACTCTTGCGAATGATTTTCAATACTTCTTCCATCTGCTTAGAGAGGTCATCAGCAACTGGCACATCAGTAGATACAAGCTCAATAACAGGACCCTTGCCCCGAGCATCAGTGGTGGAAGTAACAGCAGGAGTAACTGCACTCTTAGAAGCAACTGGAGGAGAGAAGACTCTTCCACTACGAGTGATCTTGCTAGATCCAGCAATATTATCAATGTCAACAGGCATATCAGGTAAAGGCTCCTGCTTGACACCATGGATGTAAACATCAGACCCATAGTGCCAAGGCACAGCTTTGTCAGATGTATAAGGAATAGGACCAGGAGTGGTAATGATCAGAGGAGCTACTCTGGCTTCAGCGACAACTTTCACAGGACCTTCAGCAATAATCTTGATTGGGCCCTGATGAGTGATTTTAATGGGACCCTTTGAAGTGATTCTTAGTGGTACTTTGTCAACCATGTCAACCTCTTCAATCTTCTTACCCTGAGTCAGATGATCCACCATACTTTCTACAGATGCTGGTCTTCTTTCAAACACTATAGTATATTTATCCATGAGACGTTGAATCCCATCTCTCAAAATGAAGCAACTATCCGGCTTATAGGTACAATATAGACAATCTTCATGACAACCTGGAAAGATCCCAGCTTGTACTAACCTCTTTTTGATAACAGACAATGGTGTGCTCAACTCCATAACTGAATAGACATGCAGATCTTCATCAATATCTTCATCAATGGCGTTGACAGTCTTCTCGTGATTTGGCATTGGAGCTGTAATCCCATTTGGAGTACCTGGTGGATCAAACTCAATTTTTCCAGCATCAATCATATCCTGAATTTTGTTCTTCAAGACCCAGCAGTTATTAGTATCATGTCCTGGACAGTTTGAATGATATGCACATCGTGCATTGGGATTGTACTTGGGAGAGGTAACATTGGGATTCTGAGGAGCCTCCCTCAGGGTAATAAGTTCAGCCTTCAACAAGTGTTGCAATGCCTGAGCCATTGACATGTTGATCTTCGTGAACTGTCTTCTAGCCCTCTGTTGGTTGCCTTGAGGCTGCTCTGTTGTTGCAGGAGTTGGATTTGAAATATGAACTGCACTAACAGACTGATGCCTTCTGTTACGATCAGGCTGACCATACACAGCATTAGATTCTTTCTTCCCAGTGGGAGGCTTCTTTACAGCACCTGATGAAGAAGTGCCCACTTGGATCTTACCACTCTTGATACCATTCTCTACTCGCTCTCCTGTCATGATCAACTCAGTGAAGCCAGATGATGAGCTTCCAATGAGATGACTGTAAAACGGACCATTCAGCGTACACATGAACATATCAACCAACTCCCTATCAGTCAAAGGGGGTTGAACTCTTCCAGCTAAGTCTCTCCATTTCTGAGCATACTCCTTAAAGCTTTCTTTGGCACCCATAGACATGCTTTGAAGCTGCATGCGAGTGGGGGCTAAGTCAGCATTGTATTGATACTGCTTGTAGAAAGCTTCAGCAAGGTCATTCCAATCTCTGATGTTGACACTCTCCAACTGATAATACCACTCTAGCTGAGCTCCAGATAAACTCTCTTGAAAGAAATGGATCCACAACTTTTTATCAGCAGTGTGGGGTTGAATTCTTCTGACATAAGACCTCAGATGCAATTTGGGACAAGAGACCCCATCATAGACAACAAATGTAGGAACTTTGAACCCAATGGGTATGACCACCCCAGATATCAAGCTCAAATCCTCAAAATCCAGCCCAGATGATTTCTGTAATTCCATAGCATCCATTCTATCCACCAGCATCTTGAATTTGTCTTCGTTAGGCTCATGGTAGTAGTTAGCCTCAGAATCAGAGTCCCCCATAGTGTTGTGGAGACTGCCTCTCTCCTGCTCAGATTCTTCAGATTCATAGTCTTCAACCTGTTCCTTGGTCTTGGCAGGACCTTTGAACCTTCTTCCCATGTTGAGCAACCCAGCAGACCTTCTAGCCTTCTTAGTCTTCTTGGCCAGCAGTGTCTTCAAATCATCTTGCCCCTTGGATAGGTTCAAGATCAGCTCTTGGAACTGTGCATTCTGTGCCTGAAGATCCTTAACTGATTGTTCAAGTGCCATTGCTGAAATAAACAGCGAGAAGATGAGAAACCTGTGCACAATTACAAATCTGTGATGCAATGAAATGATATGGTAATGTATATGCAATGTTTTCAAGGACCGCAGGATTTAAATTTGCTTAAACAAACAAGAAAGTAACTTTTTATTAGTAATAACTTGTTTTGCCTTTTAGGCTTACAAAAATGAAAACGAAATAAGTACAAAAGATGGGGTTTTAAGTCTCCCATGGACGTTTCCTCTTTGTGTTGAGGTATGAGTTGAGGTTTCGTTCCTCATGAAGTAGCTTTGTTAGCTCTAGGATCCTTGCTTGGCTTGCTTTGTAATGAGCCTCGAAAGTATCCCTTTGCTCTTTCAGTTGGATCCATGATCTCTGCAAGTCTTCCATATCAGTAGGCATGTCTGGGTGAAGGATGGTATAAGCTGTGTCTCCTTCAGCAACAGGTTCCATGGTAACTGGTAGGATGGCAGGATATGGCATCATGAGTGTCTGAGCACGAAATCGTACCCATCTGAGATAAGCCTCCATAGGAATGGTGTACTTAGGCTCCAGTGTCTTGCTGTCAATCCTGTTTACCTTTCCCCAAGCTCGTATGAATCTCTGACGGTAACCCTGAAGATCGTTGTTGTAGTCAAACACAATGCCCTGAATCAACATGTCATGTGGACCATCGCTCCGGGCGTAACCAAACTGTCGTAAAGCTAGAGATGGGTTGTAGGTGATGCCTCCTCTTATGCCTAGAAGTGGCACATTAGGAAACTCCCCACAACGGTCAATGATGGTGACATTCTCCATAGATCTGGAGCACCAATGGATGTCTGAGTGAGAAAGTGACATGATCCTCTTGGACCATCTGAACCCTTGCTCATTCTTCATTACTGAGCGAGGAAGGTGAGAAATAAACCACCTAGAAAGTAAAGGTATGCAGCACATCAAAGTTCCTCTTGCCCTTGTAGTACGGGTGTGAAGAGAATGTAGGATGTCTCCAAGTAAGGTAGGCACTGGATTGTGACTCAGGAATATGTTGATGGCATGAACGTCTATGAACTGATCAGGATTGGGGAACAACACTAAGCCATAAATCAATAAGGCTAAGATCTCCTCAAAAGCATCGTAGCTCATAGCCTTCAAGAACATTTGAGCTTTATCCACTAATACCTTGGCAAGAATACCTTTAACTCCACTTCTCGTCTCTAGAACAATGTCAGACTTCTTCAGATGTAGAGTTGCAGCGATAACTTCTGGTTTAAGCTCCTTCTCTAAGCCTGTGAATGGCTTCTGATCAAGAACAGATATACCCAGAAGTTTAGAGAACTCCTCCATGGTTGGAACCAGCTGATAATCAGGAAATGTAAAGCAATGGTGCTTAGGGTCAAAGAACTGAAACAGCACACTCATCATGTCTTCACTGAACCCTGAAGTAACTAGATCCAATAAGTGACCATGTCTCTTGTTGAACTGGAAATGATCAGGCACTAGGGAAACCAACTCCTTGAGCTTAGCAGGTATCCCTACAAAGTTGATCCTGATGGTGTTTCTACGAGCAGAAGCCATGACCTGCAACAAAGAACAAAGATAAATCCTTTGGTCCTTGAAATGGTTAGGGAAAATGATATGCTTATGATGCATGATGATGTCATGATGTCATGCTCAATCACAAACATGTGGCACACACAAACAAGTCACACCATAGCCCTAGGTTTAAAGGCTTGCATGAGGTTCAAAGGCAAGTACCCTCCCCTGAAGTTAGATGGTTCATCCTGTCCTACAAAAGTAACCAGGTTCTAAGGGATCTCAATATCATTGATCCTTCACAAGGGTGGTTGTTCAGAAGGCAACTTACTTGCCAACCAAAACCCTCCAAGTTTAAGATCTCAATGAGCGTAGTATCGAGTGTCAACCAACTTCAGTCTGCACCAAAGCCGGTTACCTCACTACTTTCTAAAGGCCAAGATGAGTTAACTAGGGTTCTAAAAGTCAGTTAGTGCATTGACAACATATGGCAGCCTCAATATTATCCTCAACTTGACTTAAGGAATATAAGCACCAACCAAGAAGTCGCACTAACTATGGCCACCAGATCAACCGTATCGATATACGTCGTACAGTTTCCTTGGTCTATTGCCATTTACCTAAGGTACACTAGATCCGGGTTAGGACCTTTCACACATAAGAGCACCCCAACAATATAATAATAAAGCAAACAAGGCAAACAATTTAAAGTGATCTTAATTCCTAAGGGTACCCCTCTTAAATAGATCCCCAGCAGAGTCGCCAGTTCTGTAACACGGTGGGAGAACTGACTTTAAACAATGTTGCGGATAGCAAGAGTCGCCACCGACTTTTATTTTATCCATAAGGAAAGGTTATAAAAGAACAGGAAAGACCTTAGAGAATATTTTGGGTCCGGGGGGTAGGTTATGAAAAGGGAAGGTGTTAGCACCCTTTTCATCCATGGTTATCCATGGGCTCTTAGGTACTTAAGCTCACTTTTGAATTGTTTTGAAAGTGTAGTGTGTGAATAGCAAAAAATTTCAGAATAGTTTAATAATAATCCGTGTATGGATGTGAAAAAAACTTGTTTGAAAATTTTGTTGGAAATTGGTTTAAGTGTGAAAAAGTTTTGAAGTGAGCAAGTATCTAGGAATAGCCTACCCTAATGTTTTAAGGTCTTTCTTATTCTTTATCCTTTCCTTAGTAAGACTATCCCTACTATAATGGAGTAGGTAGTCCTTACTTTGGATGTTAAGGGACATGTGAGGGACAATTTGACTTTGAAGGCCATTGTGGGATGTAATAAGCACATATAAGGGACCATCATCATTTTTCGAAAGGGACTTGATTCGTAAAGGCAACCATAAGGGACTTTGATGATTTTTTTATTTGAGGGACTTGCTTTATACACCCCACTTAACCATTATTCGTAGGAAACTTGAGGGATATCCTTAGGAAGTGAGACGGCGATTAAAATCGACTTACGTGTGTGACGTGTTTATTTTAATTATCTTTATTTAAAAGTGATCTAAATTTATTTTAATATTACATACATGCTGTTACACTCCCTAATTACTAACCATAATAATAATTAAATAATTAAACAACTTTACATCCAAGAAACAATTACAAAATAATAAGCAAAATAATTAAATAGCAAAGATAAATAAGCAATAATAAATAATAAAGGGGGTTAATTCTAAGTTTACTCGGCAAGACATCGCATCTTGTGCCTACGTATCCTTACGGGAGTGGAATCAGAGTAATCGTAGTTCCCCTCAATAGGGATGTTAGAAACTTCTTGACTGTGGTCAAGGTCTCAAGGGGAATAAACGCATCTTAAGGACACGCTTACGTGGAGTGTAGAAACTCCAAATCTCTACGTTGAAATGTTAAGTTGTAATTAGGGTTAAATTAGGGATTCCACGGCGGGAAACCCTAAAATGAGCGCGGCGGCTCTTTGACCTAATGCTAAGGGTAAAATTGTAATTTTGCCTGCGGCGAGGCATTTGTGAAAATTAGGGTTTGTAGTTTGTAGTTTTGAGGATTTGAAATTGAATGTGTGAAGTTTTACGGACTATTGGCGCGGCGGCCAAACAGTTAGACCTAACCTTCGGATGTGTGCAATGTGACAGAAATAATAGTAAACGCGTGAGATAATTGAATCATGCAAACAGAGAGATAATGTCATAATTTAAACCATGCAAGCAGAAATTTAAAGGCAGAATTTAAAGAGCGATTGTTAAGTTCGCGAGGTTACATGAGAGGAGCAGATACAATATGATAATGAAATTTGAATTGAACAATAATAAAATAAAATAAATAACGGTTCTAGTTATTATTTTAAAAAAAGGATTTTAGTTATTATTTTAAATTTATCTAAAAAAAAGTTTTTCTTAAAAATAATAGGTTTTCATATTAATTTGGAAAAGATGTTAATGTTATTTATTTTAAAAAACAGATTTTTATATTATAACAAATTTTAATAAATTAATGATAACAATAATAATAATAATGGTAATAATAATGATAATAATGATAATAATAATAAATAATGATAATAATAATAATAATAATAATAATAATAATAATAATAATAATAATAATAATAAAGCAATAATGAATTTTAAATGTGCCAAATAACCCAACAATGTTGCTAACGTAGAAATGCGCTCATCGCAACCAGATCTAAATCGGACGAAACAAAATTTATCGCAAAGAAAAAGAAATTAAGCAAAAAATAGTATTATTGCTCACACAAAAATGCGATCATCGCAACCAGATCGAACTAACACAAATGTCACGCGTCATGCACACAAATGTGCAAACATCGTATCGACATAATTCGATCAAAAATCTTATATATATAAACTCTAACAATTTAAAAATTATATATATATAAACGTAACAGTAATAGATAAAGAAAAAGAAATAACGGTAATAGATGAAGAAAAAGAAATAACGGTAAAAGATGAAGAAAAAGAAATAACAGTAATAGATGAAGGAAAAGAAATAACGGTAAACGATGAAGAAAAAGAAACAATAGTAATGGATGAAGAAGAAAACTAAATAACGGCAAACGGCACTCACTCCTCTTAGGTTTTTTTCATTCTCTCCTTTTTTCCAACAAGGCAACACATGTACATATAGGGAACAAATTAGGGTTAACACCAAATTGTCAATAATGTCCCTAAAGCCCATTTTAAAGCCCAAACTAAATAATTAGTTAAGAAAAAATAAAATTTAAATAATTTAAAATAATTAAAATAAACTTAAAATAAAAACTAATAATCCTATTGATTCCTAAAATAAAAAATATTATAAAAAGAACAAAATTTTTTTCAATATTTTTTATTTTATGATTTTTTGGATATTTTTATGAATAATTTAGAAAAAAGTGAAAAAAATAATATTTTAAAAAATGATTTAATTAAAATACGAAAATAATAATTAAATAATAATAAAAAACTATTTTTGTTATTTTTTTAATGAAAGATAGAAAAATTTAGAGTAAAAATAATAAAAAACAAAAAAAATGACAAAGGTGAGATTCGAACTCTCAACCTCTCACACTCATAACTCCTTACACATGTCCTCCTGCCAATTGTGCCATTTTTACTTTTTAGAAAAAAAATGCATGCCATATGATATTTACCTTTTAACTGCATTGACTGCTTTTGACTTATCTGATCATCTGACTGAGCAAACTTTTGAGAAAAGTCTTGAAACTTGACATGGGGGTTCTTATACACATATAAGATGTTATGAAGCTCACTTGAAGTCTTGGAAGTCCATTTAGCCTGATTAAAGTCAAAACCCTAGTTTTGGATGCACTGCTTAGGAGGTGCATTGTCTGAGGGAATTGTCAACTCTTCTGACCAATTGTGAATTTTGTGAACCTTGTGAACCTTCTTGGAACACAAAGTCTTGTATTGTGAGGGCAAATTTTGGGGTGCAACAATTACCGGCCCAACCCCTTTTATTTTTCTTTTTTTTTTGTTTTTTATAATTAGTTATTTTAAATTTTATTAAAACTTTTTTAACTAAATATAAATTGTTTTTTTAAAATAATAACTCTAAATCCTAACTAAAGCCATTTTTAAAAATAAACCTTAAAAGTAAAACCTTTTTTTAATAATTAAATTAAAACTATTTTTAAAAAATAAAACTTAAATTTTTTTTTTTTATGTTTAAACATCTTTTTAACTTAAATCAAAACCTTTTCTTTAAAAACAACAAAAACCTTCAACATTGCACTCTTGTCTCATGACTCGTCCAATTACCGTCTGACTTTGCCTACTAACGCGTGTGTTCATTTTTGCAGCTTATTACGTTGTGTTTTTATTTAAATTTTATCATATTGTATTTGCTCCTCTCATGTAACCTCGCGAATCCTAACAATCGCGCTTTAGTTTCTGTCTTTAAGTTTCTGCTTGTATGGCTTACTGTCTGCATTTTATCTCTGTTTGCATGATTCAATTTCTCACACTTTCACCAATTATTCTGTCACACTACACACATCCGAAGGTTAGGTTTAGCTTTTTGGTCGCCGCGCCAATAGTCCTCAACTTCAAACCCTACAAAATTACAAACCCTAATTTTCATAAATGCCTCGCCGCGGGCAAGATTACAATTTTACCCCTAGCATTAGGTCAAAGAGCCACCGCGCTCATTTTAGGGTTTCCCGCCGTGGAATCCCTAATTTAACCCTAATTACAACTTAACAATTCAACGTAGAGATTTGGAGTTTCTACACTCCACGTAAGCGTGTCCTTAAGATGCGTTTATTCCCCTTGAGACCTTGACCACAGTCAAGAAGTCTCTAACCTCCCTTTTGAGAGGAACTACGATTACTCTGATTCCACTCCCGTAAGGATATGTAGGCACAAGATGCGACGTCTTGCCGAGTAAACTTAGAACTAACCCCTTAGGTTTATTTTCTCACTTCTAATCCTTTGTACATATACCTTAAGCAAATAAATAAAGCAAAATAGTAAACATTTGAACAAAAGGTTCCCGTAGAGTACTACGGAAGTTTAGGGTGCTAATACCTTCCCTAAATTTAACCAACCCCCGAACCCTAGATCTTTCCCCGCATTGTGTTTACGATGCAAAATAGGTTTTCCCTCTTTTGACCTTTTCCTTCGGATAAATCAAAGAGCGGTTGTGAATTGAATTGCGATTCAAACTCATTAATAGTTTGTGATCCTATTTCCACCGCAACAGACGGTGTAGTTCCTATTGGCTATAGACCTAGCGTGCTCCGCTTTTTTGTTGTAATCCTTTGAAAGTGGTGTTTGTCGTGTTTGTTTTAGAGTTTTTTTAAAGTGATTTGTTAATTTTTGATTCTATATTTTTTTCTTATTATTTGTCTATTGACTCGTTTTTTATTATAGTTGTTGATATTCGTTATGTCAAATATTTTGTTAAGATTTCCTTTTTATTATTAATTGATCTGACCTGATCAGGAGGGGATCACGGGCTGGTCACACGCGGTTGGACGGTTACCTGTTCAACGGTGATGAAGAAGAAGAGGGGGGTGTACCTGCAAGACACTCCGATGTCAAGGTAAAAATTTGGGCAGAGTGAGAGCAAAGTACATAAATGGGGGTAAGAAGTGAATTACCTGACCCTCTTGTGGAAGAGGGTATTTATAGAGAGACCCCAGCGCTGGGCCAACGGTCATTTGAGGTGGGCTGGATGACCAGGCCCAACCCTAATGACTGCTAGGGCTTACGTGGCGTAGTGAAGACCAGAACGTGGTCTTCGCCCTAGTCCAACCGTCCCGTGATCTCCGAAAAGTGGGTTTGACCTGCTCTTTCGGAGGTGGGCAGTTGGGAGATGACGTGTCCCCGCGGAGGGGAGCACGTGGAGAACGTGCACCGGCCACGTTGTTCTCCCCGCGGAGGGGAGCTTGCGAGGTTCCCCGGAGGGCGTTGTTCTCCCCGCGGAGGGGAGCACGCGAGGACGTGGGAGAACCAAGGGTTCTTGCCCGATGGCACGGGGAATGTCGCCCGCGGAGGGCGCTCTGTTCGGCTAACAGGGGGGCCGAGGACGCTTCGAGACGTGCCATTCTGTTTGGCGGGGAGCGTGTCCTGCCCGTCCTAGGGAGATGTGTGCCCGGTCAAGTTATTCCACTTATTGGGCCTTGTGCGTTATTGGACTGGACCGCGAGGCTGGGCCCAGACCAGAACAATATTTAAAAATATATAATTGATTAGTATATGTGTCAAGAAAATAATCTTCAAACAATATGCATATGTTTAAAAGAGAAAGAAAATTCTATATATATATATATATATATATATATATATATATATATATATATATATATATATATATATATATATATATATATATATATATATATATATATATATATATATATATATATATATATATATATATATATATATATATATATATATATATATATATATATATATATATATATATATATATATATATATATATATATATATATATATATATATATATATATATATATATATATATATATATATATATATATATATATATATATATATATATATATATATATATATATATATATATATATATATATATATATATATATATATATATATATATATATATATATATATCATCAGGGGTATTATAGATTAAAAATGATATGAACCTAGCTAACAATAAATGTAGTTTTGCTTATATATATATATATAAGTAATGAAAGAAAATGATATGGAAGTTTTGCAATAAATGTAGTTTGCTACTAAGTACTAGTTTAAAAAAATATATAGTTTGGTACTTCGTACTAGTTTCTTTGTTTCACAACCATTTGTTAGGCTGCATATAAGTCATTAAAAGGGAGAGAAAAGGTATGAACCTAGCTAACAATATAACAATTTGGCATTTCCATTATTAAATGGTAAAGGACATATATCATATAAAAAATAATGTTACAGCTCATAGATATAGTTGATACCATGTAATTGACAAAATAAATGGTATTAGGCATGAAAATATAATTCATATTTGCAGGTATTTATTCGAATTTTTCTTGAAATTGACTGGGAAAACTCGTTTTGTCTGGGTTTGCATTTGGATTTGGATTTTTTCCGATTAAAAAATATGGGGACGAATAAGGTAATGGAGACACTAGTACCCATCCCGAATCCGCCTCCAAATTTCTCCCGTCTATTAAATGCACTTTTATTAAAATTGTCCCTAGATAATTATCACAGAGAAAAAAAGTAAAATGAATGTAATAAATAATTAGGGGTATTATAGATTAAAAAAAATTTATTGTAAAAGAAATAACAATACTTAATATTGATGAGTATGCGTAAAAAATTAAAAAATAGACACTTAAAAAAAGTGAGAGAGTAATATATAGCTTGAGATGAAGCAAGTAACATTTAAATAAGAAAACACGTGTATGTAGAAAACATGTGTTTATTATAAATCAAGATACAGGATTGCTATGTTGACACCCATCTTTACACCCTACATCTCAATTACTGTTCACAAATACTTGAACAAATTCCCCAGAATATGGTTAATAGTGTGTATTTTATTGGTTAATGAAGTAGTGAAAGTGGTTAATAAATTATAGGTAAAATAATTGGTTAATAATGTAGATTTTTGTGGTTAATACAACTGTGAAGTTGGTTAATGCGCAATCTTATATTTGTGTTATAAAATAAATTTTAAAAATAAATACTTTTTTAAAAAAAAATTAATATTTTAAAAAAATATATTATTTTAATAAAAAAAACACCGTTCACCGTATAAATACGGTGAATAGTGCATAAGGTGTAAGTATTGGGTGTAGAAAAGGGTGTAGGAATAGCATTTTTCATCAAGATATTCTATTTACACGTGTATGTAGAGAACGTACGTTTATTGCAAATCAAAATATTTTATTTACGTGAATGAATAAATTGATGAATTTGGACATATTTAAATCCACTTCTTTTTCAACTCTATTAAGTCCACTTCTATCCGTTGCGAAAATAATAATAATTGTCTTTTATGTGAGGTAAACCGTCTAATAATAATAATAATAATAACAACAACAACAGCAGCAGAGCCATGGAAGCACGGAAATCACTGACGACGATGGAGACTAGAACACCGGAGGAAGGGGAATCAAGGTGCAATGAGGAGGAAGTGAATGAAGAAGTAGAAACTGAGGAGAAATTAGGGTTTGCTGAAACCCCGATTTAAATAAGGAAAGAGCCACAAATGGAGCAAAAGAGTGATGAAGTAGGAGTCAAGCTATGGGTGGATGTCATTCGTGGAAATAGAACTACTGTGAATGACATGGCAATTCAATTTGTAGCACCAAAGCTTGTTGATGGAGAAATTGAAGTGGAGATTGAAGATGAGGATGTTGAATTAGAGGTGAGATTTTGGGAGTTTTCTATAATAATGTATGTAATTGGAGCTAACCTTAGCATGAATGTTGTGAATAGTTACATGATCAAATTCTGGAATTTGGTCAAATTGCCGAAAACGTATTACAATGATGATGGCTACTTCATGCTGAAGTTCAAATCGAAACGAGATAGGGATGGAATGATGATGAAGAGGCCATACACAATCCACAACATGCCGATGATTCTAATGGACTGGAAACTAGATTTCTCCATAGAGTGTGACATGCTGAGAGCACTTCCTATTTGGATTAAACTTCCGTAGTTGCCTTTGCTGGGTAAGATAGGAAGCGCAATTGGGAGCCCTATGTTTGCGGATGAACGGACTGCCGATAAAGTGAGAGTAACATACACAAGAATGCGTGAAGTAATCAGTATCAAGGATAAGGAAGGAAGGAAAATTCAACAAAAAGTGGGGTATGAATGGAAACCGAAATTTTGTGATAGGTGTCAAAAGATTGGTCATAGGTGCAACAAAGAAAGGAAACCTATGGCCAAGCAATGGAGGCTGAAACCTGATCAATAGGATGGGAAAGAAGGAACTAGTAAGGTGATTCAAGAGGAGGAAATAGGTACACCAAGAGGGACATGGCCAAATAATGAGAAGGATGATAATCAACTCACAACCAAAGAGGTATAGAAGTGGACATAAAAGTTCAGAAAGGAGTAAAGGACAAAAGAAAACAAGTTTTGCAAGGAGTACCAATAAAGTAGGTGAATTGTAAGAATGGATTTGAAACATTGGGGGTTTGGGATGACCTCACAATGGACCAAGATGATGATACATGATAGTCTCTTGGAATGTATGGGGGGCTTAATAAAGCAGTAAAAATTAGAGAGGTTAGCTCCCGTCTCTCAAAGTTGCGCCCTAAGATTATTATTTTGATTGAAACTAGAATTAAAAAGCATAATGCTGATAGGAGTAGGAGAATGTTGAGTTCGCATTGATCTATGGGTGACAATTATAGTAAGTATGAAAATGGTATATTGTGGATTCTTTGGGAAGCTAAAAAGGTAGAATTGAGAATCGTAAGCTGCACAAATCAAATGATTCACTGTGGAGTTGTCAATACTGAGGGTCAATTCATACATTGACTTACAGTAGTTTATGCATCTAATAAACTAGAGGATAGGAAAAGGCTTTGGAAAGATATTGCTGACATAGGTCAGAATCAGAATTGTCCTTAGTGCATAATGGGAGATTACAATAATATTCTAGTACTAAGGATAAGCTTGGAGGAAAACATGTGCATGAATATGAATACAAGGATCTAAAAGGTATGATGAACAACAATGGGTTATTAAAGTGGATAGAAAAAGATATTGGTATATTTGGTCCAGTAAAAGGGATCATTTATACTAGAATTGATAAAGCAGTTGGTAATATGGATTGGTTCCAGCATAATAGTGACAAGATTGTGCATGTCACGGACCCGGGTATCTCAAATCATACCCTGTTGTGCCTCAAGGGAGAAGAGAAAAGGAACAAAATAAAGTCCAATTCAGGTTCATCAACAGTGTAACAGAGGTTGAGGGATATAAAACATAAGTTGAGAGGTGCTGGAGGAAAACTGCTAGTGGGAAACCTATGAAAGTTTTGTGGGAAAAACTTATGAGACTGCAACCAATTTTTTGGAAGTTGAGTGAACCCATTGCTGGCATAAAAAACCAAATTCAAAAAGCTAGAGATGATTTGAGTGAGGCTCAAAAAATGTTGATCAATGATAAGATGAATGTGTCTAAGATTATGGAGGTTAAAAGTCGCACTGAAGAGCTGTTGAAGCTTAATTACATATAGGAGGAAGTCCTTAGGCAAAGAGAAAAAGTTGACTGGATTAGGCTTGGGGACGACAACAATCCTTACTTCCATGTTGCCTTTAAAAGTAGAAAGAGTAAGAACAACATGAAGCATCTCTATAGAGTTTCTATGGGGACCTTATGGGAAGTGCTGGGAGTGACATGGTGGGCATATACATAGTTGCTTTGAAAAATGAGAAGCAACGAACACAAGAACAAAGAACCATGCTTACTGAACCTATCACTAAAAAAGAAATAGGAACTGCCTTGAATAGCATTCGGGAGCTAAGGCTCCAGGGGAAGATGGGTATAGCTCCAAGTTTTTCAAAAAGTTGTGGAATATAGTGAAGCTTGATGTCATAGCAGTTGTGATGGAATTCTTCACTAAAGGTGATTTGAAAGGTAAAATGAATAATACCCTAGTTACTCTAATTACCAAGCATCTCAAGGCTAAAACTATCTATGAATATCATCATATATCTTGCTGTGCAAATGTGTATAAGATTATATCTAAGGTACTGGCTAGTAGATTGAGTACAGTGTTGACTAGTATCATTAGCAATAGCCAGGTATCCTTTGTGACGGGTCATCACATTCATGACCATGTGATGTTGGCTTACGAGTTGGTTAGACGTTATAACAGGAAAGGGGGGATGCCTAGGTGCATGATGCAATTATATATTCAAAAGGCATATGATACCTTGGATTGGCAAGCTCTGCAGATAATTTTACAGGAAATTGGTTTTCCTAGACAGTTCATGGCTGGATAATGAAAGGAGTTACCACAGTTACTTACAGGTTCAACATCAATGGTGTCTACACTAGGGATATGAAGGCTATGAGAGGGCTGGGACAGGGGGATCCCATCTCCCCCATGTTGTTTGTAATTATTATGGAATATCTGCACCGAAAGCTGTCTAATTTGAAAGAGATTCCTGACTTTAACTACCATGCGAAATTTGAGAGATTGAATATTATTGAGATGAGTTTTGCAGATGATCTTTTAATTTTTCAAGAGGTGACAAGAGGTCTATTCAACTGGTGATGGAAAAGTTCAATGCATTTCTAGATCAAATGGTCTGTTCGTGAATCCGAGGAAGTGCAAAATTTATTTTGGGGGCATGGAAGAGGAGATCAAGTAGGATATCATGGTTCTTATAGGCTATGCTAAAGGATACTTGCCTTTCACTTACTTAGGGATACCTATGTCTAGCAAGAAATTAACAAATCATGAACATATTACCTTAGTGGAGAAGATTGGTGGTAGATTGAATCACTGGAGCTCTCATCTTCTCAGTTACGCAGGAAGAGTGAAGTTGATCAAGAGTGTTATATTTGGTATTTCGAATTATTGGTTACATTATATCCGTCTTCCCAAAGGGGTCGCACAAAGATTGAAGGCAATGTGCAGATCATTCTTGTGGACTGGTAAGAGTGAGATTTCGAGGAAATCTCCCGTAGCTTGGAAGATAGTGTGTTTTCCTAAGAAGCAAGGTGGTTTAAATGTGATGGTTGTATCAGAGTGAAATAAAGTGAATCTCTTAAGGTTGTTATGGAACCTTAGTAGTAAACAAGATAACTTGTGGATTAAATGGGTCTACACATATTTTGTGATTATGAGATTTTGGGAATGCCTATTAAATCCTCTGGTTCTTGGATTCTGAAAAGGATTCTCAAGCAAAGGGAGGTAACACATGAGTTGCAGGAATATGACAACAAGCGTGTCAAACTAAGAAATTCCATGTGAAGAAGATTTACTATGAATTGTTGGACCAACATCAAACTGTGCAGTGGAGAAAACTGTTCTATGGCAATGTAGGTCGTCCAAGATCGCTTTTTGTCTTATGGCTTGCTTGCCATGAAAGACTATCAACAAAGGACATGCTATATGGGTTTGGTTTGGTGCAATATAATTTGTAACTTCTGTGGGAAAACCGAAGATATTCATGACCTCTTCTTTGATTGCAAAGAGATGGTGCATATATGGAAGCATATGTTGAAGTGGCTTCAATTTGTGCATGAACCAAAGGCTTGGAACCAAGAACTCGAGTGGGTTATGCAAGCGAGTAAGGGGAAGAATTTGAGAGCGCAGGTTCTAAAGGCAGCATTTGCGGAGACAGTTTACGAATGTCAAAAACATAGAAATGATCAAATGTTTGGAAATAATATAAGTAATACAAGTGTAGAGCATAGGATCAAAGAAATACTAGCGTATAGATTATGGACAAAATCCTAACTACGAGAGCATGTTGCTCGATTGTTATTTAGGTAATTATAGTGTTTTGTTTTCCATAAGTTTTTTTTTTTAATTCTTTTTAACTGGATCCATTGGATCGCTATGTACATATTGTTTTTGGTTATATATCCGTTATTTTCAATAATAATAAAAATAATAATGTATTCATTTTAATATTCGTTTTTGCTATTTCTATTTTAAAATGAATGTCATTTTATTAAATGAATTTTATTTTAAAATAAATACTATTTTAACTTTTTATTAAGGATTGATTCGTTTTATTATGTCTTCTAATTTATATACTATTAGTACTTGTAAAGTATTATAATTAATTTTAAATTTATAATTATGATAAATATACCATTAAATAATAAGATTAATTTAATAAAAATATTATATATTTTACTAACTTAAATTTTTTACAAAATTTATGTATACAAATTTTAAAATAATTTACTATTATTATCGATATTGGAATAGATAAAATTTATAAGAAGAGAGGTAATTCAACGGATTTGGTAAGGTATCAAAATCATTTCATCATATTTTTATATATTAATGTGAGTCAATTATTAATATTTATAAATTAAAAAATAAAATAAAATCTCTTAATTATTATTCCATCAATATTGTTGAAATGAATTCCTCAAATGTCGATGAAAAGATAAATCCAAATGAGTATTGTAGAAGTGAATATGCTTTAATAAATCATTCATCGAACATATTTACATGTGCATGTGTATATTTTTTAATTTTTAATTTATTATTATTTTTTTTTTTACAAATATACCATATTTTTCAATTTAAAATATTAAACTGTTATAGTTTTCTCCGTAAATCCCAAAATACGAAATTTTCAAATAAAAAATTATTTCGAAGTGTATTAAATGAGTATGGCTCTTTTTTTAAAAAATTTATATTATTTTCTGCAGAATCTCTTACATAAACTTACTCTTATAAATTTTCTACAAATGTTTTTTGAAAACTAATTCTGCGGAATATCCAGCGAGCTTTTCTATAGAATTTGAACAAAAATCTATTTTAAAAGATCATATATTTCGAGAATATGTAGAAAATTTTGTATGAAAATATTTTTCAGAAAATTTCGCAAGTAGTTTTGAAAAAATCCGCACATAATTAACAAATAATTAAATAAAGAATAATATTGGCCCACCAAGCAAAAAAAAGATTATTTGAAAATGTGATAGGTTGATAATAAGTAGGAAAAATATGGTATTTTGATTAATGAATTTAAAAAGATAGCTCGGTAAAAAGGTCGCAGGTAGAAACGCAGCCTAAGGAATACAGGTCGGTACTATATTTCTGAAATATATATCTCTTCAATTCTCTATGGTTACTCCATTATTATTATTATTATTAACACAGATATAAATATCTTGTATAGATTTAAATGACTTCAAAATTATAGCAAAACAGCTCATATTGATTTATGGTAGTAATTAAGACTGTCGGCAGTACGGACACACACTTAGCTGATTTGAATCTTAGCAGTTTTTGTGCAACTAGTTTCTTTGTTCCACAGACATTTGTTAGGCTGCATATAAGTCATTCAAGGGTAGAGAAAAGGTATGGACCCTAGCTAACAGTATAACAGGCTGGCATAGCCACTATTAAATGGTAGAGGGGGCATATCATATAGAAAAGAATGTTACAGCTCATAGATGGTGTAATAAGCTATTGAGTAGTGACGATAAGGATGGAAAACAAGGGAGGAGAAGAAATAATTGTTTAACATATAGATGTAGAACAATCATTAGTTAATGTAAACATAGGTTTGGATAATTTTTTTAATTTTCTTTTTCAAATATGCATATGTATGGTAACCCTCCTCAACTGGAGCGCCACTACGCCAGAAATGACTTTTAATAGCGCAACAAAAGACAGCGCTTTCTAAAAAAGCGCTGCTAAAGGGTCATGAAAAAAAAAATAGCATACCTAAAACAGCGCTTGTTAAAAAAGCGCTGCTAATGGGGGGGGGGGGGTCAAAGAAAGCGCTTTAAAAAAGCGCTGCTAAACGGAGGGTCTACGAAAGCGCTTTTAAAAAAGCGCTGCTAAAGGGGATCATAAGGCAGACCTATAGCAGCGCTTTAAAAGCGCTGCTAAAGGGGGTCCTAAGGCATACCTATAGCAGCGCTTCTAAAATCGCTGCTAAATGCCAAAAAAAGCGCTGCTAAAGGGGGTCCTAAGGCAGACCTATAGCAGCGCTTTTAAAAGCGCTGCTAAATGCCAACAAAAGCGCTGCTATAGGTTTAAGTAGCATAAATTTAAAAAATTCCAATATTTTCACAGAATCAGAACAGTCTTCTTCTTTCTTATTTCTACTCGCGAACGTTGCCCTATTCAGAACTAGAACAGTCACCGTCGACGCATTCCGTCCGCGCCTCCGTCCGACAGCCTCCGTCCGTCGTCTTTCCTCCGGTCATTCCGTCGTCACCTCATTCTGCCGCCGTCCGTCCATTGTTACGGTATTTGAAGTTTTTCATTTTGCATTTTTCTGGATTAATGTCTTAGTATTTCATTTTTTTGGATTATATGATGTTAGTGTTACTTCTTTTCTGAGTTTTTGACTTGTTTTTGTTGATACCGTTGATGAAAATTACTCGTTTGATATTGGCTTGAGTTTTGTATACAAGGTGTTTGTTGAAATGCCACAATGAATTTACTTATGTTAACTTTCATTATATCTAGCCGTATACAAGGTGTTTGCTGAAATGCCACACCTTATATGAGTTCTTTTTACTAATAATTTTTATAAGGGAAATACTGCACATATATTCAATGATTTTTTAGATTATGTTGCTTTAGAAACTTCACACTATTTGTGATTTAGATGAAAGCTTTAAGTTTCTGTTAATTTTGAAATTTATTTATTTTTCTTAATCCTTATTTTTCTATGAAATAGTCTAAATTCACAAATAATCCTTATTTATTTATTAAATTTTAAAACATAAATATATAGATCCGACAACTTTTTTGAAATAAAGTTTGTTTGGCGAGTTACACAACATTTAATGAATTCACGTGTCTTCATGAATGTGGATATAGTTTTAGAATGTATAGATCATTCATACAGCTTTATGTTTGTATATGTATAATGATATTTGATGTTGCAGCATTACATTGTATCAAAATCTATATTTTGAGGGACTATATCTTTCGTCTTCTTCAATTGCAAGTGCCATGATCAATCTTATTCCCGGAGTTACATTTTTAATAGCAGCCTTTGTAGGGTAATTAATAACTAACTTAACTTATATTTGTTAGTCAATCAAAATTCAAACCAATAATAATATGTTTCTTTGAATATTTTACAGAATGGAAAAAGTAAATATTAGAAGTTTGAGAACTATAGCCAAAATTGTGGGGACTTTGATATGTATTTGTGGAGCTTTGTCTATAGTATTGTTGAAGGGTCCAAAACTATTAAATGCAACGATCATACCTTCAAAATCAATCATGGCTGGAAGTGATACTGATAAGAATTGGTTGCTAGGATGTGTTTTTCTTTTGGCAAGTAGTGTTGCCTGGTCATTTTGGCTAATTTTGCAAGTACTTAATTTCAGTACAATCAAAGTCTTAAATAACGGTCTATGCTTACGCGATTTTAGTCGGCACAGGTGTTAGTGGTTGTTGCGGATGTGAATTAACCATAATTAATTCCTTATCATAAAAACCGTCAATAACAGAATCAATAACAAAATCAATATCGGTACCATCAGAGACTGTTTTTTAAAATCTTAATAATTAATACTTATGATATAACTATTATTCTATAAACATATAACATTTCACCCTTATATATTTTTCAGGTTCCAGTTTACAAAAGTCATCCTAATTATTTATCACTGTTAGCTTGGATGTGTTTCATTTCAACATTACAATCAGCCGTAGTGACAGTATTCTTGGAGCCAGACCTTAATGCATGAAAGATTAATTCTCTACTTCAATTTGGTTCCACTTTATATGCGGTAATTTTTCATGATGATACACACCAATATTTATACATCATAATCCTAGATAATTTGTAATAAATATATTTTGTAGGGAATTATGGGATCAGCGGTTATGTTTTGTCTTCAAGCATGGTGCATAACACAGAGAGGACCTCTTTTCTCTGCATTGTTTAGCCCTCTTGTGACAGTGATTGTGACTGTATTGGCTGCTTTGGTACTTCATGAGGAAATATATATTGGAAGGTAATGATAATGAAGATTAATTCTATAAATACATATTTAATTATTAATCTGATTAACAGAAACTTCAAATAATGATAAGAACTGAAAATTTCATAGAAATCTAGTACTTAATGATCTACATGGGCCTGTTCAAGTGTATTGTTACTTATCTATTATTGTTTTTGCTTGTGCTGTTGTTAAGATGAATCATGTTCTATTGAATTAAGCTTGGAAGACATTCAATTGAATAATGATACAAAGCTTGAAGAAAACCGTGTATTTGTGGCTGATAGTGAACTCCATGCAGTCTCATACAGAATTCAATAGTCAAGTAAAGATTGTTAAGTTTATTTCTTCCTAATGTGACATCTGATATTGTATCTATTTGTAAAGTTATCAGATTTGTAATTATATGTGAATTGATTGTATATGTGATTTTGTTCTGAGGATCGGACTGTGTTGTAATATATTTAAGCAGGTTTATGTGTATAATATTTCAAAGTGATGAATTATAATGTATACTTTAGTTATTGTGTATAATATTGCAAATTGATGAATACACAAAAATAAGGCCAAAATAATTGTTATATATAAGGCCAAACTGTTGAACTAAAGACCTGAATCATAAGCAGGGAATGTATTTGTTATAAGCAGGTTTATTGAAAAATATATAAAAAATGTGATTATTTTTTTAAAAAAAAAATTCAAAATCGTGAAGAATAGACAGCGCTTTTAAAAAAAGCGCTGCTAAAGGGGCAAAAAGAGGCATAAAAAAGCGCTGCTATAGGTTAGAAAATGAGGGTCTAAGAAAGCGCTTTAAAAAAGCGCTGCTAAAGGGGGGGTCTAAGACAGCGCTTTAAAAAAGCGCTGCTAAAGGGGGGAGATGAAGGGGGATTAGACAGCAGTTATGAAAGCGCTGCTATAGGGTGAAAAAAGCGCTGCTAAAGGCAAAAAAAAAGCGCTGCTAAAGGCAAAAAAAAAAGCGCTGTCTTTACCTTTAGCAGCGCCACTTTAGGCAGCACTTTTAAGCGCTGCTAAAGGAAAAAAAAAGCGCTGCTAAAGGTCTTTTTTGGCATAGTGCGCATAGGATGACAAATCCAGTAATGAAAGTTACATTGAAAAATCCTTTCAATATGGTGGTGACGATTCTTCGGTGATTGGAGAGGATATTTGTAAAAATGGTTAGGAATATAAGGTTTAAATCAATATGAAATTGAGGTGAAGCTTTGTAAGTGTATAATGAATTGCATATGAGTGTGACTAAGAGATACACTCATATTAAAAGACCGTTGTAACTGTTTATGGGTTATCGGCGTGAAGTGTGAGTGACCGTTAGATGTTGATCGTGTGACTCTGAGATAAGATGATGTGTACTCATGTGTAGTGACAAGTGAGAAAGGTTCACTTGTACGCTAGCATGTTGAACACCTTGAAGAGATTGGACTTATAAAGATTGAATCAGTCTTTTGGGTTGTCACTACTACAAATATTATCTATCACCTCAGATAGAAAAACGATTTCATAGTTGGAACAAAATTGATTTGTCCCATATCTCTTAGGTTTTGATGATAACAAAATATTTAAAGAACAATTGGCTATACTAATATTTGTTCAAGTGTGCAGGACTATAGACTAAAATTCACGAATAATCCAAGTATTGGTTCTGACTATGAACATCTCAAGAGAAGCTTAAAGACCTGAATCTGATGGATCGAAAGCTGAAGACTACACTCTGAAGAAGTCAACTTCTGAAGAGGTCAACGTCTGAAGGTCAGAGTATGAGGGAGTCAGCCTCTGAAGATCAGAACCCGAGCTAATCAAAGCGCAATGACCAAGGTGACTTTGATAGGTCATTGTTTACCTATGAGCCTACTTTGTCACGTGAAGACCTAAAGCTCTATTTTCTCTTAGTGTCAGTTGAGATGCAACTGACAATTCCTTTTGTAGCAAAAGCTTTCAATGACCTTTACTATTTGAAGAAACACCTCAACATCTATTCAAACTTCTCAAAGACTCTCTTGTGCAAGTTATCCTACGACTCTTTTCCTTCTTTATTTAAGGAGACGGAGACTTGAAGAACAAAAACTTACCTATTGACACTCAAAGAGAAGTTACTCTGTCAAAAGAAAAGCATAAGCAAAATTTATGATTTCTTATCCTTGTATATCTTAGAAATCCCTAGTCTTAAAAGAGTCTATTTGCATTGTATTGTTTCTACACTCCTGATTGTATATCAAATGTATTACCTTAAACAATCATTTATCTGTTTGGTATATTGTTAGAAGTCTCTTACTAAATATTTGAGTATTTGAAGTTTCTTGCTTGTGTGCTTAGCATATAAGTCTCTTGATTGTGTGCTTGAGCATTAGAAGTCTCTTTCTTGTGGGCTTGAGCATAAAAGTCTCTTACTTTAGTGTTTGAGCATTGGAAGTATCTTGCTTGTGGGCTTAAGCAAACTGTAATATTGTGTGATTATAGTAAAATCTTTTGTAAGTACAAGGGCGCTGGATTACTATCAAGTTGTGAGAGGAACAAGGATAACTTTATGTGTCCCTCTTCTTTCTTGCTTTATTTATCCGCTGTCTACCTTAACCTCTGATTCAGATTCTACACTTTGTGTTTAGAATCTAACCAAGAGCTTTAAAAGAAAGAAAAAGTCAACACAATTCAAACCCCATATCTTGTGTTTTTCTCACCTTCATTTGGCATCATTGCACAGTTTGTGCTAAACACTTAACAATGGTGCAAAAAAGATCCTGAGAAAAACATATTGAACCATGTCTAGAGTTTCTGAATTTGATGCTGGTACTCCTCATTCACATGATGATATTAATCATGATTATAGCACTTCAGAAAGAACACTTATACAGCTAGACCTCCAACTTTCAGTGGAGACTCTACTGAGTTTGAATGGTGGAAGAGCAAGATGTATACTCATATCATAAGTATTGATGACGAGTTGTGCGATATTCTAAAAGATGGTATTGATATTCTAGTAAATGGAGTTGGAATGTTTTCTAACAGAAAAACTCTCACACCAACTCAGAAAAAGACTTATAGAAAGCATTATAGAGTTAGAGACATCTCGGTTCATGCTCTACCTCACGTATAGTACATCAAAATCATTGATAGATCTACTGCTAAAACCATTTTTAAATCCCCATGTTCTACATATGAAGGGAATCAAAAACTCAAGGAAGTTAAGGCTAACCTTCTGGTTCAGCAATATGAGTTGTTCAGAATGACGAAGGATGAACATATTGAAAGCATGTTTTCTAGGTTTCAAATTCTTGTGTCTGGACTTTAGGTAGTGAACAAGATCTACACTACATATGATTATGTCAAGAAGATTCTTAGGAGTCTTCTTGTCAAATACATACCTAAGGTGATAGCTTTCCAGGAGGCAAAAGACTTAAACACATTAATTCTTAAATTTTATATCAACAATCTCCAGATCCATGAGAGGGAGCTCAATGGAGATGAACCTTCCAATAAATCAAAGTCCCTTTCTTTGAAATCTATTGCTAATTCTGATAAGGCTCCTCAAGCCTAGAATTCTGAAGAAGGTTCTGAAGAAGATTCAGATGATAAGGAGATGACCTTTATAATTAAAAAGATTTCAATACTTGGCAACGAGAGATTCTCTAGTAGCAGCAATGGCGTTAAAGGATCAAGTTAAAGAGAAAATAAGGATGATCATAAGGTATGTTTCAACTGCAAGAAGCCTGGTCACTTCATTGATGACTATTCAGAACTTCAAAAGGACAAGTGAAAAGAAGGAAAACTTTCAGAAGGATAGCTTAAGAAAAAAGTTCAAGAAGAGTCTTATGGCAACATGGGATGAACTTGATATTGAACAAGACTCTAAAAAGGATGAAGAGAAAACCTTTCCTTGATGGCTCTTACATCTTCTGAAGCAGAATCTGACTCAAATTTTGGTTTAGAGTCTAAGGAAGAGGAAGAGGTATTTTCTAAACTATCTTGTTCTGATTTGATTACTTTCATTCAAGACCTCAGGGGAAAGTTTTAAGAGAAAGCCATGCACATGAAAATATTTAAAAATAAATATGATCTTTTGAAGGATGAATTAAAACCTTTTCAAAACAAAAAATGAAGCTCTAGAGACATAACATATTGCTCTAGTAAAAGAAGTGTCTGATAAACCCCTTGATGAGCATGAAATGACTTTTCAGGAGTTTATCATAAATAGTTTTAATAGAGCTAAACTCGCATCCATGATTTATGGTGTAAGTAGAAGCAAAGGGGAAGGTCTTGGTTACTCATAAAATCTTTTTATCCCAGGTTTGAGACCTTGAGTAAACCAACATATACTTCTTCTTCAAGCTCTGCTCAAAAAAGACTTGATTCTTATTTTATACCTAATGTTGACAATGAAAAGGTTCTAAACCACTTAGAACCTAAACTTGTTGAGTCAAGGATTCTAAAGAAACCAAAATCTATGACTCTTAAGTCAAAGGTTCTGAAGAAACCAGAACCCAAAACTTTAGGAGCTAAGATTCTGAAAGGTTTAAAACCTAAGGTCAAGATCCATTCAAGACAACAAACTTTTAAATCAAAAGTATTGAATGATCCTAAGCCTTATCATATGAGAGCAAAGGTACAAAACAAGAAGAAACCTGTCAGAACTAACCCCAAAGGACTCATAAGACTACATGTACCTAAATTTGAAATTGTTTTTGTTACAAGTATGCTTCAAGGGAGAAGCTAAGAAACAATCATGGTATCTAAAAAGTGGCTGCTCATGACATATGACAGGAGAAAAGCATATGTTCCAAACCCTAACTCTAAAAGAGGGAGGAACTATGAGATTTGGAGGAAAACAGAAAGGAAAAATCATTAGTATGGGTATTATTGGTAACTTCTCTATCTCAACTAATAATGTTTGACTTGTAGATAGACTGAAACATAACCTACTGAGCATTAGTAAATTTTGTGATAGTGGTTATGAAGTCATGTTTAATAAAAACAATTGTATAGTCATGAATGAACCTGACAAGTCTATAGTATTCAAAGGTAAGAGGAAATTCAATGTTTATAAAATTATTTTTCTTAATTGGTTGATCATAAGGTACTTTTCCTTCTATTAGTGTGTGATGAAAAATGGATCCGACACAGAAGGTTATGTCAGGCTAACTGGAGATTAGTCTCTAAACTTAGCAAGTTGAAACTTTTTAAAGGATTTCCATAACTCAGTTATCACTCAGATGCTCCTTGTGGAGCATGCCAAGTGGGAAAAATTATTAAAACTTATTTTAAAACTAAAAACATTGTCTATACCTCTAGACCCTTAGAATTACTTCACATTGATTTGTTTGGTCCTGTTAGTACTGCATTAATCGATGAGAAAAAATATGGAGTAGTCTTAGTTGATGACTATAGCAGATGGATGTGGGTTAAAATCCTTAGAACCAAGGATGAACCATATGATGTATTTAGCATCTTCTGCATACAAGTAAAAAATGAAAAAGAATCAACAATTTTAAAAGTAAGAAGTGATCATGATAGAGAATTTGAAAATGATCCATTTGAAACCTCTTGCAGAAAACATGGATTATCCATGAGTTTTATTCTCCTATAACTCCATATCAAAATGGAGTTGTAGATGTTAGGAGAAGATATTTTGAAAATATTTGGTGAAGTGTGTGAGGTATGAATGAATCTGTGATTTGGCAATTGGATAAAGATTGAATTCTATTATGCAATGAGTAATGAAGTGAGAATTGGGGAGTGAAAATATCTGATTTTGTGGGATTTAGAAAAGGGATCTGAGTGTTATGATGTGGCAATTTTTTTTACTTTGTTTTAATTTACTTGTTACTGTTGTACCTTGTTGTAACAATTGTGATTCAAACTTCTTAATTCAAATTATCTTGTGTTCAACCTATTTTGGTTCTTTCATTATTGTATGAAAATCCTTGTTGCAAAATGTGAAACTGAGTATGCAACTTAATTCTAATTGATTCCTCCTTTGCTGATTTTCTTGATTAGGATTGTTCACATGCTTGGGATTAGTTTGAATATTTTGGCAAACCATGGAGCATTACCTTGAGCTTTTAAGACTTATACCTTTGAATACCAAGTGCAAACAACCCTTTGTAACACCTTTTCTCTTTATGTTTTGGACTTGTAAACCTCTTGTATAATACTTGTGACTTGAAAATGTGATGGCGTGTGCCTTTGTACTACTAAAATAATGTGCTTGATTTTCAAAATTAATGAACATTTGAAATGAATTTTAAGTACCTTTGAAAATTCAAATTACCTTGTAATTGAAACTATTTCCTGTTTTAGAAATAAGACATGAAAAGATGAATATGATTAGAATGAATTCATGATATGATAAATCTGTGCGAATGATCATGTAAAATGACTTGGAAATGTGATGAAATGGAATAAATGAATGAAACTTGAGGTGACGAATTTCAAAAGTTCCATATTAACTTAAAAATTAAAACTAGAAGTCTTAAGTCTTAAGTCAATGTAAATATGTAATGGGATGGAGACATAAATGAGACAAGAAAGTGATTGGAAACGAGTGCATGATGCAAAGATGCATAAAGATGCAAATGACCAGATAAATAAATCAATTTGTTGATTTAGGGAAAATTTTTTAGGGCATGATAAGTTCTTGACAAGATTATAAGTATATTGTTTTCTTAAAGAATATTAACTATAGGTAATTCACTTTGGAAATGAATTTTTATTTATGTTGCAGGATTAGATGGTTGAAAAAGTCAACGTTGGTGCCTTTATTCCATAAAAAAGCCATGACATATTGGTAGAAGCGATTGGAACAAAAGAGTATGATGGGCATGCCCGTGGTATTGGACGACATGTCGAATTGAGACATTATTTTGGATCATCTTAAAAGAGTAAAGAATTATGCCATAAACAGATTGAAGATCTTGTTGATTAGATGTTGGAGGAAAGATTAGAAAAGGAGCGAATGATTATGTAGTAGAATGTGGCTCGAGATGTGATTGAAATAAGTATAAGTTTGGTTTTGAAACTTACTTTTTCTTTGTTTGATTAAAAATATGTGTTGTGTGTTGTTGCCGTTTTTGTTCTTAAAATTATGTATTTAATTGTTGTATTTTTTATGATGCGAAGTTTGACCTTGATGGGTCTACTCACACACCCAAATAAAAATCTATTATACCTTTTTGAGAAATTTGTTTTGGTTGGTTCAAGCACGAAAGATAGTTATTTAGCCCCCAATCACAAGATTGAGACCTCGGTTCCTCAACTAGATCCAATGCAGAGATTGAAATGTATGGTGAATGATATGACATAGTCCATCAATATACAATTTCAACATGATCCGAAGCATTTTGAATTTTCTTCTTCAAAAGAGGTGTGCTATGGATCTTGTAAGAGGTACTGATTGACTTGACATATACATACAACAATAATGGTACATGTAAGTACATATTTTAGGGTGATGTCAATTTATATTCATTCTTCTCAAATACTTTTAATGTCAAAGCTCACATCAAAATTTTAATTTTCTTTTAACATTTAGGTACATACATCACCTTTGTATAGAAATAAATAAATCTAAAGTGTATGAATTCTTAAACCCTTACAATGTTCAATATTTAGGGCGTCAATCAATGGAGATCCAAACTTACATATACAAAATAAGTTAATTCAACATAAAAATGATTGTTACATAGCCTTATTTATCAATTTGTATGTACATATAAATTTATGTTTTCTCTTATTTAGTATTCAATTTTCTACCCATTATTAATTATTTAGGATATTAATGCAAGTGGTCATTGGCAATTAACAATTACTTGTCTGAAGTAGAATAACGTAATTATGTTTTGTTCGTTAGACAAAAAAATTGATTCAAAGAAAAAAGATATAACTAGCGCATAAGTGGTATTATTTGTAATACTAAAATGTTTACTTTAATTTTGAATACATTTTTTTAGTTTAATTTTTTCCAACATGTAAATTTTTGGAGGGATACAATATGTGTCGTGGTTTTAAAAATAGAATGCCTAAATTTATTTTCGTAAAAGTTAGTGATATTATGTGTGAATATCATGTTACGAAACATATGTCAAATATTATTTCTGGAGGCATAATTGATTCATAGAATAAGGTGTTCACTTTATCCATATGAATATAATTTATTTAAGTTAATTGTTAAATTGTCGCAACTGCAAAAAACAATCGGCGAAAAAAACAGAGTCGCCACCAAACGTTATTTATCCCGACGGGGGAAAGGAAACGATCGAAGAAACCTCAAAAAGGGAGAAGGAACAAGGTCTCACAACTAAATCTTGGGTTCGGGAGTCCATTACGCGAGAGGAAGGTATAAGCACCCCCTCGCGTGCGTTGTACTCAACGGGATCCACTCTTGTTGTTCTAATGAAAAGGTGTGTGTATATAAACCTACTTCCTAAACAGAAATGAAAATGGGAAAGACAAAAAGGAGACTCGAAAGGACTTCGTCGTCCTACGCCTACGTATTCTCTCGTGCAATGGGAAAGTCAGAGTCAATGTAGTCCGAAGAATTACGAGTGATGAGGGAAGGGTGCTCGTCAAGACTTCGTTGTCTTATGCCTACGTATCCTCATTCGGACGAGAATGAAGAAATTAGAGCGTCGTAGCTCGGCCTACGGAAGAAAGGTGGGAAGAATGTCTTTTATGAGCGATGCTAAGTTTGCATTCCAGCAGTTAGGGTCTATGCTTGTTTGCGATAGAACAGAAGTAGCATGTCCTTTTTGAAAAGGTTTGAAGGAAAATCCCAAAGGACAAAATGATTTGAAGTTTTTTTTTAAGAGTTTTAACAAAAGTGAATTGACTTTGTTTGAGATGCGTATTACACTAAAGTCTATGACATAGGAGCGAATACTTTTTAAGATCGCCCACAAACGGGAAGTATGCTAAGCACTCTAGAATAAGTAAGGAGAGACTCTCATTCATCATTTCCCATGTACTTAAGGCTCGTGACGTACAATACGCATCGTATTTACTACATGTTTTGATTTTATTTAAGAGAAAGAAAGAGACTCAAAGGGGCAAAGAAAAATCTAAGGGAAATTCACCTAGATGTTATCATGCCAAATGGTCCTATAGTTGAGGATGAGAAAGGAAATTCTACCTCATGTTATCATACAAAGGATGAACCTAAGGTTAAGGTTGAAAGGGAGCTAACCTAATGTTATCATGCAAAGGATTAAGAACCTAATATCTATCATACTCCAAGCTCAATCAAATATTAAGTTGGACTAGGAGCCTTAAGGGAACATGTGAACAAACACAAGTAAATATTAAACAACTCAATCATAAATAACACAAAGTATCCAAAACTTAAAGAAGGATAAAGGAGATGAAGAGAAGAGAGATGTCAAAGCAACACAAGGTAAGGAGATAATTCACAAGTGCCAAACATCAAAGTCAAAATCAAGGCATGCTTATCATATGAATCAAGACAATCAAGATGGATAAGGCAAACACTTAGCACACATTACAATCATTACAAATCATGCTCAAAGGATTCACACATTAAAGTTGAAGAAGATAGGCAATGACAATCAAAGATATGCATAAGCAAACATATCTTAAAACCATATCAAACATCATTGATCATCATACAAAGCCAACATGGGTCAAGCAAGATAAGAATCAAAGAAGGTCAGAACCTAAACCACATCATGATCAACCCATTTCATAGATAAATAAAGAGGCACAAAAGCATTCAATATGAATCATAAAAATGGGTAGGCATTTTCCAACAAATATCTTATGAAAACAAACCACAAAGGATAAAACATGTAAAGTTAGGGTATGAATCCAAGAAGAGGAATTAGCACAAACATGAAGCTCAATTCAAAATCAAGCTCAAAAGATCATGAAAGAAACACCAAAAATCATGTTGAAAACATGCACACACAACTAGGTAAGCACCAATCACTATATATATTAACTTCAAAAGAAAGCAAGCATCTATGTGAAGTACACGAAGCAAATTCTCATGAAATGGACATCAATACATGAAGGTCAGAAGTTCAAACAAGTAATTCAACCACATAAGAGTCATGAACATCAAGGGATCACACAAGAGAACAAACTCAAGAGACTAGGTCAAGAACAATCACGTATCATGCTTAACACACCATTAAATTAAAACCTCAATCAAACATAGCCAAATGACCAAACAAATATGTATCTAAGGCTCTAACTCATGGAAAAGCAATCAAGATAAAGTATGAAAGAGATCCCAAAAATAATTGCATAAATGCATCTCCAAATTAAATCGACAAGTTCAAGTATGTCATTAATCGAGCACGAATCAGACCAATTAAAACCAATTAAGAAGTATCCAAGAATTCATAGCCAAGGCACCAAAACAAATCTCAAACATTCATCATTTAGGTATCAAAGCATGGCCAGAAGATTAGATCAAGAAGGCAAACACAAAGCATCAAGAACACAAACCCTAGTCCAAGGCTAAATATGTAAAAGCACCTCATAATTTAATTAAAATAAAAATAGGAAAATTAAAAGAAAAAGAAAATAAAAAATTTCAAAAGTATTTTGAGACATTAAATGAACAGAAATGTATTTTTGTGAAAATAGAATAAAAATAAGAAAAATAAAATGAAATAAACAAGAGGGGGTGCATTAGTAAATCTAGAATGAACTAGCATCACGTTTAACACACATATGGGCCCAAATGTAGGGGGCACAGAAAGCAAAATACGCAGCCCAAACCAAAAAGAAACACAATTAGCAAGCACATGTGCCCATTCATTAATTGAGGTGGCAATGAGTCACGCACACGTAACAGACACATCAGTCATGTCCAAGGTCAAACAAAAACCATATCAGCAAAATGTGACCAGACGCCAAAGCTAGGGCTCTAGTTGTCTTCTTCGGCAATGACCACCGGAGCTAAATCCAGACATCACCAATATCAACAAAATCTTATATAATCTTGCATAAAATTTTGCATAGAACTCAAATATGGCGGTATTTTACAATGAAAATCACTCCATCATAGTTAAAAAGGAGCATGAAAATATGGTGCATAAACTGAAACTTGCTTAAACTAAAGCAACAGTTATGCAATCATGATCTACAATGACATAGAACCTCAAATACACTAACAAACAATTCAGAACACGTATAACATGTAAGAAACGAGTTGATGGAAAGTTACCAAGTGGAGAAGGTCCACTGCCTCTTGATTCAAGCTTAAACAACTTCGGAAACCCTTCTTCAAGCCTCTTAGAACCTCAAAGATGAAGAATCAAACAAGAAATGCAAGGAATCCTTGAAAATAAGAGCAATTCGAAGGCAAGGATTTTTGAGAAAGAGAGAGAGAAAACTTTTTGGATCTGAGCTTCTGCAAAATGAGGTTGTGACTTGATTTTTAGGGTTTAGAGAGGTTTTATAGGGTGTATGGAGTGAGAGAAAGTTGGTTGAGAGTTTGTTTTGACAATTTGAAATTTGAGAGGTGAGAAAGAGTGAACACGGTGGTAGCATCACATGGGGTGGTTTTGTTGTGAACTTGTGAGTGGAAAAGAGCGCATGGAGGGTGTGAATGAGTGTTGTTGCGTGAGAGGAATGAGGTACAGATTGTTTGTAATTTTATCCTTTCCAAAATTTTCCAAAAAGTTGCAAGAAGTGTGCATGACATGTATGTGTGTTGTTCGGGCATATTTGGCAAACAAATTGATGATGTATGCGTGTGGTTTTGATGTGTACATGATCATGCAAAAGAAGACTCCAAAAGTACCAAGAAAAACCAAGTCATAATGCCTTCTAAACATGTGCATGAGGGTTACTTTGCATGATGATAACTTGATGCTAGAAACTCCAATGAGAAAGAATTTTTGGTACTAATATAATGTAGGAAAAAAGAAGAACAATTTTCATGTTGGAAACAAATCAAGATGAAGCTTGGAAGGTCATGAAAAATACCAAGGAAGTTGGTTCCAAAATCTGCCCAAAGATACTTAGAAAAATTCTAAGTTGTGAAAGTGTTTTGGCATCCATGAACCACCACCTTTGGAACTTCATAACTTAGAGCGTTTTGATCCAATTGAGGATATCTTGGCACCAAATGAAATCTTGGAGAATAAGGGACAACTTTCATGTTGAAGGAAACTTGAATTGGAACTTGGAACTATGAGAAAAATGCCCTTGAAGTTGGCTCCAAAAATCTGCCTAAGGACTTGCCAAATTTGACAACTTTAGGACCATGACTTTGCAGCATTATAACTTAAACTCTAGGCATCCAATTGAAGAGTTCTTGGTACCAAAAGAAAGCTTAGAAGATGATTAATAACTTTTATATTGGAGGAAAAATGAGATGAAGCTTGGATCATCAAGAAAATTGGCCTTGAAAACAAGAATGTTTGACTGAATTTCCATACTTAGAAAAATTCTAAGTGTTGAAACTTGAATTCCACACTTTTCCCAACTTTACCTCTCCATAACTCTTGATCTATGCATCTTTTAAACTTGATTTCTTCTACAAACTTGTAGCATATGATGTCACCTTCAAATTGATCCTTGGTTTGCACCATTTGGCCCAAGGATGAGTGAGATATGATTCTTGCAAGATGGCTAAAAAACTTGATTTTCCATACTTAGAAAAAATTCCAAAAACCCTAATTTTGTAACTTTTCCTGATTTTTTGATTTCTCTTGATAAAACCTCATAATAACATGGATAATGACTTGAAATTCTCATGGTTGACCTAAAAATCAAGATTTGACTTTTGTAGGGCATCAATTGACTTTCTTGATCAGATGAATTCAATTCATTCCTCTATCACTTAGGGAACCCTTGAAGTGACTTGTGATGAATCATGAGACATGTAGAGAACCCTCAAGATGAATAATGATATATAGAACCTGGAGGTCTATATTAACAACATGATAAAACTGCCGAAGGGTGTAACCATGTTGTAGACCTAGAGGACGTTCTATAATTAGTCAAGAAGTACAGGTGAGAAAGTTCTTTTGGGGTAAGGTGAGAAAAGTCCTTTGGTTCATCCTAAAAAAGAGAGGCATTGAAGCAAATCCAAAAAAATTTCAATAGCTTATAGGTCGCCTTGTCAGTCAGCTTTGTTTCCTATATTGTGCAAGGAATAAGGCTTTCCTCTAATTTATCATCCTAAATAAAAAAGAGAGGTTCAAATGGACCAGAGAGTGCGAGGAGGCTTTATCGAAAATGAAAGCCTAGCTTCCTCATGTTGTCGTCTATCCTATCTCGTCTCTAGAGAAGTGTTGCACCCTAAAATTTGACCAACCGGTTCTCCTATCTGACTCGTGGTTTAAATTCATATTCGCAAATCAGATAGATGATATTTGTGCACAAGCGGGGGATATCAGAGTTTACAGCTTGATCTTCGTCTATCAGATGTGGCAGATCCAGTCCAGATCACCAGGGTTTTATTTTCGGGAAATTGTGCGCTCCTCGGTGATTTTTTAGCTTGCACAGTGATTTTGATGATATTCTGATGCCCGGGGATCTCTGTTCGATTCGATCTGATCTCGTGCGCTCTTTTATGGCGGTCATTTGCATTCATCTGCATTTTTAGGATTTTAATAGACTTTTGTGAATTTTTAATAGGCTTTACAGATTTTTCTGGAATTTAAATAGGGTTTTTGTATTTTTTTAATAGTTTAATTCTCTTTTTAGGATTTTATAGAATTTTTAAATAGATTTTTAGAATAAATAAGATTTTAAATAGTTTTTAGAATAGTAAAGAAAAAGGGGAATATAGTTTTTCTTTTATTAATAGATAATAGTAGTTTAGAATTTTATAGATTTTAAAATAGGTTTAATTGTTTTTTAGATAATATAGAAAATAATATAGTTTTTCTTTTATTAATAGATATTAAATAATATTAGAATTTTAATAGAAAATTAGTAGAAGTTTAGAGTCAATTAGATCTTAATCTTTTTTTTAGATTTAATTAGGTTGATATAGAGTTAATTAGAGTTTTAATCCTTCTTTTTAGAGTTTAATTAGGTTAATCATTTTCTTAGATTTAATTAGGATTAAGATAGTTAATTTTTGATTTAGTCAGTTAATCAGGCTTTAATGATCATTTAGCTTTAAGTAAGTTTTAATTCAGTTTTTTTTACAGATTTTTTGGTCATTTTCGTGTGGGCTAGAGTATTTTTTTTGAGGCCCAGCATCTATCAGTCCAAATGCATTTTTTGCAGGTTTCTGGCCAAAAAAAAGGGACACTTGTCAAGTATATAAGGGCCCCACGCGTCCCACTCAGGAGGACCCACCACACACTCAGACTTCCCCAGCTCGCGCCACGTCTCGCCCCAGCTGTCCCACACTCTCTCTCTCTCTGTGCATGCGCGCCACTTGTCACCTCACAGCTATCACCGGAGCTTCACCAGAAACCTCACCGGCGGCCATGCATCCGCCGTAACCTCCCACCGCCGGTGACCCCCAACGTCTTCCGGCCACCGCAACGGCTCGCCGGAGTTCGTTTCACACCCAGAATCTCCAGAAATCCTCCTTTCTTCATCTTCTTCCTCCGATCTCCTCCATCCAGCTTCGTCTTTCTCGCCGGAATCCCCAAACATCCAAAAATCCCCAGAAACTCATCTTCTTCTTCCGATCAACTTCCCATCGTCTTCACCAACATCCAATCCTCTCCTCTTTCTTCTCCGTTCATCAGCTACCACCGATCAACATCAACAACAATCTTCCAGATTTTTGAAGATCCTCCTCAGAACGTCTCCAGAAATTTTCAGTTCATCATCAACCATCAACTTCATCCGTTTTTTTCAAACAGTCTTCACCGGCCATCTCCAGGAATTGTTCAACCTTCAACATGTTCGAAGACCTCCAATGATCTTCGAAGAAGCTCCAGATCGTTGACGACCTTCATGCGCTTCATCAGCGTATTCATCTTCCAACGCCACTTTCCAAGAAGTTCATCGTCGTTCTTGAACATGATCGTCACCAACAATCTTCGTCAGCATTCGTCAACATGGATCTCCAGATCCTTTTATCGTTCAAGCTAAAACTCGTCCAAGCAACTCCATCGATCCTCGTCAAATTCCAGAAGCTTCAAGAATTCAATTGCGCTCCATAAACCAGGTAAACGTCCTTGATTCGGTTGGGTTTTCTTGTTGATAGCTGTGAGGTTTTAATTACGTCTTAGGTTCAGATTAGGTGAGTGGATTTGAGTGGAGTAAGGGTTTCAGTTTGAGATTCGTGGAGAGTTTGAGTAGTTGTTGTGGGAGGTTTTCTCAGAGAGGGTGAGGGAGAGAAGAGAAGATGACGGCTAGGGTGAGAGTGAACAGTGTTAGGGTTTGGGGAGAGGGATCAGTTTTGTCTAACTGAGTGATTGGATTAGGGTTAGCGTATTGGGCTTAGGCCCAAACGTATTTTCTGAACACTGCCCCCATTGTTGCTCGTCCCCCCCCCCTGGCGTGTGAGATCAGAGTGATTGATATGGGCCTTATGCCCAAATTGCTATCTGCACCCCCCTGGGCGTAGGCCCAATGAAAATTGATTGGAAAGTTGCTAACAGCACCCCCAGGCGTTTTTTCTTTTCTGTGTTTGATTTTTTTGTTTTTTGACAAACCTGGGCCTTGCGCCCATTTGCTGATGGCACCCCCCATCTTCAGGGCCCAATGATGAATAACTAAACTCCTTGCTGTTTAAACCCCCCTCCAGTTTTACTTCAACTTTATTTTCTTTAATTTCTTTTATTTTCTTTACATATTAAATAATCCATAATAAAATGAAAATAATTGTTTTTTTTAATTCTTCTTTTTTTTTTTTTTACCATTTCATCATAGTGTCTAGAAAATCATATAAAAATAAAAATGTCACTTTATTTTTGTTTGCTATTTTTTTGGTATATTTTCCATTTAATTGATTTCTTTTAATTTTTTAATGCATGCATATCATTAGAAAATTAATAAAAAATAGTAGATTTAGTCAAATAATTCCGTTCTTTTTTCTGTAGACTCGTAATTCAGTGTAGAATTTTATAGTATAAAAATATTAGCTTAATCATGCATTTTCATTTTAATTGCATTTTTTCACTGTTATTGATGTTGAATAATTGGTCTGTGGATATGCCTGTGTTGCTGATTTTAGTTCTTTCATCTGGTGTTGAATTTTGTTCTGATTTCTTAGTATGTTGTCCTAGAGCCATATAGGTCTCCCATTAGATTTTTGATAGATTTTTGTAGGGTGTCCTGATGTGATTTGTCTGAGCCTGAAGACAGGAGAAGTCTTGGTGACTTCTGACTTTGAAGTTCAACGGTGGTTGAACTTCAGAGATAGTCTCTTGTGGTTTGTTGGCCTGTGGGTTCTTCTTGAAGGTGGGAGCTGATTGAGGTCCTGTTGGAGCTTGCAAAGAGGCAGTGGATTGAGGCTTGGTCTAGGAGCTTGTTGTCTGTTTGTGAGGTTCGAGATCCTGAAGTTTGAAGGGAGTTCATGGCACTTTCCTGAGGGAGGCACTATGAATGACTTTCATTCTTTCTTCTCACCTCTTTCGTAAGTATCCAATGATGTCGGAGCCGACTTGTGAGTTTAATTTCTCCTGAGGAGGAATATAAACTGATCACATGTTGTTGAGCCACATGGGATACGATCCCTAAGTGAAAGCCTCCTAGTACTTTCCTGAGGAAGGTCCTATGGGTCTACTCACTTAGTTCCACTAGTTTATCTAGGATTTCTCAAGTACCCAGTGATGTTGGAGCCAACTTGTGAGTTTAATTTCTCCTGAGGAGGAATGTAAACTGATCACAGTTGTTGAGCCACGTAGGATACGATTCCTAAGTGTCAGCCTCCTAGTACTTTCCTGAGGAAGGTCCTATGAGTCTGTTCACTTAGTTCCCATAGTGCATATAGGTATTTCTCAAGTATCCAGTGATGCCGGAGCCTTCATGTGAGTTTAGTTTCTCCTGAGGAGGAATGTAAACTGATCACAGTTGTCGAGCCGCATAGGATATGACTCCTGGGTGGTAACCTCCTGGTACTTTCCTGAGGAAGGCACCATGAGCTCGCCTGCTTAGCTTCCTTTCTCTGGTAAGCTTGTTCTGAAGCTTGGAGACTGGGATTGATTCCTCTTGCTTAGGGTTTTGATTAGAATTTTTGCTTAGATCTTTGCTTAGGGTTTGGTATAGAGTTTTGTGTAAGATTAGGAGCTTGTTTCAGGTTTGTTAGGGGCCTTGCCCAGGGGTAGCTTCTTGTTTTGTAGATAGAGGCCCTGCTCAGGGTTAGTCTCTTTGTGTTGTTTGACTTGTATGATGTTATGTTGCATTAGACTTAGGTATTCATCTAGATGGTTCTGGATAGGTACATCTTAGAAGTAGACTTTATGTGCATGAGAAGTTGAGGTGGTCCTCCTTCTGCTTGTTTGTTATTGCTTGGCTTTGCTTGTTGGTATTTGGTAGAGCTGAGCTCCCTTGCCTCTGTGGTTTGCGGCCTTTGCGCCTTGTTTGTTTAGCTGTTGCATTCATGCATATTTTCAGTATTCCTTTACTTTGCAGTTTCTTGTTTGTAGTTCATTCCTGTTGCCATGATCCCTTAGGAGCTCTGACTTCTCCGCTGCGGAATTGTTATGATAGACATTAGGATGGTCAACCAGGTGTGATAGCAGTAGGTAGATTCCCCTGTTTCTCAGCTATAGTTTTAGGGTTTCCCTTTCCTTTCTGTAGGAGCTTTTGAGTAGCTTGACCCGTAGTTAGCTGAACTACAGCTGCTCTGATTCTTCGTACCAGACGAAGATATGTAGGCATAGGATGCGATATCCTAGCGAGCACACCAACAACTAACCTTTGTTCTCTCGCGGCTGTGCGATCGAGACTTTCCCGCTAACGACTAATTGTTATCCCTTTCTACTGCCCGAGTGCATTTGAGACCAGATCGTATTTGTAGGTTCCCGAGCCTTTAGGACCAGTTTGTTTTCTCACTGCTGTGTGAGAGCCCCTGTTTACCCGTAGTTAGCCGAACTACGTTTGCTCTGATCTTTCATACCAGATGGAAGTACGTAGGCACAGGACGCGATGTCCTGGCGAGTAACCTTTTCCCTGTTTAGACGTAGGAAGTCGAACTACGTTGACTCTGACTTTCCCATTGCACGAGGGAATACGTAGGCCCAGAACACCGTATGTTCTGTCGAGTCCTGTCCTTTTATTTTCTTTTCAGACCAGCCATTAGCGTAGATAGATAACACACCCTTTTACCTATAAACACCAAGCGCGGATCCCATCGAGTACGATGGACGTGAGGGGTGCTAATACCTTCCCCTTGCGTAACCGACTCCCGAATCCAGGTTTTGGTTGCGATGACCATACCTTTTCCCGTCTTTGCGAGGTTTACTTCGAGCGTTCCCTTTCCCGCTCTGAGGGATAAATAACGCACGGTGGCGACTCTCCTGTCAAGCCGGCGCCGATTTTCGCAGTAGCGACAGCTGGCGACTCTGCTGGGGATGTATAGCATCTAGGGACTTTTCCCATCCCTTATGCTAGGACCGTTTCCCATCCCCTACGCGAGTCAATCCTAGCGCTTGGGTGTTTATTGGTTGGGTGTTGTGCATATTGTGTTTTACTTTTCTGCACTTTACTTTTCTGTAACTTTACCTTTCCGCATTTATTTTCCAGCATTATATTATTATGACTATTGCTGTGGGCAAAGGGATGTTACTGTGAGTGAGAAGCCGGACCTGGGCTTGAGTACACACCTAGATATAGTTGCGGAGAAGTAGTAGACGAACCTGTCTGCTGAGCAGGCACAGTTCCCTACGAAAATCTGCGCTCAGACGAGATTCTTGCAGAGGTGCTCCTTTCCGGTCCTGAGGATCTGAGGGGAGTCCAGACGTGAGGATTGTCGACGCTGGGGACCGATCATTTGGAAGTCAGCTAAGTGAGGCCTCTTCATGACTTGATGATGCCACTCCTTCTGGGAATCGTATCGTCATTCATGAAAGTCTGTGACGCTGATGACCGCATAGGATGCCGTACCTTTGTCCGTGGATTAGGTTTATCCTACCTGTGAGAGGGACTGGGTTATTGCAGGAAAACTGGCCTTCAGAAACCATGATTCAATACCTTTATCAGATGGTGTTCTTGATTCATCTCCAGGTGTGTTGTCTGGGTCAGATGGGTTTCTTATCTGAGGTTGAGGCTATTATCAGATGGTATTCTCGTCAGATACAGAGGTTCAGATGGTTTTCTTACCAGGGGATTGATATTTTGAGTATCAGATGGTAGTTAGTGTCCTGAGATTTTGGTGACCGTGTTGGTTTTCTGTTCTCGATCACAGAGATATTCCTCTTCAGGCTACAGCATAGCCCCTATGTTCGCAGATTGCATTATTTATCATATTGCATCATCGCATTACCATTTTGCATACAACTAACGTGTGTGTATTGCAGGTACATATTTTCCCTTCCAGTTCTGGTGTTTGTTCCTAGCAAGACATGGAAAACCTGAAGAGAGTATTGCCCTATAAGTTTCCGTCGCCGAATATCAGTCTACTGTTAGAATTGATTGCTATTGCTAAGAAGAGGGGAATGGGTGACTTCAGAAAGAGATATGGGAGGATTCTGACCTACGTTTATCAGCCATCTGCCTACGAGACCAGCGGCATCTATACTCTGTTACAGTTCTACGACGCGGAGCTCAGGTGTTTTGTATTTCCCGACTTCGTCTTGGCTCCTACCCTGGAGGAGTACTCTGCACTTCTAGATATACCGATCCGTGAGCAGATGCCTTTTTATCGTACGGACGCTGAGCCTAAGCTGGCTGAGCTTTCTACCATCCTGTGCTTGAAAGAGTCTGAGCTGTCTGGGAAGATGATCAGAAGAGGAGACGTATGGGGATTTCCGTTGGATGTCTTAGTGGAGAAGGCTCGAGAGTATGCCCAGAAGGGTAGCTGGGATGTCTTTGACGTCATCCTTGCTGTATGTGTTTATGGCATCGTGTTGTTCCCGAACATTCCTGATTTTGTTGATTCTGATGCCTTCTATATTTTGGCTGCGAAGAACCCAGTTCCTACTTTGCTGGGAGATATCCACCATTCAACTCACTACCAGAATGAAAAGCGGCGAGGAAGGAATGTGTCTTGCTGTGTACCTCTCCTATGCAGGTGGTTCACCAGTTATATGCCTAAGTCAGGCCCTTTTGTCACCTCTCTCAATTCTCTAGGATGGCCCGAGCGCTTAATGGGATTGACTGCTGAGAACATGGTATGGGTCAATAAAGAGGTATTTGGAGCTGAAGTCATACTCAAAGGCGAAGGATTCCCGAATGTTCCGTTAATAGGAAGGAAAGGTTGTGTCAACTATAACCCTTCCTTATTGATCAAGCAATTTGGGTATGTACCTCAAGGAGCGCCAAAGCCCGAGGAGATACAGGAATCTCTGTATCTCACTGGGGCAATTGGGAAAGAGATGCTGACCAAACTTGAGAAAGCTTGGAAAAACGTGCACAAGAGAGGGAAGCTTTCAGGTAGCAGAGGGGATACTCGAGGTCCTAGCCCATATGTAGAATGGATTCGTGAGCGAGCTGTGAAATTCCTTATGCTGTATCCAGCGGTTCAGCCATTGCATCCTACTCCGGTGGAGGAGCCTACCACTGTGGACATGCAGGTCTACAAGCAGCTGATGGCGGAGAAAGAAGAGCTAGCAAGGGCCAAAGAGGCTTTAGAGCAGGAGAATGCCCAGCTTCGGCATGAAAAGATTGAAACAGGGTATGTTTCTAAGCAACAGGCTGAAACTCTGAAACATCTAAAGACTACGCTATTGGAATTGACTGAAACCAAGAAGCGTCTAGAGTTAGATGTAGACTCAGTTAGTAGTGTGTTGGCCACCAAGAAGCAAGAGCTGGAAAGGGCCTATACAAAGCTAGCCAAGTTCAGAGAACACTGGGATCTCACTATGACCAAGCGCAAGGAGCGAGAAGAAGAGCTGAAGACACAGATTGCTCAGTTAGAAGAACAGGTCAAAGTGAAGAACGAAGAGCTTGAAGAAGAAGCCTGCCGCCGATACGAGGCCGAGCGCAAGTTGACAGATGCCATGAAGAATTTGGAAGATTTCCAGCATAGAGCAGATGCCAAGAGACCCAAGCCTGGGGATGGTGCTAATGATAAGGCTTGGGAAGACTTTGTCAGAGACATCCAGGGGACGGTCAGGAAGAGGGATCGACTGATAGAAGGTTTGATTTATCAACCAGATCATGCAGAGACAAAGAAGATGGTCGAGGACTTCCGCAACCGTACCCGTATTTGATTTCTCTCTTGTATTCTGTATGTTGAGATCACCACCAGGCATGTTGGCTGGGATCCTCTTTATCATATCAGCTGTATGGAGCATAGTTATGTAACTTCTTGACAAGACTGTTATTCTAATCAATATATGAGGGTTTTTTCCAAATATTGTCTTTATGGTTTATCTCGTCTTGCTACCACGGACACTGGGATTGGAGGGAAAATATCTCCAATGCACACATGCACGTTAGCATTTTTGTATTTCTGTTTGCATAAATCATACTGCATAGCATTTCTCTAGCAGGTCAGAGCACTTATCCAACCTTTGTTTTCACCAGAGGGTAATTCTCGGGGAATTGTTTGAGGCAAGAGTAGAGTGCTGAAGACGACCAAGGGGCTGAAGCAAATTTGAGCAGAATCAAGCAGCATAGTCCGTTACAGGTAATCGGTAGCTATGTCTGAAGGCAATTTCCAGGTTCCTAACACTTTGGCAGGGTTTGCCACGGCGCCCAACCATCAATATGATTCTATGGAAGGCTTCCCGCAAGCAAACAATCTTACTGCAGCCCAAGTTGTGCAGCCTACTGTCCAGAACCGAGATCAGCATGAGCAGTTTCTCGCCCGAAATGAACGCTACCCTCCTGTTAACAATCAATGTGTTGCTTTCCCTGTGATGAATTACCGGAGAGATCTTCCAATGACCGGGTTAGTAGATCCAAGAGCTCTTGACGATGGTAGAAGACTCCGAGTGTTGGAAGAGCAAATGAAAGCCTTGGAAGCGAAAGATGCCGTTAACCTGGATGCTGTAGCCATGTGTTTGGTTCCTGACCTGGTGTTACCGTACAAGTTCAAAATGCCGGAATTTGAAAAATACACGGGGAATAGCTGTCCAAAGCTGCATTTGATGATGTTCTGTCGAAGGATGACTTCGTTTGTGCGAAATGACAAATTGATGATCCATTGCTTTCAGTATAGCCTGACTGGGGCATCCTTAAGGTGGTATGTGCAATTGGAGAGTAATCAGATTCGATCTTGGGTAGATTTAGCCAGGGCTTTCATGAAGCACTACGATTACAACCTGGATTTGACTCCTAGTCTTGTTGATCTGCAAGAATTATCTCAGGCGGAGAATGAATCATTCAGAGCGTATTTGCGAAGATGGAAGGAATTGGCTGCTAGTGTTCGACCACCGCTTCCGGAAAGAGAACTGGTTGACATCTTCTTGGGTACCCTGAAAGGCCATTATTTTGACAAATTGTTCAGTTGCACAAACTTTGTGGGCCTGATGAGGCTGGGAGAGATTGTTGAGAGAGGACTCAGGAGTGGAAAGTTTCGAGGTGTTCCTTACGTCCCAGTTAATAAGATTGAGTCAGTTGTCAGTTCTCAAGAAGAGTGGGAAGGAGATGACGCCACCTCAGAATCTCTAGCATCTCAGGATCAGTTTTCAGACACTTCAAGTCAACGATCATCCTATCGCCGATCGCGTCAGCACGCTCCACGAAGACCAAGGAAGCCCGAAAGGCAGTTTACTCAGCTACCAGTGTCGTACAGTCAGTTGTTGCCAGATCTGGTCAGAAGTGGATTGATAGTGCCGAAAGAGACTAAGCCGGTGATTCCACCGTATCCTCCAGGTTTTGATGCCAGCGCCCGCTGTGAGTACCATGTTGGGGCACAGGGGCATTCAACAAATGATTGTAAGGTGCTTAGAAGTCAGATTCAGGATCTGTTAGACTCTGACCGTATTTGCATCACTCCTCAGGGTTGTGTTCAGATTAATGACTTTCCATCTTCCAGTTGTGGGGGTTCGTCAGTTAATGTCATGGAAGACTCCACAGGAAGTGTGTGCTCTGAAGATTGTCAATCAGAAAGTTCAGTTGAATATGGGAGAAGTTTCTAGAGGTTTCTGTGCCGGGTGTCGCATCTGTTTTCCCTGCCTAACCCGTTTAGCTTTTGTGCATCAGTATTTGCTGACCACCACCAGGAGTGTTGGCTGGGGTCATTGTATTCGTACTCATTTGTGCTTACCTACTGATTTTGTTGGTTGTACATGTGTGGGAGATGTTCGTCTGTGTGCTTATAGCTTGAGTTTCTCTTTATCTCGTTGTGAATATGTGTTTGCTTTCTGCGCTGCATTATTATTTAACAGGTATATCAGAACCGTGGGCCTTATTTCCTCATCATCCAGTTTGTTGCAGGAATTCCTTCAGAGATATGGAACAGAATCAGTTTGAATTGACTGAAGTCCAAAGCCAGCTGGGGCAGATGATGAGAGACATGCAAGAGATGCGTCTGGAGCAGAAGATTCTCAAAGAGGAGAACAGTCAGCTGAAGACCCAAATGAGCTTGATCATGGAAGTAGTCAAGAATGTGCTTAGGAAAGAAGACGATCAGCTATTTGAAGCCGCAATGAAGAAGCTCGCGCCACCTGTGCATGTGGAACCTGAGCAGCAGCAACAGAAGATGCATCTGGCTCAACGGAGGGTCCAGGAAGGGAAACCAAAGAGAATGTTTGAGGCACCACCTATGACCTATGCTGAGCTCTTGCAGACCTTACTGAGGTTTAATCTGGTTGAGAAGAGAACGTTGGCACCACCAACGAGAGTGTTTCCTCATGAGTACGATGCCAATAAGCAATGTGAATTTCATTCCGGGGCATTCGGACACGACATCGAGGATTGTCATGCTTTTAAGCACAATGTTCAAGACCTGATTGACTCGCACGATATTGAATTCACGCCGGGCGGCGTAGCTGTGCATATTGCTCCTGTCTCGATCGATGCTAAGATGACAGACGTTTCTAAAGCTGCAGTGGGTCAGAAGCGTATCCTGGACTCCATGGTGTCAGAATCTCCAGGCCCACAACTGTTGCCTATTCCTGGGGCAGATCTAAGAAAGAAAATGGTTAAGCATAAGGAGAGCGTTAATCAGTACATTGAAGGTCAAGAAACCAATGTTGCATTTGATACAAAGGGTGTTCAAGGGTCAACCCGGTACCAGCAGCAGCAGCCTCAGCAGGAGGCACAGCAGGCTCAACGAAGATTCCAGGGTAGTAAACCGAGAAGAGTGTTTGAGAAGCCTCCCTCAACATATGCCGATTTGTTGCAGACATTGTTGGGTTTGAATCTGGTAGAGAAAAGAACTCTGGCACCAATAACAGGAGCTCCCCCGTTCGGCTACGATGCAAACAGACACTGTGAGTTTCATTCTGGAGCCCCGGGTCACGATATAGAAGGTTGCCACGCTTTTAAGCACAAAGTGCAGGATCTGCTTGATAGTGCAGCAATCAGCTTCGGGCCAAGAGGTCCCCAAATCATCTGAATGAAGGAGGAAGGGCTCTATAATTTGGCTGGGTCGTTGAAAGCAGATCAGGACAGCATCGAATTGCCTCTAATAAAGATAGCTGGTTCAGCAGCAGGGCAGATGCAAAAGCCCGGTTCTCAGAAGCTAGCATATTTTCTTTGTTTTAGCTTGTCATTTCTTTACATTTGTAGTTGCTTTCCTGTTTGAATTTGTAAGCTTGTTTGTAAAACTTGTTGTTTTCATTCAAATTGATGATAATGAAATAAATATGCATGTTTTGATTAAATCCATTCATGTTCACTAACTGTGTTTACAAATGTCCAACGCTTGGTTAAGAAGAATTTGGGGAGGATGACGAAAATGACCGACATGCAACTACCGATATTGTATGCTTTTGAAATAAAACCTGCTGATGATGTACAGGCATTGTTTCAAATCCCTAAACACCGGAGATATAAGGAAGATAATCCCTTGTTAACCCCTTTGAGCCTTATAGTAGGAGTTTCTTTCTGTGAATGAAAAACCCTCAATTTTAACCTGGGGCAGGGTAGGTGTTAGCTAATTCGACTGAGCGTCCAAATTGCAAAAGGAGTGTCCGTTCGAGGATCAATCACGTCCATAGAGGTCGTGCCTAAAAGACCACAACGGTTCAATCAAGAGTGGGACAACCACATCACCTCCCAAAGAGTCAGACAACCAGTGTCACCCGACTTGTTCGAAAAAAAAAAAAAAAAAGAATCAAAAGCCCGCTAAGTCAAGAAAACTTCAAAACAAATGACTTAGGCAAAAATGAGGGCATCCCGCTGGACTTAAAAAAATCAAAAGAAATTCAAAAAGAGTCGGTCCAGGCAAAAGTTAGGGATATGAAAAGGAAAAGATGAAAAGGATCAAAAGAAAAATCTTCGATGGAAATATGAGTCGCGTGACCACAAGTGTCAAAGACGAAAAGTGAGTGGCTGTCACTCCAAAATCCAAAAGTTTCTCGAACTATCATTCCTATTTTTTCATCCTCTGAGAGGTGAGCGCTAAGGTCGAATTAGCCGAACATAGGATCGGAGAACGTCAAGGAGAATGGGTGGGTTAAAAATAAATTTTGAGCCTTTATCCTTTCCTTCAAAACCGTGAACCTGACCACGTTACAACCTTCAAAAGCCCTAATTGAAGCAGGTTGTTTCGAAAGCATACTCCGATAAAGGTCGCGTCGATTCTGACTCCTAAAAAGGTTCCTCTTACCATGTTGGTACTGATGTTGATAAATGTTTTATGCATTATATGCTATAAACTGTTTTTCCTTTTCCCAGTGAACAGATTGGATGTCAAAGCTGTCATATGTGTTGCATTAATACATCTTTTATGCATAACAACTTGTTTTACTTGCGAGTAAGCGCTTGACAGCAGAAAAGTTTCCTACAATGGAAAGTATGGTCAAGATAGAATGCAGAACGCCCGAATGTTCCGAGAGCAGGGGCAGGTTTTATTGTGATCCCCAGTCAGGTCAGCTTTTCGAAGTCAGTTATCCTGGGGCAATCAGGTTGAGGTTCGGTGAATACGTCGTAGTCAGGAGGTACTACTCTGGATCAGATAATCGGGGCAAGGTCATTGCGGTCAGGGGCAGACCATCTTAAGCGCGCAAAAGTTATTCGAGGAGCATTTGAGGTGAAGTATCTCTCAGAAGTTCAGAACGCTGAGGCATGTTATATCAGACCATCAAGGCTCAGATTTGCAGATTTCCTTTCAAGGACTATCCCCACAGAGGTCCCGTAGGCTGGGACATATCAGAAGCGAAAGGATTGGTCTTCTCCGCTTCAGCAGGGCCATATAGAGTTGTTCGAGCAGATGCAGTCGATTTTCGAGAGCGAGATGATTGCGGGAAGTCGTGTTACTATCCCTTGACTCATCACTAAAAGGCTGTGTATTCATGAAGAATGTTTTCCAGTGCCAGTTGTACCTAACCCAACAAGATAGCTTAAGAGCTCAAACCCATGTTTGCGATTACTGCGAAACCCATCCGCGTTGGCGCATCAATTTCCAGATCCGAACTTCATCAGTACGCAGGAGGACTCCCTCCATTGTCTCCAGCAGAGTCCAATTTGTCATTGGCATGGATAAGCTAGCCCTAGGGGAGTCTAATCATTATTCAGCACGTCTGCTATTTCACAGAGGAGTTATATTCCCCAGCAGGGAATTAATTCGTCGAAGTGTTCGGTTAAGTTCCCAATAGCCCCAGCAGAGTCGATTTCACTCTCCCAGCATTTATTTTGCTGGGATAATTCAGTGATATCCAGTTTATCCCCAGCAGATTGGCCTCGCCTTCAGCATTTATTTTGCTGAAGTGGTTCCGTACCTAGCTCTCTCCGGCGGCTCGAGCCTGCATTAGCATATTGCATGCATCATCATATTTGCATCATACTTGCATATCATGGTCAAAATGCGTAGCATTTCCATCCAGAATGGAGCATTACACTGTAGAAGGATCAAAGCATTTGCATATGCATACGAAGCATAAGTCAGATTTTCTATCAGCCTCACATGACACGTGAGTTACTCTGTGATCAGTTCAGGGGCATTCATCCAGCAGCAGTATTCAGACAGTTCAGCAGATTATTTGTATCTCAGATCATACAACGATTATGCTTTGATCAAGCAGTCATCTGGTATCGACAGACTTTTCTTCCCGTCAATTCATATTGACGATGTGTTCCTTCGATAAGTGGATTTCTCCGTCTATCATTAGACGTCTGGAGTACGAATGTGGTTTTCTTTCCGTCTATCCATAGACGATGTGAAGTTTTGGTGGATTTTCAATAGGGTTCAGAATAGAGTTTCTCCAGCAAGTGGCTTTTCTTTCCGTCTGTCAGCAGACGATGTGAAGTTTCAAGTTACTGTTCAGCAGGTTTCTTATTGCCAGATCATACGCATGGTGAGTTTCCCCAGCGAGTCTTCTCCGGCTATCTTGGTTGTTGAGGGGTTTCAAAATGATATTTCCGATAATGGTTTTCTTTCTGTTTATTGGATGAGATGACGTTTCAAGGGGTACTTTCCTGACTGTCAATCCTTATTGATGTCGAGGCTCTTCGAAGAATGTTCAGTTTTCGTGATTGTCGATTCTTATTGACGACATGGTTCTTTAAAGGTGGTTTTTCTTACTGTCGGTCCATACTGATGATGTGGCCCCTTCAAAGATGTTGATCTTTCCATCAATTCCCGTAGACAGAAGGATTCTGAAATTCAAGGGTTGGTGTTGAATTGCGATTATGGTGTCTTTCCGTCTATCCTTAGACGATGTGTATATGGAGATTAAGAATTTGATGCCGTCTACCCTTAGACGATGTGAATTGATTTGTCATTAATCAGGACGATCCCGTCTACCCTTAGACGATGAGAATATTGATTGATTCATCGATCAGGATGATGCCGTCTACCCTTAGACGATGCAAGTACGGAGATTATGGTGCCTTTCCGTCTATCCTTAGACGATGTGAGTATGGAGATTAAGGCTTTGTTCCCGTCTATCCTTAGACGATGTGAATATTGTTTTGTTCATCGATCAGGATGATGCCGTCTACCCTTAGACGATGAGAATATTGATTTGTTCATCGATTAGGATGATGCCGTCTACCCTTAGACGATGTGAGTATGGAGATTATGGTGCCTTTCCGTCTATCCTTAGACGATGTGAGTATGGAGATTAAGGCTTTGTTCCCGTCTATCCTTAGACGATGAGAATATTGATTTGTTCATCGATTAGGATGATGCCGTCTACCCTTAGACGATGTGAGTATGGAGATTATGGTGCCTTTCCGTCTATCCTTAGACGATGTGAGTATGGAGATTAAGGCTTTGTTCCCGTCTATCCTTAGACGATGTGAATATTGTTTTGTTCATCGATCAGGATGATGCCGTCTACCCTTAGACGATGTGAATATGGAGATTATAGTGTCTTTCCGTCTATCCTTAGACGATGTGGATTGGGAGATCAATGTTGTTTTTCCGTCTAACATTAGACGAGGTGAGTATTCAATCAGGGTGTCTTCCCGTCCATCTTTGGGCGATGTGAGTATATTTCTCTTCCTGCCTGTCAGTAGGCAATGAGAAAGGATCAGGCATTTTGTTGCAACCCTCAGGGTTTGTTATATGGGATATCACAAGCAACGGGTATTCAAATCAGGAGTTCTTTATCAGATGATTAATCAGTTTGGTGCCGCAATAACTGGACTCGGTTTTCTGGACTTTATTCCCCAAGCAGTTCACAGTATATGCTCGCGGTTGGCAAATTTTCGGGTTCTATTTGTATTCAACCGTCTCGTACCTCTGAATGTTTGAAGGCTGAGCGCTCTTCAAACCCTTCAGGTCCAAGCCGCTTGAATAGGGGCAGCTGTTGCACCCTAAAATTTGACCAACCGGTTCTCCTATCTGACTCGTGGTTTAAATTCATATTCGCAAATCAGATAGATGATATTTGTGCACAAGCGGGGGATATCAGAGTTTACAGCTTGATCTTCGTCTATCAGATGTGGCAGATCCAGTCCAGATCACCAGGGTTTTATTTTCGGGAAATTGTGCGCTCCTCGGTGATTTTTTAGCTTGCACAGTGATTTTGATGATATTCTGATGCCCGGGGATCTCTGTTCGATTCGATCTGATCTCGTGCGCTCTTTTATGGCGGTCATTTGCATTCATCTGCATTTTTAGGATTTTAATAGACTTTTGTGAATTTTTAATAGGCTTTACAGATTTTTCTGGAATTTAAATAGGGTTTTTGTATTTTTTTAATAGTTTAATTCTCTTTTTAGGATTTTATAGAATTTTTAAATAGATTTTTAGAATAAATAAGATTTTAAATAGTTTTTAGAATAATAAAGAAAAAGGGGAATATAGTTTTTCTTTTATTAATAGATAATAGTAGTTTAGAATTTTATAGATTTTAAAATAGGTTTAATTGTTTTTTAGATAATATAGAAAATAATATAGTTTTTCTTTTATTAATAGATATTAAATAATATTAGAATTTTAATAGAAAATTAGTAGAAGTTTAGAGTCAATTAGATCTTAATCTTTTTTTTAGATTTAATTAGGTTGATATAGAGTTAATTAGAGTTTTAATCCTTCTTTTTAGAGTTTAATTAGGTTAATCATTTTCTTAGATTTAATTAGGATTAAGATAGTTAATTTTTGATTTAGTCAGTTAATCAGGCTTTAATGATCATTTAGCTTTAAGTAAGTTTTAATTCAGTTTTTTTTACAGATTTTTTGGTCATTTTCGTGTGGGCTAGAGTATTTTTTTTGAGGCCCAGCATCTATCAGTCCAAATGCATTTTTTGCAGGTTTCTGGCCAAAAAAAAGGGACACTTGTCAAGTATATAAGGGCCCCACGCGTCCCACTCAGGAGGACCCACCACACACTCAGACTTCCCCAGCTCGCGCCACGTCTCGCCCCAGCTGTCCCACACTCTCTCTCTCTCTGTGCATGCGCGCCACTTGTCACCTCACAGCTATCACCGGAGCTTCACCAGAAACCTCACCGGCGGCCATGCATCCGCCGTAACCTCCCACCGCCGGTGACCCCCAACGTCTTCCGGCCACCGCAACGGCTCGCCGGAGTTCGTTTCACACCCAGAATCTCCAGAAATCCTCCTTTCTTCATCTTCTTCCTCCGATCTCCTCCATCCAGCTTCGTCTTTCTCGCCGGAATCCCCAAACATCCAAAAATCCCCAGAAACTCATCTTCTTCTTCCGATCAACTTCCCATCGTCTTCACCAACATCCAATCCTCTCCTCTTTCTTCTCCGTTCATCAGCTACCACCGATCAACATCAACAACAATCTTCCAGATTTTTGAAGATCCTCCTCAGAACGTCTCCAGAAATTTTCAGTTCATCATCAACCATCAACTTCATCCATTTTTTTCAAACAGTCTTCACCGGCCATCTCCAGGAATTGTTCAACCTTCAACATGTTCGAAGACCTCCAATGATCTTCGAAGAAGCTCTAGATCGTTGACGACCTTCATGCGCTTCATCAGCGTATTCATCTTCCAACGCCACTTTCCAAGAAGTTCATCGTCGTTCTTGAACATGATCGTCACCAACAATCTTCGTCAGCATTCGTCAACATGGATCTCCAGATCCTTTTATCGTTCAAGCTAAAACTCGTCCAAGCAACTCCATCGATCCTCGTCAAATTCCAGAAGCTTCAAGAATTCAATTGCGCTCCATAAACCAGGTAAACGTCCTTGATTCGGTTGGGTTTTCTTGTTGATAGCTGTGAGGTTTTAATTACGTCTTAGGTTCAGATTAGGTGAGTGGATTTGAGTGGAGTAAGGGTTTCAGTTTGAGATTCGTGGAGAGTTTGAGTAGTTGTTGTGGGAGGTTTTCTCAGAGAGGGTGAGGGAGAGAAGAGAAGATGACGGCTAGGGTGAGAGTGAACAGTGTTAGGGTTTGGGGAGAGGGATCAGTTTTGTCTAACTGAGTGATTGGATTAGGGTTAGCGTATTGGGCTTAGGCCCAAACGTATTTTCTGAACACTGCCCCCATTGTTGCTCGTCCCCCCCCCCCCCTGGCGTGTGAGATCAGAGTGATTGATATGGGCCTTATGCCCAAATTGCTATCTGCACCCCCCCTGGGCGTAGGCCCAATGAAAATTGATTGGAAAGTTGCTAACAGCACCCCCAGGCGTTTTTTCTTTTCTGTGTTTGATTTTTTTGTTTTTTGACAAACCTGGGCCTTGCGCCCATTTGCTGATGGCACCCCCCATCTTCAGGGCCCAATGATGAATAACTAAACTCCTTGCTGTTTAAACCCCCCTCCAGTTTTACTTCAACTTTATTTTCTTTAATTTCTTTTATTTTCTTTACATATTAAATAATCCATAATAAAATGAAAATAATTGTTTTTTTTAATTCTTCTTTTTTTTTTTACCATTTCATCATAGTGTCTAGAAAATCATATAAAAATAAAAATGTCACTTTATTTTTGTTTGCTATTTTTTTGGTATATTTTCCATTTAATTGATTTCTTTTAATTTTTTAATGCATGCATATCATTAGAAAATTAATAAAAAATAGTAGATTTAGTCAAATAATTCCGTTCTTTTTTCTGTAGACTCGTAATTCAGTGTAGAATTTTATAGTATAAAAATATTAGCTTAATCATGCATTTTCATTTTAATTGCATTTTTTCACTGTTATTGATGTTGAATAATTGGTCTGTGGATATGCCTGTGTTGCTGATTTTAGTTCTTTCATCTGGTGTTGAATTTTGTTCTGATTTCTTAGTATGTTGTCCTAGAGCCATATAGGTCTCCCATTAGATTTTTGATAGATTTTTGTAGGGTGTCCTGATGTGATTTGTCTGAGCCTGAAGACAGGAGAAGTCTTGGTGACTTCTGACTTTGAAGTTCAACGGTGGTTGAACTTCAGAGATAGTCTCTTGTGGTTTGTTGGCCTGTGGGTTCTTCTTGAAGGTGGGAGCTGATTGAGGTCCTGTTGGAGCTTGCAAAGAGGCAGTGGATTGAGGCTTGGTCTAGGAGCTTGTTGTCTGTTTGTGAGGTTCGAGATCCTGAAGTTTGAAGGGAGTTCATGGCACTTTCCTGAGGGAGGCACTATGAATGACTTTCATTCTTTCTTCTCACCTCTTTCGTAAGTATCCAATGATGTCGGAGCCGACTTGTGAGTTTAATTTCTCCTGAGGAGGAATATAAACTGATCACATGTTGTTGAGCCACATGGGATACGATCCCTAAGTGAAAGCCTCCTAGTACTTTCCTGAGGAAGGTCCTATGGGTCTACTCACTTAGTTCCACTAGTTTATCTAGGATTTCTCAAGTACCCAGTGATGTTGGAGCCAACTTGTGAGTTTAATTTCTCCTGAGGAGGAATGTAAACTGATCACAGTTGTTGAGCCACGTAGGATACGATTCCTAAGTGTCAGCCTCCTAGTACTTTCCTGAGGAAGGTCCTATGAGTCTGTTCACTTAGTTCCCATAGTGCATATAGGTATTTCTCAAGTATCCAGTGATGCCGGAGCCTTCATGTGAGTTTAGTTTCTCCTGAGGAGGAATGTAAACTGATCACAGTTGTCGAGCCGCATAGGATATGACTCCTGGGTGGTAACCTCCTGGTACTTTCCTGAGGAAGGCACCATGAGCTCGCCTGCTTAGCTTCCTTTCTCTGGTAAGCTTGTTCTGAAGCTTGGAGACTGGGATTGATTCCTCTTGCTTAGGGTTTTGATTAGAATTTTTGCTTAGATCTTTGCTTAGGGTTTGGTATAGAGTTTTGTGTAAGATTAGGAGCTTGTTTCAGGTTTGTTAGGGGCCTTGCCCAGGGGTAGCTTCTTGTTTTGTAGATAGAGGCCCTGCTCAGGGTTAGTCTCTTTGTGTTGTTTGACTTGTATGATGTTATGTTGCATTAGACTTAGGTATTCATCTAGATGGTTCTGGATAGGTACATCTTAGAAGTAGACTTTATGTGCATGAGAAGTTGAGGTGGTCCTCCTTCTGCTTGTTTGTTATTGCTTGGCTTTGCTTGTTGGTATTTGGTAGAGCTGAGCTCCCTTGCCTCTGTGGTTTGCGGCCTTTGCGCCTTGTTTGTTTAGCTGTTGCATTCATGCATATTTTCAGTATTCCTTTACTTTGCAGTTTCTTGTTTGTAGTTCATTCCTGTTGCCATGATCCCTTAGGAGCTCTGACTTCTCCGCTGCGGAATTGTTATGATAGACATTAGGATGGTCAACCAGGTGTGATAGCAGTAGGTAGATTCCCCTGTTTCTCAGCTATAGTTTTAGGGTTTCCCTTTCCTTTCTGTAGGAGCTTTTGAGTAGCTTGACCCGTAGTTAGCTGAACTACAGCTGCTCTGATTCTTCGTACCAGACGAAGATATGTAGGCATAGGATGCGATATCCTAGCGAGCACACCAACAACTAACCTTTGTTCTCTCGCGGCTGTGCGATCGAGACTTTCCCGCTAACGACTAATTGTTATCCCTTTCTCCTGCCCGAGTGCATTTGAGACCAGATCGTATTTGTAGGTTCCCGAGCCTTTAGGACCAGTTTGTTTTCTCACTGCTGTGTGAGAGCCCCTGTTTACCCGTAGTTAGCCGAACTACGTTTGCTCTGATCTTTCATACCAGATGGAAGTACGTAGGCACAGGACGCGATGTCCTGGCGAGTAACCTTTTCCCTGTTTAGACGTAGGAAGTCGAACTACGTTGACTCTGACTTTCCCATTGCACGAGGGAATACGTAGGCCCAGAACACCGTATGTTCTGTCGAGTCCTGTCCTTTTATTTTCTTTTCAGACCAGCCATTAGCGTAGATAGATAACACACCCTTTTACCTATAAACACCAAGCGCGGATCCCATCGAGTACGATGGACGTGAGGGGTGCTAATACCTTCCCCTTGCGTAACCGACTCCCGAATCCAGGTTTTGGTTGCGATGACCATACCTTTTCCCGTCTTTGCGAGGTTTACTTCGAGCGTTCCCTTTCCCGCTCTGAGGGATAAATAACGCACGGTGGCGACTCTCCTGTCAAGCCGGCGCCGATTTTCGCAGTAGCGACAAGAAGGATCATAATTGCTCCTCTATATTCTAGACACTGATAAGGTGATGAGCTCAGAGCCATCCAGAAGGCGTATAAGAAAGAAATATATGTGTATTTTGTAAGCAAAGTGTTCAAAGGTGCCAAAACATGTTATCAGAAGATTGAAAAGTTGGCACTAAACCTCGTCATCGTGGCGAGAAAGTTGTGAAGACAAACTTTCATCTAGTTCTTTGTTTTGATGAAGACAAATGTATAGAAAGAAGATCAATATGTTTCCTTAAGTCATGATTAAAAAGAATTCAAGCTTCATTGGATAATTGAATCAAGATCAAGGATTTCTTATGTATCAAGGTACAAATATGACATTCATTCTCCATGGGCTAAGTGCTCAAGCAAACTTCATATCAAAACATTCTTTAAGCATACTGCACAAGTTTTTTGAAATTTCTTTTTAACTTAGTAAAATTTCATAATGTTTTTTATGACAATTGATTGTAAGGAATTTGCAATTAATTTTCACTCAAATTTTTAAAGTAAAATTCAAAATAGTATTTGTGACAATCGAGTGAATGGTCTTTACAATCGATTTTCATTTAGTTTTTCAAGCAAATTTTTCAAATTTAAAATTGTGACAATTGATTGAAAGGGATGTGCAATTGATTATCATGATGCAATTTTTGAAATTTATACTTGACACAATCGATTGTATGGACTTTGCAATTGATTGTCACTCTAAAACTTTAGAAAATTCTAGACGATCTTAAAACCTTTTCATCAAGAAAAGAAAGTCAAACATCTCTCACTTTTATATTTTTGGATGTAAATACTTTGTCCTCAACAATGACAAAGACAATCTCGAGAAATGAGAAGTTAATGTACTTAAGGTTTCGACTGAAAATAACATTGCTGATATGATCACCAAGTCTTTATCTAGTAGTAAGTTCTTTCGTTGTATGCAGCTGATAAAGCTACATGATGATAGCTAGCATGTTTCCTTGATATTGTAGAGTTTGTTCAAAGGTGGAAATTTATTGTATTTAGGATCAAACTCTAGTCTCGACAGGGGTAACTTCTTAGTTCGACTAGGATGTGGCATGTTGTGTTCGAAGTTTGATCTAGCATACAATAGCCGAAGAGGTGCATATTGTAGTTAAAGTCAACTCGAACATGCAAATGACTTAAGTTAGTTATGTAATATTAATGTATGTCATGTATGAGTGTTATCATCATACATGACATACATATACTAGGATTCTACATATAGATTGTACTAGTTTGTTAGGATAGGAGATTAAATTGTTATTCACTTGTAATTTTTTAATCCTAAATAAGAAAATGAATAGAAAAACTTTTCTTGTGTTTGTTTAAGAAAATCTCTCTTTCTTACAACATCGCTTCATTTCTGGTGCAGCTATTGACACAACAAAATGATTACAAAAAGCATACCACAAAACCATGGTTTTAAATTGTGGTTTGTAACAACTACAGCTACAATTTTGCTAATGCGATAGCTTTTGCAGCCCTATCATACTGCATTTGCACAGTAATTTTAAAATCACGTCCGACCGCATTAGAAATTCCATCATGTACAATTTCATCTTTGTTTCTTCAAGATTTTTTTTAAAACTCAGAATCCAATACTCAATTTACTTTTAATGTAATATAAAATATTAAGTGGAAGTGTTTTTCAACATTATATTCATAATCAAAATTCACGCCACAACAACCAACGCAATATCGCAACAATCACAATAACCTTAATGAGAACATCAATTGCAATTTAAAACCATGCACCAAACTATTGGTTACTTGAAAACTTCAACAAATACTAATAAATCGTGATTAAATCGAAGCCAAAGATAAGTGATAGTAGTTTTATGATACTAGTTTTATTCCATTAATAAAGAACGAAACTGTAGTTTCAGGTTTCAAGTTTCTAAACATAAGTTTCTGCATGAACATCAAAGAATGAACCAGAACTCCTTTTAAGAGCAGCAAAATCCAATAGCTTCTGCCAACTTTCTTCCACCAACACTGCACAATCTTCAATCTTTCTTCTAGTACGGTAACTCCTGTAAACCTTTTGAATTTTAGTTGCAGCAGCATTAAACTCAGAGACTGGACCTGTAGAATAAAATGCCCTCCACCATAACTCTTCCACAATAACTGCACAATCTGCAAGGTTTTTTCTTGTTCGGTAACTCTTGTAAACCTTTTGAATTTTGATTGCAGCAGCATCAAGCTCAGAGTCTTCTTTATGTAGAGACAGCACTGGAAGAATAGTGTTTGATGAATTCATGTTTTGCTTTGAATGAAGATATGAGATTTTGGGAAAATAATTGAAGTGAGAGTAGCAAAAAGAAATGAATTAAGATGGTTTTTCACAGTGGTTCTTCTTTTGTTTATGTATAGACTTTATTTAGGGAAAATACGTGGGAAAGACTAGAAAATGAGAGAATTAAGAAACAGCCTTTGAATTCCACAAATTATATATACTTTAACAAGCACACTTTGAATAGGATAAATAAATACAATAGGGTTCCTATTCCATTTTAAATAAGACTTGGTAAATGAACTCATTGATGAATTGTTTAATGCATTCAAAGCTTGGTTGTTTGAATTAATATGTTTCATTATTGTTAGAAAGTCCTTCTATTATGATAAACAGTCTATTTGGATCTTATATCATGAATGTTTATCAAAATAAATATTATGAAAAAATTTGCATAAGTTATTTTTCTAACAAAACATAAAATAAGTTTAAATTATTTTTATATATGTTTTAAACTGTTTTTACAATTTATCTTTTAAAACTTATAAAAATAAACTCAAAAAAAATGTATGAATAATTTTATAAGTTGTTTTTAATAAACTTTTTAAAACAATCTCAAAACTTATAAACTCAAATAAGTCAATTTAAACCGATCAAAAGTATTAAAATTTAGAATTACTTTCATTAATCATTCTATTGAAATAACGTCATGTTAGGATAGTAAGACCAAGTAGTTATTACAAAAATATTTGGTTTGAAGCACAAGCTAAGGAGTGTATTAATTGATCTATAAAAAAATTGATTTATAAAAAGAGAATATTTTCTGTTTGAATCAAGGAATTAATATGAAAAGATTTCACAATTATAAATTTTTATTACAGTATTTGTAGAAGTATGTCTTAAAATCATAAGTGATGAAAAGAAATGAAGCATGTTTCGAGATTACATAAATCAAAAGTCAATTTGAAAGTCAATGGAGGTCGGTCGCAAGTTAGGTCGTTGACAAGTGGCGGTGGTTGGCAGGTCAACAACAACATTAGTCGTGTCAATTTTGACTTGAGATTCAGGTATGATGGGTATCATATTCGGTCCAAACAATTTTTGTGTATTGAGTTTGATTGCTGCGGTTTGTTGATCAATTTGATATAAAATAAGGGTTGTTCTTGAGAACTTTAGTGACAATTTTCTTGAAAATTCATTTGTAATTTTTTGTAACAACTCTTGAATTGGGTAAACAATTATTGTGTTTCTTTTCTTTTATCACTACTACAAAAAATACATACAACAACGATTAAAAAATATATATTATTACGTAGGACTGGTCGTTTGTTACGTAATGTGTGGTTCTATATGTGTTACTTACAATCACAATTGTATGACCGTTGTAGAAAACTGAAAAACCTGCTACCTATAATCACAGTTGTTTTAAATACCCATTGTTAAAAGTCTGTCAACATTTTTTTTGTTGCCACATGTTTTGCCTGACTACATTTATAATTTTCATCATAATATACAATATTAAATATTTTAACACAACAACATCAAGAATAACAAGATTAACAAGAATAATAAGAACAATAACAAAAAGAATAAGATCAACAACAACAATAACAATAACAAGAATATCAAGAACAACAAAAGTAACAACAAAATGACAAGAACAACAAGAACAATATCAAAACCAACAAGAACAAGAACAACAATAAGAACAAAAATAAGAATAACAACAAGAACAATGACAACAATAACAACAACAATAACTACAAGAACAACAAGAACAATAATAAGAACAACAACAACAACAACAACAACAACAACAAAAATAAGAATAACAACAAGAACAACAACAAGAACAGAAAGAACAATAACAACAATAACAACAACAACAACAAAAGTAAGAACAACAATAACAACAACGACAACAACAACAAAAACAACACGAACAATAATAAAATAAATAAATAAATAAATAAATAGAATCGTTAAACAATAACATTTTACCTGTAGAATCGTTAAACAAGAACAAACTGTAACACATTAATGAAAGCAATGTTTCTGAGTTTCGTTTGTGGAAGAAATGATGTTTTCAAGTTTGGTTTAGTGGATAAATAATGTTTCGTAAATAGAAGAAGTTTGGAGGCAGAAGATGAAGTCTGTCTAAGTACGTATAGGGTAAAAGTGAATGAACTAAGAGCGTTATATATTTTTTCTAAAAAGAATGTGCCACCTATAACCACAGTTGATTTAAATACCCATAGGGAATTGCCTATCAGCATTCTTTTAAAAATAAGTAAATAACCAAAAATGTTGGTGCTGAGATTTGAACTCATGACCATACACCACTTTTCACCAAGGGTATTAAATCAACCCTGGTTATAGGTGATTAAATAAAATATAGAAAAATGAATGCGCCTAAATATCACATATTACAACGGTTGATTGAATATTCGTAGTAACGCAGACGTTATTATACGTATTTTTCGTAGTAGTATATTTTGTTTGGCTAAGTTAAATTATTGTCTTATTGTATAGAGACATATTTTTTTAAGGCCATTTATTTTTGTTGTCATTATTTTTCGTCTTCACACATCAAATTTTTCAGTGTGATTGAACATTTCAATTTTGCAACAAATTTTGTCTACTGTGAGACAAAGGTATTTTGTTTATAAGTGAGCATCAGGGTTCCAAATGTCAAATTGAGATGTTTTTCAGAGACTACGATTTTGTGTTGCAAAAAGTGAAGATGCGTACGATTTTGAACTAAAAAAAGTATATTTAAGCATTGCATTGTGAGACATTGATGTATGCATGCCTAACACAAGGACCAAAGACCGAGATGGTGGATAAGACTAGAAGTTATATTTTATTGTGTCAATGTGATAAAGTTCTAAGGGAAGCCGCTATGGAAAAGACAATGACTTTGATGTGAGCAAAAATTAAATCATTATAAATGACCAAGTCTTTGACTCAGAGGTTGTGTCTAAAATAAAAACTTTACTCGTTCTGAATGGTAGAGAAGAAATCCAGAGTGGAGTAGTTGACATAATTTGACAAGATCATTGATGCTCTAGAGAATATTGAGGAGAAGATTAAAGTTGTGGACAATACTCTACTCTTATTGCACTAATTAGCAAGACCTTTTGATCACTTTAAGAATTCCCTTTTTTATGTTAAGGAAGATACTATTACTTTCGATGAAGTCAAGATGAGTGTGAGGTAATAAGAAATTTCAAAAATAAAATATTTTAAGATCGACAATAGTGGTAAAGGCTTGAGTGTCTCAAGATGAGAAAATGAGCGTAGAAGGTTGTCTAAATCAAAGAGGTTTGATAAGTCAAAGTTAAAATTCTTTATTTACCAAAAACCCGATCACTTCAAAATGGATTGTCCCGATAAGGTATATAATCAAGATTCTCTTCAGGTTGTTGTTGGACATGTGACTTCATACACAAGAGGAAGGTGAATTGTGGAGGTTTGAAAATCATTGATTTAAGAAAAATCATTTTCAATATCAAATTTTGAAAATATTTTATAAAACGTTTGGAAAATAATGCAGTGGAAATTTAAAGTAAAGAAATTAAGTGAAAATAAAATAGATAAGTGAAAGAGATGACACCGAAGATTTATAGATGTTCGGTATAATAAATTAATCTACTCCTCTCCTCAATAATTGATTTTGAGAGTATCCACCATAGTTTGAGAGTTTTTATAATGTTAGACCAACGAGTCCCCTTATACAAAAAAATGAAATTTTCAGGATAACTTCTAACCAAATAATGAACATTTACTTGGAGTTGTTAGTTTTCTATCCAAACAACGAACAAAGCTTCGAGTAGTTATTCTGTAAGCCAAACAGAGATTTTGCAAAGGCTGATCTCAAACCATGACAGAGTTTTGAGTTGGCTATCCTCTGAACCGAATCGCGGTTTTATATACAAGATAACCACGAAACAAGATAGAGCTTTTGACCGAACAAAGATTTATATCGGGATAATCTCGAACCTACTGAGCTTTTGTACAGGGTTGAATTTAGAAACTGAGTGAGGTTTTATACTAGGATGATCTCGAACCGATAAATATTTTAATCATGTTATCCTCAAGAACCTTTGATGAGATTTTTCACAAGTTGATCTTCACGAATCCAAATGAGAGCTTTTTCAATGGAGGAGCTCACGAACCAAACAGAGACTTAGAAAAATCCCCTAAGTACAATACAAATCTTTTTTAATGGTTTAGCCTATAACCAAAATGATAACTTTATAAGGAAGAATTATTTACTCAAGAGAAAAATATACTCTTGGTAAATTTACAAAAATACCCTCGCCCAGAACAATATCATCACTGAGACTTCAAAACACTCATAAAGCATAATTACCAAAATATGCGAGAAAATAAGAAAGATTTAGAGAGGTGACCTAAAATGGAATGTTTAGATAGAGAATTGTTACCAATCATTAAGAGACTCTCATAATTCATTAGAGACTCGATTAGGCATCATCTAATTTATTAGGCTATAAATGTAATCGAGTAGACAGTTGCAAAAAACTTCATAATCAATTGGACACTTCCTCAAACAATTGTGTTGTTGCTAAAAAGATTTTTGGTGCTTTTAATAGAAAAATGAGAGGTTTCCCAATATTTGTGTGTGTGTGTTTGTATGTGTGTTTGTGCGTGTGTGTGTGTGTGTGTGTGTATGTGTGTGTAATTTAGCCATAATACTTGTCGAATTTCCTTTTTGTCTTTACAAGACACTGATCACTTAAATAGACATGATCATAAGAGCTTTAACACTTTTCTTTTTTCACACTATGAAGCTTTAGGTCTTGGTATCCTTATCTTTGATTTTAGCATCACACAAGAACCTTGATTTTTCTTGATGATGTTTTAGATATTTACATGTTAGTTACCATCATCTGAGGTGTTGAAAGTTTAAACCAATGGTGACCATGAGCCCTAAGTCTTCATTTAAGATTCGTTTGACTATAGTGTTAACTTTACATAAATATATTTAGCTTGAATTGGAAGGATAGATTGATTAACCATGTCATCATATAATCATGTGCATCTTTGACTGCTTGAGCTACCTTCGGCAATTTGCTTGACTTCAAGTGTTGTCATCATCAAAATTAAGAAACTAATAATTGAATTGTATCTTACTAAGACTCACCCTCTTGGATCATTTCTTTATTGTTCCTACAAGCACATAGATCCATAGTTGGTGCCTCATATGAGAATAGTTTTGAGAATGCTAGTGCACTAGATGTGTTGAGTTTGGAAGCTGAATATGGTTGGTTCATGGAATCAGGTTGCTCTTATCGCATGTGTCCAAGAAAAGAATATTTTAAGACATTGAAGCTGAAGGAAGATGCAATAACTACCTTGGTGACAATAAGGCTTGTAAGGTTCATGGTATTGGTACAATCAAATTTAAAATGTCCGATGATCATGAGTTTCTTCTTTACAACGTGAAATATGTTCTATATCTTAGGAAAAATTTCTTACATAAGCATGTTTGATGATCTAGGCTATTGCACTAGAGTTGAACATGGGGTATTGAAGATATCACATGGTGGAGTGATAATAGTTAAAGGGTATAAAATATGTTACTTATATATTTTATAAGGTTCTAATGTTGTTGTTCATTCATCATCGTCTAGTGAGGACTTTCATGAAAAGGACAAGGTATGAGATTTGAGTTAAAGGGATGGCAGATGCTTAAAGGTTATTTACGAGCATTTTAATGTGTTTTGCAGAAGAAAAGAGATAAAAATATATTTTACCACTGAGTTGTTAGTGAGTTTCTAGGATAAGGTTGATGCCAAAGAAGCTTACTTGATCGGAAAGTAATTTATATGAATAGACTTACAAACACTTATTGAACTTTTGAGTAGTAAGAATGCAACTTACTATGATTTGAAGGTCATCAAAACTTTTCTTATTTGTTAAATCAAGTCAATTCAGTTTGATGGTAAAATTGTGGATTGTGTGTTAAATGGTTATCCAAGAGGTATGGACGATCAAAGTCATCAATCGTAGATGTATTATTTTCAGTGAGTTCCATTAGGGGAAGAAAAATATAGACTTATGGATAAAGTTTTCAGAAACTATAGTGGAGAAGACTCTATTTGAGATGGAGGTTCCTACTGTAGATACTAGTAGTAGTAAAAGAACGGTTACATATGTCTTTGATTATCATTTGAATCGTGATAAGGTAACTAGGGAGATTGTACCACCTCAAAGGGACTCAGTGTAGTAGTAAAAATTGTTCTATAAATGTTTACTCGGTAGAAATCAATAAGGTGGTCAATGGGTAAATTTACATCACCATAGTTTTAAATAGAGGTGTAGAATTTGAAGTATGCCTTAACACCTTAAGTGGTGAATATCAAGGAAGCATGTTTCGAGATTGAAAAAAATTCAAAAATCATCCTAAAAGTCAGTGGAGGCTAGCGGAAGGTCTTGTTTTCGGCGAGATGCGGTGGCTGGAGGGTCGACAATGTCAAGTCGATTTCAGATGACAAGTTTTGTGTATCGAGCTTTGTTGTTTCAGTCTATGGATTAGTTTGTTAAGGGGTTATGTTTTGGGTTTGTTATACATTTGTTGGATTTTAGTAGTTATAAATATGTATCTACCATTTTTGTCTCAACAATCTTTAGAACTTTAGAATTGAAGATAGAGATAATGGTTTGATAATCCTAGTGTCATTCTCAGAGCGGAAAGGATAAATTTCTAAGAGTGTGATCTTGAAATTTGGAAAATCTTTTGCGATAATCTAAGGAGGGTTGAGAAATACTTCTTAACACCTTAGACTGATGTGATTCATATTAAAGAGTTTGAGATTGATAGACTTAGGTAGAACATAATGTTTGTTCTTCAAAAACTTAGTTGACAATTTTTTTAATTTATTTGTAATACTTTGTAACAACTCATTGAACTATACTAAATCTAGGAGCTTATCTCTCTCATAGAGTAGATAGTTTGATCGAATTAAATAAATAAATTATTATATTTTCTTTATTTTATTTTCTTTTGTCAAATTAAATTGTTATCACGTCTTTTATTATTAGGTAAGAAAGTGTTATGTTAAAATTATGTGTTTTATAAAGATTGTATTAACTTTAATGTTTTTCAAATAAAAAATTACTAAAATAACATGAACAGGGATAATAAAATAATTTATTGTTGTTACGTGATCAGAGACAAATAAATTATACATTAGAAGTAAATGTTTTAACAAATTGAAATCACAAGCTAGACAATAATCCATTTAATGACTTCATATAATGGATTATAATATGATATGATATTTTAATTCATTCCGGAACTTATTCCTAAACTATACAATAGCATCAATACATTTCTTATAAGTGTTCTAATTACATCTATAACCTTAGTTCTTTAATCACATTTTTTTCACAAAATCCTTGTATTACATGATTATTCATTCCTAATAAATTGTATCTATTTTCTGAAAAAAAAAGTGTAGAACAAAATATATTACAATAACTAATACATCACACAAAAAAAAATTACTTTATCATTAACTTTCTTCCAGTAATACTGTACATTCTTCAATGTTTCTTCTACTACGGTAATCCTTGTAAACCTTTTGAATTTTAGTTGCAGCAGCATTGAAGTCAGAGACTGGAACATGCTTAGACTTCTGAGCAGCAAAATCTAATGCTTTCCACCATAACTCTTCCACTACCGCAACACAATCTGCAAGGTTTTTTCTTGTTTGGTAACTCTTGTAAACCTTTTGAATTTTAGTTGCAGCCTTTGAATTCCACAAATAATATAATTTAACAAGCACACTTTTGAATAGGATAATAAATACAATAGGATTCCTGTTCCACTTTAAATAACTAGTTGTTAAATAAATTCATTGATGAATTGTTTATGCATTCAAAGCATGGTTGTTTGAATTATATGTTTCACTTTTGTTAGAAAATCCTCCTATTAGGGTTACACTCATGTATTATTTAGTGTTAAACTTTTGAAATACTTGTAATTGTATAACTCATTGTATAGAAATAAGAGCAAAAAGGTTTGTTAGAATTGTAAGACCAAGTAGCTATTAAAACAATATTGGTTTGAACCTCGAACCTAGTGTATCAATAGTCTCTATAAAGAAAGAATATGGTAAGAGTTTTGAATCAAATAATTAATATTAAAATATTGATTTAAATAGTCTTTTCTTTCTTACAAAATGGAGTGTTTTTTTTTTTAGTTTTTAATTTTTTTTATAGAAATATTTCATGAATGTTAAATTTTTATGGTTTTAATTCCTATTTGCTTTTTAACCACATTCATTCACAAAATCCATTTATTAAAAAATTCATCCGTCATAATAATCAATATATATTCCTAAAATGATCAAACAAAAAAGATAAATATATAACATAAATGCAGAATAAAATATTACACAGAAAAATCATTTTTTCTTTCTTCCATTCTTCCATGTTCTTCTAGTACGGTAACCCTTGTAATCCTTTTGATTTTTACTTGCAACAGCATCAACCTCAGAGTCTGAAACTTGTTTAGATTTCTCACCATCAACAAAGGAAACAGAACCTCTTTTAAGAGCAGCATACTCCGATGCCTTCCGCCATAACTCTTCCACAACAAATGCACAATCTGCAAGGTCTTTCCTTGTTTGGTAACTCTTATAAACCTTTTGAACTTTAATTGAAGCAGCATCAAGCTCTGAGTCTTCTTTATGCTGAGACAGCACTGGAAGATTAGTGTTTGATGAATCCATGTTTAAGATGAGTTTTTCATAGTGGTTCTTCTATTATTTATATAGAGACTTTATTTACTCCGTCACTGCTTGCGTGCCTTCAAATACGTATGAAAGAATTAAAGACAATAAAATTATGAAGCAGCCTTTGAAATTCGAATTAATAATCGATTTTCAATGAGCACACTCTTGAATAGGATAAATAAAGGTATGTGAATTAATATAAGATTCAAGTTCAACCTTATAACGAGTAGTTTAATGAATTCAAAGCTTGGTTGTTTGAATTATATTTTTCAGGTTGTGTGTTTGCATGGTTTTTCTATGGTGGCCCGCCGTAGTATCTAGATAGGGTTGATGATACTCTCATCTTGTCTAGTCTCAAATCCCCCAAAATAAAATACTATTAATTTTACGTGAATTTCTAGTATAAAATTGAAAGAATAAAACTTTAAAATTAATCAACTAAAATAGTACAGTTATGTACTTGTGAAAAATAGATGATTCCCAATAGCTCTTCCTACTTACTCTACATTCTTCTAAGGAGATCTTCTTCTTCAAGTTCAGATTTACCATCATCATCAAACTACATTTTGTGTATTAAATCTTTTCTTCTCGTTTATATTCTCCTTTTTCTGAGGGAGAGATAGGTGAAACTAACATCTCCTATTATCTATGACTTTGAGGGGTGTCAATTCATTTTATTGTCTTCAAGTCTAAGGTCCTTAACACTTTTATTGTTGCCCCTCTAAAATATTTTTTTCCTTTTTTTGTTATTTGCGAACTATAGAAGCACTTCCGTTTCTATATCATCAACTTCCTTCTTTTTTGCAAGCTCTTTTATGTTGATTTCTAATTAGTGTTCACATGCAATATTTCATTTGGTGGTGCCTGCAACATGTAGACGACCAAATCTACTTCTTTAAGGTAAGGTATGTGTTTTCCCTTCTTTCTACTTCTAATTTCTTTATTAAGGTTTCTAGAGAGTCGGTTTATGGTTTATGATGTTCAGTTATTGACATGTTTTAACAAAGCGTTGAATTTTTATTCTTGAATGTGTATTGTTTATTTTTCTTTTTATATTTTTCTTTTTTATATTGACAATTTTTCTCATAATGGACATTTCCCTGCTGAAATCACTTCAAATTTTCGACACAAGTCTTGATTGTTAAAATTTAATAATATTTAAGATTGTTTGATGACTTAGGTCTTTTATTAAGGTCTAAATGGTTATTCGACTTTAAAATTAGAATAAGCATTTTTTCACGAGGCGATTCCATCAAATTATATTGATGACCTTGGTCAAATTTCTAAGTAATTAGTTAAAGACTAGAGATTTGTTAGTTTTTTTTTTTTGACTGAGTGAAATTTGAGGTTCTTAAAGTGATCATTCCACGCGGTCAAATGAGGCACAAGCGAATAAGATTAGACAGCTATTTAATAACGCGTGGAAGCCTATCGGGAACGAAGATTGCATGGAGATGAAGACGTGGCGAAATTTGCTGAGTCGACCACTGCAAATGGTTATGTTAGGACTAGTATATAAGTAGTGTTCACTTGTAGTTTTGGAGATTTGCAATTTTACACAAATTTCATAAACTCAAAGTATCTAAGTGTTTGGTGAGAAAAGAGTTGTCTGAGAATGTATGTATTAGCATTCCACTTTATGAATTAAATTCTTTACTTTAAAATCATTTACTACAATGAATGTTATTTCCAAGTTTTCTTTTAATTTCGACTTTAATGTCAAACATGTTTCAAACTCAAAAAATTTTCACAATATGTCCTGGGATGTTTTCGAATTTATCCCTTAAGTGAAATCAAACTTGTTTTGTTTACCATTAAGTGAAATCAAACTTGTTTTGTTTACCAAATTTTCACAGTAAACAAATACGTAAGGAAAAAGGAGACAATTCGTCGGTGTAAGGGGATCAGGATACGTTGGATGTGGTCTCTACTTACTGGTTTGGATTGTGATTTTACCAAAGGTGGAATCTTTGTCCGACTAAGGAGTGCTTCTTCTTGAAAAACATAAGAGGGTATGCAGCAAGTATGACGGGTGCGTCATTCCTCTTTACGAGTATTTATATTTTTAGATAGGCTTTCATCTCCCTTTTAATGATTTTGGATCAGTATACTAAACCACCTTTTGATTTCCATTTCACAATTGCTTCAACTGAGTTGGGCATATGTCAAATTCTTTCAATATTGTGAATATAAGAAGGGTGTGTCGATCTTTACACTCTTCTTCCATCTTTTTGAACCTCATTATAGCTCGGGTGCTTGAGCTAAAGGTCGTGGCTTGTCATCTCTCCGATAATGCACTAAGACGTTCGACTTTTACTATGATAGTGTTAATCATTTCAAGAATTGGTTCTTTCTTTCCCTTCCCCTCAACAAAGAAGCTTACGCTAAGATACGCTCTATAGACCCCAATCCTTCTTACCTAATAGTGGGTGAAGTCAGAACCTTAGTCCTGAGCTGGAAGTGCCTCAAAAAGAAGGGTCTTTGTTAAGTTTCCTCGACTATTAGCATCGAAGCTAAGGATACCAAGTCCTGCAAGATGTTTTGCATCGGTTTCGACCTGGTTGCCTCCTATACTTTTGACTTGCACTGGTCCTCCGACGAACAGGGAGTTTCGAGCCTCCATCTTTGAAGAAGATTACTCGTATTTCTCAAACTAAGTCAAGAATGCTCTTCAAGAGGAATTTTTGAATTCAACCTATCGTATGTGTCTGGCATCGACCATCTTCGCTTTTGGTGTTTTCGAGTATGGAAAAATCTTCTAGTATAATTATATTTTGAGGGAAAAAATGTACATCAAGAGTGTGTCAATGTCGTCACCGTTGATCGAGGTCGATATCTGAAAGAGCTTGAGGGGCTTCTATCTAATTTTTAAAGATGGAAGTTTTTGTTGGATCCTTTGGTTACCATGGTTTGTTGGTTGAGAAAATGAAGTTGCTTGTGCAGGAAGTGGCAAAAGAATAAAGTTTTAGCCTCTTCTTAGGCATTATTATCTACGACAGAGGTTACTTTATCTAAAGCAAATTGAGCATTGGATCGTTCCAGCAGAAATGTATAAGAGCTTGAATCATTATAAGGAGTCTCACAGAGGTCAGAAGTAGGCTGAAGATTTCCTTCGTGAGATGCGTCTTGAAAATATCGCATTGGCTAAGAAGTATGGGAAGTCAATGGAGAAGTTACTCTATTACACCTGAGCCTTTTGAAAATTCTTTGCAACAGGTGGAATATTTTATTCAACTAAGCCTTTTTTCACGAGCACAAGTTTTTCTTGACCAAATGACAGAGGATGGAAAGTTGGTCTCCCATTCTTCTTTTTTTCTATGAATCGGCTTGCTTTTGGTTAATATGTAGTAGACCTTGTGGTTGTTAAAACTTAGAGACAAATATAACAACGGAAGGATGATTTATTAAATGATAGCAAACTGAGGCTATATATATTTCCAATACAATGTGTCTGAGAGAGTAAATAGTAGTTACATCTAACAGCCCTATAATGTAGTGGAAAGAATCAAAGCACTAACTAAACTCCTAAAGAATAGGTCCTCCTAAATACTAGGACTTTATTAAACAAACTGACAAATAATTAATGACTAACTCTATCATTCCCTCCCTTAAACTAATGCATCTTAGCTTTCTACTGTAACTTCAGTCACTCCAAGCATGCCGCAAAGCTTCTCAAACTGCTCTAGTTTCAGTGGCTTTGTCATAATGTCGGCAATTTGTTCTTGAGTGTTGCAGTAGCTCAGTTTAATGACTCCATCATTCACCAAGTCTCTGAGGAAGTGAAACCTTACATCAATATGCTTACTCTTGCCATGAAACACTGGATTCTTCGATAACTGTATGGCAGAGCTGTTATCACACATGATCACCGTACTAGTCTTCTCTTCAATTCCAAGTTTCTCCAATATCCTCCTTAGCCAAACACATTGACAACCGCACATTGTCGCAGCTATATATTCTGCTTCCGCAGTAGACAGAGCAACCACCGGTTGTTTCTTTGATGACCATGAAACAACTCCAGCTCCCAACATAAATACGAACCCAGATGTACTTCTTCGGTCATCCAAGTCACCGGCATAATCACTATCCGTAAATGCCAAAAGTTTAAAGCTGCCATCGCCCTTTTTGTAGAAAATTCCATGATCGGCTGTATCTTTTAAATAACTCAGAATTCTCTTTGCTGCAAGCCAATGTGACATAGTAGGACTTGTCATGAACCTGCTTATTAAGCTAACACCATACATTAAGTCAGGCCTAGTCGCAGTCAAATACATGAGACTTCCGACCAATTGCTTGTATAACGTTTCATCAACTCTAACTCCAATCTCATCTTTATACAGCTTTGTACCTGGCACTATTGGGTTCTTGACTGCATTGTTGTTTTCCATGTCAAACCTTGCTAATACTTCCCATGCATATCTTCTTTGGCATATGAATATTCCATTTGAACACTGTTTGACTTCTATCCCCAGAAAATATTTCATTTTTCCAAAGTCAGACATATCAAATTCTGACATCATTGAAGCTTTAAACTCGTCACACATGCTTCTATCATTTCCAGTAAAAATCAAATCATCAACATATAGGCTAACTATCAAAATTTTATCTCCTTTTGTCTTGGTGAACAATGTGTGCTCATTTGGACATCTTTCAAACCCTTCATGCACAAAGTAGACTTCAATTCTGCTATACCACGCTCGCGGTGCCTGTTTTAGTCCGTAAAGTGCTCTCCTCAACTTATAGACTTTCTCTTCTTCTCCCTTTTTACTGAATCCCTCTGGTTGCTGCACAAACACTTCCTCCTTGAGTTCACCATGAAGAAAGGCACTCTTTACATCGAGTTGAAAGACCTCCCAACTGAACTGAGCAGCCATTGAAAGTATCACACGAATGGTGTCAAGTCTCGCCACCGGAGCAAATACTTCAGTGTAATCTATTCCATGACGCTGCACATACCCTTTTGCAACCAATCTTGCTTTGAATTTCTCTATTTCTCCAACTTCATTACGCTTAGTCTTGAACACCGACTTAACTCCGATAGGCTTTACTCCTTTAGGCAATCGTGTAAGCTCCCAAGTGTGATTCTTTTCTATGGCCTCAATTTCTACTGGCATTGCTTCCCTCAATTTCTTGCTTTTATTTGCTTCTACAAATGTTACAGGATCAGTGACTGCCAGCATTACATTGAGATTCTCTTTCTCTGAAAGCCCCTCCCCTGTTTCATAAGCTGTCATTTGTAACAGCCCGAATTTCATTAAATAATTAATTATAGTAATTAATTGATTTAGTGGGATTTTTATTAATGTTGGAAATTAATTTTTATTAATTGGAATTAATAGAGAATTGAGAAGGAAATTGGAAAGAAGGAAAATAAAGAAAATATATAATAGAGAAGGAAAAGAAAAGAAAGTTAGAGAGAAACATTTGGAAAGAAAGAAGAAGAGAAAGAGAGGAGAAAAAGAGGAAAGTGGAAAATCATCAAGAACCAACATCAAAGCTCCGATTAATCGAGGTAAGGGTGAGAAATGTTTCTATTTGATCATTGCATGATGTTATATATGTTGGGTTGAGGTTTTGGTGTAGTTTCCATCCTTTTCCATTTAGGGCAAAGGTTGGAATAATCGGTAGAACTCAATTTAATCGGTTAAAATCTGAAATAGATGATGTAGAATAGTCTAGAAATGTTAGACTAAGAGTATTGGAATTGGATTGGTGAGATTGGAGTTTTTGGAGTTGGTTGAGTTGGATAACAGTAAGTGAAAAACAAAATACGCAGACAATCGCTAGCAGCTCGCTAGGCGAGCAGGTCGCGAATGCTCGCTAGGAGCTCGCTCAGCGAACAAGTAGCGAATGGTCCCAGACTTAGACAGAATGAATTTTGGTGTGTTCGCTGGTAGCGAAAGTGTAGCGAAGAGATAGCGAACGATTCGCTGGGAAGCTCGCTGTAGCGAGCAGGTAGCGAATGAAGTCAGTAACTTCTGTTGAGATTCGCTAGCACGTTCGCTAGGCGAACAAGTAGCGAATACTCGCTAGGAGTTCGCTTAGCGAAGGAGTAGCGAGTATGACAGGTTGATGTTTTATTTGAGATTTATCCATAGGTTGATTGTGTGGTTCGACTATGGTTTATTTCCTGATTAATCGCATAGTTTATGTACTATTGTGATATGTTGTGGGTAGCCTTCGGGCGTGAATCCTAGGTTTTGAGATGTGTATATTGTTTGTATTGATTGGAAATGCATGAGAACATAATAGAGGTTATGTGTGCATTGTTTGATAAATTGTGAATGCCTAATGTTGTATGCAATTGTGTGATAAGTATGCATGAGAACATTGTGGATATGTGTGCATGACTTGCGAATTACGTTAATGGTATTAATGTGAATACCTTGAATTGTTATGAATATGTTGTGTGTGCAATCATGTTATAATTCTTGAAGAGATGAATTATTGGAATGCATGAGATTAAGATGTCGGTCTTAAGTGCATTTGATTTTCGATTGCATATGCATCATTTAGTCAAGAGGCAATGCTTGCTAGTTTCGTGGAGACTAGTGACTTGTCCCAAACCTAGAAGAGTGAGTTTGAAGGCTTAGAGGACGGGCCTTTGTTGTTATCGGTCTAGAAGAGTGGACCCGGTTTAATGTAAAAACCGAAAAATGATAACGGGTTATCGGTCTAGAAGAGTGGACCCGGTTTAATGTAAAAACCGAAAAATGATAACGAGAGTCGGTACCGCATTGCATGAGTTGCATTGAGTTGTTGAGTCACATTGATATATGACATATGCATGAAGAGATGCTTATGTGTGAATGATAAGATTGTGGAAATGTGAGTGTATGCATGATGTGGGAATGCTTTGTGAATATTCATGTTGTCTATATATGTGTGGTAAATATATATGACTAAGAGGGTGAATTGTGGTGAGAAATATGGAGTTGAGTTATATGATTACCTATATATATAATCTTATGCTTTGATTATTATGGTTATATTTCTCACCCTTCTGCTGTTTTATAATGCTCTATGAGGCATTGCAGATTAGGATGCTGGAGTTTTTTTTGTGAAGTTATTTTCATTCTTTTGAGTCGGCTGCTCTGATATGTAACACCGGGTAGTTAGACTAGTATAGTTATTCTTTTGTGATACATTGTGATGTATCAGCTGATGTGGTTTTGTAATTACCTGACATGATGTATCAATCTGGATATCTTATCTGTATGTGAATTAATATTTTGGAAATGATTAAATGATTTTATCTTCCGCTTAAATTTAAATGTTGAAATGTGATTTCTAAACCATGAAAATGTTACGTATTTTATGGAGCAAATGTTAAAGTGTTTCATTGGTGAAATTGTGACATTCTTCCTTTATACCTTATTCTAAAATTTTCACTCTGATAAATTTGTATATGCATTTATTTGGGGGTATAGAAGGGGGTGTTACATCATCCAACTTGGTGCTCTTCTTTCTCGTGCTACCCTCCCTTCAACTAATTCTCCAGTTGCGTCAAGCACTTCAGGTGTACTTGGATTTTTCTCATTTGAGGGTGTCTTCGTAGGATTGTTGCTTGAATTTCTTGTTTCACCACTTTCTTCTTCAATCTGATCATCACTTTCATCTTCAATGATACCATCACCACATTCTAATATATCTCCCTTGATCTCCTTGTTTGTTCTGCCCCAATCCCAGCTTTCTTCTTCTTCAAAAACTACATCTCTGCTGATGATAATTTTCTTCGAAACCGGATCGCATAATCTCCAAGCTTTTGATTCTTCACTGACTCTTAAAAAAATACATTTTTTGCTCTTATCATCCAACTTGCTCCTTTTTTGATCTGGAAAATGGACATGTGCTACACAATCGAAGATTCGAAAATACTCCACCATTGGTTTCTTGCCACTCCATGCCTCTTCTGGTGTTGTATTTTGAACTGCTGCTGTTGGAGATCGATTTTGAATGTGCACACACCATCGCACAGCATCCGGCCAGAAAGTTTTGGGAACTTGTTTCTCACTCAGCATGGATCGGACAACATTCATAATTGTCCTGTTCTTCCTCTCGGCAACACTGTTCTGCTGGGGGTATAGGCTGCTGTCAATTGCCTACTAATGCCTTGTGATCGACAAAATTCTCCGAACTCATTTGAGTTAAACTCACCACCCCTATCTGTCCTCAAACATGTTATATATGCCCCTGTCTCCTTTTCAACACAAGCCTTGAAGTTTTTGAATGTGACAAAAGCTTCGAATTTTTCATGCAAGAAATAAACCCAAGTTTTACGAGTAAAGTCATCGATAAAACTTAAAATGTACCTCTTGTTGCTGCTAGAAGTTGGCATGATAGGACCACATATGTCTGAATGGATTAGCTGAAGCGGTTTTGATGCCCTCCATAAGCTTTTCTTGGGTATGGGCTCTCTATGTTGCTTTCCAGACAAACATGTGGTGCATATCTTCTCTGGATTTTTCAACAAAGGTAAACCAATTACCATCTTGTTGATAGACAGCATTCTCAATCCCTTGTGATTCAAGTGCCCAAACCGGCAGTTCCATATGTGAGCTTCTTTATCAGCCACTCCTTCAGTCTTTAAGCACATGGAGCTCTTTGTTTCCATGAAGGCTAACACAAAGAACATTCTATTTCCACTCATATCACTTTGCATAATCAAACCTCTCTTAGGATGAAACACTTTGCAAGTCCCATTTTGAATCATGATTGCTAATCCCTTCTCTTGAAGTTGCCCCAAGCTTAATAAATTGTTTTTAAGCTCAGGAATATAGTAAACATCAGAAATCAACTGGGTTATGCCACTCACTTCCACTCTTATGCTTCCTTTTGCAACCACTGCCATTGTTATGTCATTCCCAAGTTTTACAGTTCGACTAAACTCTTCTTCCAGATCAAGGAACCATTCTCTATTCCCGGTCATGTGATTACTGCATCTTGAGTCGAGGAACCACACCTTGTCCCTCTTTGTTTCATGATGCTCTACATATGACATCAACAGAAGCTCCTCTTCTTCTTCTAACTCAGCATAATTTTCTTTCTTTTCCCAATCAGGACATTCATATTGAAAGTGCCCCAACTTATGACATTTGAAACACTCAATGGTTGCTTTACTTTGAGGTTGTCTTCCTCTACCTCAACCACGTCCCCCTTTGAATGCGCCTCGACCTCTTCCCCTGCCTGCTCTGTCTTCATGATCCACTTTCAACAGATGTTCCTCCTCATGATAGCCATGCATCCTCTGTTCTTGAACCAACAAACTCCCGTGCAATTCATTGATGCTTAATGTACTTAAATCATTTGACTCCTCTATTGAACAAAAAACATAATTGAATTTGGGAGTCAAAGACCTAAGTACCTTACTGACCACTGTACTATACTCTATTGTCTCGCCATTTGACTTCATTTTGTTTACTATAGACAAGGTTCGACCCAGGTAATTGTCTACCTTTTCTCCTTCTTTCATGGTGAGAAGTTCAAACTCTCTTCTTAGTGCCTGAAGTTGAGCCCTTTTTCACCTTAGTGGATCCTTGATACTTCTGCTTCGTTGAATTCCAGATTGCCTTTGACGTCCCTTTGTCAAGAATTGTCTCTAGAATTTGTCTATCTATTGCCTGGAATAGATAGTTTTTGACCTTCAAATCTTTGAGTTTGGCTTCGTCCACCATCTTCCTCTGTGCGTCATTTGCTGATGACGTCACAATTGTCGGTGCCGGTATTCCTTCATCCACCAGACTCCACATCTCCTTACTTCTCAAGAAGTTCTCCATCGTCATCGCCCAAAAATCGTAATCGCCATCGAATCTTGGGATGGAGGGTTGCAAAAATCTCTCTGATGTTGACATTCTTCTCTCTTTCTCTCTCTCTGTTTTACTCACACCCTTTCACACAACCAGGCCCTTTACAGAGCTCTGATGCCAATTGTTAAAACTCAGAGACAAATATAACAACTGGAAGGATGATTTATTAAATGATAGCAAACTGAGGCTATATATATTTCCAATACAACGTGTCTGAGAGAGTAAATAACAGTTACATCTAACAGCCCTATAATGTAGTGGAAAGAATCAAAGCACTAACTAAACTCCTAAAGAATAGGTCCTCCTAAATACTAGGACTTTATTAAACAAACTGACAAATAATTAATGACTAACTCTATCAGTGGTTCCTACTTTGAAGTATATACATATTTTATTTTTATGACTTACAGTTGTGTTAAATCCCAGAGTTCTTCGCTACACGAGGGAGCTTGTTTTTCGAGATTGTACTCGAAGTTTCATTGAATGTCTTTGGGGTCGTTCCCAACGAAGGGTCGATACCCATTCCCTGCCCCTGGGTGAAAACCTCGTTCAAGGTTGGCATGGTAGGGACTCACATTGACCTCTGAAATGGTTCTATACCAAAAAGGGTAAGCCTGTTATTGCCATCTTGTGGTCTATGCCTTTAATCGTTCAATTGTATTATGATGTTTTGGTTGCTTTTGTCGTACACTTGGAGCATTTATGACAACTCCCCAACATTACTTTTTGCAAGTTTTTTATTTCTTTGATAGTTTACCCTGAAGATTATGTTATCTTTTATGCCTACAAGGAAAAGAAATTTTTAGAGAAAATATATTTATTATTGCTGAAAAATTTCATCACATCATAACAGTAATTTGCAATTTACACATGAAACAAGGGAAAATATAACTAAATGGGTTGACCACTGCTTATTGTTCTCCGGTTTCTTGAGGCAGATTAGTGTGCCTAGCTATAATCTTCATTCGTGATAGCTATATATGTAACTTCGAATTATGGTTATTTGTAATCTACTCGTTAGGAACCCTTGATGTTGTATGCGACATTAATCTCCATAGTCTTTTTCTCTTCCTTTCCGCTCTGATCGTGTTTCAAAGTCTTATGTATCTTTTAGGCTCCAGACAGGTTGGTACGCACCGTCACTAGTTCATCATGCACATTGTTGTACTTCAGCTTGAGATGTACTAGGAAAGTTAGCACATCCAATGTTGTTGTGAAAGGTCAACCTGAGATGCAGTTGTATACGCTTTTACAGGGTACCACCAAGTATTGTAAATTAAGTGTCATGGTGTCTCTCCCTTCTTCTAAAGTAAACATCAGTTCAACCAACTCCTAGGGACGGGTCGTCGTGCTATTGAAAGCCCACAACTCCTGGTGTCCCCTATTATTGGCTGGGATTGGCCCCATTATCACGAAAGAACTGTTATGTGAAACCACTTTTCGTATGTTGATACCTCTTAGAGGGGAAATTTTTAAAGTTTCTTTAATTCTTATGATCCTGTCCACCATGAATTGGAAGTTTTGCTAGTATACCTAGTTGTACACGATGTTTAACAAGTTTGTGGCTCCCTACATACCTAGATTAGCTTGTTATCAGAGAAACTAAAATACTGGATGATTTTATTCATAAGAATAGGCCTTTTTGTAGGCATAACAAAGTGTAACTGTTGTTTCCATTTTTCCTAAAAAGTAGCTATCCACTAACCAACTAACACATGATACCACAATTCCTAAAGACCAGGTTTTAGCAACTGCTATTAATTTTAAACAGTAACAATTCTAAAACAAATAAATAATTACATAAATCTTAACAAATAAATAAATAAATCTTAACATCATCCCTTAAACTGATATCTGCAGTTAATATCAGTTTATAAACAGGCACAATGTAGCAACAACTTCTTTCTTTATTTTGTCTCCGTTACGGAACAAACTCCTAGCATACTTCGAAGCTTGAAAAATGCAGCAGGTTTTAGAGGCTTGGTCAAAATGTCTGCAACCTGATTTTCACTCTTACAATAAACCAATTTAATTGTTCCATCATTGCTAAGATCTCTTAGAAAATAATATTTCACATCAATGTGTTTACTTCTACCATGTAGTACAGGATTCTTGGAAAGTTTGATTGCTGAGTTGTTGTCACAAAAAATTGTGGTAACTTGTTTTGACCGTAGCTCTTCAAGAATCTGTCTCAACCAAATAGCTTAACAAGCACAAGCTGTTGCAGCAATGAATTCAGCTTCTGTAGATGACAGAGTGACAATTTGTTGCTTTTTAGAAGACCATGAAACAGCTCCAGTCCCCAACATGAAAGCATAGCCAGAGGTGCTTCTTCTATCATCTTGATCTCTTGCATAATCACTATCCGAAAACCCAAATAATTCCAAATTTTTTCCTTTCTTGTAGAACAGCCCAAAATCTTTAGTTCCTTGTAAATAGCGGAGAATTCTCTTGGCAGCTAACAAATGCATTTCTGTTGGACTCTCCATATATCTGATTATTAAGCTCACAGAATACATTATGTCAGGCCTTGTTGTTGTTAAGTACATTAAGCTGCCAACAATTTTCTTGTAAAGTGTGTTGTCCACTTTCTTTCCATCATGATCTTTGTTTAGCTTCAAGCCAAACTCGGTTGGAGTACTTACAGGATTACAGTCCTGCATTTTAAATCTGTCCAAAATATCTTGCACATACTTCCTTTGAGAAATAAAGATCCCATAATCTGATTGCGCTACTTCTTTGCCAAGGAAGTAGTGCATCATACAAAGGTTAGACATTTCAAATTCAATCATCATAGATTTCTTGAATTCTTTCATCATGGCATCATCATTTCCAGTAAATATAAGATCGTCAACATATAAACACACAATGAGCAATTTCCCGATATCTCCCATTTTAACAAAAAGTGTGTGCTCATATGGACATTTGTGAAAATCCTTTTTCAGAAAAATAAGCTTCAATGCGACTATACCAAGCTCGTGGAGCTTGTTTTAGTCCGTAGAAAGCTTTCTTCAACTTATAAACTTTATGTTCTAATCCAACCTTTACATAGCCAGGAGGTTGATCAACATATACCTGTTCTTCCAAGTATCCATGCAAGAATGCCGATTTGACATCAAGCTGGAAAATCTGCCACGATTGTAGTGCCGTTAATGCAACCACTAATCTGATTGTGTCATGCCTTGCAACTGGAGAGAAAACTTCTGTGTAATCAATCCCGTACCGTTACTTGTATCCATTGGCAACCAAGTGAGCCTTATACTTGTCAACTTCACCTTTCTCATTTAGCTTTGTTTTGAAAACCCATTTCACACCAATGGTTTCCTGTCCATTTGGTAGATCACATGGTTCCCAAGTATCATTTTTTTCTATTGATGCAATTTCTGCATCCATAGCCTTTTTCCATTTTGATTCCTTGACAGCAACTTCAAAAGTAGTAGGATCACAATCTGAAAAGAGAGCAAAATGTGTAAGTACACCCTCACCTTGGTCAACTCCAGTAACCTCATAATCTTCCATCCATGCAGGTCTTCTTCTATGACGTTGAGGCCTTTGTGATTCAGCTACAAGTGGACTTTGATCAACTATAGGAACATTCTGATTTCCTTCTACTTCTTGCACATTTTCCATAGGTTTCTCCCTTTCCTCATAATCATTAAAGGCTATTAGGATACATTGTTTAGCCTCATCTTCTTTCCATGACCAGGTTGCTTCTTCATCAAAGACTACATCGCGGCTAATGACAATTTTCTTAGTGCTTGGATTGTATAATTTGTAAGCTTTTGATGCATCACTAACACCAAGAAAAATGCATTTTTCTCCCTTGCTATCTAGCTTTTTTCTCTTATGATCTGCAATATGAGCATAAGCGATACACCCAAAAACTCGAAAATAGTCTACGGCTGGTTTTGTTCCGCTCCATGCTTCTTCCGGTGTCATATTTTGAACAACAAGTGTGGGACTTCTGTTCAGTACATGTATGCTCCAGTTGACAGCTTCTGGCCAAAAACTTTTTGGAATACAACTCCTTGACAAAGTGCTATGCACCATATTCATAATAGTGCGATTTTTCCTCTCACATACGCCATTTTGTTGGGGCGTATAAGCTGCTGTAAGTTGCCTTTTGATTCCATGAGTCTCACAAAAATTTGCAAATTCATGTGAACTATATTCTCCACCGCGATCTGTGCGTAGAACTTTGATTGGACTGCCTACCTCTTTTTCAACCAATGCTTTATAGCTTTTAAATGCTGGAAAAGCTTCAGATTTTTCTTCCAAGAAATAAACCCAGACTTTACGACTAAAATCATCAATGAAAGTAATTATATACCTCTTACCTCCATTAGAACATGGAGTAATTGGTCCGCATATATCGGAATGAACAAGCTCTAGTGCAGCCTTTGCCCTCCATGATTTTCCTTGTGGGAATTGATTCCGGTGTTGTTTGCTAACGACACATTCTTCACAAACTTCAGAAGGGATTGTGATTTGAGAAAGACCTGTCACCATATTCTTTTGTTGTAAGGTCTTTAACCCACCAAAACTGAGATGCCCGTAGCGAAAGTGCCAAAGCCATTCCTTTTCTTTTAACCTTGCAGAAAGACATGATTGAGTATTGTCTCGTAGATACAATGGAAACATTCTATTAGTTGTCATGTTCACTTGAGCTATCAAACCCAATTTTTCATCTTCAATTCTGCAAACTCCATTTTTGACATAGATTCCATATCCCTTTTCTTGAAGCTGGCCAACACTTAGTAAATTTGTTTTCAAGTCTGGAACAAAAAGAACATTAGAAACAGTTTGAACATAATTTTTCTTGGTATGAATGTCAATTGTTCCTTTTCCCATGACAGAAACTGTAGAGTTGTCACCAAACTTAACAGTGCTGCGAAATGATTCGTCTAAGTCAGAGAATGTCTTCTTATCACCACACATATGATTGATGCAACCAGTATTTAAATACCACAGATTATCTGGAATTTTCTCGGTTACATTGCACACCATCAAGAGAGATTCCTCTTCTTCTCTTTCTGCAAAGTTGGTCATTTCTCCATTTTGGCCATTCAAGTTAATTCTACATTCATTTTGATAATGACCATATTTATGACAACGATAGCACTCAACATTAGATTTTGGGCGATAATTGTTTGAATGATTACCTCCACGATAGCCACCTCGACCTCTTCCTCTTCCTGAGTTGTCTAAATTCTTGTGGTTGGCAGGATTGTTGCTATGGTTGCTGCTACGACCATTGTCACCTCTACCGTAACCACCTCGACCTCTTCCTCCGCCCCTACCTCGGCCTCCTCTAAAATTTGAGGTATTTGAATAAGTCGAGGCTTTAAGTGCTTGCTCCTCTTTGTTTTGGTTGCTGATTTTGTTCTCATGAACCAGCAAGGAACTTTGCAATTCATCAATTGAAAGTTCATCCACATCATTTGCTTCTTCTATCGAACAGACAACAAAATTAAATTTTGGTGTCAAGGATCGAAGAATCTTCTCAACAACAGTGACATCTGTTGTCTTGTCACCATGAATCCGCATCTTGTTAACGATAGCCATCACTCTTGAAAAGTAGTCTGTAACTGACTCTCCTGATTTCATTCGAAGTAATTCAAACTTCGAACGAAGTGATTGAAGCTGTTGCCTCTTTGTTCTTGTTGTACCTTGGTATTTCTTCTTCATGGAATCCCAAATATGCTTTGCAGTGTCCTTGCAAAGAATGGTTTCCAAGATTGATCGATCAATTGCTTGGAAAAGATAACACTTTGCTTTGAGATCCTTCAGCTTTAGTCTTTCCTGCTCCGTCTTTTGCTCGTCTGACAACGCAGCATCTGCTGTAGGTTCTGCTACGCCAGAAACAACAACCGTCTAGTATTCTTTGGATCTCAAGAAGTTCTCCATGAGCATGCTCCAATGGTCATAGTGACCATTAAAGCGTGGAATAGCTGCTTGCACAAATCCATTTTCTGAAGCCATGTGTGAGAAAAAAATTACAGCTATTTTTTTCTTTTATGCAGTCCCTCTCACGTAACCTAGCTCTAATACCACTGTTATCAGAGAAACTAAAATACTGGATGATTTTATTCATAAGAATAGGCATTTTTGTAGGCATAACAAAGTGTAACTGCTGTTTCCATTTTTCCTAAAAAGTAGCTATCCACTAACCAACTAACACATGATACCGCAATTCCTAAAGACCAGGTTTTAGCAACTGCTATTAATTTTAAACAGTAACAATTCTAAAACAAATAAATAAATACATAAATCTTAACAAATAAATAAATAAATCTTAACATAGCTTGCGGTAGTTAGAACTTGAGAAGCATCTCTCATCTAAATACCAGAGGTTACAAAGGGGTCAGGTTCACCTTGATAAGACGGAGGTGAAGGATGAGAGGTTGGAAAAGCTTGGAATCCTTGATTAATTATTGGAGGAGCCAAATCTCACAGTGTTGAAACGAATGAAGAAGTTACTAAGTCAGGATCGTCCATCTCTAGTGAAAGAGGATGAACTCTTCTAGCTTCGGTAGTTATAGTGGTGACTTTGGCATATCAAGCTACCTTCTAATCACCATAACTCTTAGAATTCAGTATCATATTGTTCGGGATGAGATAAGTGTTTGTAAGGAAAGAATTGAAGATCTGAATCTTCAATGGAGAAATTGTTATGTGCAAAATTGGTAGGAATAAAAAATTGACTCTCGCTGACAGCGTCACAGTTCTGTTTGCGAATCAGAGATGATTTATAAAATGGTGAGATGAGATCTTGTATCATTGAAGCAAGTTTCGGTGCGATCGAGAAGGATTGACCAACAAAGTTAACACTCCAACATACAAGGCAATAAGAGAAGAAAATGTAAACTAAGAGTGAGAATGAATTTCAAATACTTGAAATAGAGCATTTGCTCCCTTAATATAGAGTAAGCGATTAAATCGTCTGTCTGCATGAAGAAATGTGTGTTACACATAGAAAGATGTGTCATGTGAATGATCGTTGGATTTAATCAGACGTTATACGATTTATTTAGAAAGCAAAATCATTTGCCCTTGGTGAAATGAAAGATCACATGTGCTTTTACATTGTTCAAATTGGGTGATTCTAATATTTAATTGTAACTTCTTTTATTTACATATTTTAGTATTGTTCTGGCTAAAAACACTACATTGTTTAAATTGGTTGATTCTAATATTCAGTAGTAACTTCTTTTATTTACTTATTTTAATATTATTCTTACTAAAACACTAAAAAGTTGACTTCTTCGTTATTATTCAAAGAGAATTTTAAATGAATAGTTTCAAGTGTCTGTTTTGTATATGATTATTGTTTATCGATTGTTCGTTTTTGTTTTCCAATAATCCTTATTTATAGGATTCCTTTTACTGATACATCTTCCTAAAACGTCTGTCGCTTCTCTTCAATGATTGTAACTCTCTAATTATAATGTGTTCTCATGTAACCCTCTCTCGTGTCCTTTGATGTGAGATTTGGACTATTGATGTGACATTTGAACTTTGTAGTCGCCCTTAATGATCGATATAGTTCTCGGTTTGGAAAAATCGATTTATCCTTGAATAGTCCAGCTATTCTCAACCAAAATCCAGCTTATAGGCATAAAATTTTCCGGTTAGTTATGCTCTAACATGCTCGGTATTACCGAGTTAGTGTCCAGGCTCGTCAACATAATTCCGGGGATGTACAAGTATATCTTTCATCAGTTATCATTAAGATGCATATACCTCCGTTGGAAACACAGCAAGAAACAGAAACTGCAAGTATATATTTTTCTATATTACATTTACAACTCGCACACTACTTACTATTACTGTACATTACATTTCACACACTACTTATTATTACTGTACATTGCATTTACAACTCACACACTACTTACTATTTACCATCACTATACATTATAAGAGGTTTGTTTAGCTACCTAAAAACATGATAATATATGACTTTAAGCAAGTAAACTATATGAACACAAAAGTAAGGTTCAACCCAAGCTCACCATTTGAAAATTTGTGGTAAGAGATTGGTACGAGATTCAACTAGTTTGTCCAACCAAACCACTAGCAGATCCACCCCAATCCGTTGGTTTACTTATCAAATCTTCTAACTCAAGATAGATATTAGAGTCATTCACATCCATTTCTTCGTCAATAACAGAATTTTCACTCAATAGTTTCTCTGACATAACATGATAAGCAGAAGAAACATCTTGCGCACTTTGTCTAGAATCACCACAAGCTCTCATTTCATGTAAAGAGCTAACAAATCCATTCTCCAATGGCTCCGAAACCGGTGGTTCCATTCTACCAATGTTCACATTTTCAGTAAAAAGTCCATTCAATTCAGTCTGCAAAGTATCAAACTGTTCGCGACCTTGAGACCTGTAATCAACACTAGTACCTTGTGTTCCAAGTAATCTAGGCCTTTTAACCATATCTATACCACCATCAACCTCTTTTTTCCGCTTCATCTTCTGAATTAACTGATCCATAAACACCGGCTTTCTAGCCATTTTGGTGAGGAAATATATCATTTGATATTGCTTCATCTCGGCGCGACGAACCCGCTCATTAACATTTGTGAGTTCGATATTTGAATTCTCTTGTTGCTGCCTTAGCTTCAGAATTTCCAATTTCAACATGTTCTGATCTCTCTTAAGTTTCTCCACCTCAGATTCAACACCAGGTGTCATCAAATTGAATCCTCCTTGATGTAGTTTGTTATACTTACTTCTCCTTCTTATAGTCTTCAACAAATGCTTCTTCCCTCCTTTAAATCCTTCGTTCGCAAACTCCCATCGGTCTGAATCAATCTTCCTAAACCCCTGATTGTGAACAGATTCATAAAAGTTCAATACATAAAACAAGTAACATCAAATTTGAGGTTCGAGTTAAATTCTAAAAATTCTAACTAAACTAAAATCATATATATAATAAAAAAACATAGTTAAATAAATATGAATATTATGTGCGAAACCTAGCGGAAGAATCCGGTCTTGCTAAGTCGCTCATCCTCAGAATTTTTTACTTACATAGGTGTTGAGTTGGCGAATGAAGCTAGAGAAATTATTGTGCTTAAAATATTTGGGAAGAAGAGTTTTGGAGAATTCATGATAATCCCAAACAATGAAACTATCCCGAGAACCGCTCCACGAAACAATCGGGTCGGTTTCGGGATCCTCCACCATTTCATACGTCTTCTTGAGAAACGGCGGTGGACCAACTTCATGCAACCCTGCCATTGGTTTCGGAAACTCCATCGAAGACGAAGCGTTAGCACCGTCGTCTTCAGCAACTTCTTCTTTGATGTGAATAGCGTGAGAAGCTGTAGCACCTTCTTCTTCAGTTACTACTGAGTCTTTTCTTTCGCTTAAAACTTCGTTGTAACCGGGCGAACTTGAACCTGCACTGTCATCGAATAACTCTGCTTTTACTGATGGGATTAGGTTGGACCTGACGCCACCGATTTCACCGTCGTATCCACCGTGAGCCACCGCCATTTTGTTTATTTATTTATTTTGAGGAATTCGGTGTCACTCTGCTTTGCCGCTTGGGTGTCTCTGTGTCTGTGATGTAATCGTAGAGATGTGAATGTCTTTGGGGGAAAGAGTTACACGTTAACGTTCGTTTCTATTTATAGGTGATAAATAAATCTAATTAAATTAAGAAGGATTTTTTTGTAAACTTACTTCAAAATTTAATTTGATTTTAAAATAACTAAATATTCAAAATTTTCTAAATTAACAAATTTTATTTTAATCTAACCAAATGGTAAAAGAAAAAGACAAAAAGGATAGAGCGACAAAAAGATGCTAGAGTAGAAGAAGAGTAAGACTGACATAGCGGAGCAGGGGAGAACAACGCATCTTTGCACCGGTCAATTTTTCGGTAAAATCAGACCAATAGCCACGTTTCATATTTTCTCTTTTCTTGTAAATTTGTATGGATATCGTATCATTTTTTTCTCAACCATATATTTAGTACGTGTAACATCGAAGATGAGATTATGACACGTGAGTTGTTATTTTCTTTCTTTCCTGGTCTAGGCAAAGGGATAGCATCCACGTGGCAGATGGGCAAAGTAATGAAATATAAACATGTCTTTCTCCTTTTCTAAAAAATAAACAGCTCTTTCTCTTGCAAATTAGTTGTAAAATTAAGATTATGCATTCATAAAGGAAAGGATAGATAAAATAATTTCTTTAATTGAAAAATTTTTTTTTTCAGTTTCAAGAAAAAGTTAAAATAATTTCAATCATCATTTTATTTCGTATCGGATTAAAAATAGATAAAAAATTAAAAATGATAAAGACTGTGAAATTTTTTATATAATTATTAGATTTTTTAATGTTCAAATGAATATCAATAGGATAAATATTATAATGTTCAAGAGAGTGTTTAAATGAGGGGAAACTATGAAAGTGTGTCTAAAAGAATGTTTTGATGTAACTCATAATCACACTTTTAAACTAATAGAACTGAACTCGGTTAAGATAGCGGGTGTATGGAAAATCATTGAATTTAGATTGAGAGAGAGGTTTATTGGGGCGTTTAGGAAAGTTGAAAGCACTAATAGAACTAGTGCTTTAGAATCACAAGAGAGGGAGACATTACATCTCAACCTAAAACCTTAAGGTGTTAGGTAAATGAGTCATCTCTCTTATGAATCCAACATTTCACTCGTTCATAGATAATCTAGGACTTTAACCACTCGCACTTGCACCCAACATTCTTCCCCCAAGTGTGAGTCTCTCACATCCTATAATAGGATCCAACACCGAATCCAGCTCTCGCTCCCCCACAAAGTCGAATCCCAACTCCGATATCATTATTAGGGAGTTAGGGAGTTCTAGAGAGTCGGGAGCACCAATGGGACTAATGATCCAAGACCTCAAGAGAGGGAGACGTCACATCTCAATCCAAAACCTAGGAAAAACAACAAACAAACAAAGCATGGAGAAAAAAATAGGAAGACAAGCACAACACAAGAGTATAACATGAAAACTCCAAAATTGGAGAAAAAAACTACGACCGTTGTCAAATGACAACCAGAGAATAACAATATGTTAAAATTGTTACAACATATAATATACCATAAACTAATTCAGACCCCAAATACACTCACACCTTACAAACTAAATATTTAACTACATCTTATAACACTATAGTACAAGACCCCCAATACACTCACACCCTTCAAAATAAATATTAACTACGTCTCACAACATTGTAATACTAGAGTATAAGAGAACAAACAAAGTCAAATACAAACTTAAAGTGCTTTTAAATAGTGCATCTTGGACTCCCTCTTCCTTCGCAAAACATAATGAAGAACTTGAATCTTATATATAGCCTTGGACTCCCTCTTCCTTCACAAAACTAAACGATGTGCGACTTCAAAGAGCTTGTATCCTATATAGCATTGGATCTTATCTTCATCCACAAAACTAAGCGATACGGAACTTTTTCAACATGTATATTTTCAACTAACCCCAACAATATCCATCTTGATTGAAAATAATACATAAGTTTTTATTGTCTTCACCAAAAATTATATTCCACCATAAAGAGTATTAATATGTATATTTAAAACTAACCCTGACAATCTCCACATTTATTGAAAATAATACATAAAATTTCATTGTATTTTTACCGACAATCATACTCACCATAAAAAGTATAGTCATTTGAAGCTACACCACTCCAAGAATTTTCACATTGTCTTCACCGACAATCATAGTTTTAAAAATTATCATACTCTTTCATGAAGAATATATTTCACTTGAAGATAAACCACTTCAAGAATTTCACATTGTCAACACCGAAAATCATATACTTTATCATGAAGAATAAATTTCACTTAAAGTTAAATCACTCTAAGAATTTCACATTGTTTTTACTGACAATTATTGTTTTAAAAAACTATCATACTCTACCTAAAGAAGAGTATACTTCACTTGAAGTTAAACCACTTCAAGAATTTTCACACGTCGAAAAACAGGTTAAAACTTTATGGTGCAAATTTCATGTTGGTCGGAAAACCTATGTTTGTTTGATTTTTACAATGGAAATAGAAAGTGGTTAATGTATACAAGTTCAATCACACTAAAAATATGAGATTCATTCTTCATGGTCCTAATAGGTCTTAAGATCTCATCATTATGGAGATAACTAGTAGACAAAACCCACGTGTTCTAACTCGTCACTCCGAGATGAGTTGATGGAGATAGAAACCTCATTCTCTAAGTTCTCTGTCACAAAGAAGAAATAAAAAAGTTAAGGAATGTGAACGTTTTAACACATCTTTGCCTCAACAACATGGCCATAAAGAGGCAACACCGGAGAACACCGTGGATGAGATGAAAACTCGAATAAGGAGGATTAAAAAAGAAAATGGTGTTAATCAATAAGAATTTGAAGATGATGACTATGATTATGTCGCCATTTCAAAGTCAATGAGGGACATTTCATTTCGAAGGCCCCAAGGAGAAAGCGGTCAAAGGAGGATGTGACGTAGTTTCTTTTTATAAATAAATCAATATAAAACCAATACTAAGGAGTTATAACAGACTAACAAATATCTGATACTCTAGAGTCCCTTGTTTTTCCATGTACCATGGAAAGAGTTGCCCTCTTATGGTTCTCACACCTTTAAAAGAGATCTTTCAAGTCATGGAAGCAACCAGTCAAGATGTTTCAGTCAAGACACACGTCAAAGAGTTCAACATGCCTAGTTTGATTTATGCAAAGCTCAAAGGATTCCCTTAGCTTTGTTTTTGTTTCAATAACAAAATTTCTCAAATCAAACATATGGGTTCATTTATGGTGTTTCATGATAGGATAGTAAGACTTTGTTAAATGTGAAATTTGAAGAAAAAATAAAAAATAAATTTCATTTCACTTAAAATATTAAATTCGAAAAGATCTCAGGACATATTTGTGTAAAAATCATAAGTTTTTATTTTAAATTCTTATGGTTGATGTTGGGTGCTTATTAGCAAGTGCACGAAAATGCCAATTATAGTATAAAAAAAATATCGAACTCACATAGACCAATGTCAATCTACTGTTATTTGTTGCAGCTTTTTAAATCTAAGGTTATCCGTACAAATTTTACTAGAGATCAGAATAAAAATGTTTGCTTAAGAATTAATTGAAACGGAGACCAGAATAAAAATTTTGGGTACCTTCGGGACTCAAATCAAATTCTATTCTAAACTAATTAATTCCTAAATCTTAAATTAATTATTAACTATTATTAAAAAAGGTTAAATAAAAACCTAACTAATCTAAACAAATCAAAATAAACCTAAATTAACAAACAACTGTTAAAAATAAATCATAAAATGCAACGAAATAAAAAAAACGAATGACAGGGGCGAATACCGAAATGCAACAAAATTCTCAGCACGGACTGAACCACCAGGAAGAGTACGATCTTTGTTCGATATCGACATGAAACTTATCATTCGAACTGGTTTAAACTGTCTAAAATGTAAACAAAACGAATGTAATTCCGATAAACCCATTATGGCTGATAACATGGACAGTGTGCGAGAAATAATCGACCTAGATGATATGCAGATGAATGTGAAGCAAAAGCCAGTCAAAGTTTAAAAAAAAGAAGGGCAAATTTTGGGGTGCAACACACTTATTCCCATATCAAACCAAAAGCTCTAATACTAGTTGTTGGAAAAAACAAACAAACGTAGGTTTTGGGTTAAGATATGATGTCTCCCTCTCTTGTGATCCTGGAGAATTAGTTACATTGGTGCTCCCGAATCTTCCGAACTCCCTAAGAATGTCATGCTTCTATATGGTACCCACGAACGAATGACATGTACGTCAGTTAATGGAGAGCTCATGTTAGATTGAATTTATGATTTGTGTTGGTTTGAATGAGTCTCTGAGCGATCCAAAATAGTTTATTTTCTCTCTAAAAATCTAGAATAATGTGTCCATATTTCAATCGCACAAGGATGCTTTTGAATTCCTTACATGAAATGTTCTAATAAAGGTGTGGAACGTTATTCAAAATGGTCCTATTAAAATTACTATGACCAATGCGGATAACGTTGTTGTGCCTAAGCCGGAAGCACAATGGAACGAGGAGGATGAGAAAAAGTATAGTTACGATTGGAAAGCTAGAAATATTCTCATATCCTCTTTGGAAGTTGATGAATATTATAAAGTTTCCCATTGTACTACTGCTAAGGATTTGTGGGACGAATTGCAAGTTTCCCATGAGGGAATTAATGATATCAAACTAGCTTGAATCAATACTTTGACATAAGAGTTTGATCTCTTTCACATGAAGCAAGGTGAAACCATTACTGAAATGCAAAAGAGATTTTCTCATGTAATCAATCGTTTAAATACACTTTGAAGACTCATTTCTATGAAGTTGCTACTAATAAAATTTTGAGATGTCTTAATAGGGAATGACAACCTAAGGTCACGACGATCAAGGAATTCAATTATCTCACTACATTGGACAAAACAACTTTATTTGGTAAGCTTGATGAACATGAGCAAGTGCTCATAAGTCTTGACAAATGTGAGAAAAGAGAAAAGAAAGAGAAATCAAAAGACACGGACAAGAAGTTTATTACTCTTAAGGCTTCTAGCTCAAATTCCTCAACCAAAGAGCTTAGTGGAAGTGAATCTAGTGATGATGATAAAGATACGAGTGAGGATATGGAGCTGTTTGTGAGAAGATATAATAGATATATCTGGAAAAATAGAATTCAACACTCGGACAAGAATCTCGTCAACTTTCGACGACAATAAAAGTCCTCTAAGAATGAAGGAAATAAGAGTGGTAAATCAAAAGGGTCATGTTACAGTTTTGAAAAGGTCGGCCATTATAAGTTGAATTATCCATTGAAAAAGAAAGAAAAATGAAAAGAGAAGATTCGTCAATAAAAGAAATTGAGCAAACCTAGAAGGGAATATGTTGCTTGGGAAAGTGATAGTGAGTCCTCTAGTGAAGATAACTCAAGTGATGAAGACGAATATGTCAATCTTTGTCTCATGGCTCATCAAAAGAAGAAAAAGGAGGTACAATGTCTTGAGTCTATGGAGAGAAGATGGTTTCTCAATAGTGGATGCTCAAGACATATGACAGGAGACATTTCTTTATTCATAGACTTTGTTGCAAAGAAGAAAGGATTTGTGACCTACGGTGATAATAATAAGGGAGCTATACTCGGAAAAGATAGTGTAGGTAATCCCTCTTCTACTACTATCTCAGACGTCCTATTAGTTGAGGGTCTTAAACATAATCTAATTAGCATTAGTCAATTATGCGGCAAAGATTATAAAGTTTCATTTTCAAAAGATTGTTGCATGATTGAAAATAATGATAAAAAAGATGATGTGTTTAAAGGCCTGAGGGTTAACAATGTCTATATGCTTGACTTGAATGAAGTATCTTTGACTAGCCCTAAATGTCTTGCCACCGTGAGTGAATACTTGTGGCTATGACATAGGCGATTAGCGTATGTCAACTTTGATTTGTTGAATAAAGTAGACTCTATGGATCTAGTTGTCAGCCTACACAAAATCAAAATTTCAAAAGATCACTTATGGGATGCGTGCCAAATGGGGGAAGCAAACAAGGATCTCTTTTAAATCTAAAAATGTTGTTTGTATAACGATACCTCTTAAACTCCTCCATATGGACCTTTTTGGACCATCTAGGATCAAATGCTTGGGTGACAATTACTATGGTTTTGTGATTGTATACGACTACTCTAGATTTTTTGGACTATCTTCATAGCTAGCAAGAGTCATACTTTTTCAGCATTTGAGAAGTTTGCCAAGCTCTCTCAAAACAAATTAAACACAAGCATAGTTACCATCCGAAGCGATTATGGAGGTGAATTTGAAAACCACCTCTTTGAAGATTTTGTGATAAGCATGGCATTGGTCATATTTTTTCAGCTCCACGTACTCCTCAACAAAATGGAGTAGTGGAACGTATAAATCATATTTTAGAAGAACTTGGAAGAATTATGATCAATGAGTGTGACCTTCCTAAATACTTTTGGGCTGATGCTATTAGTACGGCGTGTTATGTTTTGAATAGGGTGCTTATCTGTCCTATTCTCAACAAAACTCCATATGAGCTTTTAAAAGGTAGGAAGCCTAATGTATCACATCTTCGTGTTTTTGGTTATAAATGCTTTATGCTAAAGGTAAAGAGAATATTGGCAAATTCGATTCAAAAGTTAATAAAGGTATCTTTCTTGGATACTCTCAAACTAGTAAAGCATATAGAGTATACAATAAAAGGTTACTTATTGTAGAAGAATCTGTGCATGTTACTTTTGACGAATCTTATCTGAAAAATGTTGGGAAAGGTATTTCTTTTCATGGTGCAACTGTATCTTCAGAAGACATACTCAAAGACACTGAAAAAGGGATTGATCAACCTGAATCGGTAAAAGTTGAGGAGGATCAAGATCACAATCCTGAAAAGAGTGAGAAGGATCATCCAATTAGCAACAATGACCTTCCTCCAACTTGGAAATCCTCTAAGGATCATCCTATTGACAATTTCCTTGAAGATATCTCTAAAGGAGTAACTACATGATCCAAGCTAAGTAAATTTTGTTATCACTTTATTTTCGTCTCTCAAATTGAGCCTAAAAACTCCAAAGAGGCCTTACTCGTGAAAACTGGTTTTTTAGCAATGCAAGATAAGTTGAATCAATTCAAAAGAAGTGAGGTTTGGGATCTTGTCCCCCCTCCGCGAGATCATCGAGTGATTGGTACCAAATGTGTATTTAGGAATAAACTTGACGAAAACGGAGTTATAACTAGGAACAATGCGCGCTTAGTGGCGCAAGGCTATAATTAAGAGGAGGCCATAAACTATGAGGAAATTTATGCTCCTGTTGCCCGAGTTGAGGCTATATGTCTCTTGCTTGCCTGTGCTTGTTCTAAGAACTTCAAATTATTTCAAATGGATGTTAAAAGTGATTTCCTAAATGAATACATTAATGAAGAAGTCTATGTACAGTCTCAAACAAGCCCCTAGGGCTTGGTATGAGCGTCTTAGCAAATTTTTACTAGACCAAGGAAACTCAAGAGGGAAGGTTGATATTACCCTCTTTATTAAACGTCAAGGAAAACATTCCATTTTAGTACGAGTTTATGTAGATGACATTATATTTGGATATACTAACATGCATTTGGTCAAGGAATTTTCTAAGTTGATGCAGGGTGAGTTTGAAGTGAGCATGATGGGGGAGCTAAACTACTTCCTTGGACTCCAAATCAAACAACTCGAAGAAGGAACATTCGTGAGCTAAACAAAGTATTGTTATGAGCTACTCAAGCGCTTTGATATGGCTAACACAAAAGCAATTGACACTCCAATGCCTACTTGTGCAAACTTGGACCGAGATAAGAATGCTAAGGTCGTCGATGTAAAGAGGTATAGAGCTATGATAGGTTCTCTTCTCTATCTCACTGCATTTCGACCGGATATCATGTTTAGTGTATGTATGTGTACTAGGTATCAATCATGTCCCAAGGAATCACATTTGAAAGCTGTCAAGCGCATACTTAGATACCTATGTAGTACTCTAAAGTATGAACTTTGGTGTTCTAAGGGAAGTGATTGTAATTTGGTTGGCTATTCTGATTATGATTTTTTCGGTTGCAAATCGTATAGGAAAAGCACTAGTGTCACTTGCCATTTCTTTTCGAATTCCTTAGTGAGTTGGCATAGCAAAAATCAAGTTTATGTTGCTTTGTCAACAACTGGGGCGGAATACGTCGCAACCAGTAGTTGTTGTGCCCAAATTTTATGGCTCAAGCAACAATTACTTGACTTCAATATTAAACTTGACTGTATTTCTATTTTATGTGACAACATGATGTTGTACCCCAAAATTTGACCAACCCCTTTTTCTTAATCTTTGGCTTATGTTTCATTGCATTTTAACATCTTGCATAGCATAGTTCTTATAGGGGATCAAGTGATTGTTTGTGTGCGATCCAAGAGGAGAGCCTTTATTAGCTTTAAGCTCAAGCAAAAGCATTGGTATAAGCCATCAAGTGGGTGTTATTATCATGAAGTTATCAAAACTCCCAAAGAGGAGAGGTATAACATAGTTCATTGTCAAAGAACCATCAGAGGATTGTCAAAGGGTCCATGAGGTTTTATCATTGCTAGAACCATGAGATATGAGCTTTTTGAGTACCTCAGAGATTATAGTAGAGTGAAGATGGTCACTCAGTTCATCTGCACAATGCCTAGGCAAAAAGGATGAAATTAAGATTTCACTTTTAATCAGGATAAATTTGTTTTTGGGAGCAAGACTTGTTTCCATGGTCTTCCATATGTCCTAAGGTGTTTTGGGATGGGATATTTATCATCAATTTTAATCAGAATGGTTTCAATTGATCAGTCAATTGAAAATCAAGAGATTTGGGGAAAAAGTCAACTGTGCAGTGAAAAGGTCAACTCCTGACTTTTTGAGGTCAAGATCATGATCCTTAAGTTCAATATGACCAATGTATGAAGTTTGATCAAGAAAATCCAAGGGAATCATGAAAAATCAAGAGTTGTTGAAAGTTGCCATTTTGGGGAATTAGGGTTTTAGAAACTTTCCATTTATGGAAAGTTTCATGGTTGAAGCAGACATCTTCAAGGCCATTTTTCTTCATGATCAGGGTTTCAAATGGACTTGGATCAAACATCAAAGTTGTTCCTTGTATTTCAAGCTTTCTTTTGAGTACCAATTCATCATCATATGATATTTGGAGCTCAAGTTATGATCAATCAAAGTTGAGGATTTCAATGATTTTAACATTGGCAAGTTCAGACAGATTTTTGGACCCACTTTGCAAGCCAATTTTCAGCACTTTCTTGATGTCAAATTAAACTTTGTCCCAAATGAAAGTTAAAGACCATGTTCCAAGCTTTCCAAAAAGTCCTAGAAGTCCTCCATATGATTTGTGAAGCTCAAGTTATGGATGTGCAAAGTTGAGGAAAAATAAGCCTAAATCCATAACTTAGAATTTTTTCTAAGTTATTTATGGACAGCTTGCATGGCATGATTTTCAACATCATTTTTCATGGTCTTCCAATCCTCAAATTAAGATGATTTCAACATAAAAAATTTTCCTTTCCATGCCCTCTTTGCTTAGAGCTCAAGTTTAGGGCAAAATGAGTTTTATACATTAAGTTATCATTGCTCAAAGTTGGTGGTTTGAACATATTTTCAATGCATGTGTTACAAGACATTTTGGCATAACCTTGCATTTCTGTCATGCAGCATATTGAATCAAAATCCCATGCGCATGATATTAGCCTTGGAGCACACCAAACATTTCCCAAAATGAACCAACACAAGCATGTACCTTTTTGTTCATTTTTGAAATTCTTACCAAAAACAAGAAAGACCAAAGTTGTCACAACACAATACCTCTCTCCATTATGTTGCTAGCAGACACAAAAGTAACCAGTCTTTGCCCAACTACTGCATAACCCTATCAGTAGTTGTTGTACCATTTCTCAAATCCACCGTTGATTCAAAATTCATGAAAATGCAACATCTACACCATTGATCTTTCACCACAGTAAAACTCCCCAAAACCTCTTTCTCACTTCATATTTAAGTTAAAGAGAAGCTGAGAAAAACCCTAGCCACCCTCATTTGCGAGCCATTCATAAAACATTTCATCAAAACATCATCACCTCAACTTCTCCTTGCTACTGTTTGCAAAAAAGAGGGGTTGTTAACACTTTTCTCAAACTGTCCTCAAAGAAAAAACCAGCTGTTGATTGCAAAAGAAACTTCAAAGCTTGCTCAAAGGAGGGAGGGATATCTTGCCGCTGGCTTGCTGTGAGGAGTCTACAAGAGGTAGGTATCTCTAAACTCTCTATTTTATATGCATAAGTATCATTAAAACATGTTTGAGTTTGTTTGTGTTCTTGGAGTTTGTTAACTTTCATTTGAAATGATGATTTGTTATTATGATGATAAGTCTGCTGGTATTGGATGTACAACACTGTTGTGTTGATTTTTGCAAGCTGTTATCATGAGAAATATGCATTGAGGTGTTTGGTTGATGGTTGACATTGTCATGTCAAGTTTGCCTTTGTTCTTGTTTGAACTATGTTTTGTGCTTGGTTTGTTTATGCTTGTTGTCATGAGTTTGTTTTGTCATGTGAAACCTATATTGATTTGATGTTTAACATTGTCATGCTAAGATGTTTGAACTGATTTTATGTTGAAAATTGATTTGTGTTTGCTTACATTGAGGTAGCAACTGTCATTTGAAGTATGTAGGGAATTGGTTTTTGGATGGATTAACTCTGTGCTAACAAAGCTTGCTGTTGTTTCTATTTTAAGAGATACTTTATTGGTTATGTTTGTTTGTTGTAAAAACTGTCAAGCTTTGTTAGGTTGTTGCTTATATCAATAGGTGTATTAGTTGCTTTTGTAAAGACATTGTTGTTGGAATTCATCATGAATGTTGTTGGAGCACATTTCTATAGCTGGCTGTCAGTTTCTGTTATTAAGATTTGGGACTGCTTGAGATTGCTTGGTTTAGGGGCTGCTGACAGGATGTGTGAAGTTGGAATTATCAGGCCATGGTCAGATATTCAAGTAGTTACCTCTTTGTTTGGATATCCTAGGCATTGTAATGTCAGTGTTTGGTTTTGCTAAGTCTTAGTTAGGTTCCTTTGAGGCTTTGAGGTTGGCTGTCATGAGGATTTTAGGAGCTGATGTATGCCTCATTTCTGTTTGGAACCATGATGGGGGTTTGGGTGTGTTTCAGGCTTTTAAGTGTTTAGGTTTATGCTGTTGGTTTAGAACAGGATTGGAGGACCAGGTGAGGACTGCCATGAGGGTTTAAACTGGTTATGTGCTTCATTTATGTTTAGGACCATGAGAGCAGTTGGTTTTGGTTGTGTGTGGACCGAGTTTGTTGTGGTTTTATGTTGAGCTCATGTTAGCCTTTAGAGTAAGGTTGGTGAGGTTGGCATTATGAGGACCCAAAACCGTTATTGTCATGAAATGTGTGGATTGATTTTTGTCATCAATTTTCTACACTTGGTGGATCTGTTATGTGCACCAGGGTTTGCTAATCATGATAACAGATTTTAGGCAGTCTAGGTAAGGTTATGTTAGTACTTAGTAGTTTTCTTTGTGTATACTTTGCTTGTGTGAAGTGTTGAAAGCATTGATGACATTAATGAAGAATGTTGGTTTTATTTATACATATTACTTGTTGTCCAACTTGTTGGGAGGTGTTTCAACCTGGCTTCTTATCAAAATTTGCAGTTCATATAGGATAATCTCATGACAAAGTTGTTGTCTAGTTTAGGTTTTAAACTGTGAGATTTTCTTTTGTTAAAACCATTGGTGGATGATGTACTAGCCTGCTGTCCAGATCTATTTTGAAGTTCTCAATCTTTGATTCTTATCAGAGCTTCAAATTTCCTTTGTAGGATCCTTGTGTGTTCATATCATGGTTGTTTGAGTTGTGATTTATGTGCAATGCTGTTGAGACACATTGCTAACTTACCATCAGTTTCTGTTATTGAGGAGTGGTCACTTTTGTGTTATCAGTTTGATTTGAAAACTCCTTCAATATGTGTATGCATAAGATCCCTTGAGAAGTGCAGTTTGGTTTGTTGATGTCTTAAGTGTTTGTTTTAACCTTGGTTAGACTAGCTTATGTAGACAAATACCATTAACTTGCCACTTGATAGTCACTTTCTGATTTATGGCAAATCTGAGACTTTTCCTTGAATCCAATCCATGAACAACATGTTTAAATCGTGTGCAGACCATCACCTGTTCTTAAACTCACCTGTTTTAAAACTTGAAGTTTCAAAAAGCATGTCAATCCCCATAATTGCATGAGCATTCAAATCCTATTGTATGGACATTATTTGAAAAAATGGTTGATACCATCATGTTCCTTATGAAAAAACAAGTGAGTTTAATTTTTATTTTGTCAAAATTGGTGAAGATTTGAATGAGTTGCGATGGAATCGTTTTTGGTATTTTTCACTTGATGTTTGCCTTGGCTTGCCCAACATGTGCGCCTTGTTTTGGTACATGTATTAATGGGGTGGCTTGATACAACAGATGTATCGCCACCCAGTGGTTAGTACCTTGCCCTTAAGTCACTTGTCATGCCTTAAACTTGTGTTCGACCCCCAGCGGGGACACTTTTTGATTATTTTTCATTATTTTCTTGTTTTCAATATTTTTACTTTCCTTTTATTATCACACGTGCATGGTGGTTGGTTTGGTTATGTTTTGTGCCTGCAGCCCCAAAGTCTTGAGTTCAAGCCTTGGGTGAAGCATTTCTGTTTTTTAGCATGTTGTTTATTTTGGTTTTTATTTTATTTTAGTTATTCCTTGTTTTGTTCTATTTATTTAAAAATAGTTTTAGATATCATAAAAATCCCAAAAAATTATTTTCTAATATTTTATTGTGTTAAGTTATTTTTCTTCATTTTTATTTTATTTTCATTTTATTTTATCATTTTATTTTGAATTTACAAATTAATGTGCTTTGTGGCTTATCACTTATTCCAATAAATTTCCTTTCTTTCTTATTTCATTTGTGAGTGAATTATTTAGTGTTTACTTGGCCTTGTGCCATGATCCCCCTAGGATTCCTAGTCCCTCCGTTTAGGATGGAAGTAGGAGAGACAATAGGTGTTCAATCCTTTGCATGATAACATTAGGATAGTTTCATTCCCCTTCATCCCAACCTTAGGAGCATTGTGTATGACAACTTTAGGGTCCAGTTTCCCCTTAGTCTGTGTCTTTTTCTTCTCTTCTCCTAAACAATTCAAAACACTTAATAAAGAATAATTTGTGTCATACGCCACGAGCCTTAAGTACTTTAGAAATGATGGTTGGGGGGCCTCCTCTCAACTGTCTAGAGTGTTTAGCGTATGCCCTTTGGGCGATATGCGACGCATTCGCTCTCAAGTCATAATCTTTAGTACGATATGAGTTTCAAACCATAACTCAATTCACTTCTTCCTAAAAAGGATAAAAAACAAACATCAAACTTTTTTTATCCTTCGGGATTAATTGAAAATCATTTTCATAAAGAGAGTGTTGTTAACTCTTGGTTCTATCGCAAACAAGTAACGCCTAAGTCTCCAATGATCGAGCAGCAATACACTTAACTGCTAGAATGAAAGGTTTAACCCTACTCGGTTAAAACACTTGAACCAATTTGTGGTCGTGTTAGCCTGAACTATGTTTGCTCTGATTTCTCGTGCCAGACGAGGATACGTAGGCACAAGACGGTGATGTCTTGGCGAGCAACCTTCCCCCACTTTCACCTGTAGTTTTTCGAACTACGTTGACTCTGACTTTCCCATTGTACGAGGGAATACGTAGGCATAGAGCGGCGATGCTCTATCGAGTCTCTTTCCTTTTCTTTTCCCCCCGCGAACTTGTAGTTTAGATAGTTTTACATCTTTTTAGATAGATAACAAGCGTGGATCCCGTCGAGTACGACGGACGTAAGGGGTGCTCATACCTTCCCCTTGCGTAACCAACTCCCGAACCCAAGATTTGGTTGCGATGACCTGTCTTTTCCCTTTTTCGTAGGTTTTCTCTGATCATTTCCTTTCCCTCTCTTTGGGATAAATAATGAACGGTGGCGACTCTTCTGTCCTTGTCGGCCCCTCTTCGCAGCGATGCGACACATGAGTGCCATTAACTTAACCAAAAATCCTGTACTATATTCACGCACGAAACATATTGAAATTCGTCATCATTTCCTTATGGATCATGTAGAGAAAGGTGATGTCGTATTCGAGCACTCTGATAGCAATAACCCAAAAAGATTTTTAATGGCTCCTCCCAAAAGAGAGTAGTCTAGTCTCCTTGCATCACAAGAGATTTTCACTATAATCAAAATATGATTACAATCGCTTATGCACTTAAGCATAAGACTTTTCTTTGCTAAGACCCTCAGCCCGAGACTTCCTGCTTAAACCCCTCAGGCCCAAGACTTCTGCTTAGGTTCAACGAACCCAAGACTGCCTTGCTTAAGCCCTTCATACTCAAGACTTCTACTCATACCCTCGGTCCAAGACTTCCCTGCTTAGATTCCATAAATCCAAGAGTTCTGCTCAAGCCCCTTAGGCCAAAGACTTCCTTGCTTAAGTTCACGAACTCAAGACTTCCTTGCTCAATTTCCACGAACCCAAGACTTATGCTCAAGCCCCTCAGGCCCAAGACTTCTACTCAAACTCAAAGTCTAAGACTTTCTCCTCAATCAAAAATTGATCAAGACTTTCAATTTCTAGCACATAGCATGATACTTACGTGGCTCAAGCTTCTCAGCAAGAGACTTTGATGCTCAACCATATAGCAATAGACTTTATCTAAACTACTAAACAATCATGTTTAGCATAATAGAGAACAAGGTGTATTTGATACAAAATCAGAGGTACATGGTAATCACCTTAACAAAGACCTTAAGCACTTAAGGTTTCTAAGATATTCAATGTTTAAGAAATCTTAAGACTTATTACAATTTACAACATATAATAGAAATTATGTATATCGATTATGCTGCTTATTGTATGATCTTGTTATTCCTCCATCTAGTCAGAAGTGTAAAACACTTATATCCTTCTCGGCTTTCCTTCTATATTTTCCCTTTTGATTGCTCTTTGTTGAAGACTTCAGTTTGAATCTTCAGTAGCTTATATAACAATTGTAAAAGACTAGTCGTTGGAAGAGATAACTTGAACAAATGTCTTTGTTTTTCCATAATACAAGAGACATTGAAGTGAGATATACCAAAAGATTTTAATCCATTGTGCAACATGTTTAACCATTGCGTCTTCCGTGTAATCTTATACTATAGAGTCATTGAGAATAGACATTCGTAAAGCATGCCAACTCTTCTTGAGCCTTGTGAAAATATACTCTAGCTGACAAGCTGATTTGACAATGCAGCTTGCTTTCTGCAGTACGTATAACTCAAGCTTTATTACTAATTCTGAATGTTCACTAAAAGCTGATACATTAACTTAGTGCAGAGATAAAATGTTGCTCTTCTGATACTGAAGTCTTCAGCTTCAGAGTATACTTCAGACATCACTTAGGAGTGTTCTTCAGGTTCTGATCCACCTGAAGCTAGTAACTCAGCTCCTTTCAAATGTGTCCTTATATCAGATTCTGAATGTGTTCTTTTCAAGCCTAAGAACCTGCATATTTAAAACACACATTTGATAACATCATTTTTCTTTTAATATTTTTTTATCATCAAAACTAAAGAGATATATGTCACAAACAAATCTTGTTAACATAATGCATGTTGAATATATATATATATATATATATATATATATATATATATATATATATGTGTGTGTGTGTGTGTGTGTGTGTGTGTGTGTGTGTGTGTGTGTGTGTGTGTGTGTGTGTGTGTGTATGTGTGTGTGTGTGTGTGTGTGTGTGTGCGTGTGCGTGTGTGTGTGTATATATCTATGTATATATACATACACATACATATATATATATATATATATATATATATATATATATATATATATATATATATATATATATATATATATATATGCGCGCGCGCACACACACACACACACACACACACACACACACATATATATATATATTCAACATGAAAGATAAATCGTGTTTTTAAGTGAAAAAAGACGCAACAAATAACTTTGATTATGTTTTAAGTGGTATTCTCTTCTATGCAAATTCTATTTTCTACATGGCAAACAAAAAGAAGAAGAAGAATGTATGTCTTTCTAAGCTTTGATCTATTAATGAATTATGTTATTCTCAATTACAAAAAGCTTTTGATAATCTACATAGAGAAGTCGTAAATGCTTTTAAAAAGTTAGCTTCACACTACGGAATCTTTTCACACTTAGAAGCTAAAGTTTTAGAAACTGAAAAAAAATATGGAACGTTCATGGTTTAGTTGTAAATCTTGTCACAATTGGTAAAAAGAGGTAAATACTCTTCAAGCTAATTTGAACAAAACATTACAACCAAATATTTCATTTTCTATTGATCCATCAAAGTTTGAACGTTCTTTGAACCCTTCATATAAAAATCCTAAATATGTTCAAAAAGGAGTCAAATAGCAAAAGTACATCTCATCACAACTTCTCTTGTAACTATTGTTGCAACAAGGGTCATACTATTATAAAATACAAGTTTAGGAGACCTTTTATTCCTAAAGGTGTTTTTCAATGGTTGCCCAAATGCAACCTAGGTTTCACTAATCCTCAAATACCCAATGAAGATTAGGTATCTAGCAATTTTTGTTGATCTTGCAGGATAAATGTCTTGACTCTATGAAGAGAATATGAGATCACGTTTATGGATGCTCAAGACATGATACGGGTGACTTCTCCCTATTTCATTGACTTTGTGGCAAGGAAGAAGGGTTGTGTGACCAAATAAGATCAACAACTAGTGCTCTTTGATTGGTAAAAGTGTGTTGATTACTATTAATGTTTTATCTACGAAATGTTGGGATATGTGTTTCTTTTCATGATGTAGGTATATCTTTATAAGACATTATCAAGGAAACCTAAAAAGGAATTGATTAGCCTATAGCGATGGAACATGAGAAAGAAGAAGATAACGATTGCAAAAAGGAGAAGGTTGAAAGTCCAACTACAGTGAATGATCCTCCTTTGCCTTGAAGAACCTTCAATGATCATCAAATTAATAACATTCTTAAGGACATCACAAATCACACTATCGGGTACTTAAATAAACATGGAAGTGTTAAGAACGTTGATGTCAAAAGGGTTTATGGCACGTTTTGCATTTATTCCAACTTTTGTTTGAGAGTTTCTTATGGAATGCATTAGGTAATATTGTTTCAATTTTTGCTTTGTAAGTAAGTCTTTCCTTTTATCTGTTTATTTTTCAAAGGTATATGATATACTTAGTGTGTGATACATGTTATGAGTGTTCATTTCCAAAGATTTCAATCGATAACCATGGTGTATTTCAATTTACTTCTCTTTAATGACCTCATCTTAACATCTTCACATGTATTCTATATTGTTAGCATTGTATGCTTACTTCAAAGAGTTCAAGTTTATGTTGATAATATCATTTTTGGTTCCACTAACATGCAACTATTCAAGGAGTTTTCTATGCATGGTGAGTTTGAGATGAGTCTCATGAGGGAGTTGAATTACTTCCTTGGTCTTCAAATTAATAAACTCAACAAAGGGACATTTGTGTGTCAAATGAAATATTACAAAAAATTGCTAAAGAAATTTGGTATGGAAGATGCAAAATCAATTGAAACTCCAATGGCTACAAATGTGCTTGGAAAAAGATGAGAATAGTAAGGATGTTGATGTGAAGAAGCATATAGGTATGATTGAATCTCTTATATATCTTAGTGCATCTAGGCCAGACATTATATTTAGCATGTGTATGTGTGATCGTTATCAATCGGCTCCTAAGGAATCACATTTAAAAGCAGTAAAGTGCATCCTTAGATACCTTCATGGTACATCTAGGTATGGCCTTTGGTGTTCCTGGTGTTCCAAGGGAAGCGATTATAATTTTGTTAGCTACCCCAATTCCAAACAGGTTTCCACATGTTTTCAAACTACTTATTAAGCTGGCATAGCAAGAAACAGGTTTCCGTTGCTTTGTTAACTACCTAGGTGGAATATGTTGCAGTCGGTAGTTGTTATGCTCAAATATTATGGCTCAAACAATAACTACTTGATTTTGACATTAAACTACAACATAGTCTTATTATGTGCGACAACATTAGTGCTATTAATCTAACCAAAAATCCGGTGCTACATTATCGCACTAAACATATTGAGATACGTGACCATGTTGAAAAAGGGGATGTCGTATTTGAGCATGTTGATAGCACAAGTCAACTTGCAGATATTTTTACAAAACCTCTTGCATCTGAACTGTTTTTCAACATTTAAAGGGAATTAGGGATACTTGGCATCTCAAATCTTGCCTAAATATGATTTGTTGAATGCACTTTATATTCTTTTGCTTTAATCTTCCTTGAAAGTTCACTTACATACAAGTGCATTCCTTATCAATTTCCAAGCAAGGTAATATTGTTTCATTTTCTTCCTTTTAAAGTAAGCCTTTTACTTTTGGATGTTATCTACGTTCCAAATGCATGATATACTTGATGTATGAAACATATCATGTTTGTTCACTTCCAAAAATCTCAAATTGATGTCTTTCAATTTATATGCTTTAAGTGACTTCATGTTATTTTTATCCCATGCTTTAAATATGTTCTTTGTGTATGAGCATGTTATCTATTATTAGCTCTTGCAGGATATATGTGAGGTTGTTGCTTATTTATTCTGACATGATATATGTTTGAGCATGTTATAATGTCAGCAAAATTCTTCTTGCGTGTCATTGTTATGTTGACTTTTCTGTTTTTGGTTTGAGTGGTGATAAATCTAAATAATCGCCTTGCTAGAGCACATGTGTGTGCAACATTCGAGAGCACGAAAAGTATATGTCACGTAAGTGTGTCAATTTTAAAGCAACTCAAGAGTTTGTGATTTGCCTGTATCCTTCATCTTTCATGTTTATTGTTTATGATATTTGGCATAATTTGTGGCAACCATGTTATATTGTTTCTTTAAGTGCTTTTATTTATGTTTAGGTATTTTCAATATTTACATCATTCTATGTGAGTGTTGCTTTATTGATGATCTTATCTTTGCAAACACCTATGTGTGTTATACTAGTATATGTGTGATATAAGGTACTTCACATGGCTTGCTTTGTCTCCTTTTGATGTTGTCAAAGGGGGAGAAGCATCTGCAAGATGAAGTTGGGATGCATACATTCAAGGGGAGCCTTCATAAAGACATAAAACACATCGTCTCAGATTTTGCCATCATAAAAAAGGGCGAGTATGTGAGTGAATTTCTGTTAGATGTATTTTGTATGATGTCAAAACTAGGACGCTTTAGTGTTTATGTATATTGGACGGTATCCTTTGAGTTTTAATGTGAATCTTAGCATTAGGAAGCATAAAAAGGTTCATGCATTGTGAAATTGCATTTGGAAATATTTTAGAAAAGGTGTCGTGCATTAAAAACAGGTTTTATGTGAAAAATAGAGTTATGTGTCAGCACATACGAGTTATATGTAAGCACATGCGAATTATGTGTCAACACATGTAAGTCATTTTTAAAGTCTGTAGCATGTGCCAACTGAAAAGGTCGACACATAGAAGAAACTTTTTTCTGTGTGTCGACACATCCGTTTTTCAGGTCGGCATATGTACTGCATTTTAAAGCCCGTAAGCTCTGTTAGATGTGTCACCTCTACAGGTAGACACATAACTTGTACAAGTCGACATATGACTTGTTCAAGTCGGCACATGACCTTTACAGGTCGTCTCATGACTTGCATAGGTTAACACATGCACCACAAATCTTGAAGATTGCATTGTTTTCCAAATCTATTGTATTTGTTTTTGCTTCTAACTTGCACACACACACACACATACTTCATACATGTATAATTTATTTTCAGTGATTTTGGTAAAATCATAAACAAAAACCAGAACATACTAAGAGTCTTCTTCATCTTCAACCTTGATTTTATGCATACACACAAATAAAGTACACATAATCATTCATTGTTTGTGTGCCATCTAGAATCAAGTTGATAACGTCAAATTTAGCTTGTGGTATTGTAAATTGGGTTGAGATCTTAAGGGGGTTTCAAATAAAAAAATCAAGGCGGGGTTTTCCTTCAAGATCAAAGTGGGGATTTGAAGGTTTTGGACAAGATTATGCATATTTGGATTCAGCCAAGTGAAGGCTTTGAAGAGTTGCGGTTATTGAAAAGGAGTAGTGTGAGACGGTGAATCAAATTGGTAAATTTTGGGTTACAATAATTTTCAATTTGGATTCGACCGAGTGAAGGCTTTGAATAGCTGCAGTTCTTGCAGATGAGTAGCGTGAGATGGTGAATCAAATTGGCCAGTGTTGGGTGACTTGATCAAGCTCAGATCAAGGGAAGAGAAAATGTTAGGATCAACATCAATTATAGGGATTGTAGGGTTGCATTTCTACATTTCTCTTGTAAACTACAATTTGCAAAGTAATGTTAATTTCACTATCTCAATTAGAATTCAAATTGAGGGCAGACATACCCATAGTAATGCCGATTGAGGAACTGCCTAAACAAATCCTTGTGTACTCTCTATCTATCTATCTATCTATCTATCTATCTATCTATCTATCTATCTATCTATCTATCTATCTATCTATCTATCTATCTATCTATCTATCTATCTATCTATCTATCTATCTATCTATCTATCTATCTATCTATCTATCTATCTCTTTTACATTTCATTTGCAAATTGTTGAGTTCATCATTTGTGCGATAAATTTGTTTAGAAAATTCTTTTGAAATCCGTTTGAAAAATATTTTGTTGAGTTGATCACAATCCTTTAGATTGTGGTTGGAGTTTAAGATCAACAAAACAATATAAATTTCCAAACAAAACCGATTGCATAGAAGGTGTTCGATAACTTGCCATATAGCATTGTTTATTGAGTTTCCTTTAAGAGATTGTGATTGAATCATATTATTTGAGTAACTTTTCATTATCTTTGATTGCTTTTCATATATACACATCCGAACTTTTCGATAGCGGTCCGATTTAGGCGAATCGATCCCATTCACTTCCGCTTGCCATCAGTTTTTAAAAACAGTTTTTGTAAAGAAAATTTTATTGGAGACCTATTCAGCCCCCTTTAGATAAGTCACCTTTGTCTAACATTGATATGTTAAATAGTAGTTTTGATATGTTAGATGAGATCTTGGAGATGAGGGATAAGAAGTCTATAGGGCTTAACTATAGTTCCATGAACAAAAAGGTTAAATTCCCCAATAAGAAGTTTGTTGCTCCTAAATAAAAACTGATTTTCTAATAAAGGACCATATGTCCTAGCATCCTGCTCAACATATGTCCCCTCACAACAAAGGCAACAAGAAATCATCTCGGAGGTGTCACCACTGTGGAAGATATGACCATATAAGACCCTTTTGTTATAGACTGTATGGATATCCTAAGTCTTATAGTCAACCAAGGCGCAATAGAAAGAATGGGAAGAAAACTCAAGCCAAGAAGATCTGGAAACCCAAGGAATATGTCACTTGTCTTATAGCTCATACATCTCTTAGAGTTTCATCAAGAGACTAGTATTTTGATAGTGAATTCTCAAAGCGCATGACTGGTGAAAAAAATATATTTTGAAGAGTTAAAGCCCTACTTTAATAGTTATGTTAACTTTGGTAATGGATATAGAGGAAGAATCAAAGGCATAGGTAAACTAGTTAGTCTAGGTTTTCCTTGTCTTGATGATGTGTTGTTGGTAAAAGGATTAACTACTAACTTAATTAGCATAAGTCAACTATGTGATCAAGGTCTAAATGTTAGCTATAACAAGTCTAAATGTGTTGTCTCTAGCAAAGATCAAGAAGTACCAATGAAGGGTTCAAGATCCAAATACAACAATTATAAGTGGATCTGTCAGCCCTCGTTCAAAGTTAAAAGCATAAAGGATATCATATTTGAATATGTTGCCAAGGTATTGCCAAAACTCATGATCGAAGAAGGAAAAATATGTGGAGAGTGCCAAATTGGGAAGAAAACCAAGATGTCATACAAGATGCTTTAACACCCTACTCATATTTCTGAATTGCCACTTATGGACTTTATGAGACTCACACAAAGAGTTGTCATTAAAGAGAAGGCTGATGGCCAGGCTGGAGGTCCTCCGAACATTGAACAACCAATAGTGGTTCAAAATAAGAAGGTAAAGAAGATTAGTAATTATGGCATAATTCTTCATATTAGGGTTCCTTCTCATAGTTATGGAATTTTCACTATTCAAAATCAAGGTATTATGTTGGGTGAAGCAGAAATTAGTTTTCCTCTTGGTGTGGTGAATCTCAGGTATAAGTTGTATGATAGGAAACACGTCTTAGACATTGTTCCCCATAACATTCCTCATTTTGATGATGTGACATTTAAGAATAATTATGTGATTGATGATGATCATGTCTGTGAAGATGTTGAGGTTGAATTTGTTATAGCCCATGTTGAGGCTGGTAATAATAATACGAAGAAAAGTCATGAGATTGTTACTAGAAAGAAGGCTCAACTTGTAGGACAAGGCTATGTTAAAGACTCAACTTCTATTGCTCATCTTGAAGCCATCAGAATGTTGCTAAGTTTGTATTGTAGTAATATGTTCACTCATTATCAGATGGATATGAAAAATGCCTCCCTCAATAGATAGATCAACGTAGATGTCAACCATGATGTGCCAGACAACCTATATGACATGTTGGTGACTAAGTTTCCAACTTAGAGGAAGGATGGGAAAGTTGCCCCTATTGATTTTGAAGTGTATGATGTTGTGAATAATGTGAGTGACAACATTGTTGATATTTTGAATGATTCTGTCAATGCTTATGAGGGTTATATCCATATGAAAAATTGATTTCATGTTAGATATTCTTCTGTCAGTGAAGGTATTACTAAAGATACTGTTATTAGTAAAAGGTTTGATAAAAAGTCAAAGAAAAAGGTGAAAAATAAAAAGGTTATTATGAAGGCTAAAAGGACTCCTTCAAATTTCTATGATTGGATCTCTCATCTAGCTAGTCCCCTAATTCGATCATATCTCTATTGGCTCAATCATATTTTCCCAATTCAGATCTCAACCAACTCAATAATCATGTTTAGATAGACATAATCTCAAAATTTTCCAAATCAAGTTCTTTTTCAACCTTCACCATAGATACGATCGACACATATTCGTTTGTACAAATTAGATATCTTCCTCTGGAATATGAAAAATATGCACCCTAAAGTAAGGAGCGAGAAGACGATAAACTAATCTTAGGGTTTTGAGATTAAGAGGAGGTGGACGGGATTTCCAATGTTGCTTTCCCACTAGTCACCACCACCACCACCACCATCCATCATTTCACTTTAGAGACCTTGGTGGACGATGAAAGTTCCTATAATCTAATCAACTCCGAATTTTCCCCCAAACTCAGTTTGAGAAAAAAAAATTCGAGGTCTTGTAAAGACCAAAGCCTATTTGCCTTTAATGACTTATATAAAAGATGTGACTATCGCTCACTTACAACATATTGAATTAGCTTTTATATTTTCTTTCTTCCTTTTCCTCCTTTTCTACCTTACAAAACAATTATAAAATGTCTTGTTAAACTAACTCAATTGGTAGTTATATAGAAATACTATCGGCGTGAATTCGAACTCGCGACATTCAATCTATTCATCTTTAAATGATGAATTTGAGCAAAACTATTTTGAAAAAAACAACAACTATACCTTTTTTTTATAAATAAAGGGCAATAGCCCATGATAAAAATGAAAATAGGTACAAAAATGAGGGGGACAAAAAACCTGACCTCAAACCTACTTTGATCTAAAGTATGGTAAAGCTAACTTGTTTTTGTTGAAGTCTACAAGGATCTTTGGACGAACCTCATTCCACCAAGTAAACGAGTTAACCGACAATCCGATGTTAGCTAATAAGTATGCACAATGATTACCTTCCCTAAATATGTAGGGAAGCAAAAACATTAAAATGACTAAGCCTAGGCAACCAAAGATTCCACCTATTTCTAATTCTCCAAGGAACAACAGAGGGATTAGCAAAAGCTGAGACAACCAAAGTGGAATCAGACTCAAACAAAAGATTATGCTAGTGTCTATCAAAAGCGAGCTCTATGGCTAAGATAGCCTCCATAAACTCGGCCTGAACTGCATTCACTGGCCCCAAATAACACCCAAAACTACCAAGGTGCTGTCCAGTAGCATCACTGAAAATTCGGCCACACGTGACCTGCACAAGAAACACACCAGAAGAGCCATTAACAATGACTTTAATCCAACCCCGTTGGGGCGGCGTCCACAAGACCTCATTCAATTCCAAAGGACGGGGCGGATGAAGCGTAACATTGAACTTTTTAAACAAGATAAAATCCTTAATAGTAGAACTAGCCCTACAACAAAAAATATTGCTCGAAAGAGAACTAAAGAACAAAATTTCAGCACAAACAGTTTTCCAACGAAGAAGCTTGTTTTGAATTCTGACACGGTTACAAGCGTTCCAAATATAAGCAATGGAGTTCAAGACACCAACAATGTGCACCACATGACTTTGAGCAGAATGTTGATCATCAATAATCTTCATACAATCCGCCAAACTAGTAACCATCTTGTGATTTAAACTGTCACCCAACCAGTCCCAAATTTTCTTTACAAATGAAAAATCAAAGAAGATATGAAACAAACTTTCAACATGCTGCCAGCAGAGGGAGCAAACTGAGAGGAGCTGCTGTCCGCGAAGCTGAAGCAAGTCATCCGTTGGCAGCTTACCGTGGACCAACCTCCAAAACAGTAAGAACTTGGAAGGAGGGATATCAGTAAGAACTAGCTTTCCTTTCTCTCAAGAAATTGGTGGGCGGTGGCAGTTCTTTTTTCCTTTGGGTATCTTCCAACAACTACAAGATAAAACATAAATAGCAAAATATTATATATTAAAAAGAAAAATAAAATATAAGAAAAAGATAAAAAACAAACTAATGAAAGAGAGAGGTAAGATATAAGGAAAAAATCCAAAAGCGTTCCGACCATTTCAATTATTCTCCGCGATTTCACTTTATTTTGATCCGCTTTGCCTTTCTATCCTCTGGAATTGGAAAGTCGATAATTTGAAGATGGCCCAATCTTCACAGAATCCTCGTGAGTTATTTCTTTTGATGCTATTGGTGAATGCTTTTAAGTTCTATATTTTGTTTACAACTTGTCTGGAGTAAAATTCATGGTGAAATCGTTTACTGGCTAAATTATTAGATTCTAGTTGAAAGTATGTTATTTTAGAAGCTTCACATTTAGGGTTTATGTGGATTAACTTATTTAAGCTTATGCTTATTTGAGTCACAATTATTTACCGAAGTAGCATATTGAATGTTCAATCAATTTCAAAGAAACTGACTTACTGTATGTTTGGTTTCATGTTCAAAATTGATTATGGATGTGTAGAATTGATTTTGACATGTTTGGTTGCTCTCCGGTAGAATTGATTGTGGTTTTCGATTCTACTTTAAGATATGATTTGTACCTTCTTAGTCTAAACGTGATTGAAATTTATTGTTCAACTCACTTTTACATAAATCTATCCAAACATAAATCACTTTATCTTAGACTCACGTTTAGCCATAATCAATTTTACAGAATAAATTCATTCGAAATCAATTTTCTTCATTGCAGATCTAAACACACACTTAAACTTTTGAATTATTTTCTCAGCGTTCCAGCAGGAGAAAGTCATTATACCCAATAAGTATGGCAATAAACTAGTAGGCATATTACATGAAGCTGGAACCAAAGAGATTGTTATTCTATGCCATGGTCTTCAAGCTTCTAAGGTTAGTTTCCGTGGTTTATCGATTATGAATCCACTATTTATATTTAGTATTATGCAAACTATTGTTGAATTATGTTTTTCAATCTTCAGGAAGATATTATCATGACACAGCTTGCTGCTGCTCTAGAGAATGCTGGAATCAGTTCTTTCCGCTTTGACTTCACTGGAAATGGGTAAGTTTTGTGTAATACAGAACAAAACCATGAATTTTGTTCATATTTATGCCTTGATGTAATCTTGACCTTCAAAATATGTGAGGTGACAATGATTGCTATGCATGTGATTCATAGAAGCCGATGCTGAATATTTTTGTATTTTAACATTGATAAATAGTTTTAAAAGTGTTACGCGATGCCACCAAATATTATGCTAATTAGTTATTACTCGAAGTTATGTTACATTGTTTGAATATATATGTATCAATTTTCAATAGAAGATTATAATTCTTTACCTGAAAACAACTCATCATTAGTCTATAACTATTTTATATTCTATTCAAAATTTGATTTCTGTTTGGCATAATCTCAACCACTAATGTTGTTTAACTGCTTCATTTTGATTTATCGTTTGAGTTTTCCTTCCAGGGAAAGTGAAGGTTCATTTGAATTTGGCATCTACTGGAGGGAGGTTGATGATTTACATTCGGTAGCTCAACACTTTCATGAAGCAAACCGTAGAGTTATGGCAATTATTGGACACAGTAAAGGTTTGTTGTGTTACATTGGTTTTGCCTATTTCTAGGCTTGCCCAGTGTCCGATAAGACACCGGCACATGAGATTATATTCAGATATAACATTATTTTGAATTATTATCAGTGTCGAGTCGACGTATCTGTTTATGGTGTCAGTGTTTCATAGGTCTGTAGGTATGTTGAAACTGTTATGAATAGTTTCTGAATCTTTGGGCAGGAGCTAGTGCAGTGCTTCTTTATGCTTCAAAGTATCATGATATTAAAACAGTCGTCAACCTCTCTGGTCGCTATGATCTGAAGGCAGGCCTTGAAAATATTCTCGGAAAGAATTTTATGGAGAGAATTAGAAAGGAAGGATTCATTGAGTTGAAGACTAAGTCAGGTAATCGTCCATTTAATCAGCCATGTGTTCCGTTCAAATACATAAACTAGTGTAGAAGAATGTATTTGAGAGTTGGTTTCAAGAAATTCAGGATTCATATAACTTGTTTGTTCCTCTACTTTGAACTTTTTATAATTGCTTTTGCATGAATTTACTGAATTGAGCTAGTCCAGAATCTTTCATTGATTTGTTTTATTCTACACTCTTGTTCTAAGGCTACTGAACTATTTTCTTTAAAAAATTGTTGTTTTCAGTTCTTGATTGAGGATATGGCATCGATCTTCTTTTGTAGGAAGTGTTGATTATCGTATAACAGAGGAAAGTTTGAAGGATCGGTTAAGCATAAATATGCACGAAACATGCATGCAAATTGACAAAGAATGCAGGTGAGTAAAAAAGTGTTTGACAGTTCACCTTTCCTTTTCAGTTTCACCCTTTCATCTTCACTAAAACAGAGCTTCATTGCTAAAATCTACACTGATCTATGGAATCAGTATAGATTTTCATGCATTACTTATAATTTTTGTTGTCTCTGAGTTTCTATTGCTTCCATAATTTATGGTAAAATTACAGCAAAAATAATTTTGAGAGACTGAAGAGCTTGTATTGTTGATAATATGTTGTAGAATTGCTTATTTTGATTCATTCTCTTATTATTTAGTGAAAGAGATAATGTAGAGTCTCATAATATATACGTGACAGGTTCCTAACTGTTCATGGTGATGCTGACGCAATAATTCCTGTTGGAGATGCATTTGAATTTGCAAATATCTTACCTAATCATAAGTTGCATATAGTAGAAGGAGCTGATCATGTATATACTGATCATTTAGCTGAGATAGCCTCAGTTGTGGTTGATTTTATGAAGGAAACTTTTGCCAAGGAACAAATTTAATGCCAGCCAGGTACTACCTTAGCCTGCATATTAACTTTTTCTATACTTCTGAAAAATATTAGCATTTCCTAAAATAAATGGTGATTTTTCATCTTGAGTACACTAAAATTTGAAAGAGCTCCTAGTGACAAACTTGCTTTTTCCAGGTCCCTAATAAAGTTGTCCATGGTGGTAAATTTCAGAACTCTGCTCATGGGAGAATCACGGTGTGCCGCGACAGTAGTATGTGCTTTTGCTTAGTTATTTGTTTTTAATGTAGCAATCTTATCATCTTTATTTATGATGTAATGTACGAGTAATCTATTCAATGTATATTTAGTGTGAGAAGGTTGTGGACTTGGGGAATCCTAGTTATTGTACCATTTGAGATTTTGAAGTAATGTCAAGTGGTAGTGTTTTCCATCTATGAAACTGAATTGATCATGCAATTAATCACAGAAACGAACTTATTAACTATCCAAAAATAATTACAGCAGAGTTGTATAGAAGTCATAAACATCTCACAAGCTCAGATTTGAGCAAGTCAATCATCTCTTGTAAATCTGAGATATGATGTTTTAGTACCTGAAAAAATAGAAAAAACTTAGTGAGATACAAGTCGTCGTATCAGTTTTCAAGAAGTAATTGCTTTATTACCTCTCGTCTTTGAAGCTCCATAGACCGAGCCAATGCTTGTCGTCGTGTCACCAACTCACGATATTTCCAATGTAGATGCATATTTTCTATGGTGCCAGCATAAACATCTCGCCTCCCTGAAAATCTCACGTTGTTAACCATTTTTGTATGATAAATTTGTACAAAAGCCGTATATTATAATAAATTACTTATTCTTACCTAAAAGTAAGTATGGCTTTATACTCAAACCATTCTTCGTAGGGACAGATTCAGAAATACTAATGAGTGGGGGCATGATACTCCTTCATCTCATAAAAATTAGAAAATTAATTATATATATATATATATATATATATATATATATATATATATATATATATATATATATATATATATATATATATATATATATATATATATATATATATATATATATATATATATATATATATATATATATATATATATATATATATATATATATATATTAATTTTAATAAAAAAAACCAATGTTATTTTTTAGAATACGTTTATTGTATTCATTGTAGTAAATAACATAATTGAATTAAATTAAAATTAATAAATAATAAAAATAGTAGTAGAAAAATAATAATAAATATTGTATCGTATTTTTAAAAGATAATTATTTTAAAATATAGAAAAATATAAAAGTGAGATACTTTTTATGTGAAGAAGGAAGTGCACATATTTTAAATATTGCATACCGCATATTAGAAATTTTTGTATAAAAATTTGTTAAAATAAATATATATTTATCTTGTGAATTTAATTATTGTTACCATTAGAGTACTACATCAAAAAATTAAAAAAAAATAAAATAAATATATAATAATTATTCAAATAACAAATTAATCTTTAAGTTAGATATTTAGAATAATTATTTTTTTCAATATTATTACATATATATTTATGTTTACGTGGTCAAATAATATTTTAACAACTTATCTTTTACATTATTTTTTATTTAATTATTTATAATTAAAATTAATTAATTCATTTTATGGGGGCAATATTTAATTTTTAAGAAAAATAAAACTAAAATAATTAATTGTTTAATATAAAATAAATAAACTAGTGGGGGCAAGTGCCCCTAATTAGTATAACCTAGATCCGTCCCTGTTCTTAAACAAAAATCTCTCTACATTTTAGGAAAGTCAGTTTATTGTTAGCTATTTTATTATTTGAAGGAAAGTCAGTTCGTAGATTTTAGGAAGGAATAAACGGCTCCACTTATAATGGATAATTAGGGAGATGGTGTGATATTGTGTAAGCCTATTTATTGGCCTTTTCTTATTCAATTAAGTTTTTAGCATTTGATTCTAACATCTGGTATCTGTTGGCTGAAAAAGAGCCAACTAAAAAATATCGACAGCAAGAGATCGACATCGACAGAAAATATGAAGAATCGTCCTAAACCGACAGTATTCTTTGGTTGGGAAAAGCCAGCAGCCTAAGTCGACAACACATTAAAAGGTGCGTGGTCGACGGAGACATGGGCTGGTCGACCAAGATAACAATTGGCACACCTGACAAAGGGGTTTTGTTGTCTGGCGGGAAATAGCTTTGAAAAAAGGGAACATGGGGAAGTTAGGAAAGTAGTGGCCCTACACGTGGCGGCACCAGAAGCGATCTGACGGTTATTTTATTTGCCTATATAAAGCAAAGCCTGGTTTGAAGAGAGAGGTGTTTTTTGTCAACATTTTAAGAAAAACACTCTGAGTACCACACATTGAGAGAAAAGAGTTCCCCTTTCCTTACAAAATGTACGAACACGCCCATTTGTACTTTTCTCTTTTACGTTGACTTTACCAAGTCTTTATGTTATGAAAACAATGCCTTTACTTTTATGTCATTTTTCTAATATTTCTTTGTCTTACTAAAAGCATTATTGTCTTGTTTAAATTTCATCATATACACCGTAAAAAACACAAACTGTCGAGTGCATCACAAATCCTAAGTAATCGACATACCCAGAACCAGAGTCCTGAGACTAGTTTGACCGGCCTCGCAAGCAAACTTGCGTCAGGAGGTCAGAGGTTGTCTGCCCGAAAAACACGTGCGAATAAATTGGCACGCCTAGTGGGACATCGAAGGTTTGGGTATATGCGTTTACGCAGTGGAAAGATGGTAACGCCACGACAGAACGAAGAATCGTCTTCACAGGAAAATTCGGTCTTACCACCGGTGACGGTTGTAAGCACTGAATCCACAACAGTAACTTTGACCGCACATAGCAGACCGTTCACGACTCCGCGTCGACCTGAGGCAAGACCAGCGACGACGGGAGTCAAAAAGAAATACTTGCCCAGTTTTACTATGCCGACACCCCAACACTTAGGAATGCCGACAAAGTTTATGTCAACGTTACGCTATAGTGGGCTAGACACAGGAGAGAATTCCTCGTCAGCATTCTCGCCATATCGAAACCTAGGGCCTGTGACCCAGCAGGGGGGAAGGCCACCAGGTTTTGGATCACTTCCCACCATAATACCAGTTTTTACCAACAGTTCCGTCATGGTTATGCGACAACAGATGGACGAAAGCAATCACGAGATGGTACATATGCTGACCCAACAAATGGGCACGATTCTGAGACCATTAATACAAGATTCGACTCAGAGTTACCAGCAATGGGAAACTCAGATGACACAAATAGGAGACTTATTGGGGTCTCCCAGGGCTACAGGAAGACAAACACCTCCCAATCGTCTTGACACGCCTGTCCGACAGAATGACCCTGTCGAAGAAACAAACCACCTACAGGCCCCTGAGTACGAACATATACCCAGGGTAGCCTAAAAGCCCCCCATTATGATGGTTCACCGGAACCAAGACCCAAACTACGTGGTCAGACAAGTTAGGAACGAGAACCCAGGGGGAGAAGCTAATCTAGAGGCCATGGTCGAGTGTATTATGGTTCACAACGGTGCGAACCCAAGCCTTCGACGACCCACCTACACGTCTCCTCTACCAGACTTCATTTTGCAAATAGAGTTGCCAAGGGGATGCAAGGTGCCAAAGTTCACCAAGTTTGCAAGTGAAATGGAGGAGTCCACCTTCGAACACGTCACTAGGTATCAGACCGAAGCTGGGGACATAGCAAATAATGAAGACTTGAAAATGAAATATTTTCCTAGTTCCCTAACCAAGAACGCGTTCATGTGGTTCACCTTGTTGCCCCCACAGTCAGTCCATACGTGGACACAGTTAGAAAGATTGTTTCACGGGAAATTTTACATTGGACAATCAAAGATCAGTTTGAAAGAACTAGCTAGCGTAAAACGAATGACAGCGGAGTCTGCAGACTAGTATCTGAACAAGTTCAGACTATTGAAGGCGCGATGCTTTACACAAGTCCCTGAACACGAAGTGGTTGAAATGGTCACATGAGGTTTAGACTATTCTATTAGGAAAAAGCTAGACACATAATACCTTAGGGATATGGCACAATTGGCCGACCGCGTCCGACATGTCGAACGTTTGAGGAGTGAGAAATCTCAGGCTAGTCGATATCATAATAAAGAAAAGGTTGTGTTTGTGACCACCGACGAATATTCATCTGACGAAGAGGAGTTCGTCGAAGAAAATTTCGTAAATGTGGCCGAATTAAAACCTGGGCCCTCATATGCGTGCAGAGTCCTAAAGTCGTCGAACGGAAAGAATCTGGTCGATACGGAAAAAACATACAAATATGTTGCGAAAACATACTCTTTCGATGTATTCAAATGCGACGAGATATTTGATTTGTTGGTCAAAGATGGTCAAATTGTCGTCCCGGTTGGGACAAAAGACCCCCTCTAGAACAAAAGAAAAAGAGGGGATTTTGCAAATTTCATAATTTTCTTGGTCATAAAATAGCTCAATGTGTTCTTTTCAGGGATTTGGTGCTGAAAGCTTTGAAAGAAGGACGACTCCAGTTTGGTGAAAGACCAAAGATATAAGTGGACACAGACCCTCTAAAGATTGAAGAAGCATTGTACTCTGAAGTGGCGGAATGCATGATAATCGAGGCTACTGAGGACCTTGAAGAGCAGATGACAACCCCGACGCTCGAATGCCTGATGGTCGAGGCTATAGAGGGCTCCGACAAGAAAGCAGAAAGGGTCTTTGAGGGAATCTACCCTCAGGTTGGGGAAAGCTTAGCCGAGTTTCAAGAAAAATGCAAAGTTAGCGGCTTTAAAGCTGTCATTTGTCCCAGATGCCATGTTGTGTTCGACCAGAAAGCGGCAGAAAGATTCGAGTCGGTCAGACCACCAGTCCCAAGGTTCGTGTTCGACATGGGGCTCCTCGACAAAATCAGGAGTACCGGAAGCTGTTCCAACCGCCAAGGCCAAAAACTTTTGTGCCCCCGTCGGATACCCCGCAGGATAAATGGATGGCTCCCGTAACCCAGAAAGGGAGCAAGAGGCCAAAGTGGAAAGTGATAGATCTGGAAAGAGAGGCAGAAGCCTCCGGCAAGAACGCTGAGTCTAAGGGATATGTGGTATCCCTCAACTACAAGGGCAAGAACCCAATGACAAGGACCTAGTGGAGGCGTCATCAGCGGAATAAAAAGGCTTCCAGAGAAGCATCGACTTTGCAACTACGACCTATTGGGAATCCTGGGTCGAAGAACCAACCCCTGAAAACTAGATGGGTTGAAAAAGAGAAGATAGTGGCAAACCAGACCACAACAGTGACCATGGAAGTCTCTGGAGAAAGGGCGGTGGTGTTGACCCAGAATTCAACGTTCACCGCTGGAGCAGAAAGTAAGAAAGATCCAGAATACACCCCTCAGTCGGATGAAGACGAACCTGAGTATACACCTCAATCAGACGAGGAATACACTCCATCTCCGGAAGAGGATTTGGACGTAGAGATGTATGACGATACAAATGACGACACCTACAGTGAAGACTTTGTGGTAAACTGTGGGATTGTGTCAATACTGCCGGCAGAATATGATAAGATATCTGAAGTCTCGGAGTCAGAGGATGATTTCTTGCTAGATAAAGCTGCAAAGGATAAGCCATTTTGTTATTATGTGATGAACAGTGGTGTGGTAGAAGAGCAAACTGCCATGTTCGAAAGACTTAGACCAGGGATGATGTATCACTTGAAACCGTTGTTCATAAAGGCAAAGGTCGACGGCGTGGCAACGAATAAGGTATTCATGGATGGAGGGGCATCAGTCAATTTGATGCCCCACACCTCATTTAGGAGTATCGACAAGACTGAGGCTGACCTCAAGCAACACAACATGGTTTTTTCCAACTATGAGGATAAAACCAGTAATATTCTAGGAGTGGTCCAAGTAGATTTGGCAGTCGGAACCACCACTAGGTCGACGTTTTTCATGGTCATAAATTCAAAATCCAATTTTAACCTCTTATTGGGACGAGAATGTATCCATGGAATTGGGGCGGTCCCTTCAACTCTACAACAAAGAATGACTATTTGGAGGAAAGACAATGTCGTTGAGAATGTCGAAGCCGACCAGAGTTATTATAGGATCGAGGATGCCAAAGGGACGAAAAGGTCTTTTGACCAACACCTAGAGAACTTGGCCCCATGTGACGACGAGTCGGGATCATATACCTCCGCCAACACCGGTCGTATCTTGAATTTGGACCCAGATTATGGTTTCATTTGGGACTCATCTGATACCCCAGCGGAGTCATCGCAGAGTTTCCCACCCACATGGTGACCCCCCATAGACAAAGATGGCTGCTGAGTCAGAAAATCTAAATCGAATTTCGGGCTATTTGGGTGAAAACAAAAGAAAAGTGATACTCGAAAAGGAAAAATATGGAGATATCGCCAGTGATACATGTACAAATGGTCGACAAGGCCAGGAAATAGCTTCAGAAAGCCGGAGGCTCGACTGCATCTATGACGACGAGCCTTTGGGGTTTGAGAAAAACCCAACCTACGACGTGCAGAAAATACAGGCGCAAGATCCACTCGAAGGGATCGATCTAGGGGAAAGAACCATAAAGAGACCCACATACGTAAGTACCAAAATTGGCTCGAAGATGAGAGCCAAGCTGATCGAGATATTGAAAGAGGACAAAGATTGCTTCGCCTGGGATTACGCCAAAATGCCAGGGCTAAGTTGGGAGGTTGTAGAACACCGCTTGCCCATCCAACCAGGGAGGAAACCAGTTAAGCAACAACCACGTAGATTCTCCCCAGAAGTTACACTGAAAATCAAGAGGGAAATTGAAAGGTTGTTGCAGAGTCTCTTCATCTGCATAGCAAGATATGTTGAGTGGTTGGCAAATATAGTCCCAATTGTCAAGAAAACTAGAACTCTGAGAGTTTGCATCGAATTCAAAGACTTAAATAGTGTCACCTCTAAAGATGAGTATTCAATGTCCATGGCGGAGATGTTGGTCGATTCAGCCGGTGGTTTTGAGTATCTAAGCATGCTCGACGGATATTCTGGATATAACCAGATCTCATAGCCGAGGAAAATGTTCCTAAAACGGTGTTTCGATGCCCAGGGGCATTAGGAACCTATGAATGGGTGGTAATGCCATTCGATTTGAAGAACGCTGGAGCAACATATCAAAGGGCCATGAATTCTATTTTTCATGATTTCATTGAAAAATTCATGCAAGTATATATTGACGACATAGTTATAAAATCATCGTTAGAGGTCGGCCATTTAGACCATCTTCGACGCTCATTTGAGAGGATGAGGAAATATGGATTAAAAATGAATCCACTAAAATGTGCTTTTTACGTACATGTAGGAGATTTCTTGGGTTTTATGGTTCATAAGAAGGGCATTGAAATAAATCATAACAAAACAAAGGCAAATCTGGACCTCAAACCTCCTTTGATGAAGAAGCGGCTCCAGTCCTTGCTGGGAAAGGTTAACTTCTTGCAAAAAATTCATATCAAATCTAAGTGGAAAGACGAAAGCATTCTCGCCATTATTGAAAGTCAAGAAGGAAAGCGAGTTATGTTAGGGACGGGAGCAACAAGAGGCTTCCGACACCATTAAAGAATATCTCATAAAGCCTCTGGTTTTGTTGCCACCAATTCCAAATAAAAACATGAAGTTATACATTGCAGTGTCCAACACAACTATAGGAAGCATGTTAGCTCAGGAGGGCGATAATGGCGTTGGAAGTCCCATTTATTACCTTAGTCGAATGTTAGTTGATGCTGAAACTAGGTATTCCATGATTGAGAAGTTATGCCCGTGTTTGTATTTTTCATGTACTAAATTAAAATAATGTATTAAACCAGTCGAAGTTCACGTTTCATCGCATTTTGATGTTATCATACATATGTTGTCAAAACCTATTTTGCACAGTCGAGTTGGAAAGTGGGCCCTACACTAACTGAATTCTCCCTTACCTATGTCCCTCTGAGGGCCATGAAGGGGCAGATAGTGGCGGACTTCACGGTCGACCATGCAATGGTTGAACAACCGCTTTACGCGGTCAGCACAAACCCCTGGAAGCTATACTTCCACGGGTCAAGCCACAAAAATGGAGCCGGAATAGGTGTCCTAATTATTTCCCCTCAAGGTCATCCGACCAAGTTTAAGTGTAGGGTCAAAGACATAAGCTCCAATGACGAGGCAGAATACAAAGCCTTGATCGTTGGTCTGAGAATTCTTAAAAGACTAGGCACCAAGAGCATCGAAATTAAGGGCGACTTCGAACTGGTTATCAGACAACTCACCAAAGAATATAAATGCGTCAAGGAACATCTGGTGATGTACCTCACGATGGGGAAAAGATTGTTGGAACGCTTTGAGGTGGTCAATATTGTGCACGTTCCCAGGATAGACAATCAAGAAGCCAACGAGCTGGCATAAATTGCCTATGGGTACAAAGTCTCAGAAGACAGGTTGAAAGAATTCATCGAAGTTAAAGAGAAAGTAATATCCAAATCGTTTGGTGGGCAGGAAGATGGAGAAATGGGTGACCCAACAGAAATGTGGAGCAGCCATTGGGTGAGTGGCGCAGTCTGTATGGTGGATGAATTATCCCTGACGGATTGGCGAATATTTAAAAGGACCAACAACGGCTACTGATAGAAAGACCAAGTATCAAGCATTAAGTTACGTTCTAGTGGGGAACGAGATTTTCAAAAAGACACCAGAAAGGGTGTTGCTTAAGTGTCTAGGGAAAGCAGACGCATACTTAGCAATATCAGAGGTGCATGGCGGGGCATGCGGTGCCCACAAAGCTGGACAAAAAAATGAACTGGGTACTGTTCTGACAAGGAGTCTATTGGCCAAGGATGTTCAAAGACTGTATAGACTTTGCGAAAGGTTGTCAAGATTGTCAAAAGCATGATGGCTTACAACGGGTGCCAGCTGACGAGCTACACGCAGTAGTCAAGCCATGGCCTTTTCGAGGGTGTGCACTGGATGTAATCGGAGAGATTCGACCAACCTCTACTAGACAACACAAGTTCATCCTTGTTGGAATATATTACTTCATAAAATGGATTGAGGCAGTGCCATTGTCGAAAGTAGACCAAGAGGTTGTCATTAATTTCGTCCAAAAACATATTTTATATAGGTTTGGAACCCCTGAGACGATCACTATGGATCAAGGCTCAGTATACGTTGGCCAAAAAATGCAAGAATTTGCAGTAGAGGAAGGGTTTAAACTTGTTGCCTCCACCCCTTATTATGCACAGGCGAACGGTCAAGTCGAGGCAGCCAACAAGATGATAATTAGGCTCATTAAGAAACACATTGCCCAAAAACCCAAGAACTGGCACCAGACGTTGGATCAGATATTGTGGGCTTGTCGAACATCTCCTAAAGAGTCTACCGGTTCGTCACCTTTTCGTTTGGTATTTGTACATGACATTGTTTTTCCAACAGAAGTTTGCCTCCAGTCAGTACGCATCCAGCGCCAATATGACATCTCGTCGGAGCAATATTGGAATATGATGATGGATAAGATGGTGGACCTAGACGAAAAAAGGATAGAGGCACTCGACACATTGTTGCACCAGAAGGCTCGGGTATCCCAAGCATACAACAAGAAGATTAAGAAGAAAGCCTTCATAATTGGTGACTATGTTTGGAAGGCCATACTTTTGATGGATCGAAAGGACCAGAGGTTAGGAAAATTGTCCCCAAACTAGGTAGGACTATTCCAAGTAATCCAAGCGTTCAGTAACAACGCTTATGAGGTCTAAGAAATTGGGGGAGACCGACATATCATCAAGATAAATGGGAAGCATTTAAAAACATACAAACGTATGCTACAAGAGATTCAGAGTAAAAAATAATATTTCATTAAATGGCTAACGGTTGTGGACGACCAACACAAGGTACACAAAAATAGAAAGGGAAACATGATTACTCTAGGAACCTTGCCTTAAAGCTTTCGAGCAAGGTTCTTTCATGGTCTACCTGACTCTCTAAGAAGAATTTCATTTGACGCATTTTTTCAATGGTTGTCTTTATCTTCAAAGTAGCTTCGACATAAGGGATCGACAAGGGTGTTTTAGCATCTAGAAAAGCCTTCTCCCTTTCGACGTCAGCAATCTTTTGTTCTGCCTTCGCTACTTGGGCGCGATAGCCAGATATTTGCTGGTCGAGGGTGTGGTGTCTGTCGGAGCGTGTTCTCTAGGAAGCCTCATAATATTTTAAGTTCTTTTCATAAACGATCTTGAGATACCACTCCCGCTTCATCTCGTTAATCTTGGCTCGAATCTGAGCATCGACTTGTTTGCACAAAGTCACGTCTTTCGCCAGTTGAGTAAAGAAGGCCTCAAACTCGATCAAATATTCGACTGTAGAGGCAGGCGCGTCGAATGTTGAAATCACATCCAAAATCTTGAAGATGTCTCGAGCTATAGGGTCTTCAACGGCTACTTCGACAAATTCGTCCTCAAACAAGTAGGACCTTAATTCCTGCAGTTTAAGGGTGAAAGTGTTATCCTCGGTCGGGTCAATAGTGTTCTTCGATCCAGCAGGGGTAACAGCCTCGACAGAGTCGCGAAGCTTGAGGAGGGCTTTCAACATTTCTATAGGTTTTGACACTTTGGAGGCCAAAATCTCCTCTAGGGTAGAATTAATCATATCTTCGATGCCACTCCTCGGAGGCGATGAAGTGCCAACTACATGATGAGCACCCACACCCTCTTCTCTATGACTGGGAGCATTATTCTCGACATTTGCCTCAAGATCAATAAAAACATCAGGGTTTTGCTTAGGAGTTTCCTCTGTCAAAGTCCCAGGGAATTTATCAACCTTTTAAGGAATTAGAGGAGGAATAGTCTCAGCAGATCGACCAGCAGTATTGGTAATGATATCGGCTAATGTTTGGGAATCTGGGTCTTCTGCGTCCTGCGAATTAACCAAGGGAAAGGTCGATAAGAAAATGCAAGAGGAATATCGACAAAAAGGGGGCGAAAAAAGGAATACCTCAGCAGCTTTAGGCGATGGAGGACTTTTTGTGACCATAATATGGAAGACCTCAGTTAAGTCTTCAGGAACAGCATATTTGGGAGTCGAAGCAGCCCCTTCGAGAGGTGTTTTCTTTGTTGGAGCTTTCTTCTTCCGTATCAAAGGTGTGGCCGAGGGAGAGTCCGACGTTTTAGAAGGAAAAACCCGAGAACGGGTACTCTCATCTGACAATACAACGTCAGAAATTATTTATTGCTAAAGAATCTAGCTAGAACAAATTGCGTAAGTGGACAAGCAGGGACAAGCGAAACGAGAGTGATAAGGAGACGTGTCATACCTGAGCGTTAGAAGTTTTTTGTTTTTTGGCTGGCTGGGTCGAATTCGACTTCGCAGGGGGGGTCCCTCTTGTGCCTCTAAAAAAGATGAGTAATATTCAGAAAATAATGCGAAGACTTAGGTATAAGAAGATAAAGACAAGGGAGAATGAGTTTACATTTTTTTGTGCATCCCCAAGAGCACTAGTTGGCCTTGCATCCACCAAAGGCGCCAACGAACTAAGGGCTTTTCCTGATAAAGCTGTAAAGGCGTCGACCACGTTTTCCAGGAAGAGGTCATGATCGAAATGTTGGGCTTGGTACTCCGACCACTAAACATTGAAACTCCAAGTGGTGAAGAACGAAGGTTTGTAACAAAAAAAAGGCAGCTCCAGATGTTAGGTCGACCTAGAAAACTTGACGCAGTTCCTATTCCCCTCCAAGTTAAGCCTTCGACCAACCCACACGACGTCATCACGTTGTTGAACTATGGGCTTTGGCAGCATCTGGCTCATGCCAAATTGTCGAGCAATCAGGTTGTGCTGATAGTTCATGAACCCATAACCAGTGTTGCTCGAATCAATACGAAATGATAACATTGTTGGAGTTAAGAAAACTCTCCATATGGAGTTGGACAGTGCAGCCGTTCTGGGGGAAGCACCAAGGAAGGGATTTTGGAACTAAGTCGGCCCAAACCTCCAATGTGCGAAGGGAGCCATTCCAGGAACGAAGGTGTTTGTCTCATCAAACATAGTGAGGTATTTCATGAAGATTATTTTGTTGGGGGTTTCCTACATGGTCAGGAGGGCAAGTCTAACCCCTTCCACCGATCAATCTTCGTTTAGGCGTTGCATCGTGGCCGACACTGGGTAACCCAGTTGATACTCAAAGGTGGCGTTCATCCAATGTTTCAATAACCACATAGGCCCTGACACATTCAGGGCTTTGGTGCTTTCATAAAGACGAGAAGTCTTCAGAGACGACAACCCCATAGAATGATACAGAGAGGCCAAGAGAAGTTTGCCAATGGCCACTTGTCGATCCTCATGGATTTGAATAGCCAAGCTAATGTAGCTTTTTGCTATTTGCATAAAGCCTGGGTGGAAGAGATATTATGATAGCCACAGGGTCAAGAAAGCAATGTACTCTTCGTCTGACACTTCGATCGTATCTTTGTCATGATGGTCTTCGATGAAATTCTGAAAGCCAACACGATCGAAGTCAAAAGACGGGGGAATGGCTGTCAGAAAGCCGGGGGAATGGCTATCAGAAAGCCAGGAAAAAATGTCTGCATGTCCTCATGGCTAGGTTTGCCAGTAGGATAGGGGCCATGAAACGCACTGAGCTTTCCGGCCACCACGAAGGGAATGATCATTTGCCGTTTCCAAGCAGCCGACACCTTTTCATCAGTAGAAGTGGGGTTGAGGAGAGGTTTATAAGAATTCGCCTCTGAGATGATGAACGCAATAGGATTGTTACCCGTTGTGTGGGTTTGGGAAGCAGTTGAGGAAGCCATTGAAGGTGGTAGTTTGAAGAACTGGAACGTTTTAGTTTTTCTAGAGAAGGAGAAGCAATAGAGAGAGTATTGGGAAAAGTTTTAAAAGTGAGACAAATGGGTTATTTGTAACTAGAGCTGGCTGGAGACGAAGAGGCCAAAGGACTTTTCAGCTTCTCACTCGTTGAAAACGTAATGAGTGGAAGTTGGCATTGACGTGGGAAAGTGGAAAAGAATGATGGAAATCCTTGAAAATTATGGCACAGAAAGGCGCCATCATCACGTCAGGAGGCGACTGACACGTGGTTGATTCAACAGGAACCATGATGGCACAGACAACTACTACACGCGTAAAAAACACAAAGTCTCTCAGTTGACAGGATCCTCCGTCCAGACCTGAGTTTTAGTGGGGCATCTTGTTGGCTTAAAAAGAGCCAACTAAAAAAATATCGACAGCAAGGGAGTCGACATCGATAGAAAATTTGAAGAAACGTCCTGAACCGACAATATTCGTTGGTTGGGAAAAGCCAGCAAAGGTTATTGGCAGCAAATTGTCGAAGTCGGTGAGACTCAAGGGTCGCAACCTAAGTCGACGACAACACATTAAAAGGTGCATGGTCGACGGAGACATGGGTTGGTCGACCAAGATAACAATTGACACATCTGACAAAGGGGTTTTGTTGCCTGGCGGGAAATAGATTTGAAAAAGGGGAACATAGGGGAAGTTACAAAAGTAGTGGCCCTACTGTCGCTACTGCGAAAAACACCCGGCGGAAAACAGAAGAGTCACCACCTTTCGTTATTTATCCCAAAGAGAGGGAAAGGAAACGATCGGAAAAACCTGACGAAAAGGGAAAAGACAAGGTCATAGCAACCAAGTCCTGGATTCGGGAGTCGGTTACGCAAGGGGAAGGTATGAGCACCCCTCACGTCCGTCGTACTCGACGGGATCCACGCATTGTTGTCTATCTAAAAGGGTGATCATCTACCTAGCTAAAGGTCAAGGGACAAAATAAAAAGAAAAGATGACTCAGCAGAGCATCGTCGCTCTGTGCCTACGTATTCCCTCGTGCAATGGGAAAGTCAGAGTCAACGTAGTTCGACTAACTACGGGTGAAAGAGGGGAAGGTTGCTCGCTAAGATATTGCATCTTGTGCCTACGTACTTTCATCTGGTATAAAAGATCAGAGCAAATGTAGTTTAGGCTAACTACGGGTCGAATGGGTGTTCTCGATCACACGGGGGTGAGAGAAAAGTTTAACGATACTAGCGTACGCATTCTAGCAGTTAGGTGTATTGCTGCTCGACCATTGGAGACTTAGGCGTTACCTGTTTGCGGTAGAACGGACGTAGTATGTCATTGGTTTAAAGGTACAGGAACCTACGGGATCTAGAACTACGGTCTAGTCTCAATTGCACTAGGGCAAGAGAAAGGGAGATTAGTCGTCAGCAGGAAAGCCTCGATCACACGAAAGCGAGAGAAAAGTGAAGTTAGTTATTAGTGTGCTCTCTAAGATGTCGCGTCTTGTGCCTACATATTCTCGTCTGGTACGAGAAATCAGAGCAGTTGTAGTTCAGCTAACTACGGAAAGACGGTCTCGATTGCACGGAGGTAAGAGAAGGGATCTCAATCGCCAGGATGTGAGAGAAAAGAAAAGGTCTCAATCGCCAGGATGCGAGAGAAAAGGGAAGGATCGGGACGCACACACAAAGTCATAAGACGTAGGAGCGAATGCGTCGCATATTGTCCAAAGGACATACGCTAAACACTCTAGACGAGTGAAAGGCAGCCACCCACTCATCATTTCCCGCGTATCTAACGCTACAGCTCACTACACTCGACGGTTGTATAAAAGAGATGAAAGAGGTGAAATAAAAACAATGTTAGCGAACGGAGTGGTTCCGTTGACCCTTGACTTTTTGCATGCAAGCTCCATTTCCAAGCTTTCCTCTTTTGATCCTTGATGATGATATTTTGAATAAGAACCAATGTGACGCTGAACCGTCGTAATTCGACTTATGAATGAAGTCAAACTCAAAGAGGTAGCGTATTGATATTCGTGTCAAAGACAAGATAGAGAAATGATATTGCGAACCATTCTCCAATTGAATCGTGTCACACGGACCAACACAGAATAAAGCCAAAATGAAATCAGAAGAAGAAGAGAAAAGAGGAGAGAAAGAAATGGTCTGATATCCTACATTATCCATCAACAAATTGATTAATAACGAATTACGGAGGTCTCATCATCGACCAAAACAAAATGACAATGGGATGAAAAATCCAATAACAAATAGAAATAAGAAATCAATTTCTAAAATTGAAATAAAGCTTCTAGAAAGAAAATAAATTCTAAAAGAAATATTAAAAGAAATTGAAAAAAAGAAAATAGAATATAAAATTCTATGGAAAAAAAATGTATAAAATATTATATAATATACAAATTGAATTTAAAAAAATATCTAAAGAAAACTATATAATAATATTCCAAAAGAAAATAAAATAAATAAAAAACAGGAGGGGTACAACAGTAACAACAGGGGTGCAGTCCAATAAAATCTGGTTGGACTTTGACCCAAATCCACAACAAGAAATAGCAAACAAAAGGGGGGGGGGGTGTACGAAGGACAATGGGGTATGAGTCCAGCAAACACATAGTTGGGCTCGGCCCAAACCAAACAAGCAAATGGGAGGTGCATCAATGGAAAGGGGAATATGAATCCAAATTAATGGAATGGGCCGAAGCCCACTAACCATCCAAAAGGTCTCAGGATTCTTCATCTTCTTCATTCAGCTAAGAAGAACCCTAGCTTTCATCTTCTTCTCCTTTTGGTAAACCCTAGTCTAGAAACAACTTCCGTCATCGCCGGTCAAAAAAACTCCTCTCATCTGTCCTCTGAACTTCTTCCACCAAACCTCTCTAACTCTCCAAACTGAACTGATAAACAAACTCTTCAGTTCTTCTCTTTCTCCGATCCCATGCTCTCCTAAAACAAAACCATAAAACCGGCCAACAAATAATCAACACTCAAAAATCCATGGGCGAAGATAATGATGTACGTTAGCTGTGGTTCGCGAGTGGAGGGGACCGCGATTGGAAGTTCGTTTTGAAGTTAGGATGGTCTTCTAGGTTTCGTGTGGTTTGGGAATGAAAAAATTGTGATGATTGAGATTGTTTGTTGAATGTTGTTGCGGTTGAGGATGACGAGGGTTGAGCGGTTCAGATGAGGTTACTTGAAGATGCGAGGTTATGATCTGGAGATGGATTCCAGAAGTTTGAAGATCTGGAAGATCTTCTTGAGGAAGATGAAGATCTGAAGGTTGGTTGAAGATTTGTGAGGATGTGTTTGTAGATCTGGAGATTTACGAAGCTTCTATGTTTTGTTCGATGAAGATGAACAATGAAGGTTTGATCTAATGAGTTACGCAAGGACGATGATGGATCGTGGTTTGCATGCAGATTTAGAAGCTTGAGGTAGTTTCTCATGAGTTTTAATGGATTGTGGTTGGATCTTGGATCTGGAAGTTTGAGGTGATTTTGATGATGTTGTGAGTTCAGATCTGGAGTTGTGAGTAGTTGAAAATAGACCTGGGAAAAATTCTTGAAGGTTTGAATTTCTGGGAAGAAGCTTGATGAATATTGAAGGAATCTGGAAAATGTGCTTGAATGTTGATGAAAATGTTGAAGATATGATGAACACGGATGAACACATAAGTTTCTGGAAAAAATTGGAGAGGAAGATTGATGAATGTTTGAAAAACTTGATGAATTTCTAGTGAAGATTCAAAGTTCTGGAAAAACTGGATGAAGATAGGATGAGTTTCATATGAAGGTTGGATGAATGTTCAAAGCAGATCTGGAAAAGAGCATGAACGCGATGAAGGTTTAATGAAGTCTCTGGAAAAATTATGAACGTGATGAATGTTCATGATGAAATCTGGAAAAATGTTGTTGAAGGTTCGATGAATGTGTACGAAGAATTCTGGAAAAACGTATGAACATGGATGAAGTTTCCGGGGGGTTTGAATTTTTCCGTGTGTTTTCCGGCGTGTTTGGGCGCCATTGATTTTGCCGGTGAGCTGACCTAGGGTTTGTCTTGGGATTCGTGCAGCCATTAATGATGAGGGAGAGTGCATAGTGTATTTATACCTTCAGCAATTGACACCTGGCGCGGACCTGCAGAAATCTGACTCAAAAGTTGATTAATTAAAGCTGAAATTAATAATAAAGCTAAACAATTAATAATAAAGCTGACTAAATAAAACAAGCTGACTTAAAGTAAATGCTGAGATTAAACAAACTAATAAAAGATGATTAATATAAGAAGCTGATTAAAACCCAAAATGCAATGTGACCTCTTCTAATTAACTAAGATAAAACCAAATCTTAAAATCCTAATATTAAATGATAACAAAATAATATCCTAATTAAACTTTAATCTAAAAAATCTAAATCAAATGAAATTAGATTAATAAATTCTAATAAAAGAAACTAAAAGAATCCATAAAACCTAATATATTCTAAAAACAATTAATATTCTAGAAACTATTAAAAATATACAAAACTATTTAAAATCTATTAAAAAAAATTAATAATATCTAAAATAGAAAATAAAGGATAAAAACTATTTAAAAGCTATTTTCTATGCTAAAAATTAAGAAATAAAATCTAGAAAATTAAATCGGTGAATATAAAATGCAATAGTGCAACGAAATAAACGGTAAAAATATGTATACCAAAATATCCTAAAAAATAACAGCTTAGATCGAATCACCGGGAAGAGCACCACTTCCAAAATAAACCTGTTAATTTGAACTGGCTTGAAGCGCTTAAAACACGAGAGAGAGGGCTATAATCCCGATAAAATCAATCTGGCTGAAAAAATGCACAGTATGCGATATGCAGATGCAAATGCAAATGAAACGAAACATAAGCCAAATATAAGAAACGGTTGGTCAAATTTTGGAGTACAACAGCTACACGTGGCGACACCAGAAGCAATATGGTGATTATTTTATTTTCCTATATAAAGCAAAGTCTGGTTTGAAAAAAGGGGCGTTTTTTATCAACATTTTAAGAAAAACACTCTGAGTACCACACACTGAGAGAAAAGAGTTCCCATTTCCTTACAAAATGTACGAACACGCCCATTTGCACTTTTCTCTTTTACGTTGAGTTTACTAAGTCTTTATGTTGTGAAAACAATGCATTTACTTTTATGTCATTCTTCTAATATTTCTTTGTATTACTAAAAGCATTATTGTCTTTACTTGTTTAAAATTTATCATATACACCGTAAAAAACACAAACTGTCGAGTGCATCACAAATCCTAAGTAATCGACACACCCAGAACCAGAGTCCTGGGACTAGTTTGGCTGGTCCCACAAGAAAACCTGCGTCGGGAGGTTAGAGGTTGTTCGCCCGAAAAACATGTGCGGACAGTATCAAGAGCAGAAAATTTCACAAGAAACAAAGAGAGAAAAAACAGATGGCGTCTGAAGGAAGCGATCGTTTTAATCTACCATCAATTCTTAAATTTGATGGTGATTATGATCACTAGAGCATGCTAATGGAGAACCTTCTTCATTCGAAGGAGTATTAGATTTTTATGACCACAAACCTCGTTAAACCCGCTGCAGGAGAAGAGCCGACAGTTGCACAGAGAAAAACGGTAGAAGAGATGTAGTTGAAGGACCTGAAAGCCAAGAATTACTTGTTTCAATCTCTTGACAAGTCAATTCTAAAGACGATCCCAAAGAAGGAAACATCGAATCAAATCTGGGATTCAATAAAGATGAAATACCAGGGCAATGTTTGGGTTCAATGAGCCCAACTCAATCAATTGCGCAGAGAGTTTGAGATCCTTACCATGAAGCAAGGAGAATCAATTAGTGATTACTTCAGTAGAGTAATGGTGATTGCAAACGATATAAGGAATTGCGGGGATGATATGACTGATGTCAAGGTCATCGAAAAGATTTTAAGAACCCTCACTGAAAAATGGAATTATATTGTATGTTTCATTGAGGAAGCCAAAGATATGGATGAGCTTACTGTTGAAGAGCTGCAAAGCTCCCTTATTGTGCATGAGCAAAAGTTCAGGAAGGAAGTAGATGAAGAGAAAGCACTCACGGTGGCATACGGTGAGAACAATGGTGGAAGAGGACGAGGCAGCCGAGGAGCTTTCAGAGGTGGAAGGGGAAGAGGAGGTAGAGCCCGACAACCCTATAACAAGGCGACCATTGAATGTTATAAGTGCCATTAGTTCGGTCACTTTTAATATGAGTGTCCAAATATGGCTAAGCAAGAAAATTACATTAAAATTGAAGAAACTGGGGAGATGTTGCTCATGGCGTATCATGAATCATTTAGGCAAAGAAAAACTGATGTGTGGTTTCTAGATTCAGGATGTAGCAATCACATGTGTGGAGACCTGTCATTATTTAATCAGTTAGAAGATGGATTTCAAAGAACAGTGCGGCTGGGGAATCATATGCAGTTAAATGTGGTTGGTAAAGGTAGTGTCAAGCTATACTTTGGAAGCATTAGTCATCTTGTTCAGGATATCTTTTATGTTCAAGAACTAAGGAATAATCTTCTTAGCCTTGGACAACTGCAAGAAAAAGGATTAACAGTGGTGACGAAGGATAATAAATGTTGCATTTATCACTCAACAAAAGGCCTATGTTTGTTGTACTCTCTGATAAGCACTCTGACAAGGACACAAAAGAAGTATGTCTGCAGTCCACAACCCAAGAGTCGGTACAACTTTGGCATCAGAGATTTGGCCATCTCGGTTACACAGGATTGCGGATGTTGAAGGACAAAGAGATGGTGAAAGGGATGTCGTGTCTTCTTGGATCTGATTCCATCTGCACAGATTGTCTAAAAGGAAAACAACATAGAGAACATATTAAAAAAATCTATGGTGTGCCTCAATTAAGTTGGAGTTAATCCATGCTGACATCTGTAAACCCGTTTCACCAGCTTTAAATGGCCAAAAGAGGTATTTGCTTTGTTTCATTGATGACTTTAGTAGGAAAGCATGGGTCTATTTCCTTGCATATAAAGCTGATGCATTTTCTACCTTTAAGCAATTTAAGAGTAGTGTTGAAAAGGAGTCTAGTTTGTTTATTAAGTGCTTAAGAACAGATTGAGGAGGGGAATTTACATCAAGTTCTTTCAATGATTATTGTAAAGATAATGGAATCAAGAGATAACTAACAACATCTTACACACCCAACAAAATAGAGTAGCCGAGAGGAAGAACAAAACAATGATGAACATGGTAAGAAGTATGATGGTTGATATTCCTAAGATTTTTTGGTCTGAAGCTGTGAGTTGGGTGTTCTATGTGCTTAACAGAAGTCCAACTTCTTCTGTGAAGGACATGACACCTATGGAAGCTTGGAGTGGGATAAAGTCGTCTATAGAACATTTTAGGGTGTTTGGTTGTATAGGACATGTACATATGCCTAACGCCAAACGCAATAAACTTAAGAATAAGAGCAGAAGTTGTGTACTGTTTAGGGTTAGTTCAGAATCAAAAGGCTACAGGCTATTCGATCCCATAAGAAAGAAAATCATTGTTAGTCGAGATGTTGTGTTTAAATAAGAGATAAAGTGGAGCTGGGATAAGAGTTATGACAACTTGATAAGTCTTGATTTGGACTGGGGAGATGACATAAATGAAGGAGAAATTGGGACTCAAGTTGTGGGAGAAGTTGAGACTCAAGATGTTACCAATGAAGATTCTTATGTTATTATAGAAACTCTCAGTGAAGAATATAAAGCAAGCATAAATGAAGATGGAAGTGATAAAGAAAACACTATGGTAATGGTTGCGTCATCTCCTGAAGCCTCTAATACAAGGGAATGGGATTGTGTTAGAAAGACAAGTTGTATCAGAAGGAGACTAGTGTGGATGAGAGACTATAATGTCAATAATGAAGATGAAATTACCGTCAATGATGAAGCTCAAACTGTTGAAGCAAGTCAAGATCACACTTCACATTTAGCCTTATACATAGAATGTGATCATATTAAGCTATGAAGAGGATGCTAAGAGCCAAGAATGGAGAAATGCTATGAATTCAGAAATTCAATCCATTGAGAAGAATGAAACTTGGTTTCTCACTAATCTACCAGAGGGAGCCAAGAGTATAAAAGTCAAATGGGTTTATAAGACTAAATTGAATCAATATGGAGAAGTTGAATACGATACACCAACATAAATTCTGCATAACTCATTGTGTTGATAATTGTTGATCTTGTTACTCTTCCATTAGGTTGATACTTATTAATGATTCATTTTGAACCTTTAACTACTTATACAACATTTAAAAAAGACTAGTCATTGGAGAGATAACTTAATCAAGTGTCTTTGGTTTCACTATAGTACAAGAGACATTGAGGATAGATACACCAAAAGATCTTGATCCATTATGTATCATGTTTAACCATTGAGTCTTCAAAGAGATTATGTACTATAGAGCCGTTGAGAGTAGATATCCATAAATCATGCCAAATTTTCTTGAGCCTTGCGAACTAAGACTCTAGCTAACAAACTGATTTGGCAATGCAGTTTGCTTTCTGCAGTGCGGATAGCTTTAGCTTTATCGCTAACTATGAGTGATCATCAGAAGCCAATTTACATTCACCATGTGTAGATACAATAATGCTGCTTTTTATGATGTTGAGACCTTCAGCTTTAGCGTCTATGCCAGACATCACTTAGAGAGTGTTCTTTAGATTATGCACCATCAGTAGCTAGCAATTCAGCTTCTCTCAAGTGTGCCTTTGTATATAAGATTTTCTATATATATATATATATATATATATATATATATATATATATATATATATATATATATATATATATATATATATATATATATATATATATATATATATATATATATATATATATATATATATATATATATATATATATATATATATATATATATATATATATATATATATATATATATATATATATATATATATATATATATATATATATATATATATATATATATATATATATATATATATATATATATATATATATATATATATATATATATATATATATATATATATATATATATATATATATATATATATATATATATATATATATATATATATATATATATATATATATATATATATATATATATATATATATAGACACACACACACACACACACACACACGAACACACACACACGAACACAAGTATTAGAACCTGCATACAAGAAACACACATCAAATACAACCATTTTTATTTTAATAATTTGTTATCATCAAAATCTAAGGAATATATGTCATGAACAAATCTTGTTCTAACAAGCTTGTGAATGAAGAAACTGTAGGGATTAGGGTTAGGATTTAGTGGTTGACCAAAAATTCAACAATTGACAAAAAGCCAACTGTTAGGTCAAAAGTGTGATTTTGTGTAAAAAAAGGATTTATTGTAATGTCACTTATAATGTTTTTTCTATAACAAAAGGGCTTCTTGAATGGATTATTTATCTTCTTCAAGATAGAATTTTCTTTCCAAAATTCAAACTTTGAATATTTTAAAATGAATGACTATGATTTCTTGAATATGGACCTATCATTTAAAAGCCTTTGATCTTTTGGATGACATATCATGCCATGAACCAGACAAAAATCAAATATGATCACCAAACTAGATTGACAAAGGTCAACAAAATTGAACCCTTAATGGTTGACTCCTAGAGACTAGAATCAAGGCTTAAAAATGGCTTCCCTAATTTCAATGACATAATATTAATTGACATGATCAAAGACTAGTGACCTCAGGGTATGACCTCAAAGTTACTTGATCCACAAAGTATTAACCGAAACATGTTAAATGGCATAATCTTGCCAGTCATAAACCAATCCTTTCCTCTTAAATACATACCTTTGAATCAATGATGTGTAATGCACAATGAATGTCATATAATGGGTGATTATGGCATGTGAATATGCAGGTGAAATGAGAATCATGAGCTAGACAAAAATGAAAAAAGCATGGCAAATTTTGGGGTATGACAAGTACTAATAGTGAATTTCCTTACTTGGGTTGGAAGCCAAAACTCTAGACGTAGGCGTTCTTGCATCGAACTGGGTCACCATTTATTATGTTCTTTATTGTGTTTCTGCTCCATTATCTTGTAGAATTGAATATATGTTAATTATAGCGATTCTAGCTTAACTTGTCAACCAGTTGTCTTGGACATTATTTTTGACATTGGTCCTTTGAGGAACAGAATTTCAATTAGCATCAGCGCAGGCACCTTAGCTTGTTGAGTAAGCTATAGGGAAGATAAATTATGCTCAAATGGACACAATTAAAGATGAAGGATAATGCAATAATCTACCTGTTTTGGATGGCACCAATTATGATTATTGGAAGGCTATGATAGTTGCCTTTCTCAAATCCATGGGAAACAAAGCATGAAAATATGTGATAAAAGGGTGAAAACATCCAGTGGTTACTTCTAAAGATGGAACTTCTAGCTTGAAAATAGAAGTTGAATGAGCTAATGATGAAGATGATGAAGCTTTTGGAAACTCCAAAGTTTTGAATGCTATCACCAATGGTTTTGACAAGAACATGTTCAGGTTGATCAACACATGCTCAGAAGGTAAAGAAACTTGGGAGATTCTCAAAACTGTACATGAAGGCACCTCCAAAGTTCGTATGTCAAGGTTGCAGAACCTTACAACTAATTTTGAGAACCTGAGGAGAAGATGAATTTATATGTGAATTCCACATCAGGTTGCATGACATTACCAAAACTTCCTTTTCCTTAATTGAAATGATGTCTGAAGAAAAGCTTACCTTTAAAATTCCTAGATCATTGCTTTAGAAGTTTGACATGGAAGTGACTGTTATTGAAGAAACCCATGATTTGAGTACTATTAAGGTTGATGAACTCACTGGTTCCTTGCAAACCTTTGATACGTCTATCAATGAAAGGTTAAAAAAGAAGAACAAAGGTATAAGCTTTGTTTCTAATACTAAAGAGAGTCAAGGTGACAAAGAAGAGAACAAGTCAGGTGATTTAGCTTTTCTTGGTAAAAAGTTCAATAATTCCTTGAAATATTTGAACAGAAAATGGATGACAAATGTCCAAGACAAGAGATTTGACATCAGTCTTCAGATTAAAGGTAGGAGTGAAGACAAACCCAATGGCGAGAAGGGTACGTAGTGCTCTGAGTGTGAAGGCTTTGGGCACATTAAATTAGAATATCCTACTTTTCTAAAGAAATAGAAAAAGGGACTTTCCATCACTTATTTTGATTATGATAATGAAAGTGAGAAAGATACTATCAACATTATAATGGCTTATTCTAGACGATATGAGTATGGAGGAGAGTCTAGTACTGAAGACCTGCTTGAAGAAGATCTTGATACATTATACATGATCCTACTCTCCAAGTAGGAAGAAAGGGGCTTAACAATAGATAATCAGAAGAAAACAATATATGTGTTTCAGAAGGAAACATAGAAGCTTGCCTCAACCATCGCAGGTGTAGAAAAAGAGATTTCATCTCTAAACTCCAAACTAGGACACACAATTCAATCTGAAAGTAATATGCTTAATAGAATGGTGAAATGGGGAAAAAAGTCTAGAGACATGAAGAGAATAAATTTTGGAACAAGCATGAAAGAGCAATGCGTGAATAATCCCTCATCGAAGGTTGCTAAGGTTCTAATGTCGGACCACATGTCACAACTTCGTGTGAAATGTGTGTCACCTCTTCGCAACAGTAATAAGAATTTACCGCTAAAATATCACCATTGTGGTAAATTTGGACATACAAGGTTTCATTTTTACGATCTGCATGGATATCCTTAGCTTGATAGTCAATTAAAGTTGATGAATAGAAGATGAAGGAAAGTCCAAGAAAAGAAGAAGTTGACATCCAATGCTGCTTCAACTACCCCCATAGTTCATACGATGCAAAAAGGTTCATCATGTGAAGGACGATATTATAATAGTAGGGGTACCAAGGACATGTCTAAGGAAAATAAAGTTCATGTCACTTCTGGAAATAGAATAAAGGGAAGAATTAAAGACTCAGGGAAATTGGCCAATCCTAGTCAGGTACTACTGAGAAAAGGATCATCTACCAAAAGGATCAACATAAACCACATGAGTGACAAAAGGTGGAATATGAACTTCTACAATTAAAAATTTGACGTCACCAACAAAGGTAAATAAGTTCTTATGAAGAAGGTCATATCTGAGGAAGAAATCAGGGGCTTACAATGTTTCAAGATTAATAAAGAAAGACCACCTAATATGTCAGACAAGATGTCTCAACATCGTACTCTGGATTGTTTACTTCAGAAGCTTTGACTAAGATATCCAGAGTTGAGTTTAGTTGAGCACTTCTTCATATTCGAACTTTGGTTTAGAATCTGATGATGTCTAGTGTTCAAAGTATGATGAAGTCTAGAGTCTGATGATGTACAGAGTTCAGTGTCTTTCTATTAAAGTCCAAAGCCCGATGGTGTTCAGCTTTGTTCAGTGTCTAACTTTTTCAAAGTCTGCTTTATTCATCATCTGAATTGTTCATGTTTTACACATTAAACAACACTATTAGAGTACAAAATTATTCTTTATACTTTGTTATCATCAAAATTCAAGAATTGTAGATGTAGAACCAAACTTGTTCCAGTAGTAAGAACACCTTTTTTTACCGATCGATCACTTGAGCGATACTCATTTTGGCACATATTTTCAATCAGTGTCTTTACCTCATATTCATTCTTCATTCTCAATGTACCTCTAGTTTAGGCATCGAGAAGCATACTCGTTGGTGTTTCTAGCCCACTGATAAATTGTGTCATTTGTTCCATATGACTCATATTATGATTCAGACACTTACGGAGTAACAACTTGAACCTCTCTCATGCATTAGACAGTGACTCATACTCATCCTAATCAAAATTAGAAATCACAACTTTTTTCACGAATTGAGAACTTGAGCAATACTTCTCTAAATATTTGTCTTCAAGTTCTTTCTAGGTATGAATAGTATCATTTGGTATCCATTGTTAGTCATGCGTGCAACCTATCAAAGAAAAACAAAACAAACATAATTTTACCTGATTGTTAGTAATCTCATTTAGCTTGCACATTGATCATGTCTCGTACAATTTTGCAAGATGCTCCCAAGGATCTCATATTTCTTGCTCGTCGAACAGGTTATCCTTCAAACCTAAAAGTACAAAATTGTTAAGATCAAAAGTTATAGGATTATCTGGTTGAAATCCTAAAGATAGTTGTCCAACATCATTTTTCATACAATAATCCCCTAACGTTTGTCGTGGTGGAATTTCCATTTATTCTCTTTCTTCTTTTGGTTCTTCTGTGACTAAAATTGCTTGTCGTTTCTCTATGAATTGCACGTGTTGTTCTTTCAATTTATGGGTCTATCAATATCATTATCGAATTTGAACCTCGCATAAACAAACAAATAACCACTGCACCAAACAGAGTAGAATAATAGTAAAAAGTTAAAATAAAAAATTAAACTAAAAAACTAACAAAAATAAAATTAAAATTAAAATTTAAAAACACCACACAAATATTTTCTTGTTGAAATCATCAACGATCCCCGAGAACGGTACCAAAAACTTGATGACTAAACTAACAAGTATACTAGTCTCGTCGAAGTAATAAAGTTATTCGTCCCCGCAAGGATTTCAAATTTGAACAAGGTAATAAAAATGTGATTTAAATTAAATTGCGAGGGGTTTTCAATTATTATTTGGTACGAAAGCAAAGACGAGAAAACTTTCTAAGTAAAGTTCGATATGGAAAAGTGACTAGTTAATTCTTTTGAATCCCCTAATTATACCTATTGATGAATGTGTATCAAAGCAAAACTAGGTGTTTCTAAGTTTTTTAATACTAAAGCCCTAACTTAAATTACTTATTCGTAGTTAATTACTAAGTTGAACAATTTTCCTAATTTAGATCGATAGACTTACGGTCAATAATCCTTACTCATCTAAGATCAATTTGCACGCTCGTCAACACACAAAAAGCAGTAAGAAAAAAAATAATTGAATAAAAATTATAACATAAAAGATTCAAATAATCTCAAACATTCATATGATCAAATAAAGTGCAATTAGGTTCATCTCTAAAGAACTAATCTAAAATAACTTAGCTATTCATAGTGAAATTAACTATTATCATGAGTTGATAAGAAGTGTTCATCAAAATCAATGAAAAGTAAGTTCTCCAATGACTCTAATGCTCTCCAAAATCTCCCACAAAAGCTCATGACTGTCACTTTCTCTCTTAGAATTCGTTATCTTAAAAATTCTCCATATTTTTTTAATTTAAAGTATTAAAAAGCGTGTCAGAAAAAGTTGTCATCGCAACTGCGTTCACAAACATCGCAATCACGATGTATCATCATCGCGTCCACGATATAAGCATCACGACCGCGAGAAAAATAGAGGCAAATTCTTAATTTTTTTTCTTCATTTTTCTTTTTATTTTTTCTAAATCTTAACTTTTTTCACCTTTGAAGGTTTTGCTCACTTCTTCATCATTTGAATTGGATTTTTCTCATTATTCCACCAATTTAATCAAAATCAATTGCGAATATTATGTATTTAAAGAATGTCATCAGTAACAACCATTAGAGAGTTGAAAGTAATTTCCACATACTTCAATAATCATTGACGCTGTCGTCATCAAAACATCATAAAGGATCTTTTGCGGGATTACCAACTTTTATACCGGGAAGCACACAAATCCGCAACAACGAAACCTTTAGTTACAATGAAGTGAGGAGGACTGCAAGATTAACATTTCAACGTCTAAGTCAGTGTAGTCAAAAATATATAATTTCAAAGTGAGAGTGAGATAATATCTCTAAATGGTGTGTGGTAAGACTTATATATGTTGGAAATTCACCTCACACCCTATGAAGAATTCCCTTCAATCTTGATCTCAAGATTGATGAACAAACTCATAATATGATAGTAACGGTGATAACAAGTAAAAAGTTATTAATAAAAACAAAACAAAAGAAGAATAACAAACAAACAAACAACAAGAAAGAGAAGAATGAGAAAAGAAATATTTGGAGAAAATTGTGTTACCCACAAACTGTGGAATTTCTGATTACTATTGAACTTTCACTTGCTAAACTCTGCAACTGTGAAATCTGTTCTATTATAGATTACAAAGTAAGGCACCTATTTATAGTTTTAGGCTTACAAAAGCCCAAAACATAAAAGGCCCAAAATATTCAAAATTAAATCTAATCTAAATCATATCAAATCTCATCAAAACAAATATATGTCAAAACAAACTGTTTCGACACACTATGAATTACATTTAACACACCATCTAATTCATTGTGTCTAAACTGTCTATATTCATCAAGGCTCTTAGTCTTTTGAAGGCTTCTACCTGCACTCCCTTCATCATGATATCTGCAATCTGATTCTCAATTCTGCAGTGTTCCAACTTCATCTTCCCTCCTGCTACCTGCTCTCGAAGATAATGGAACCTCATTTCAATGTGCTTTCTTAAGTCCATACAGGGCTTTATGAAGCATGTACGCCTTTCTTTCTTCGCCTTGTTTCATAAACCCAGCTGGTTGTACAACATAAACTTCTTCGTCTAAGGGGCCATTAAGGAATGCACACTTCACGTCCATCTGACATGTGTGCCAGTTGTTCATATTTGATAGACTAACAACTAACCTGATTGTTTCGGTTCTAGCAACAGGTGTAAATACTTCATCGAAGTCGATTCCTTCCTTCTGAAGAAATCCTTTCGCCACAAGTGTCGCCTTGTGTCGAGTTACTTCTCCTTTAAGATTTACCTTCACCTTGTAAACCCACTTCACATCAATTGCTTTCTTGCCTTGTGGCAATTCGACCAGTGACCAGGTATCATTGACTTCGATGGACTCCAACTCTTCAATCATTGCTTTCTCCCACTTCGAATCTTTCAATGCCTCAGTTGCATTGACTGGTTCGACATCTGCTTAGAAAGCATAATGTACTAGCTCACCCTCTTCATCGACTACATCATCTGATGTAATTACACATTCTTGCAACCTTGCAGACATGTGTCTTGTTCGTCGAGGTCTACTTGAACCGGCTTCATCTGCAACTGGTTCTTATCGAACTTCTATTTCGACTTCAGTGGTTGGTTCTTCACAAGAGATTCTCACTGAATCCTTCTTGGCATTCTCAGTCCAATCCCATTATTTAAGCTCATATATGATCACGTCCCTGCTGATCACTACTTGCTTATTCACTGGGTTAAGCAGCTTGTAACCTTCTGTCGAATGATATCTTATCAAGATCATTTGATTCGACTTATCATTAAGCTTCCTTCTCAATTGATCTGGAACATGTCTATGTCTATAGATCCAAACACCTTTAAATGACTGAGACTAGGCTTGACACCAGGCCAACATTCTTCTGGTGTGATTCCTTCAAGTTTCTTCGTCGGGCATCTGTTCAATATATATGTTGTTGTCGAAACTGCTTCTCCCCATAATTCTTTGGGTAAATGCTTTCCATTCAACATATTTCTCACCATATTCATGATGGTTTTGTTCTTACATTCTGCAATTCCATTTTGCTGTGGAGTGTAGGGTGGCACCACCTCATGCACAATCCCTTCTTTTACACATAGTGTACCAAACTCTTTCGACACATACTCTCCACCACCATCAGTCCTCAAAATTTTCAGCTTTCGACCAGTCTGTCTTTCGACCATGGACTTGAATATGGAAAATACCTCAATCACATCACTTTTCTTCTTGATGAGGTAAGTCTACAAATTTCGAATGTAATCATCTATAAACGCTACAAAGTATCTATTGCCACCAATCGAATCCACCTGGATTGGACCACATACATCAGAGTATATGACTTCAAGTATTGCCTTCGACTTCCTTCCTGCATCTTTGCTGAAGTTATTCTTGTGTTGTTTCGACTGAACACACTACTCACAGACTTCACTTGGAATGTCGATTTCTGGTAATCCTGAAACCATATTTCTTCTCTTCAGTTCTCTGATGTCATTAAAGTTGAGATGACCTAGTCGAAAATGCCATAACCACTCATCTCTGCTGGCTGCAGTTGCTAGACACTTGTGCTCCATTGCATTGAGTTCAATCTTGAAGGTCCTATTTTAGACATTGGAGCCTTCAAGATTAATCTACCACATACGTCGAGAACTCTCATCATCTTGTCTTCGACAACTACCTTGTAGTTCTTTTCGACAAGCTTCCCTATACTGAGCAAATTACTCTTCATGTCTGGTATGTACAACACATTGGAAATTGCTGACCTTTTTCCATCTTTCCTCATAATCAAAATATCACTAACATCTTCAGCTGCTAGAGTGTTGTCATTTGCAAACTTCACCGTGTTCTTCGACGAGGGCTTCATGTTGACAAACCAATCTTTCCTTTCAGTCATGTGTGATGAGCATCCTGAGTCCAAGTACCACTGATCTTAGAATTTTTCTTCATCTTTTGTTGTGACCATTAGCAACGTTTCTTCTTCTTCATGTTTCGCCAGCTTTGCATCAGTCTCTTGATTTATCTTCCTTTCTGGACAATCACTAACATAATGACCATACTTCTGGCAATTGAAACATTGAATGTGGCTTTTGTTTGTCTTTCGACCACCACCTCTTCCTTTACATGCAACACCACCTCTTTGGTTGCCTTGGTTCTAAGGTTTCTTCTAATTCGACTGGTTTCCTCCTTTGTTGCCATTCCAGCTACCTTTGCCTTTTCTTTCCTTTTCTGACTGCGCCTGCAAAGCCATATCTTTCGACTTTCGTGCAGCTCTCTCAGCCATCCTCTATTCATGAGACTCAGGAGTCCCTTGAAGCTCTTCCTTCGTCAACACTGACAGATCTTTCGACTCTTCTATGGCAACTACCACGTGGTCGAATTTTGGAGCCAACGATCTCAAAATCGTTGAGACAACTGCTTTCGTCGTCAGCGTTTCTCCATATACTTTGATTTGATTCACAAACTTTGTAGCTCTGGTGAAGAAATCTGTAATGCTTTTGTTGTCTTCCATCTGAAGCAACTCATAGGTTCTCTTGTGAGTTTGTAACCTCACCTCTTTCACCTTCTCTGCGTCTCCAAACGACTTTTCAAGAATCTTCCATGCTTCTTTTACTGAATCAACATCACTAACCTTTTCAAACTTATCAGGATCAACACACTGATGAATTATAAAAAGTGCTTTATAATCCTTCTTCTTCAATTCTTTGTGCGCAACCTTTTTCGCCTCCGTTGCGTTCTCCCCAAGCAATGTTACTCCGTCTTTCACAAGATCCCAAAGATCTTGATAACAGAAAATCACCTTAATCTGCTTGCACCAATTCTCGTAATTGTCTTTCTTGAGAATTGGCAGGGTCGCGAGAAAGTTGTCGTTCAGATAGTTCATCGCCATCACTATCTTCCTTCTTTGAATCTCTCAACCAGAGCTCTAGATACCAGATGTTGGAAATTCACCTCACACCCTATGAAGAATTCCCTTCAGTCTTGATCTCAAGATTGATGAACAAACCCACAATATGATAGTAATGGTGTAACAAGTAAAGAGTTATCAAGAACAACAAAAGAGAAGAAGAATAACAAACAAACAACAAGAAAGAGAAGAATGAGAGAAGAAATATTTGGAGAAAATTGTGTTACCCACAAACTGTGGGATTTCTGATTACTATTGAACTTTCACTTGTTAAACTCTGCAACTGTGAAATCTGTTATATTATATATTACAAAACAAGACACCTATTTATAGTTTTAGGTTTACAAAAACCCAAAACATAAAAGGCCCAAAATATTAAAAATCAAATCTAATCTAAATCATATCAAATCTCATCAAAACAAATCTGTGTCAAAACAAACTGTTTCGACACACTATGAATTACATTTAACAATATATAGTCGACAGTTAAAATTGCACCTATATATCCTTACGTGTAATGCAAGGATCCGTCCGATATGATCTAGCGATGAATGATGTATTTGTAATTAGGGTCAAACATTCGACCTTTTAATGTGTTCCTATATATTCTTATGTCTGTTGTGCTGTCTCATTGGATTAAATATTACTATTGAGTCTTCTTTTTTGAAAATTTGATTGGTTCGAAACATTATATATATAAAAAATAAATTTTGATTAAAATTTAAAAAGTTAATATTTAATAAATAAATGAAAAATATTTATTTAATAATTATAAAATACAAATTAAATACACTATTTACTTTTTATAAAATACAGATAGAGTGACTGTATGTCGATAGACAAAGTGATCAGAAAAAGAAAAAAAAAACGTTTTTAAACAACTTACGAGGGTCGTTTAAAGAAGTAATGTCGTGTTCCATGTTTTTCCGGTTTAATATTTTCTTGTGTGAAGGAGGGTTGTTTGGAGAGAGGCAAATACAATTTGATGAGTAATCATTTCATATTTCAAACTCGAACAGTCACATGCATTCATAGTCATACTAGAAATTCCCTGTTTGCCTGTCCTTAGCTATGCCCCACCCGTGACCACCATTGCTGGCAACCAGCCAACACCAATACTATCGTTGTGATTCGATTTGATTTGGAAATCTTTTTTCATGGAGCCTTTGAAATACTTACTACTTCATACACTTTTCTTATAAATAAGTTTATTTTCAGTCGCCGCTGACCTAACGTTAACCCATTTAATCTAATAAAACTTAGATATTTAGGCATGTGTGAGAAACTCAAGCCAAAAAATTAGTTCTTTAAATAGAACAGTTTCATGACTTGGGCACTATAATTGTAAATTTATATAACCTCAAAATTTGGCTCATGCCACATGAATAATATGTTGCGAAATATACCTCATATCCAGGAGTTTGCAATGCGGTTTGATCAATTTTGTCTTTAAAAATTATCTAAATTTGAAGAGAAAAAATTCGGTTAGGTTTGCTTCAACTGCTTTTAAGAAATAAAATTTAACCAAATCGATGTAGTTCATATTGTTCGGATGGGGTGGTTTTTACAAAAATTTTATTGAGTCATACATACATATATAGAGGATAACATAATTTTACATTTCAACATTTAATATTACCATAAAATAAGTTTATAATTGTAAATATAAATTTATAATTTGATTCATAAATATAAATTGCGTCTTGCAATTTTATTTTATGGCTAATGGATAATATAAATGAAGTTACATTCTTAAATAATGTTGAAATATTATATTTTGTAGTTATAAACAAATATATGTATGTGACTATGCTAACCCGATAATACTATAATTTTTTTTTTGTTATGAATATTCTTTATATAAAAGAATAGGAAAGTAATGTAGTTTTTTTTAATCTTATCCTTATCAACATTAACAAATTAAAAATAAAAATAAAAATAAATATATAACAATTTCATTTTATATGAAAATAATAGTATTTATAAATAAATAATAATTTTTATTTAAATATAAATTAAAATAAATATCATATAATATAAAAATTTCAATAAAATATACACATAATACTTGTTGATTTTTCTAAAAAAAAATAAAATTAAAGATGAATAATAGTTCATTGAGAGATTGGAAGAGATGAAGAATTGAAAGCAATATATTCTTGTAGAATTAATCTTGTGCTTTGCACTATGTTCCAAATGTCAACCTCACATTAAAAAGTGATTTCATACTTATACTATTAGTATCACTTTGGTAGCTTTAGCTCATATAGAAGTTAGTTACAAAATCCTAACTAACTTCTTAACTATACTAACTACCTCTTTAACTTCTTCAAATACATAAACTTGTCTTAATTCAACACAATACATAAACTTGTCAAACTTAAACTAGAATAGCATAAACTAGAATACCATAAAATAAAACTTAGTTAAACATAGAAAGACATATAGTAGCATAAGAAGTACAATGATATCCTAGTCACTTTCCTCCATGTCAACCTCTTTCTCTTCCTGTTGCTCACTTTCCTCCTCACTACTTTCACCTTGGTTTTGGTTTTGGTTTTGTATAAGGTTCTTGATGGAAGCAGCTTCAAGTCAGAGTTCTCTAAAACCATTAATCATATAGGACTCAACTGATCACAATTTTTTGTAAATAACTTCATTAGTGTATCCGCCTTCCGGAGCCGGTGGATGAGCGTTAGTTGAAGGATCATCCATGTACCTAAAAATACCATCCTTGTCTTGTATGATTTCGGTATTCCTCAAAGTAGTTCCATCATTGATTTCACACTCTTTAGAACTCATTCTTTTCTTAGGCTCTCTTTTCATATCAATGTCACAAAATTCCAAAATTTTGGTTGCAAATCTAGCATATGGTAAGCCTCCACTCAAGTCTTGTTGATGCAACATATGAAGCATAATGACATAAGACTAATTCACTTTCAATTTATTCTTTATGGCATAGATTAATTTCATTTCAACATCACCGATTTATGAGTGATTAGAATGCTTTGGAAGTAAGACATAAGCAATAAGATAATGAAGCATCCTATCCTTAACATACATATTTTTTTCCAAACAAGGTTAACCGAAAGGTTGCTGGATTTTTCTTAGTCAGGATGTCCTGTTGAGCGAGACGTGAGATGGTGAAGAAGTAATCCACCTTGCTGTACCCCGGCCACTCTGGAACACACCCATGCTGGATTACTTAGCCTTCATGGGGAATATCTAGACACTTTCCAAAAACTTCCAGAGACATCACAATATTTTTTCTCTTAACAACATATGACAAAACACAACTAGGACCTATAGAAAGGTTAACATATAACTCTCTAACAAGGTTAGGGTAAAATGGTCCAGAGTCAGAGATAAGGGATACAACTCCTCGAAACTTTAGGGTTTCATAAAAATCAAAGTTGTGAGATGGAAAAAATGTTAGATTACCGTATTTTGCCGACATTAGAGGACGATTTTGGATGTTGAAGGTTAGACTATCTGCCTTGAGACTAGGTTCTATGATGGTTGCCTCAACATCAAAAGCTGGCTCTGAGCTAGCTTCACCAACTTTTCCTTTTCCTCTTTCTTTTTCTTGAGGGAGCTGTGCGAGAGTTTGTGAGAGCTTGAAGGTTTTAAAAAGTTAGGGTTTTTGGAGAGTGAAATTTGGATTTGATGAAATTGTGAGAAGTGGGTTTGTGAGAGAAATGTGTTATAGAGAGGGTTAATGAGTGGGGAGTAAAAGAGATTTAATTTTTGGAGTTATGAAATTGAATGGGAAATGAAGAAGGTGGAATAATAAGGTTGAAGAGTTTGAAGAGTTCCAAGATAAGTGGTTGGAAAGTGATAAGCTATTTTGTCTAAAAGTAATAATATGAATAAAAACACTTTTGACTAAAATAGGGTAATTAAATGAACAAGGAAAATAATAATAAAAAAGTTTTCCAGCAACTAAAGCAGCTGTAATCGGTTACTAAAAATAGAGTAACCAGTTATAGTACACGAAAAAGTACTAGTAACGCTACAGGAAGAACATGTAACCGATTACCTAAATTGTTGTAACCGGTTACATCATGCCAAAAAACAGAATCAAGGTATAGGACAGCATGCATGGAAACTAGTAAAAATAACTCTTAGACATGTTAACATATATTGTTTAGCACCTTTGTATCATGCATTCATGTCTTATAAGATTTGACAAAATCATAAAAAATGAAATTTCTACAATAGCTTATAAATAATTCACACAATAAAATTATGAATTAAAACAAATTTGAAAGTTTGAATGTACCTTAGGTTTTTAACCGATTATTGATGAACACTTTTGAAGAATCAAATGTCAAACTCATATAATATGCCATGTTCCCTTCAAATTTTGTAAAAATATTCCTTTGCAAGTGATTTTATGAATATATCTGCGAGTTGATTATAAGTATCCACGAATAAGACTTCAACATCGCCTTTAAGCACATGATCACGGAGAAAATGATATCGAATGTAGATATGTTTTGTTCTTGAGTGCATGAATACATTTTTAGTTATGTTTATGGAACTTGTATTGTCACACTTTAACAAAATGCATCCAAGGTTCACGTCGTAGTCGATAAGTTGTTATTTTAACCAAAGTATTTAAGCGAAACAACTTCCAGCATCAATGTACTCGTCTTCAGCCGTACTAAGAGCCATGCATACTTGCTTTTTGTAGGAGCACGATACAAGAGCGTTTCCAAGAATATGACATGTTCCACTTGAGCTTTTCTGATCTGTTTTACAGACTGCACAATCTGAGTCAGAGAAACCAATCAAGTCACATACACTACCTTTAGGTAGCATAAGCCGATGTTCATTGTTCCTTTGAGGTACTTCATAATTCTATTCACCGAGGAAAGATGTGATTCCTTTGGTTTGGCTTGAAACCGTGCACAAAGGCACACACTAAACCTTATGTCAAGATGACTTGCCGTCAAATAGAATAATGACCCTATCATACCTCAGTACTTTGTGACATCATTTGAAACACCAGCTTCATCTTGATCGGTATAAGTTCCGAATCCCATAGGAGTAGCCATTGCCTTGCAATTGTCCATGTCAAATATTTTGAGAAGCTCTTTGAAATATTTAGATTGATTTATGAATATCTCATTCTTCTTTTGTTTGATTCGCAACCTAAGGAAGAAGTTCAACTTACTCATCATGGACATCTCAAATTCTCCTTGCATGATTGATGAGAATTCTTCACATAAGAATTCATTTGTTGATCCAAATATGATGTCATCTACATAAATTTGCACTATAATAGTATGATAGTTAATTCTTTTAATAAAAAGAGTAGTATCAACTTTATCTTTTTCAAAACCGTGTTCGCAAAGAAAATTACTTAACCTATCATACCACGCCCTTGGTGCTTGCTTCAATCCATACAAGTACTTTTTGAGTTTGTACACATGATCAGGATGTTTGAAGTCTTCAAATCCTAGAGGTTGACTTACATAAACTTCTTCAAGTATGTATCCATTTAGGAATGCGCTTTTAATGTCCATCCGGTACAACTGAAAATTCAAAGAACAAACATATGCTGACAATAACCTAATTGCTTCTAGTCTACCAACAGGGGAAAATGTTTTCTCAAAATCTATACCTTCCTCTTGATTATAGCCTTGGGCTATTAATCTTTCCTTGTTCTTAATAATGATACCATTTTCATCTAGCTTATTTTTAAAGATCCATTTAGTTCCTATAATATGTTTACCTTTTGGCCTAGGAACTAAATCCCAAATCTGATTTCTTTTAAACTGATTAAGTTCCTCTTGCATGGCTAGAATCCATTTATCATAATCTATGGAATCTTTTACTTTAGAAGGTTCAATTTGAGATATAAAAGGCATATTGAGACACACATCTTTAAGATTCAATATTGTTGCAACACCGTGACTTATATCACCAATTACTTTATCAATTGGATGATCCCGATGGGTTCTCTATTCCTTAGGTAGATAACTATCATTTGATTCTTGTGGAATTGGTTCTTCTTGGTGTTTCTATTGATTATCATTGTTAGCTTTTGGAGTATCTTCCTTAAGAACTTCTAAAAAATCATCATCATCATCACACAAAACAATATCCTCCTTGGAGAGGTTAGATTCATCAAATGAGTCATGCATAAATTCTTTAATTGTTAAAGTTCTTTTATTATATATTCTATATGCTTTACTAGTAAGTGAATAGTTAAGAAAAATTCCTTCATCGAATTTTCATCGAACTTACCGAGATCATCTTTGTCGTTGTTTAGGACAAAGAATTTACACCCAAATATGTGAAAATGAGAAATGTTTGTTTCCTACCCTTGAAGAGTTCAAAGGGGGTATTTTTGAAAATAGGTCTAATAATAACTCTATTACTTATGTAGCATGTCGTGCCTACTGCATCCGTCTAAAAGTATTTTGAAAGATTTGAGTCATTAAGCATCATCCTAGCAAGTTCAACAAGAGACCTATTTTTTCTTTCCACCACTCCATTTTGTTGAGGAGTTCTTGGTACTGAAAAGTTATGTAGGATTCCTTGTTCTTCTTAAAAATATTCAAAGGAAGCATTTTGGAATTCTCCACCATGATCACTTCTTATGGAGGAAATCTTTAGGGATTTTTCATTTTGAATTTGCTTTGCATACTTCTTGAACGCCTTGAATGCATCACTTTCTGCACTAAAAAGAATGTCCAAGAATATCTATAAAAATCGTCAACAATAACTAAAATATATACATTACCTCTAAAATTTCTTGTTCTTGATGGACCAAATAAGTCCATATGCAACAATTGTAGTGGCCTTGAAGTGAACACCACATTGTTAGGTTTGAAAGTTGATTTGGTTTGTTTTCTCTTTTAACAAGCATCACATGATTTATATTTGGCAAGATTTATCTTAGGCAAACCAATGACAAGATCATGCTTGACTAGTTTATTTAAATGTTCCATATGAATATGAGAAACTTTTTTATGCCAAAGCCGCGAGTCATTGTTATTCACCATTAGACATTTTACTTTCAAAGATAAATCATCTATGGAAATCATAAATATATTATTAATTCTTTTACCTTTTAGTTTTATCTCATGTGAGACTTCATCTTCAAGCAAGCATTCATCCTTGGTGAACTTGATCTTGAAACCTTTGTCACGAAGTTGGCTAATACTTAGAAGATTGTGCTTTAGTCCTTTAACATAAATGACATCTTCAATGGATGTGAAAGGTAGTGTTCCAACTTTGCCTATGCCAAGAATTTTCCTTTCTTATTGTCCCCATAAGTGACATATCCCTTGGCCTTAAATACTAGATTTGAAAATTTGTTAATATCTCTTGTCATATGCTTAGAACAACCACTATCGAGATACCATAAATTAGAAGTGGTCTTCAAGAATGACTACAAAATAAATTAAGTTTTGTTAGGTACCCAAATTTCCTTGGGTCCTTCATAATTAGTTCCTTTCTTGACCCACACATAATACCCACTAGACACACTAAAGTTTCTAACATAACAAGTATTATGTGTGTGACCAATTATACCACAATAAAAGCAATTAGGAACAAAATTAATTATATATAACAACATAAGATTTCTTTTTAACAAGTATTTTCCTTTTAGGATAAGGATGGACAACTTTGGATTTGTTTACTTTCTCTTTAGTGGATTGATCACTAGCCTTAACAAAGATAGTTTTGCTAGAACTTGGTTAACTAAATTTTGAATAACAAAGACCACTTTTATCATTAGAATATCTTTGTTGACTAAGAACACTCTCCAATCCAATTTGTCCCTTTTCATATCTTTCAAGAACTCTTTTTAGTTGAACAATTTGAAAAGAAAGTTATTCACATTGTTTGCATACAAAATTATGTTTTTGTTCACTAATAATATTTTGTTTTTCATCTTCGAAATCTTTTTCCATCATCTCAATTTTTTATTCTAAAGATGAAATTTGTTTCTTTTGTTTTGATAGTGTTTTGTATAGAATTTTGCATTCATTAAGAAGTTCATATATATCACCTTGTGCATCATTATTATAAATTGAAAAATCATTACTAACCTCTTCATCTTCATCATCAGAATGGTGCGAAGTCATCAATGCTAGATTTGCACATTCGCCGCTATCCGAATCTGATGAAGAACTTATCATTATCTTCCCGTGCTATGTAGGCTTTTTTATTCTTATTCTCCTTTTTACTTTTGAAGCCACCTTTCTTGGAGAGTATCAAACAATCCTTCTTTATTTTTGCATAATCAAAGGATTTATCATTTTTACCAAAGAACTTACCAAGAATTTTCACAATAAGCATGAAGTTCTCATCTTCTTCCGGAGCATCATCATCTTGTTCTTCTTTTGACTCAACTTTTAAAGCGATGTCTTTGGATTTCTTCTCTTAATTCTCATGCTTTTCAAGTCTTCCAAGTTCAAGTTCATGTTCTTGGAGTTTTCCAAATAATGATGCAGACGTCATAGTAGAAAGGATTTTCTTTTCCGATATTTCTGTCACTTTTGATTGCCATTCTCTGGTTAAAGATCTAAGAACTTTAAGATTAAGATCATTATTAGTAAAAGTCTCACCAAGAGTAATCAAATGATTTGTCAACTGTACAATTCTCTTTTGCAACACGATGATAGATTCTCTAGGCTACATTCTGAATATTTCGTACTCTTGACTCAAAGTATTCAATATAGATCTTTTTACTTCAGCGGTTCCTTCATGAGTTTTTGCCAATCTATCCCAAATTTCCTTTGTCAATTTACATTGAGATGTACAGAAGAACTCATCCATGCTAAGTGCACTTTGAAGTATGTTGATTGCTTTCTTTTCATTAAGGACTTTCTTCTTATCTTCATTCCAAGAGATTTGAACCTTTGGAGTACCGGCACCATTAACGACACTAGTTGGTTTATATGGACTAGTTTTTACGGTTTCCCATATTCCTTCTTCTTGTGCATCTAAGTGAGCCTTCATGCAAATTTTTCAGAAATCAAAATATTCACCAGAAAATAGTGGGGGTTTCTTGCTAGTACCATCATCTTTAAAAACCAGATATGTACTTGCGGAAGCCATACTGGATCTTTTAGGAACAAATTACCTATAACCTGCTCTGATGCCAATTGTAAAAAGAGTTTGCACCTAAAAGGGGGGTAAATTAGGTACTTAGAATATTTTTCCAGTTTTAGACTTAAGTATTATAATTTTTTTATCTGGTAGTTAAGTGATAAAAGCAGTAAAGTGAGTAAAGATAAAAGACATATCAATATATCCTGGTTCCCCTCACAATCCGAGAGTACTCAAGTCCCCTTATGCATTAAGAGATTTTACTATCTTATTTAGACTTTGTACAAGCTATCCTAGCACTACACACAAGATCCTAAAAGAATTAATAAGGATAGCCCCCTTATGATTTACACAAAGTACATTAAGAGAACAATCCTTCGTTATTCACTCTCTTGTTTTCGACAATCCTGGACAACAACGAATTCAACAATATTCAGAATTTTTACAAGAGTTTTGAAGTTGTATACAATATATCAATCACTTGGATTGATTTTCTCCTTCAAGAAAACAATTCTCTTTATGACACATAAGTGCTCAAGCATGTATTGGATGAAACTATATGAATTTCCAATGAAAAATTATGTGCAGAAGTTTCACCAAAATTTTTTGTTCAAGAACACTTGAAAATTGAAATATGAGAGAAAAATGTTTTCGAATTGTAGATGAAAGAGGGTAAATGAAAATTTGAAAGTTAAGGTATATATATATATATATATATATATATATATATATATATATATATATATATATATATATATATATATATATATATATATATATATATATATATATATATATATATATATATATAGCCTTAACACCTCTCTAAATGATTAACAATGAATAAACGGATGTCATGATTCAAAAACCAATTTAAAATTTCATTTCTATTAAAAAATGCATGAACCACTGCCACTCCTTCAGTGGTAACCATTTATCGTATATGGTGTAACCGGCTACACCTGAAGAAACGTTAAAAAAATTTAAAAAATGTTCATGTTTAACCGGTTTCATGAGTTTGAGTAACCGATTACACCTTGCATAAAATCCCACAAGAGACAAAGTTCAGGTGTGGTAACTAGTTACAACAATTTGAGTAACTGGTTAAATGTGTAGACAATGGCAAAAAAACTTAAGAAAAATGCATAAAGTCCAAAGTTTGATGCACTAAAATTGTTTAATGAAATATGACATAATTGGAATGAATGCTTTGAGAACTTGACATTATCATAGAGAGGTTGAAAGCTTATACCTTATTATTTTATGATCAATCGAATACAAGTATTCCAAGACTTGAATTTTATCACCTGAAAAATTGACTTGAGCTTGATGTGAGTCTTGAACCATACTTTTTGACGTACACACTTTCTTGTAGATTTTTCTTCATCAAAACAATTTCTTGAGAAGATTGTCTATCCAAATATCATGTTTGTTTCATTTCATTTTTTATTTATTTAAATTATATTTTTTAAAATAATAAAAAAAAGAATAAGTGTTTTAAGTATATCTTCATTTTTGTTTAAAAAAATAATAAAAAAAATCTCTTATTCTATTTTATAGAAAAGACGAATAAAAAATATATTTAGATCTTTGTATTTAATTTTATCTATAAAAATATAATGGTTGCTAGAAATTTAATTTCATTTTTTTCATTACTATATAATAAAAACATAAAAAGAATGTTGTAAATTAATTTGTTTTATTTTGATTGATATCTTGATGATTAAGAAAAACATTTGGATATTAATTTGCATAATTTTCGTTCATAAAATTAATATTTGATTTCTTTTTTTATTATAATTTGTCAATAATGATTTCTTTTCTTTTTTTAGTTGACCTAAAAATTAGTATAAATAGGTGTATAATTTTAATCCAATACACAACAAAAAAGAGTCACACGAAAATTGCATTCACATGATTATCTTCATACTTTTTGTTCTACCTTCAAACCATTACACCATCATCACCATGAACCTTAAAAACCTCCATAACCTGCCATCCACAACCAACCTTCCTCCATAAATCATAAACACGACAATACCAATCAAAAAAATAATTCACCATCAAAATAACACAAACAAAGAATAAAAAAAGGGAGGAGGAATAGGAAACTACTGAAGGTGCGAAAAACACAAGAAATAGGGAGTTTGAATTGAAATTTTTAAAAACAAAAGCTTTTTACCAACTCAAAATATCAACACAATCAAAGTGAGAAAGACAGAAGGATTTTTATCCTGGTTCACTTAAAATCAAAGCTAATCCAGTCCACCCGCAAAAAGTGATTTCGCCTTATACACAAGGACCTAATCCACTATAAGCAAACTGATTATAAAAATACAAAGAATGAATTTCTTTGTCTTCTCAAGGATCGAACTACAACTTAGTCACCTTAAGGAATCACAAAAAAACAAGTTTGAATAAATATTTTTGTGTTACAAGTTGCTTCTACACAAGCAGATTTTACACAAATGAAATACAAAAACTTAAAGAAAAGTATGCACAAAGTTGAGAGCTTTTCATGTAGAAACAATATTGTAAATTGTTTCCACTTTCTTCAAGTTTCCAAGTCATCTTTATATAGCATGGGAAAGGAACCGTTGGAGGGAAAATCCGAGATACCAAAATGCAGTTGTCCACAAACGGATTAGTGATAAGTGTGAAGAATAATACTGTCTTTCACCCACATTTTTAATTAGGTAGTGGAAGGGATGTTTTTGCTTTGTACCATGTACTATTTGAGCACGTATCCTCTTGATCCTATCTTCAAATTCACTGGCCTCTGATAAAAAGTTAATGAAGCATGAAAAGAAGAAACACAGCTGAAATCAGAATCTTTAGAATCTTCAGTCAGAACCTTGACAGCGTCAGCGTCTGGCTTGAGATCTTCAGAGTATTTATCTAAGTAACATAAATTTATAAGATTTCCATTCTTCAGAAGCTTGATGATTAGAGCCAGGCCAGAAGCAAAATCAGAGAGAACATTGCACCAACAACATAACGTCTTTTCAAATAATTATTAGGAGTGAATTTGTGCAGAAGCAAATTTCACAACACAATGTTCAGAAACTGATGATGTTGCACATCATAAAATTGGAATCAAAATTGGTTGTTAAAGCTACGCAATAACAAACCGTTAGGGTACCAAAATTATTCTCACACAAATACTACATTATTATCATCCAAACTTATAGGTATGTGTGTAGAACCAAATCTTATTCTAATAATCTCCCCCTTTTTGATGTTAAAAAAACCATGTATTTTGATGAACAATTTTACAGGGTAATCACAGAGAGATACACCATAAAGAACCACAAAGCTCCCACCTGAGATGTATAATCCCAAAAAGATAAAATTAGAATGAAAGAACATCTTCTGGATTAAACTTTTTGCAGAACCTGAATGATCTTCTATCAAAATATGGTTTGTCTTTAGAAGTTGCTTGAACTTATCCAGAACACTGGTTTTCAATGTCAACACTCTGATGAACTTCACTTCAGAATCTTGGTTGAAATCCTTTTTGAAAGAGCTTCAGAGCCTGGTTAAAATCTTAAAACCTGGTTGAATTAGATCTGGTTAACATGGAATTCTCAATTCCTCAGACCTTGATGTCTAGTTATGCCTGGTTATAAGTCTTTCTCAAGCGATGAAGTTAAAACTCCAAAATCAGAGAGTAAACCATTTTTGTAGAAACTGGTAACTTAAGTTATGATCTGAAAAATCTTCAAGAGCTTTAGATTTTCTTGTCTTTCCCTGAAAAAAACTAACAAAGCATTCTTCAAAGTAGTTGTTAGCAAAAACATTTTTAAATGTTTGGGTTCTGATTCACGAACATAGGTATATCTAAATCAATATGCTTCTCCCCCTTTGTCATTTATAAAAAAGACAGACAACAAAATAAAGAAAAGAAACAACAAGATTTCATTGATATAGCCAGAAGGCACAACAATACAAACAAACAGAAACATAAATATAAACACTTAGACAAAATAAAAACAAAAAAGTGCATAAACTATTTTGAAAACTAAGGGTTTGGGTTCTGTGACGGAGGAGGAGGCGGAAGTTTAGACATAATCATTTCAAACAAAATGTCCTGCTTATCCAAGTGTTGTCTGACTAGAGCATTTTCTTCCTTCATCTTAGCAAGATTTTTTAGAATCACTTTAGGAACCATCCCAGAAGAAAATCTAGTAGCATGTTGATTCTCAAAAACAACAATTTGTTGATCTGACACACTATCTCGAGCTAGCTCTCGATCTTTAGAAAAAACTTGCTTGCCTTGGTCCAGTTGAGCAGAAACATCCTTCATGACAACATCTGAATGTCCAGAAGCTTCCTCAATCTCCTTCCCTATTTCCATAATATTAGGAGAAGGAAGATACAATAGAGCACGGTGTAACTTCAAGGCTTTCGTAGCAGGTACAAACCTTGAACGAAAGTTCCCTTCAGAAACTTTGTACCTAAAGTTCTTCAACTTAGAGATTTTGGAGTTAACCCATCTTCGATATGCTTCCCAGGCCGTATCATTTTCTGCTGGATTAGTAGATAGAAAACTAGTCCACATAGTAGCGTGAAGACAACTTTTTGAATCTCATTTGAATTTCCTCAACATCATACCCATATTAGGTTGTTTAGGTTTTGGTTTGATAGGATATCTGATAGAAACATCAGGTGATTGCAGGGTGAGGATCAGGGCCATAAACATTGTGAATAACAAGAGAGGGAAGGTCTTCATATCTTTCAGAGTCAGACACGTTATGGTTAGGTTCAAAGTCGAACAAGCCTCTGGGAGTACCCTTAGACTCTTTGTCACCAAAATCTCTCGAAGGAGATTTTTTGGGTGTTTCATTTGGATTTTATGGTTGGGGAACATTAGTAAAGGGTGATGAAATGGTTTTTGGTAGAGTGGATGGATGGCGTTCTATAGTGGTTATGTAACCTAATTCTATTTGTTGTTCACGTAGTTATTGTTGAGATAATTGTTCCTCATAAACTATGTGAGTTTCTGTGACTGGTTGTGGAGTTGGATTTGGAATTGTGAGAGTGTTATGAGATGGAGATGGAAATGATGGTATTGGTAAGACACTATAAAAAACATTAGAATTAGAAACTAAAAGATTTATGGTCATAGAAGACTTGTTAAGAATGAGTGTGTTAGAGTCTTTGGATGACCGCTGGGCAACACCAGAATTATCCATCAGAATCATAGCTTTATAGCATTCACTGAGAGACACTTCATCTTCATCCAGAAACATTGCCACCTTCTTCTTCTTCTTCTTCTTCTTATACGATTCAGAAGTTCCTTCTCCCTTAGCATCCTTCTTCTTACTACTTTTATTTCTCTTCCCATGAACATATGGGAGAGTATCTAGAAGGTTAAATGGATCAACCCATACATCAATTCCTTCTTCAATACAACTAGTAATATAGAGTGCCACAAATATCTTCCTTGGAATGAAGATTAATTTTCTTAACAATTTTGGAGATGAGACCCATACTTTACAGATTCTTCCCCCAGAATACTTTCCCAACATGCTTAACTAGCTCAATGTATACCCATGTACCAGAAGGTCTTCAACAAGACCATTCTCCACCAGAATGTCTGAGATTAATCTTCTATTGGAAATGAATTTCCTCATTTTGGAAGAGCTTTCAGTTCTAGATTCTCTTATCGAATCTCTAAGAAACCTAAACAGAATTGCTGGAAGTTTTAGGTTGATGCCTTTCTCTAAAAATAATAGCATAAACTTCTGAGTGGTGTTGATATAATCAGCCGAGTTGGTCCTCGGTCTGTAATAAATGTAGCCCATAATGATTTTGAACCATACCCTTAAAGTATCAGTAAAAAATTTGGCACTTGGACTCTTTCCATCATCAAATGTTGTTCCTTCCTTGGAGATGGTTGATGCTACCTTATCATCTCTCTTTGCATCCGATTTAACATTATACACCTTTTTCCTACAACCATTATGAGAAATCAGATATGCGATAGTCTTTTCTATAATCACAATCTTCATGTTCATGATGTAGGAAGTGATTGTGTTTTTTCTAGCAACAACATGAATCTAGAATCACTTAATAAGAACTGGGTAGACTGGACCCATCAGTTTCTCAAAGAAAGTATTCCAACCTTGGAATTCCAGGGTTCCCGTTAGGTTAAAACCATTATCCTTTAGTTTCTTGAAAATTACTACAATTTCACTTAGAAACATTAGTTCTTTGAATGGAGTGTTGAGAGTGATAACAGGGTGATTTTCATCAACAACAAAGTGACGAGGAGATTGTTGTTGTTGATTCTCATCCATTGATGAAGGTTGAAAGAGATGAACAGTTGTAGAGAGAGTTTTGAGGTTTGAAAGAGAGAAAGTGTGAGAATAATGTGAGTGTTTTGTGAAATGTGACTGGAGTGGAGTTATATACACATTTTAGCAATGATTAAAGCAATAAATGCACATATATAGGGGAAATGCATAAAGATTTAACCTAGTTTCAAGAATAGGAAATCCAATGTGTAACGCTGTCATCACTCATGCTCAGAAAGTGGGACAGCTGTCACCACTAAGAACCACATGATATCAAACAAAATGATAACCATTAAATGTTGTAACTGTTCAAAATCAAGAAGACAAATCGATAGGATTACTTCTGATCAGAACCTTTCTGATTCATGAAACTTCCCCACTTCAGAAAGCTCATGTCTCAGAATCAAACTATCAAACAAAAATAAATTATTAGAACCTAATCAAGAATTCTGGAAGCTTAACATTCTAATAACATCTTTTCATTCTGGACAGAAGTCCGTGTATAAGTTTTTCAGAATGAAAATGAATCTATCTTCAGCAAGGGGTTGTATAAAGATATCAGCTCATTGATGGTCTGTATCAATACATTTTAAATGGAAAATGCCCTTCTGATCATAATCACGTAAAAGTGATGTTTAATCTCGATATGTTTAGCCCTAGAATGCAAGATATGATTCTTGGATAAACAAATAGTAGAAGTATTATCACATAGAATAGGAATGTTACTCTCAAAGATCTGATAATCTTTCAGCTAACTCTTCATCCAAAGTATTTGAGTGTTGCATCCAAAAGCTGCGATATACTCAGCTTCAGTTGTTGAAAGTCCAATTATTGAATGTCTCTTACTGGACTAGGAGATCAGATTGTCTCCCAGATATTGAAAACTTCCAGAAGTACTTTTGCTTTCTTTATGTCTCCAGTATAGTCAGCGTCATGATAACCTACTAACTTGTATTCACTTTATTTTCTATAAAACAAATCAAGATTAGTAGTACCTTTCAGATACCTAAAGATTATCTTAACACTAGTTAAGTGAGTCTCCCTAGAGTCTGATAAGAAACAGGCACACAAGCAAACACTGAATAAAAAATTAGATCTAGAAGCAGTTAGATAAAAGAGAGAACCTATCATACCTCTGAATAGCTTCTGATCTACCTTACTACTTACCTCTTCCTTCTCCATAATGCATGTAGGGTGCATCAGAGTTCTTGCTTGCTTGCATTCGAACAAGTTAAACTTCTTCGAAAGTTCTCTTGTATACTTGCTTTGGTGGATGTACGTTCCTTCTGAACGTTGATCAATTTAAATCCTAAGAAAGAACTTGAGTTATCCCATAAAACTCATTTTAAATTATGCTTGCGTTAACTTAGCAACCTCCTTGCACAACAAAGCATTAGCATAACCAAATATTATATCATCAACATAAATTTGCACAAACAGAATATCATTCTTAAAGGTTTTGCAAAAGAGCGTTGTGTCCATTTTCCCTCTAGTAAAATCATTTTCCAAAAGGAAGTTACATAGTCTTTCATACCAAGCTCTAGGAGCTTGTCTCAAACTGTATAACGACTTTTTAAGTTTGAAAACAAAATATGGGTTTTCAGAACTCTCAAAACCAGGGGATTGGCGCATATACACTTGTTTAGAAATGTACCCATTCAAGAATGCACTCTTAACATCCATATGATACAAAATGATGTCATGATTTACTTTAGACGAAACTAAAAGACGAATAGACTCTATCTTGGAAACTGGAGCAATGGTTTCTGTATAGTTTATCCCATCTTGCTGACTATAACCTTGTGCTACCAGTCGAGCCTTGCTTCTGACAACTTCACCATTCTCATTGAGCTTGTTCTTGAACACCCATCTAGTTCCAATGACACATACCCCTTTTGGTTTCTGAACAAGATCCCAACGTCGTTTCTGGTAAATTGATTTAGTTCCTCTTGCATAGCTAGAATCCATTCATTATATAGAAGAGCTTCATCATTAGATGTGGGCTCTATCAAAGATGCCAAACTCATAAGAGTTTCTTCAGAAGGTTTGAACAAAGATCGAGTTCTGATTGATGCATCATTATCTCCCAAAATCAATTCTTTAGAATGAGAAGTTCTTGGTCTACACTTCTTCTGATGAGATGGACCAACGATAACTTTTGGTTGAGTCATTTCTGAGTCTTTTACTTCAGCGTCCTTAGCTCTGCATTCTGAGTCTTTTTCTCTATAACATTTATCCTTGGATTTTAAGAAACTAATCTTCATATGTGCAAGTTTCTCAACTAGCTTTGACTTTTCCGGGTCAAACTTATCATTGAATCTAACATGAATTAATTCCTCGACAACCTTTTGAGCATTCAGAATATCCTAACAGTAAAAACATATGTGCCTTAGAATCAAACTTGTCAAGATTCTCTTTAGTGTTCAACATAAAGCAATCACAACCAAAAGGATGGAAATACAAAATGTTGGGTTTTTTTGTTCTTCCACAATTCATAAGGAGTCTTACCTAAAATAGGTCTAATATAAATTCTTTTTTGAATATAGAACACCGTGTTAACTGCCTCTGCATAAAAATGCTTAGCCATATCAGTCTCTTGGATCATGGTGCGGGCCATCTCTTACAAAGTCCTATTCTTCATTTCTATAACCCCATTCTGTTGTGGAGTTCTAGGGCAGGAAAAATCATAGGAAATGCCATAAGCATAAAAAAGATTCTCAAAATACTTATTTTCAAATTCGCCACCATGATCACTTCTGACTCTGACTATTTTGCAATCCATATTTGTTTGCACTAGTAAGCAGAAGGTAGAGAACACAGAATATGACTCATCCTTGTGTTTCAAGAACTTTACCCATGTCCAACGACTATAGTCATAAAAAATGACCAATCCATACTTCTTACCACTGATAGAGGCAATTAACATTGGCCAAACAAATCAATATACAAAAGCTCTAATGGTCTAGAATTAGAAACAAAATTTTTCTCTTTGAAAGAAGTTTTAGAAAACTCACCTTACTAACATGCTTCAGAAAGAGCATCTGAAGCTAACTTCAGGTTGAATAAGCCTCTGACTAAACTAAGCTTATTTAGCTGAGAAATTCTTCTCATGCTAACATGGCCCAAATGTCTATTCCAAACCCATTGCTCCTCATCAACAGACATTAGGTAACTTACGTTTTGATCCTTAAGATTAGAAATTCAAATCTTATAAATTTTGTTCTTCCTTTTTCTGTTAAAAAAGACCGTGCCATCTTTTTGACTAACAGCCTTACAAGACTTTTGGGTTAAAAATGATATCATAACCATTTTCACTAAGCTGACTGATAGATAATAAGTTATACATTAAGCCATCAACCAAAACAACATTAGTAGTAGAATGGAGATTATCATTACCAATAGTTTCAGAGTCAATGATATTCCCTTTCTGATTTCCTCCAAAACCAACAAAGTCTTCAGGCTTAAGTTCCAAATCTTGGAACATATGCCTTCTGTCTGTCATGTGTCACGAGCATCCATTGTCCAGGTACCATGATTGGTGTCTCAACTGAGCTGCTAAGGATGTCTGCAACATAAATGATCTTATCCTTAGGTGCCCACTTTCTGAGTCCTATTTTGTTAGTTCTCCAAGATTTTTTCATAACCTTGGGTTTTTATGCAGCAGGACAATCATGTGGAAACACAATCTGTGTCTTGAAGGTTTTTGTGTCTGTGCAAAATAGTCAATCTCAGTGCCAACTGTCATACCCCAAATTTGTCCTAGCTGTGTATAGGTTTCATCTGTATATTCGTCCACTGACACTTATTCAGATGATCCAAAAAAATATGTTGCTTCTGCTTGTTGTAGGATTGAATTCAAGGTATCCAGTCAGGCAAGGTTTGGTTTCAAAGTCAAGGCTAGGGTTTGTAAAAATTCAAGTGATGTGGGGCTGAGCTTCTAACTAGGGTTTATTGTCAGACTATGCAAGGATCATAGTGTTTCATGAGTGGGGACCATCAAGAGATCAGTGCATTTGTAGTCAGGGTTTTGGTGCATTCACAATGCAGTTCATACCAAGTCATTACCTGCTAATTTCAAGGCATTGAGAATTTAGTTCATGGTGAAAATTTGTGGCTCATTTGTGATCCAAGTGACAAGATTTCAAGATGGCTCCATTTTATTCAATATCAAGTTCAAGATGGATTCGTTTTGGTTCTCAAGTGTGACTCTTAATTGTAAGGCACGATTCGTGTGATCCATAAGCTTTCATCATTTTCAAGTTGGTTATTGGAGTTCAATAATGGTATCATGGTTTGGAACCTAAATGCCCATGACTTCCATTCGTTCTCCATTATTCACAATCCAAATATTCATTTCAACATCCATTTCTTCATCGTTCATATTCAATCCTAAATCTATCATTTAGAATCAAATTTTCATTTACATTATTTTCTCCATTATCCAAAAATATTTAACTATCCATTTTTATAAAATCTAATCCATTCATTTGATTACCCATTTGTCATTATCCAATTTAACCCATAATAAGTTCCAAGTCCAATGTCCATTTGAAATCCACATCCAAATTCTCATTCTAAAATATTTATTTATTTATTTTTATTTATTCTCAAACCATCATTTGCACCAAACCATCAAGACAATGTTTCTATGATGTTTTCCAAAACAAAATGCACACAATATTTTTCCAAAGAAAAACTATTACATTTCCACAAAAAGTTAGCATTACAAAGTCCATTACATGATTTTATTCCAATCCCATTATACAACCAATTGCCAAAAAAAAGTCTTTGTTTCATGAAATTCAACAAAATCAAAAAAAGGTACTCCAAGGAGAATTCAACAAAAAGGCCATTTCCAAACCCAATTTTGCAAGTTCATCACAAAGTAGTATCATATATAAAACTCATATATTAATCAAAGCCCGTGATTTTGTTCCACAAAGTTGCAAGAAAAAATGATGAATGGAAACTCAGGCTAGTACATGATTAAGCCATCATATGCTACAAAAACCTCCCAAAGCCTTCATTGCAAAAAACTTGATGAGTCGTATGCCCCATGCTTCACAACAAGCCATACACCAACCTGCAAAATATGAAAGAAAAGTAGTGCAACACATGATTCGTGAAAGAGAGCATAATGAAATACGCACACACTAAAACAAATCACGAAATACATACCTCTTCCTTCATCCTACAAAAGCCGTTACATACCAACCTTGACGTACGCGAATTGTAGCAACCAAAATGTACGACCACATCATAAAGTTTTGTCGCTATTTCTATTTCCTAGCTCACCCCTCATTTCCCCCTATAAATGGCATCCCTTCCTTTGAGCAAAGAAAGAGAAAAAGAGGAGCCTCACCTTCAAATCATTTTCGACAGAACCCACAAGCCGCATCTTTCCCCAAACCTTCATCATTCTCTCCCAAACGGCCCATATTTACCTCAAACCCACAAACCGTAAATTAAACCCACCTCAAAATCATCAACCAAAAACACCCAAAGTAGAATAAAAAATCACAGAAAGAGATGAAGGTGAGATAAAATTGAAAGGGATTAAGGGAGTAAATCGAACTTGAGTCGCAGAAAAATTATGAGTCGAGAATGGAGTAGTTTGAGCGAAAGAACCAGGGATTACAATAGGGTACGAGAGTGAATCAGACTTGAAGCTGCGCAAAAAAGGTTGTCATGTAACCATCCTTCGCTTGTTGTCATTTCTAATGGCTTTATTAGTTTTTTTTAATTTTCCTTTCTTGTGAATTGAAGAACGCGGTGCTTTATTGTTTTAAATATGTTGTTGGCTTTGGCACTGCGTTGGAATCACTTCAACCAATTCCGACATTTTGTTTTCTTTTATTTAGAAATGAATGTGTTTGACTGTTTGTTTTATTATTGAACACAAAAATCATTTTGGATTTCCATGAGGAATGTGTTGAGGCTCATAAGCCAATCGTGTTTTGACGAGGGTATGGGCTTCAAGCCCATTTGACTACCATCATATATTCACGACACCCACCATATTCACACACCAGGCTCATACACACCCTCCCCCTCCTTTGTTTAGATTTTTTAAAATTAGTTTTAAGTTTTGTTTTATAAATTTTATAATAATAAGTTTAATTTTTTACTATTAATTTCATGTTCATTCTTTTGTGTTTTTCCTCCATTGATTTTAGTTACATATTTCCAAATTTATTGCTCTTTTCATTCTCATCTTCGTTTTTATTTTCAATTTCATTCTCGATCAATAAAAGTCTTTAAAATTACAAATGTTGGTTGGTTGAGGTTATTTAACCTTCATGATTTCAAATCTGTAGTGAATGATCTTTTAGATCATTTTCTATACTTTTTGGATCGTAATAGGTTACGTTTAATTAATCGACGGAAGTTTGTGATTAAGACGAGACCGTCACCTTTTCTGTCCGTGTGACACGATTACATTGGAAAATGATGCTCAATATCATTCTTCCATTGTGTTTTTAGCACATATATCAACTTGTGTGACCTTTTATAGTTTGAACTTCGTCATAGATCGAGCTACGATGATTTAGTGCTACATTTTGTCCCGATTCAATTTATATCAACTAACAACTGACTTTACTTTCCGTCAATATATTCTTGTTTTACATTTTAGTCATTATATCTTAATTATATTATCATTTTTCATATACTTGGTAATATTATCTTGATTATGCTATTATGAATATTATCTTGATTATATTGTTATATATCCTGCCATATTATTCATATTATTCATATTCATACTCATATTATTCATATCTTGTTCATACACTTTTCGAAAACACAATAACAATTATCGAAACCTAAAAGCATAAATTGGTGGACTGTTGGTTACTTTTCTGATCAATGGAATTTGGACTTTATTAGAAACCCTAACTTGGAGCTTTCGTCCGACACTTGCTCAAGGCTTAGTTTAGGATACCTCACACACAAACAACTTCCTCTTGGGCTACCTGATAATGAACCCTTTTATTTCGTGCAATCCTGTGTAACTTACATGTACCCCTCTCCCATTCTGACACACACTTTCATATTTTCTTTGATTTTGGTTTATCTTCTAGGAGCATCCTTAGAGACTAGCATAGACTAAACCGTTTTCAAACTAATTCTTGATTCGTCATCGATCCATTTTCAAACACCCTCTGTAAGTCGAGTGCTCGTACGTATTCGCCATCTACCTATCGCACACACTCTCACATATCATCATGGTTTTGTTATTAGGAGCACCCTCAGGGACTAGTATCGTTTCTCACAACCTAACCCTCAATTCGTCATCGATCCGGTTCTGTTTTCAACTAAACCCTTGACTTATCGTTGAGCCATTTTTAAACCAATTTCCATTCCACCCTAGTTTTTCATGCAAATACAATCAAACCCTTGATCCAACGTCTGGTGGATTTTCTCAATCAAATTATCAAAATAATTAACAATTATCGAAACTCTTTCAAGGTGAAAAATAGGGGGATTGAGCCTTTGATCTCTCTTTAGTTGTTTGGATGCAAGTTCTCTTACTCGTGTGTGAGAAATTTACGCCTCTAAAACACTTCCAACTCGACAAAATTCATTTATCTTCCAACCACTCATTATACAAACACCATTCAAACATAACTTCTTTTTAAGATGAAAAAGAGGGAGAGTCACACCTTTGACTCACTCTCCCGGCTACTTGGGCCCGATGATCCTTGCTTAAGCCTCGAGTAATCGTCATCCAACTAAAATTCAATCTCAATTTAACCTATCTCTTATTGTGGTCGTCTCCACGACCTACGGACGCTCTGATTCTTCATTCTTGTTTGAATGTAAGATATGTAGGCACAAGATTGCGATTATCTTGGCGAACACAATTCCCTCCATCTTCCTTTTCCCCTATCCTTTCCCATATGCGAACTACGAGAGCTCTGATTTCTCATTCTCGTCCGAATGAGCATACGTAGGCACAGGGACCCCAATCCTTAGCGAGCACCCTACCTATAACCACCCTATTCCTAAAACCACCCATTTCTCGTAGCATCGTTATCTTTTTATCGTACTGTTTCGCATTTATCATTGAGAAGAAAATAAATAAGCTTAGCTAACATTCATCACAATTTGAACTAAGAGGTTTTCGTTGAGTACAACGGACGTGAGGGGTGCTAATACCTTTCCCTTGCGTAACCGACTCCCGAACCCGGAACATTGGTTGCGAGGACCGTGTTCTTGTCATTCGTTTAAAAGGTTTTCTCGATATTTTCTTTTTCCATCTTTTTTGGGATAATAAAGTTCGGTGGTAACTCTGTCGAACCACATCTCGCGCCTTTAGCGCGACGGTCGTTTTTTCAAATTATCTCTATGTGATTTTTCAAGGTGCGACACCAACAGACACGAAATGTTCATAGAGAGGTTTCGGTTTTACCTTATGACTTTCGTCAGGTTTTGAAGTTTCTGTACAACCTAGACCTTTCTTGCCATTTCTGCTAACTCCATAGATCATGGAAGCCATTTTACTTATATCTATGCTTTTATCCAGAAAGTACTGGAATGATTTGTCATATATGATAACGCAATCAGTACCAGAAGCTTCTGAGATTATTTCTTCCTCTAATTTTGAAATTTTGCTTTTCAAGGCAGAAATGTTACTTTCAAAGGAATTTCTTTATACATTTAGAGAAGAAATATCCTTTTCAAGCTCACTACGAGTTTCAGAAGCAACTACTTTGGTACTTTTCTAACATTTTAGAGAGGCATGACTCTAAATCAGAACGAGATAATTTAGAAAATACCTCTTTAGAATCGGAGTCTGATTCTGACTCTAGAAACACTTTGTCTCCTGGTTCTTCAGAACCTTTAGGATCAATTGTAGTTGCCATCAATGCAACATTAGCCTGTTCCTCTTTAGAATATTCTTCTTCTGATTCTGAGTCGTCCCATGTAGCTATAAGCCCTTTCTTTCCTTTAGAAAAATTCTTCTTAGGCCTTTTGTCCTTCTTCAGCTTAGGACACTCATTCTTATAGTGGCTTGGCTCCTTGCACTCATAGAAGATAACATCTTTACCAAAACCTTGCTTCTTTTGTCCAAACAAAGAATCAGAATGACCAACAGTCCTCCTAGCTCCTCTAAACTTTCCTTGACTATTCTGCCTGTGCCTCCAGAGTCTGTTGACCCTCTTGGAAATCAACGACAGCCCATCATCATCTTCAGAGTCTTCATCAGAATCTTATAATTATTCCTTAGCTTGATAAGCTTGTGTCTTCTCAGGCTTAGACTTCAAGGAAACAGATTTATCTCGCTTCTGAGGTTCATCTTCCTCGAGTTCTATCTCATGGCTTCTCAATGAACTTAGAAGCTCTTCAAGACTAATACTGTTCAGATCCTTTGACAGCTTCAAGGCAGTTACCATAGGCCTCCTTTTTTAGGGAGACTTTTGATGATTTTGTTGACATTGTCAGTCGTAGAATACCCTTTGTCCAGAACCTTGAGTCCTGCAACAAGCATCTGAAATCTTGAGAACATAGTCTCAACAGTTTCATCGCCTTCCATTCTAAATGCCTCATATTTCCGGATTAAGGCCAAAGTCTTTGTCTCTTTAACTTGAGCATTCCTTTAATCAGTCATCCTCGGAGAATCAAATATAGACTTAGTAGTATTTGTTTGTTATCTTCTCATACTCAGTATAAAAGATATCATTAAGCAATATCATTCTAGCCTTACAATGATTCTTGTAATCTTTCTTTTGCTGATCTGTCATATCACTTCTTGCTACTTTGTTTCCTTTATCATTTATTAGGTGAATGTAGCCATCGACTATAAGATCCTTAAGATCAACATCATATCCCATAAAGAAACTTTCGATTCTGTCTTTTCAATAATCAAACTTTTCACTATCAAAGACTGGTGGTTTAGCGCTGTAGTGATGTTTCTCGTTGTTGTTAGCAGCAGGAGAAGTATAAGCCATTTTTCTCACACACAAACTGGATCGATACTGAACACGTTGAAGTGTTGATAAACATTTATCACAATTAGAACCGAAGCTCTGATGCCAATTGAAGGTGTGAAAAATACAAGAAAATGGGGGGTTTGAATTGGGTTTTTTAAAAACAAAATCTTTTTACCAACATAAAAACTCAACACAATCAAAAGATAAAAGTGAGAAAGACACAAATTTTTATCCTGGTTCACTTGAAATCAAAGTTAATCCAGTCTACCCGCCAAGGTGATTTTGCCTTATACACAAGGACACAAAAAACAACTTTCCAAAAACACAACTGATTACAATAACACAAAGAACAACTTTCTTTGTATTTTAAAGGATCCGACTACAACTTAGTCTCCTTAAGGAATCACAAACAAACAAGTTTGAATAGATATTTTTGTGTTACAATTTGCTTCTACACAAGCATACATTACACAAATGAAATACAAAAACTTAAAGAAACGTATTCACAAAGTTAAGGACTTTTCACGTAGAAAAAATCTTGTAAATTGTTGCCACATTCTTCAAGTTTCCAAGTCCTCTTTATATAGCATGAAAAAGGAACCATTGGAGGGAAATTTGAGATACCGAAATGCAGCTGTCCACTAACGGATTAGTGACAGATGTGAAGAATAATATTGTCACTTGCTAACATTTTCAGGTAGTGGAAGGAATGTTTTTGATTTGTACCATGTATTATTTGATCACATATCCTCTTGATCTTTTCTTCAAATTTATTGGCTTCTGATAAAAATTTGATGAAGCATGAAAATAAGAAACACACAACTAAAATCAGAATCTTCAGAATCTTTAGTCAGAACCTTGACAGCGTCAGTGTCTGACTTGAAATCTTCAGAGATTTCAGCTAAGTAACACATCTTCAGAAGCTTTCTATTCTTCATAAGCTTAATGATCAGAGTCATTCCAATAATTTTCTAAAAACTATTAGGGTTCTTCAGCTAAGTAACACATCTTCATAAGCTTTCTATTCTACACAATAACAAACTATTAGGGTTCTAAAAAATTTCTCACACAAATACTATATTGTTATCATAAAAAATCAAAGGTATAAATGCAAAACCAAATCTTGTTCTAACAAATGCTGTTTGACCAGTGTTCTCCCTCCACTCGCTTCAGATAATTACATGAACCATGTGCTTCGGCCACACTGTGTGCACCACTGCCAATAACACACACGCTGCACAATTGCTCCACCCATCTTGCCCGCGCCTCCAGCAGTCACACCTCTCTTACCCAAGCAACATCATTCGCCGCCATTGAAGATCCAAAGAGTATATTCAGTTTTCTATTTTTACATTTTTTTTTGAGAATTTGGAAACATGTTTGATTAATTTAGTAGTTACATTGAGAGAATATAGAGGTTGAGATGAAGAAGAATAAAGTATGAGAAAAAAAGGGCGAGTGATTGAAGAAACAGAAAGAGAAAGATGAAGTGAATCCGATCTCTCTTTTATCTTTCCTATTTTTTATTTGCTTTTAATTTATTTTACTTTAATTATTTTTATAAAATTAAATAAGGGTCACCTTTCATGTTTCTAGTGGTGGTAATTTAAATCATAGAAGGGATCCTATACAGGATCCCCTTTGTACTCATTATGGACCTCACATAAATAACCACATGATGTTGATTAGAAAGCCCATATTTATTAGATTTTGTGATTAGATCATGAACATTTGATATCCATAAGATGGTCCAGATCATAGCATGCCCCTTTTGCTTTATTTATTTATTTTTTATTTTTTTTCGTCTTTATTTTTTTCTTATTGGGCTTAAGCTATTGGCCCCCTCTTTAACTAAGTCCTCACCATCCATTTTATTTTTGCACACCTCTTCTAATCTTTAATTTACATTAATTATTTTAATTAATTAGTTAATTAATATATTAATTTTTTAAATTATTATTAACATGAACATTGAGATCATAAATCTCTTTTGTTTTCGATTTAATAATTAAACTATTTCTCACAATAAAACCAAAAATATTTTTTACATTTAAAATCGTCTGAAAAGGAAATGAGGGATGCACAACCTCTCGCTCCTGGAATAAGTGAGTGGTTTGCGTACGCTTTATTGCTCAAATATCTGTCTTCTGAATAAAACACATTAATAAATACTTGGATGAAAGGGAATGGGTGGATACAAATCTTCTTGCTCCTCGAATAAATAAGTGGGAGGCGCACACCTCGCTGCTTTGAATACTCATTTTCCATAAAGAAATTTTATTTAAAAACTTGGACAAAAATGGAACGGATGGATGCACATCCACCTGCTTCTCAAATAAACGAGTGATTTACGTACACTTCGTTGCTCGAGTATTCGTCGTCCACCTAAAAAACAACTTCAACTCATCAAATCCATTTTCGCCCAAGTGAGACTAAGAAACTTTTTAATAAACGAATGATGTTTTATCCATTCCAACGCAATACAAGCAAAGACTTCATTCCTCCCGTGCGCAACGAACAAGCAATGCTTAACTCCTTGAGAGTGGCCTAAACATCGTTGGCTAAAATGGACCAAAAAAACAAACATTGGCTACCTTGGACTACGTAGCTTTGAGTTCCCCATCATACCCGATGATACATAGGAGCGAGATTCCTAATAAAAAATATAATTTCCCCCTTTGTAAATGCATTATAATAATTAGAAGAAATCACATAACGTAAGATAACACTCTTATTCATAAGACTAACTTAATGGTTCCCATTGGACACAACTGATGTATGGGGGGCTAATAGCCTTGTGCTTTAAGTTCCTGAGGGATTTTCAACATTTTATGATGTGCAAGATAAGCTAATGCTTAAGGTGTAGTAGCACCTAGATGGTTGGAGCTCTGAGCATCACTTGAGGTAGTTGTTGCAGGTCCTTCAGCTTGAGGATTAGACGAAGTAATTTCAATGTTTTCATCAAGGAGATGTCAGCATTCAAGAACCGAGTGACCTTACTTGTTGCACAATTGACAGGTTTGTAGATTTCTCTCTATGTAACTTTATATTCCACCATATCCTTTTCCCCCTGCACTTCTTCCTCTCCCCCAAGTGTAATGATGAGATCCTCCATGAGAAATTTGATTTCAAGAAGGATTTGGTTGAAACATTCTTTAAGCTACATTCACAATTGAACTAGGAGTAACAAGTTCTTGCTTGTAATTATCCAACTGCAATTCTTTCACATACAAGAGTGCATCCACATCATAGATATACATAGGGCCCCTTGCCATATATCATCATGATAAATGGGTTGTACTATTTAGATAACCGTTGAAAAATATCATCAATATGATATCTCTTAGATATTTAATCACTTATAGAAAGAAGTGAATATGCAATCAGACGAATGCATAACACATACTCAGTGATCGATTGATTACCTTTCTTAATCATCTTCAACTTTGACCTCAATTGATGAACACACAATTTCATATTCGAATTGAAGTGTTTGTGCATCTTATCCCAGACCTCAAAGGCATGTTTGAAGGACAACACAAGAGTTAATACTCCCTCAGAGATTGTTAAAAGCAACCATGTAAAACATGCTTGATCTGACACAATCCAAGAGCCATAACTTTTAGATAGTATTTTGAAATTAAATCATGCTTGGTTTTAAACATTAGTGGGATTTGAGGAATCATTACAATCTTATGGAGTTTGTGTGAAAGTATGACGTCTTCTACCTGCTGATTTCGCAACAAGAAGTTGTTACCTTGCAGCTTGATGGACAATTTTGGTGCAAACGTGTTTGAAGACCCTGAAAAGAAAGTTAAGAAATAGTGATTTGTGAAGTTTGTATTACTTGATGTGATAATTTCAATCCAAGACGGACATTTAGATATTGTTCTATATCTCCCATTGATGTTTCTTTGAAATTCTCAACTGCAGAAATGAATTAGCTATGAGGAACTGAAACACAAACTTCTTTGAAACCTCTACGATCCAGTGCAACTTCTATGAAGCTTGAATCTTCAACAATGACGATGATAAGTGATTTATTGAAGATGATTATGCAGCAGAAATTAGGTCCCTCTTGGAAAATGATACCATGTTAGAGATTAATAATGGTTCATTGAAAGATTAAGAGACACGAAGATTTGAAAGCAAGATATTCTTGCAGAATCTTGTATTTTGCACTATATTCCCAGTGTTAACTTTACATTGTAAAAAGGATGTCATACTTATACCAGTAGTAGCATTTTGGTAGTTTTAGCTCATGTATAAGTTAGTTACAAAATCCTAACTAACTTTCTAACTATACTCAATACCTCTTTAACTTCTTCAACTAGCTATAATGACTAATATTCTACAATAAGAATTAAAAATATATATAATGGTTTTGCAAGATATTGTAACATAATGCGACTTGATTTGGTTTGGTTCAGTTTGAAAAATACAAACCGCAAACTAAATCGAACCGCGCCGTTCTGTTAGAAAATAGCCCAAACACATCCGAACCAATGCTGTTTTTTGCGGTTTTTAGTTTAGTTCGGTTCGACTATCAATTTTCTATTTGGTCGGTTCAGTTTTGAACATCCCTACATGACACCTTACATATTATACATTATACCTACCACCTCTATGTTATTTCATAATACTAAGAATATTTTCTTATAATTTACTTTTCTCTATTTTTTTAATGTATTTTGTTTTATGCCTTGTTATTGGATTTTTAAGAGATTGATACCTAATTTTTAACTTTTTATTGCTTTTTTTTCTTCGAAATTTCTGGTATATTTATTGAGATGACACAAGAGTTTTTAAAAATTTGATTATAAGCCTTTTTTTTATTATTTGATTTTTTTTTACCTGTGGAATTTGGTGTGAATTGTAGTCAAATTTCTGCAAGAAAAATGTTACTTGCAAATTTTCGCGTCGATTTTTGAATGCATACATTTCATGCATTATTATCGAATTTTTAAAAGACAGATACGAAATTTATAGTATTTGCTATATTTTTTTTTGAAATTTTCAGTATATATATATATATATATATATATATATATATATATATATATATATATATATATATATATATATATATATATATATATATATATATATATATATATATATATATATGTATGTAAGGGTGATGTCATATATTTTAAAAGTCCAAATGCGCAAGCACATGCCAACCGGAGATGAATGCAAAGTGTTGGAGGATTCATGCGTGAAAATGGTATATATGAAATATTAGTAATGACGTAAGGCAAGTGTTATGAAATGTTGGTAATAATAAAGGTGCAAATAAAATACAGTAAACAACGTGTAGCTTGCAACCATCTGTCTGTTCTTCCAAAGATAAGCTTCACCTAACTTTGAGTACAAGTAAACTAAGAAAGCTCCCCCCAGTTGTACTCATTAATGTTCCTAAAGTCAATAAAGTATCTAAGGTAAGCCACATCAACGTAATAAATAATTTTTCCATAAATATGGACGTGTCAATCAAATATATGAGGCGTGGCCTCAAGTCACATGCCCTATGATGCAAAACTTGTGCATAATCACCATCAGCCTCCACTTCCGCAACCAGATGGTCTATATACATCTTCTTCGAAAATGCCAATCTAGTGTGACACTCTTTGGTATCATCAATCTCCTTTTAGGCATTACCTATGTCAACTTCCAAATAGTTCACCGCCATGTCAAGTGCATCAGGTCCTTTTATTCTAGAGTGGTCTAATAATCTTTCTTTAATTGAAAGATGTTATAAGGATGAGACATCATCTAGTGTGATAGACATCTCACCATGCAAAAGATGAAAATTTGGTGTCTCTGAGTGTCATCTATCAACAAAAGCTATTAACATACTATAGTTAACAACAATATAACCAGTCATACATAAATCTTGCAACCTAGATATCTTCATGACATCACGAAACAATTACTCCTCAAGCTGCCGCAGCTTTGCAATATTCCCGCAATGGTTGATGCATTTTAAAGCATCATAGTGCTGAAAATAAAACATCATTATTAAAAAGTTCAAATATTATAACACATGTTATTTAAAGAATAATCACACACACACACACACACACACACACACACACACACACACACACACACACACATATATACACATACCTCTTCATCCCACATGTTTCTAGCAGCATGGTTTTCATATAGAGGTAGTAGTGAAGTGTTATAGGGATTTCCTATATAAAACTCGAAAATATCGACAACAGGGGTAGCGACATAGACTGGTGGGGCTTTCAGGGTGGCAATAGGTGACACTTGCCTCCAGGAAGGTGAAGCTGAATACACCTAAACTCTAGAAGTGGACGTTGCATCAAATGAATTGGCACCAATTGATGGTCACGAGAGCCGAGCTCTGTCCCCGTGAACATATGCACACTGTGGCACTCTACCATGTCTCAATCATTCTTGGTTGTAAGTTGTTTTACTTGTAGTTAAGCTAGACAAAGCAGGAAAAATAAAACCTTGATTACAAAATTAAACAATGTAGACAAAATCAAACAATGTTAAGAAAAACACAGAAGTGCACTTCCGTATTTCAGAAAAATTAAATTTAGAGAAAATACAAAAAATTTCCTGAAACATAAAATAGTAGAAAACATATAAATATCTCACGTCCTATGCTCTAAATGTCAATGCACATGTTAATAAACTACATACTAAGAGTTTGACTAAAACCTAATGTACCTTAAACAACCTATTTAGTAATGCATGTATCATAAATAATTTGTTTTAGGAAAATGTTAAAACATACCAAATGTGAGAAATGGAAGTTTTTGCGTTGAATGGACTTGAGTAGTGATTGATAAACCATTTAGATTAGGCGCAATGCAACAAAAAGTCTGAGCAAGGTTGAAAACGGTAGACTTATGGGTTCTCATGCACAAATGAGAAAGTTTGTTTAGAGAAATTTCTGCCAGAAATATGGAAGGGGGATGGTCTGACTCTAATGCGTATATGACTTAAAACTTATTCGAAATTTTCGTATTTTTTACAGAGATTAATCTCCATATTAATTTTTAACAAAATAAAAGTGTAACTTATTTATGAATGGATGAAATGTAGATTTTTGGTACATTCAAAAGATCCATCGCTATATTATGAAACTATTTTTTTATTTTTTATGAAAATGCCAGAACACCCCTAAGGGTATAATAAAATATCCCTATATCTAAAAAATGATCTAAAAAAATTAGGGGTAGAAGTTACTTAATATGTCATATTTTATCTCAAACTCTATAAACCTTTTAAAAATTTCGACGCACCCTGAAGTTTTTTTTTCTTATAAGAAAGTTCTATTAAGAAGAGATTAAGGAAATCTCAGACCGACAAATTACAACCACCTCCAAAGGCAGAACCAATTACAAAAAGTCGAACGGGAATTTAAACCATTCATACAACCTACATTGCTTACTCTCCTCTCTTCCTAGAATCAAGCAATTCCACGAAGTAAGTTTAATTTCGTAAACAATGTCATCGACTTCAATGGCTTAATTATTGAAAATTAAGTTATTTATAGCCCTCCAGAGAATCCAGCAAGTAATGAACCATATAGAATTAATCTTGTTCACTTGACAATGGCCACTAAGACTCGAATTCCAAATCTTCGCATGAAGATTACAACAAGCTTCCGAGATGTTCTCTATATCCACCCAGTCACATATCTTATTCCAGACCAACGTAGATTTGATGCACGTGAAAAAAAAGGTGGGATACGTCCTCGTAACTCCGAGAACAGAACACACAATCCAAATCTTGATCATTTTCAATCACCTTTCTTTCCAACAAATTAGACCTAGTAGGAAGTCTATCAAGCGCCATCCTCCAACTAGAAGTTTGAACTTTCGCCGGTAAATCGTCTTCCAAAGAATCTCTAGGTGGGTTGCACAATCAGTTCCAATGTCATGATCATAGGAGGAAGAAGTTAAGGCAGAATAAAAAGAGCTAACCTTATACGACATTGAGTCGTGAAGTAACCACTGCAAGTTATCGGACTCATTGTTGTTAACTGAAACATTTTACTGCATTCGGTCCAATCTGGTTCTGGAGGGGATCCTGCTTCGATCATCGATTCTCTAATTTTCCAAACCCACTGCCTGTCCTCCCAAAATTCCATTTCACAGACGGTCGCCGCCTTTCTGGAACAACCTTGGAATAGCCGTTGGAATATACTTTTAAGCGGAAAATCTCCAATCCAAGTTGACTGCCAGAAAGCCGCACCATAACCTTCTCCAACAGAGCAAACCGTAAAATTACAGAAATTTACATGAGGATCATAAACAGAACTAGACATAATATCCTTCAGCCACAATGAGTTGGCTTTCAAACTACCAACATCAGCAAAAGTTTGCGCCTTAATACTCATATTAGTATCTGTTTGTGAGGGTCTTCTTCCAAATTTCATTTCCACCGTTTTGAAATCTCCAAAGCCATTTTGCCGTAAGAGCACAATTAAAGTGACCTACATGTTTTATTCCAAGACCTCCGTGAGCCTTCGGTTTGCAAACTGAGTTCCAGGATATCCAAGATACAAATCTTTTACTTGAGCTCCCAGCCCATAAGAACCGACGTTGGATTACGATAATTTCCTTCACTACTTTTTTGGAAGCCTTGAAGAAAGCCAAATGATGAATAGGTTGATTAGCAATAACCGAATTAATGAGGGTTACTCTACCTCCCATAGACAAATTTCTCCCAGCCCAATTTGAAAGCTTATTCCTCAGGAAAGACAATACCAGGTTCTAAAAAGAGTAGCGTCAATGATTACCGCCAATAGTAAGACCAAGAAAATTAAACGGCAGCCTTCCGGATTTACAGTGTAAAAAAACTTCAGCAACTTCAAGATAATCAGGATCTACACCTATCCCATATAAACAGCTTTTGGAAAAGTTAATCTTTAGACGATAAATTAATTTGAATGCACGCAGTATAGCCTTGAAAGCCCAAATATTTGAAGCCGAACCATCTCCTATAAGCAGACTATCATCGGCAAACTGAAGCACGCTCACAGTGGCTTGATCATTGATTTTGAATTCTGATAACAAATTACCGGTAGCCGTGAATCTCACCAAGCTTGCCAAGCCTTCTGCAACGATGACAAACAAGAACGGAGCAAGAGGGTCGCCCTGCTTCAACCCCCTGCCAGCCTTAAAATCCTTCGAATGACTTCCGTTAATTAGAATCGACACGTAGCTTTTGAACACAGAACCACAAATCCATTTTAACAAATTATTATTGAAGACCATCTTAACAAGCAAGCCATCAAGATAATACCAGTCAACACAATCGTAAGCTTTAGCAAAATCGTCTTTACAAAACAGACACTCCTTGTTGAACCTCTTAGCATAGTCTGCTAATTCATTAGCCAGAAGAACCCCATCGTATATCTGCTGCCCCAGAATGAAAGCGGTTTGAGAGGGAGAGATAAGTTTGTGTATAGCCTTACTTAATCTGCAGGCAAACATCTTAGAAATAACCTTAAGAACGCAGTTGACAAGACTTATAATATGTTGAGGGTTGTTAATCTTCGGGACCAGCGAAATGAAAGATGACGCAAACATCTTCGGAAGAAAACCTGTTTTGAAAAATTCCAGAATACAATTCGAAAAGTCCTTGCCAACTATATCCTAGCAGGATTTTATGAATTTAAAGTTAAATCCATCGATACCGAGGCACTTATTACCATCACAGCTGAATATAGTCTCTTTCACTTCAGCAGTACTGAAGTCTTCTTCCAAGAGTAAACTGTCCTCCTCTTCAAGGCAAGCAACCAAGTCGAAGTCGCTTCTAAACTTGGACGAGTTTTGAAACTGGTATCTCTCCTTAAAAAACTTCAAAACTTCAGACTTTATGACCTCTGGTTCTTCCTCAATCCTACCTCCCACTCTAACAGCAGATATGCGATTCGATCGATACCTGGATTTTAAAGAATCATGGAAGAATTTTGTGTTGAGGTCCCCATCTTGTAACCATCTCATCCGGGATTTTCGGGCCAGCATACTTTCTTTGAGCCTAAGATTCTTCCACATCTCCTCCTGATTTCTCAGCCTTTCCCTATCCAACTCTGCAGTTTGGGAGTCTAAGTCCAGATCATAATCCAACTCAAGCTTATTGAACTTTATAATATTTTCCTCTATCTTTAGTTCGAGCCATCCAAAAACGTTGAGATTCCAATTCCGGATATCAGCTTTAAGAGCATGGAGCTTCTTAATCAGAATGTTGTAGGAGGATTCTGTGAAGTGATACGAGTTCTACGACTTCTTGACAAACGAGATGAATTCCTTGTGGGAAAACCAGCAGTTAAAGGTCCTAAAAGGTTTTGGCCCCCAATTGACAAAATTGGACTTCAACCACACAGGTCGATGATCCAACACGTCTCTATCTCCAACCACTTGATTCTTCAAGGATAACAAGGAAATATCACAATCATCAACCAAAATTCTGTCCAGTCTGCTTCTGCTCTTACCATTAGAATTGAACCACGTAAATCGATTTCAAAAAACCGGAAGATCCATCACATTCATTGCTTCGATGAACGCACAAAAATCCTTCATATCCCTACAACTGTTAGCACTTAAACCTTTCCTTTCCTCCCCATTCTTCACCGCATTAAAGTCCCCCCCCCCCACAATCCAACCAACACCAGAAAAGTTTCTTTTAACATTAACCAGGTCCCTCCACAGATTCCTTACACTACAATATTTGTTGTCTCTGGCAACACTTTTTTAGGTAACATGTAAAAATTGTTGCCTAAAATTCGTATAGGCAACGATTTATGGTTGTTGACAAAAACATATTTGCAACCCTTGATAATCGTTGTCTAAAATACTTTTGGGGACGTTTTTAGAGCGTCACTCTTTTATTTTTTTTGGCAACGATTGTTAATTGTGCGCTTAACTACTTTTAAGGACGATTTTGGAGCGTCAATATACTATATCTTTAGCAATGTTTGATAATTGTCCTCTTAAATACTTTTGGTGACATTTTTATATTGTTACATTAATTCTATAAAAGGCTACATTCCTTCAATGTTGCAGAAAATTTTAGCAACATTAACTATTTGGTGGCAATCTTTCCTCCAAATTTATACACTAAAAAATAAATATTTTCCTCTAAACATTATTAAAAAAAAATTAAATATAAAAAATCATGTAACACATAATATAATAATATAGTAGTATATTATTATATTATGTGTTAGATGATTTTTTATATTTATTTTATCATCTAACACATAAATTTTTTAGATAATTTTTTATATTTATTACATCATCTAACACATAATATTTTTTGAATGATTTTTATATTTTAAAAAAAATTTATATTATTTAACACATCCCACTAGTGTTTAGAGAGAAACTTTTATATAAAAAATTATTTATCTCTATCTCACGTTTCATTCAGAATAAAATATATAAAAAAATTGAAAAAAGAAAAAAGAAAAAATAACTCAAAAGGAAAATGTGAGGTGATCTTCTTCTGCAAACATCACACCGCCAAATCTCATCCAAAACAGCGTCCCACCGTCTTCTCTCTAGTACCAAATCAGCAACCACTTCCGGCAAATTTCCCCAATCTTTAACAGCTGACGATGACGCTTTCCACTCCGACATCTTACCCTCTTCCCGCATTGTAATTGCTCTCTATAACTCTGCTCATCGCGCCACCTTCGATTCCATCGACATTACCGTCCTTTCTTCCGACGACGACGTATTTTATTTCACTCTTTTACTCTTTATTATATTTTCGTTTTTAATTTATCGTTTTATGATTCATTCTCTCTAGGTTGTTCGTGCGAGCAAAATCGTAGTTTTTTCAATTAAACATCAATTCGGTATTTCCTCGATTTCAGTATGGTTTTTGAAAGAAACGCCAACGTTTTATTGACTAGCTTTGTTGTAGTGAAGGACTTTGTGTTGAAATTGAAGCCACTTCAGACTAAGGACAGGCTTTAGGTTTTTGCTGCTGTTGGAATCAAGTTGAAAGGTCTGTATCTATAGTTTATACATATTACATATAGTCTATTTTCTGGAAGTAATTTATGATAGTGTAGAGATTCAAGTAAGAACATAAATGCTTCACTAATTTTAGCTTATATATGTTGGGAGAAATACATGGATTTTGGGTAAAACATGGAATAATTATCTTTTCAAAGGGACAGTTATTGTAGGTGGTATAGGTTCGTGTGGAGAGGAATATGTAATTTTTTTGTTGGCTGAATTAGTTCAGTTGCAGAGTTTGTAGTGGTTTTTATGGTTTCAATGCCAAGTTCTGGCTCTAGATTAACTAGTGTTGCAAGTTGGTAAGGAGTAGGATGGCCATGGTAAACTACATTATCATCAACATATATGCAAGGTGTGTTGGTGATGTTATGTTAAGATACTATAAATTACATGTAGTTTAGGAATCAAATTGATAAATGATAAATTCTTTTACTTGAGATTCTGATTTAGGTTCTGGTGTGCAAATCCATCCACTTGCAACACTTGAATATATTGTTCAAGTTGATAAAGTTTCCATTGCATCAGCTTGATGATTTTGGATTAAATGTAACATTTATACTAATTCTTTAAGCAAAAGTGCAGGGTACTTTCTCTGTCATATGATAAATGTTCAGTTTTTATGTTATTATTTTCTATGGAGTTTGAAAATATACTTGAAGTTAATTGCTGGATACACTTGGAATCTTGTTATATTTTGTGATATGTCCAAAATGTTTATGATGAATTGGGCATGTAAAATTTTAGTTGACATTCAAATGATTTTGGAAAGGAAAGTGGTCATTGAAAGGAGGAGGATTCAAATTTTGTGGGACAAAGTTTAAAAATAAGAAATCCTGACTCAGTCTAATTATCTTTTTTAGTTTTATTATATGCAAATACAAGTAAAAAAAAATTATTTGATTGCTTGTGTGCTTAAAAATATTACAAGTTTATAAGTAAATATTACTAGTTCTACTAGACAAAACAACACGATATAGTTTAATTTGATATTTAGTATATTTTTTTTGAGAAGTTAATTATAAGAGATTGATACAAAATCTCAAGCAAAAGAATTTATCATTTTGATGACACTTGTAAAATAGCCGTCAATACTAATTATTGTGCTGACTTGCTTGCTAATGTGAGCAAAACTTTGACTAATATGAAATTGGAAAAGTTCTTACGTGATTATGTAGTTTAACTTTTTTCATTTATATCTCGGGCATGCCTATTGACATTAACTTTTTTTGTTCGATAAGTTGCAACATCAAAAGATACCTATGTGTATAAGAAAGCGTGTGAAAGAAGATATATGCTATAAAGACTTATACTACATATAGTTATATAGTTATATAGTTATGTGTTTGTTTTGATCTTACTTTTTCTTTTGCTGTTAAGCCACCATTAATTATTAATATATTAACTATTCAAGACAAATATGATTGATCAATTAGTTAAGAAACAAGCAATAGCAGAACCACCATCAAGTTGCAACAGTTTGAATAGTTAAAATATGTATGACCTGCTTGTATTGTAATTCGAATGACAATAACAATATGTGATTATTTATGTGCTGTTATAGGTAGTTTGATTAGTTATTTGCTTGTAACTGATAGTTGTCACATAGTGTAGTTAGTAGCAGGAGTAGTGCAATAGTTGTGAATAAAATTTGTCCTCATTTTGTCTCAGCATCTAATTTCAGTTTATATTACTGAGGAGTAATGAATATTGTAACAATAGATGTGTTTCCTGTTGATGGTGCCTTCTCTTTATTGGGAGATATTGCTTTATTTGGAAAAGGGGTTTCTAGATAATTTAAGCTTATTTTCAGTGGCTCTTAAGTGAGGCATTGGTAAATTGAGGGTTTGCTTGAAATTGTAAATTTTGGTTGTTCTAGTTGTGAGTAAATCGAACCCCGTTTTGCTCTGTAGTAAGATTTTAAGGAGGTTTTAAGCTAATGTTATATTTTATTGATTAAATAAGGAAAAAAATCAAATGATCATTCATATTCATTTTTTTATGGGAAGATAATTTAATTGATAGAAATGGGGTTGGAAGAACATGCTAGTACAAGTTTGAACCCATGCTAGTACACGTTTCTAGATAGTTTAAGCTTATTTTTAGTGGCTCTTAAGTGAGGCATTGGTAAATTGAGGATTTGCGTGAAATTGTAAATTTTGGTTGTTCTAGTTGTGAGTAAATTGAACCCCGTTTTGCTATGTAGTAAGATTTTAAGGAGGTTTTAAGCTAATGTTATATTTTATTGATTAAATAAGGAAAAAAAATCAAATGATCATTCATATTCATTTTTTTTATGGGAAGATAATTTAATTGATAGAAATGGGGTTGGAAGAACATGCTAGTACAAGTTTGAACCCATGCTAGTACAAGAGTGATCCATGGGATTAAAATCAGTCAACTCTTATAGCCTATAGTATGGCCTAATCCAACAAGGGAGTGAGCACAACTATTTCTACTTCTATTAATACATAGAAAAGAGCAGTTCTCAAAACTATTATTAAGCATCAGGTTTGGTACAGCTCCTTGATTCACAGCCATGAACATAACATGCCATAATGCCATGTTATCCTTTCTAGAAAATATGTGACCGCAAATACATTCCTCTACATCAACTCATGCTCCATGTCATGGAAAGGTAACCATATATGTCAATATTATTGATTTACGTTATTCTAGTTGTGTTATACTATCTAAATTTTAGTTGTTATATGCAAAAGTTATAAGTAGTGAAAACACCTAGAATGTAGGCAAGTGGCAGAAATTGTTTAAGATGTGTGTACAAGGTCTGATTCTGATTGTGTGAAACTTTGGTTGTGTTGTTTGGCTGGAATATTGTTTAAGATGTGTATGCAGGGTCTGATTTTGATTGTGTTGCAAAATTTCCTGTATAAATTCTATTTTTGCAAATTGTATTGTTTGTACAAATTTTCTTATGCAACCCTTTAATGGTGTATAAATTCTGAAGATTTTTCTGTATAAATTTATTCTAACTCAACCTTACAAATCAACTTGTGCTTCCTGTATAAATTTGATAGAAAAACAATTATGATGGATTTTGTCTTATTTTCTTATGCAGCAAGGTATCAATGAAGATATTGAAAAGGAAGATATAAATGATGTTATTCAAGAGGACGACGTAGATGATGAATTTCAAGAGGACGTCAAAGGTGACGAAATTCAAGAGGATGACATAGATGTAAATGGTGAATTTCAAGAAGAAGATATTGGTGGTGAATTTCAAGAGGACGATATAGATGGTGAATTTCAAGAGGACGACGTAGATGAAGAATTTATGGAGGATGACATATCAGATAAATTTCAAGAGGATGGTATGGATGATGAATTTCAAGAAGACAAACTTGAATGAGTTGGATGATGTATGTTTTTTTTTGCTTGTAGTTGAAAGCATTAAACTTGAACTATATTTTTTGTTATTTTACTAGAGTCATATTTCAAAGTATTAAACTAAGTATTATAAATAATGTTACTTTAGGAACTTTGTTTACTGGCTACTATCTTGAATTAATGTTTGAACTTAATTTTATTATAATATAACTTTTGTGGATGTAGGGTTATATTTGATCTTGTTTAAGTTATAATCGACATTTTTTAGAAAATAATTGCAAAATCGTATATTTTATGGGGACATTCTAAAAACAATCCTTCTAATTTCTCAAATTATTTTAGAAACATATCTTTATTTACTAGTGATAAAGAATATTTTCCCTTTATTACCAATGAAATAATGGCACCTAGTTAATCGTATCTTTATTTCCTTTGACATGGACCTAGTAAAAGAAAAATCTTATGGAATTGACATAACATAAATGACATAAATTACATGTTGGATATAATCATTGTTTCATTTCTCTGCTTGACTTTTCATTGATTAATAACAATGTTATCTTAGATGCTCACAAACAAAATCTTCGCCACAAGAAAATATGGTCCCTTGTCTCCCTTATTTCACTGCTATAGACCCCTCCATCATGCATGCATGCATGAACCAGAAAAGGTTAATTACTAAATAGTTTGAAGAATCAGAATGAATGATCCCAAAATCAAATCTTTAGAGATCTCTTGATATAATTGCCTAATTTTTGACTTTCGTCATACCAATACCAATGTAGATGTACTATAATCTATAAAATATCTTATGTGAAAGTGATGAGGTAGTTTAAACAAAACAAAAAATCCATAGATTCAAATGTTTAATTGCTGGGAATCTTCGTGACCGTGATGATTCATGCAATATCACAAGATATATGTATATGTAATATTAATTTATTTATTTTTAATATATAATTACTACTCTTGACATGAAACTTCGTGGCATTTTACTGTTAGATAATTACCGTAAGCTAAATAGATGAATGTTAGAATGGTGCATTTGAACACTTTTCTAATTGTATTTTAAGTATTTTATAATTGTCTTAGAGTCAATATGTAGTATTATTCATAATAATTCAACTTAGTTCAAGTTTGCATAAATATATAAAATTCGAAAGTAGGGGAGAGAAATATGAAATTTTAATACAGAAAAAGAGAGTTCAATTATATATGATTTTTTGAAATCGAAATAGTCTATTTATAGATTTTACAAGGTTGTGACTTTTGATGAAGCACACCATTTTACCATTTATTGCAACATTTCACACTAAGTGTTACAACTTTCTGAATTTAAAAAATAAGCCGCCACCAAAATCTAAGTGCTCAAGTGTTGTCTACAAACCAACATCAATGCCTCTATGCCAACGATTCTCGTCCTAGTAGGAGAGCCAGACACAGACACCGACAAAGGAAAGTGTGTGTGAAGGTGACAAGTGACATAAGACTTGGAACCACCACACTTATTCATGTGAACTTTCTCTTAAAGATTTAATAAATGCAACTATATATAAGAAACATTAAAGTGAGTTAAACTTTCAATGTGGTATTATTTCTTATACATTGAATGCTCATTTACTCACTTGCAAGGTATCTTGTTATTATTAGAACACATCAATTGTTATGAATTTAATTAATCTATTAATTACAACGATCCCCCATTTGTTCAAATAATATAAGATCAATTGCATAAAAGGTAACAAAGAATGTTAATACAATTAAGTATCTTTTGATTTGAACTTAACTTTAGTAAATAAAACACAAAATCTAATCAAAATTTAGGTGACAAAGTTTTGAACTTGTTATTCATTGTTATTATACCGGTGTTACCTCGCTTGATATTATTTATGACCATGTGCGTTTCTTGACTCGTGAATTTACCGTGAAAGAAAATTAAACTCTCTCACTTTTAGACGAAATCATCTTGAAATTCAAATTGGTTAAGCTCATATTGTATCTATTTTACTTGAGATACATATTCTCCACATTGATCCTCCTTAAGCGATTGAAAAACTAAACCCTCCAAATACAATTGTCAACATTATTATATATTGTTGGACAAACAACATAATCAATAGTTTGTTATTACCCATTGAATCTTAGGTTAATATTTTCTTAATGTTAGATTAGGTTTCTAATGTTGTTGGAACATTTAGTCACGTACTTTCAATCCCATACCTTTCTATGTAGTCTTTACTAAATCTTTGTTCAATGGTTTAGTAAATGGATCAAATAAATTATATCTTAAACATATATATGTTAGTGAAATGATTTCATCCTTAATCAATTTTTTCACAAGGGAATGTCTAATACCTATGTGCCTAAAAATTCCATTATACTTTTCCCGCTATGTTCTATCTAAAGTGGTTTGACTATCAAAATGTAGTAACATATTTGAAACATCGCCTTTAGTAAATGTAACTTCCAACAGAAGGTCACTGAACAATTCAGCTTCTCGATCAGCAAACGCAAGAGACACAGTCATTGATTCCATAGTTGAGAGATTGATACACTTTTTTTTCTCTTCCAAAAAATTGCACCCTTAGCTAGTGTAAACATCCTCCCAGTTGTATATTTATGATATTTAACACTTGATATCAAACTCACATCAGTATATCCCTCTAGTATGGCAAGAAACTTACCATAATGGATGCCAAATTTTTTGGTTTTCAAAAGATATCCAAACATCCTTGTGATGGCCTTCAAATGCTCATCATTTGGATTTCTAGTAAATCTACTCATTTTACTAACTGCAAATGCTATATCAGGTCTACTACATTACATCAAATACATTAGACGACAAACTGCACATGTATATTCCAATTGAGCCAATACTCTTTCATCATTCTTTTGAAACCTGACACTAAGATCAAATGGAATGTTCACTTCTTTGAAAAAAAAGTGTTTGAACTTATCAAGCAGTTTCTCAATGTAGCGCATTTGACTAAGTTTATAACCCCAACTATTTAGCTCTACTTTGATCCCAAAAATAAGGTCAACTAGTCCAAGATCTTTCATATTGAATGTGAAAGTTAGAAACCTCTATGTTTTCGAAATTTCATTCATATATCTGTTAATGATCAACATGTCATCAACATAGAGAAAAAGGAATATCACAATATTCTCACGCACCTTTGTGTACAAACATTTGTCACCAAAATTAGGAGCAAATCATTTGAAAGTATAACAAAGTCACACTTCCACACCTTTTATTCATTACCAGGAAGAACATAACCTTCTAGTTTTTCTTTTTAAATCTCCTCGTCGGAATCTCCATTTAGGAATTTTATTTTGAAATTAACTTGATGAACTATAAGGTCATGCAATGAAGCTAATGCAAACAATACTCTAATTATTGTCATCCTTGCTACTAGTGTATGTGCCGAAATAATCAAGATCTTTTTTTTGTCTAATATCCTTGGTTACTAATCTTGCCTTGAGAAGTGTAGTGTATCATAACTATGATATTTACTTCTAAACATCTACTTGCATCCAATGGGTCTTGATCTGTTAGGTAAATCGACAAGCTCTCAAGTGTAGTTTGATATTATTGAATCCATTTCGTCTTGGATAGAATCCTTCCAAAAGGAGGAGTACCTTCAAGCTACTGCTCCCTTATAAGTTTGATGATATTCTTCCACTTGAAGAATAATAAGAATCTTACAAACAAAACTCTCACTATTTTTGTTCAACTGTATACAAATAAATAAGTCGATAATTGATTTCGTTCGGGCCTAGATCATTTGCCTTTTAGAATCTCTTGTTTGTCCTAACAAGTAAAATATTTCTTCCTACTCATGGGTAAATGGTGTTGTACGCACATTTTTTTACCATAATTTTTAAAAAATTGTTGTATAATTTCCGTTTTACTATATTTGGATCAATAATTTTTTTTTTCGTTTCATATGATTTTTACAATTGGAGAATAAAATTTGTTAAATTTTATTACTTTTGACTCACTACAACTTCCAAACTTTATTATAATTTTCATAGTTAGTTATCAAAACTTCAAGCAAATATCTTTAACAACCTAATAAGGTATGTGTCTAGAATCACATATATTAAGTTGTTAGTTTTGGTACATAAACATAATACAATCACATAAAAGTTATAGAAATACATAATCCATACCCACATAACATAGAGATACTTTAAAAAATCTCATCATGCCATCTTCCTTGTACCTTTAGCTGTAGACTGCTCACATGAAATATTAAATAAAAGGTGTGATACAATTTATTTCAGTGGAGTTCTCCTATCTTAGGAGTCCTATCATCCATAGGTTATTACCTATAAGCTTCTCACTCTAAAGTGTCTCGCCTTAGCCATTTTATTCAAATAACATATAGTATAAAATATATGAAAATTGCATTGTTGATGTTGTGAATAGGATACCGTTAAACAAAGTATACACGGTTTCTTATCAAGAAACACACAAGGGTTAGAGTTAATAAAGAAAAAAGCAACAAGGAACAACAAGGATTGGTTATTAAACTGCTATTCTTTCCTTTCTCTTAGAACAAGATTACAAGTATACAAGAATAACAAAAATAACCTCTCTCCCTTGAAATTAGGATTTTATCTTCCTATTTTTCGTTATGCCAAGATTGAGAAACTAGCATCCTATTTATAATAAAATAGCACACTAACCTAATGGGCTTTTTAAACAATTACCCATTACAAGCCAACTTAGGATACAAGCTAACTTAAACAATTGGGCTTACAAGCAAGGCCCAATTCAACATGCTAACAAACCTAACAATGTTGACTAATGCATGTTAGAACAAACTTCGACTACAACACGCATTACTTGCGAACAGGCTTCGATAACACTAGAGTTCGATCCATCATCTCACAAATCTCCACCTTGGACCTAACTCTATAACATCAAGAAACTAGTTTTCTTCATGCAGCTTTATTAACTGCATACAGTGGAAAAACTTGCAACTGGGCAACGTCTTGGTGATCATATCAGCAGCATTATGATCTGTCGAAACTTTCAGCACTTGGACTTCTCCACGCTCGATTACCCCTCTAATGAAATGCAGCCTCACATCAATGTGCTTGGTTCGCTCATGATAGGCTGAATTCTTCGACAGGTGTATTGCACTTTGACTATCACATTTAACAGTGATAACTCGACCTTGAAGTTTTAGCTCCTTTGCAAAACCTTCAAGCCACAATTCTTCCTTCACAACTTCAGTTAGGGCAATATACTCCGCTTCAGTGGTTGATAGGGCAACAACCTTCTGAAGTGTTGCTTTCCAACTGATTGCTGTCCCAAACATAGTGAACACATATCCAGAGATAGATTTTCTGGAATCCATACAACCTGCATAATCAGAGTCGACATATCCATCGATTACTGCTTTACTATCTTCACCTAAGGCTCCACCATAAATTAGGACTCTATTTAGAGACCCATTTATGTACCTTAAAATCCACTTCAATGCTTGCCAGTGAGCCTTTCCAGGATTCGCCATGTACCTGCTTACAAGACTTACTGCATATGCTATGTCGGGTCTAGTATAGACCATAGCATACATCAAAGAACGTACTATGTTAGCATATGGAATGCTATTCATATAAGTTCTTTCAACATCAGTGTTGGGACACTGATTTATACTCAGCTTGAATTGAGGGTTTGTCAGAGTCACAACAGGCTTTGAATTCGACATACCAAACTTTTCGAGAACCTTCTGTAGATATGCCTCTTGAGATAAGCATAATTTCGAATGCTTTCTATCTCTCCGGATGTCAATCCCAAGAATCCTGGACGCAGCTCCCAGATCCTTCATTTCGAACTCTTTATTGAGTTCAGCCTTCACCCTCATTACCTCTTCGACATTGTTGCTTACTATTAGAATATCATCCACATAGAGCAACAAAATAACAAATGAATTACCCGGTCGAAATCTGAAGTAAACACAGTGGTCGAACTGGCTTCTGATGGAACTTATGTGTGCCATGAACTTGTCGAATCTCCTATTCCACTGTCGAGGAGATTGTTTCACTCCATATAAAGATCTATTCAGTTTGCACACATAATCTTCCTTCCCTCTTTCGACATACCCTTCAGGTTGCCTCATCAGGATTGTTTCATCTAGATTACCATATAAGAATGCAGTCTTCACATCCATCTGTTCTAGTTCAAGGTCGAACTGGGCCACCATGGCAAGCAACATTCGAATGGATCTGTGCTTCACAACAGGAGAGAACACATCATTAAAGTCGATACCTTCTTTCTGAGTGAATCCCCTAGCAACCAATCTTGCCTTGTATCTCTTCGACGTCACTCCTTCGATTCCTTCCTTAACTTTGAAAATCCATTTACAGCTGACTAACCTGGCTCCAGCAGGTTTCTTGATCAGTTCCCAGGTGTTGTTATCATGAAGAGATTTCATCTCATCATCCATGGCCTTCAGCCATTCAGTCTTCTTTCGACTCCTCATAACTTCCTTATAGCCTCTAGGTTCTTCATCTAGAACCTCACTAGCAGAGATTAAGGCATAAGCTATAAGATCTGCATACCCAAGTCTCTGAGGTGGCTTGATGACTCTCCTCGACCTGTCTCTTGCTAGGTGGTAGTTATTATCAATCTCCTCATCTTCGACAACATCTTCTGCGTCTTTTTCGACTTCATCTGGGGTAAGCAATTCAGCATCAACATGCTCCACCTCAACAGGAATCTCTCCCTGTTCCAGCTCTTCGTCAGCATAATCAGTTTTCTTGAAAGCCATCACTGCTTCATTGAAAACTACATCTCGACTGGTGATACACCTTCTGTGACCTGGCTCTAGGCACCATAGCCTATAAGCTTTGACTCCTTCAGGGTATCCTATGAACATGCACTTCAGAGCTCTAGGTTCGACCTTGTCTTGCCTAATATGAGCATAGGCCACACAGCCAAATACTCTCAGTCTGTCGAGACTAGGTGGCTGTCCCGACCAAAATTCTTCAGGTGTCTTCATTCCCAAGGCAGTCAAGGGACATCTATTTATCAGGTAAGCTGTTGCCGAAACAGCTTCTGCCCAAAACACCTTCTTCAATCCAGCACTAACCAACATGCATCTAACCCTTTCAAGGATTGTTCGATTGAATCTCTCAGCTAAGCCATTTTGTTGAGGAGTACCTGCTACAGTCTTATGCCTTGCAATCCCAGACCCAACACAGTAACTGTCGAAAGCTTCGTTGCAGAATTCAAGGCCATTGTCGGTTCTCAACCTCTTAACCTTTCTGCCAGTCTGAGTTTCGACTAGAATCTTCCAACTTTTGAAATTCTCAAAAGTTTCATCCTTCGTCTTCTGAATGAATACCCATAGTTTTCTGGAATAGTCATCAACGATGGATAGAAAATACCTTGCACCTGAGTGTGAAGGATTCCTTGCAGGCCCCCAAAGATCAGCATGAATGTAATCCAGGGATCCATGTGTTCTTTGCTTGCCTTTGTTAAACTTTGCCCTACAGGATTTACCAAATACACAAGATTCACAAAATTCCAACTTTTCGACTTTGTCACCTCCTAGCAGGTTCTGCTTCCCCAATTCGACCAGGCCTCTTTTGCTGACATGGCCCAATCTCATGTGCCATAATTCTTTCTTCGACATAGATTTCATGGATGCAACATTTGTCGAACCACTTACAACCTCAGCCTCAAGGGTATACAAGCCTTGTTTCTTCACGCCTCTCAAGACTTCCTTCGACCACTTCATGACTCTTAGGATACTTTTCTCTCCTTGAAAAACATATCCTTTTCTGTCGAATTCATCAAGAGAAATCAAATTTCTCTTCAAGTCAGGTACGTACCTGACTTCAGTCAATAACCTTATTGACTCATCATGAAGCCTGAATCTCACAGATCCAATACCTGCAATTTTGCAAGATTTGTTGTTTCCTAACAGCACAGATCCACCATCTTGATCACATAGCTCCTCGAACAATTCTCTGTTTGGAGTCATGTGCCAAGTGCAACCTGAATCCATAATCCACTCTTTCCTCGAGTCGCCACTTGAAACCACAAGAACATCAGATGAGTCGAAGTCATCTTGAATAATGGCTGCATTGCCATTACCTCCATGATCTTTCAGGCGTTCAGGGCACAACTTTCTTATGTGACCCTCCTTCTTACAGTGGTAACATCGAATACTAGATGTTTCGCCACTATAAGACTTCTGTTGACTTTTACCTTTTTTCTTGTCGAACTTACCATCCTTTCGCAAGAATTTTCCCTTAACGGCCAAACCTTCGCCCACCGTCGAAGGTTTATGCTCCTTTCATTCGTTCAAGTCCTTAGAATACAAGGCTGATTGAACTTCTTCAAAGGTCAGGGACTCCCTTCCATACAAGAGAGTTTCTTTGAAGTGAGCATGTGTTCTGGGCAAAGCACACAGCAGCAATAGTGCTTGATCTTCATCATCGATCTTCACATCAATATTTTCAAGATCAAGAATCAGCTTGTTGAACATATCCAACTGCTCAGCCAACACTTTGTCTTCACTCATCTTGAATGAATATAAAGCTTGCTTCAGGTATAGTCGATTCACCAGAGATTTGGTCATGTACAAACTTTCAAGTTTCACCCATAATCCCGATGCTGTAGTCTCCTTTGATACCTGTCGAAGAACCTTATCACCAAGGCTCAATAATATTGCGCTGTGGGCTTTCTCGATCATGCCCGTCTTTTCTTTTGCCGTTAACGCAGCGTCCATGGCTGCCTCACCCTTCAACGCTTCCAAACAACCCTGCTGAACCAATAGGGCTTTCATCTTCAAGCGCCACAGACCAAAGTCGTTCACTCCGGTGAACTTTTCAATCTCATACTTTGTTGAAGGCATCTTCTCCACGCTCACCGCACCAATTTGTTGTGAATAGGATACCGTTAAACAAAGTATACACGATTTCTTATCAAGAAACACACAAGGGTTAGGGTTAATAAAGACAAAAGCAACAAGGAACAACAAGGATTGGTTATTAAACTGCTATTTTTTCCTTTCTCTTAGAACAAGATTACAAGTATACAAGAATAACAAAAATAACCTCTCTCCCTTGAAATTAGGATTTTATCTTCCTATTTTTCCTTATGCCAAGATTGAGAAACTAGCATCCTATTTATAATAAAATAGCACACTAACCTAATGGGCTTTTTAAACAATTACCCATTACAAGCCAACTTAGGGTACAAGCTAATTTAAACAATTGGACTTACAAGCAAGGCCCAATTCAACATGCTAACAAACCTAACAATGCTGACTAATGCATGTTAGAACAAAATTCGACTAAAACACACATTACTTGCGAACAGGCTTCGATAATACTAGAGTTCGATCCAACATCTCACAGTTGAAACGCTCAGATCCTGACCATTTGAATCATAAACGCACTAACCTCAAGGATTGGTATTCTGGATTTACCTACCTACTTATTTAGAGATATGCTACCCTCAAAGTATGGACTTAGGGATTTACCTACCTTTCTACTTTTAGGGTGCACTCACTCATGGGCTTAACAATTAGTACCAGACATTATGTACATTTATGATATCCAATCATGGCATATCGCATCATTACTAATTCGTACTTGGAAACATATCAATTAGTAGTAGTCAATCATGGCATAACGCCTCATTTTTGAATCATAGTGAGGGGCACCACATATTGATTGGTAATATCTGACCATTACATATCTCCTTATTCAGATTAGTATTATGTGATACGCATCGATTGAGAAATATTAAATCATGGCATATCGCGTAATTACTGATTAGTGAGAGGCACCTCATCGATTAGTAAAATCCCAATAATGGCATATCGTGTCATTTTAAATCACGAGAGGCTCCATGTATCGATTGGAAATACACAACCATACTGCAGAACCCTATTAGAGGGCCAAAACCACACAAAAATCATGTTCTCGCTCAAAAACGATGTTGGAACAACCAAGGTGACAATCTGGCCGTCACAGCCATGACGACTGTCACCTGATGACGTCCGGCCGGGGTCACTTGTCAACAGGGATATATGACTATTCATCCAACGCAGATGGTCATCATAGAGAAGCACACTCGTCATTGGGTTCTATAGCGATGACAATCAGCTAGTCATCAGCGATAACAACCGTCTCGCGTCTAGGCCTGCATTTTCTACAAACAAAATAGCAGAACCAGTCTCCAAAACTCATTTATTTATATCCTAATACATCTCTTAAGAACATAAACACATATAACAAACACAACATCATTTTAGGTTGCAAAATAAGCATGGATTCAAGAACTTAAAACATGCAATTTTATAAAAGAATCAAGCACACTCATAAAATCCCCAAAATTTCCCGAAATTGTTTCAATCCTAAAAATAAAACTTTTGAACCCAAGCTATCTAAGAACCCCACCTGAAATTAAACCTGGAAATTTGAATTTAGAGGTGACGAGGTTGATTGATGATAAAAGCTTCAAACTTGAGCATGCAAGCCTTACTGACTTCTTTCTTCCCCTTTTCAAAGTTTATTCTTTCTCTCCTTCTATTTTCTTCTTTTATTGTTTACTAAAGGTATTTTTGGTTGGAGATAGATGGAGGGGAGGGGACATTTATAAATATTTGTATTTGGTTCATTTTTTATAAGAGGAGGGGAGCAAAATGTCTCATAGGCTCATGTTTTGCTCCTCCTCAAATTGGGGGAATTTGGAGGGAAGGAAAGATTCTTTATTTATAATTTTATTATATTCCCTAATTTAACCTTAATTATTTTTTTAATTCCATGATTGTCCTTATTGAATAATTAAATATTAGGTTTTTTTTCTATGTTGTTTCACGTTTCATTTGCTTGTGTGGCTGCTATTTATTTTACTGAATTCTCTCTCTCTCTCTCTCTCTCTCTCTCTCTCTCTCTCTCTCTCTCTCTCTCTCTCTCTCTCTCTCTCTCTCTCTCTCTCGTAGTTGAAGCTTGCATCTTTGGCTTCCTTTGTTGCTCTTGCAGGTTCATTTTCTTCAAATTCATTCTCTATAATTTTTTATTATGTTAATTATCATTCTACTGTTTTCGTAATCATTATAATCATTCAATTATTTCATATGAACTATGATAGGGTTGTTTCATTGCTTTAATGTTAATTTTACAATTCATCATTTTCATGGCTTATTTCATATGAATTATGGGAGCTCTTTAACACAATATAATTTCTTCCTTTTACTCTATTCCCTCTTTTAATAAATTAAATTAATCAAAAGAAAGGGACCTGCCATTATAGTTCCATGTGTCTACCTTAAATCCTATTGTAGCATATTAATCCTCTAACAAATAACATCACCATGGATATTTGTCTAACATGATAGTATTTGATATTATGAAATTTAAATAGTTAAATTTGTAATGTAGTCTCCTTGCATGACGAGAGGTGTAGAATTCTATCTATAGAAGCTAATAATAGTGACACATAAGAAAAAACAGTTTTTCATGCACAATAATTTTCTTTACGATAAAAATGAAAGAATTTGAAATGTATGTTATTTTTAATAAACTCCATACAATTTAGTTAAAAATTTCTTAATTTCCAAAGAATAGTGATGGATGATTTAAAAATCAAATTTACTAAATTATTTTTTAAAGAAAATAATATATATATATATATATATATATATATATATATATATATATATATATATATATATATATATATATATATATATATATATATATATATATAATAAAGAGTAAAAAGTCTAAAGTATATTGAGTATCAATTCTGCATAATATTATTATTTTTATTTATAATTAAACAGTCAAGAATTAAATTTATTTATTTCTTATATTTAGTTGAAACTTATTTAATTTTTGTATTTAATTGGAACTGTTGAATAAGAATGTCAATTTTTAGCAAATGAGATTTTTTTTTTAATCAATTAGCTCTTAAAACTTTTAGATATATGAAATTTTATGTCCTTGAAATTTTAGTTCTAACATTATTTTTATCTATTTTAGTTTTAAAATTAACTCTAACATTATTTTATTTATTTTTAATTATAAAAATTAATTTTTTGGATTAGATGGATCATCAAGACCAAAAAATTGTTATCAACAAATGGTTTGATTTACGTCGAAGAGCTATAGTTCAACTACTGTGTGCTATTGTTTACTGTTATGTCTGAATGTTTCATAAGAGAAAATTGTGTTATAGTTTGAGCTCTGTGAGAGAAAGGGTTCGCGAAGAAATAATGTATCGAATTAGTAACAGTTAAAAACAAAGATACAAACAACGATATTACTGAACTCCAAGAATCAATTGTCTTGGTTGCAAATGCACTAACAGAAGGAAATGCTGCAATACGAGAAGGAAATGAAATAATGAGAGAACGTCAAAAATATGAGTTGCCTTTAATTTCAGGGGAAGAAACATAGAATTTAATAAAAGAGTGTGGATGTGATGCAAAGTCATTGCCTCAAATATATAGCACTGTCATGAAAGACGTTGACAAACTTAGAATGATTCTCCAGTGTCCACTTGAAGCACGCAAAACAGTGATAATGCAAATGGTATTCGGCTCATCGGATTGATCATCGTATAATAGCCTTATGAATTTTATGAATATTTTGTTTATAATTTAATATGTTCTGAATATTTTGTTTACATTTTAATATGTTTTTGAATATTTTATTTTAATTTGTGTTGTTTATGAATAAACAAGTTTTTATTTGGTGAAATTTACTCAAAACTATTTTTATCTAGTATTGTTTTTAGTGTTACTAAACACAAGTGATAATATTCGTAAGGATAAAAATGTAATTTGGTTTTAAAATCCCTCCCCTCCCCTTGTGAACCAAACATATATGTAGTTAAAAATCTCTGCCCTCTCCTCCTCTCCCTTTCTTTGAACCAAACATACATTTAGTTAAAATACATCCCCTCCGCTTCCCTCCCTTCCCCTCCCCTCTATTAAATTCCCTCCTCTCCCCCTCCCCTCGTTGAACCAAACGGACCCTAAAGGAGAAAAGAGTAGAAGAAAGAGAGTTAGAAATAAATTTTCTATGTGAAAATTACTAATTTGCCCCTATTTTGGCTCAATAATTCCAATTAGGCCCTTAACACTAAACTCCACTTAATTTCTAATATTTACCATTATTCTTAGACTTTAGGATATTAGAAACTTCAACTTAAATGGGGTGTCACATCCCCCCTTAATTTGAAATTCATCATTGAATTGAGAAACATACTTGAAGGGATGAGGATAGTTCTTCCGCATATCAGACTCTAGCTACTAAGTAGCTTTGCCCAGATGTGAATCCTCACACATCACCTTCACTAGCGGTGTCTCCTTCTTCTAAAAATCCTTAATTAGGTAGTCCATAATGTGGCTAGGCCGAGTCTGAAAGATAATATTTGCGGCAACTTCAAGCATTTATAGAAGAATAGGCCGAAAAGGATCCGCTACAAACTTTCTAAGCTGGGATACATGGAACACATCATGAAGTCCGAATAGAGAAGGTGGTAAAGCTAACTTGTATTCAACCTTCCGTACTCGACTTATAGTTTGATAAGGACCAATGTATATCGGGTTTAACTTCTTGGTCTTGAAGGGTCCCTTAGTCCAAGCTTATGAGTAACCTTTAGAAACACATAACCTCATTCATAGAACTCTAATGGTATCCTCCTCTGATCGGCGTAACTCATTTGTTGATTTTGAGCCTTTTTCATCTTCTCCCGAATGTATCTTATATTATATGTGGTTTCTTGGATTATCTCTGGTCCAAAAATTCCACGATCTCCAATTTCTTCCAAACACAACAGTGTCATACACTTCTTTCCATACAATGTCTCATACGATGCCATCCCAATACTAGAGTGATAACTATTATTATAATACAATTCAATCAGTGGTAAGTGATCCTTCTAACTACCTCCACTTCCCAAAGTACAATCTCGCAGTGTATCTTCAATGGTTTGGACAGTCGTTTCCGTTTGACCATCATATTGAGGATGGTTTGAAATTCTAAGATTCAACAGGGTCCCTATTCATGGTGAAAAGATCTCTAAATCCTTGACGTGAACTTCAGATCTCGGTCAAATATAATGCTGGTAGGTGCATCATGCAACTGAACTATCTCTGCAATAAAAAGTCTCGCTAAGTGGATCACCTTGTGTATTATTTTAATGGGTAGAAAGTGAGCTAATTTGGTTAGTCTATGCATAATCACCCATATCAAGTCACGCCCGCCAAGTGTGCACAACAAACCCACTATAAAATCTATAAATATACTCTCCCATTTCCATTCGTGTATATTTAGAGGCCGCAACATACCTTTAAGTCACTAGAGGTTAATCTTCACCTGCTAACATGTCATACATCTAGCCACATACTCTGCAATATCTCTTTTCATTTCGGCCCACTAGAAGTTCTTCTTTAAGTCTCGGTACATCTTCGAAAAACCAGGGTGAATGTTGAAATTACTTTTATGGGCTTCTTCCAAAATCACCCTTTTCATTTTCGAATCCGCCAGTACACACATCCTTTGGTTGAACAAAATAACCACATCCATGGATTGGGTGAAACCTAGATAGTTATCCCTTATTTGTAACCATGCATCAACCATCTGAGCTTGCCTTATTCTCTCCCTAAAGTCACACTTGACATTTAAATTACTAAGTAACACTCTTGCTGATGTCCAAGTGTAATGAAGGTCAAGGTTCCTGAACCACTCTAGCAAATCATGCTCTACATAATCAATTCCTTTGCATGCATCTCTTTCATACAAATAGAGTCTTCCAACTTATTAGCCTTAACAAGGTGATATTTTAAATCAAAATCATAATCTTTCAAGAACTCCATCCACCCGCATTGTTGTATATTCAACTCATTCTGGTCAAACAAGTACTTCAAGCTCTTATGATTGCTAAAAATCTCAAAGTGAATGCCATAAAGGTAAGGTTACAACATCTTGCGTGTAAAGAAGATCGCCTCTAACTCAAGATCATGTGTTGGATAGTTCTCTTCATAAGTCTTCAACTGCGAGATGCATAAGCTACTACTTGACCATTTTGCATAAACACACAACCTAAACCCTCCTTGGATGCATCACATAAAACTTCATACTTCAGAGTCGAATCTGGAACGATCAAAACTAGTGTGGTGGTTAACTTCTTTTTCAACTTTTGAAAACTCTTCTCACACACTGCACTCCAACTAAATGGAACGTCTTTTCAGGAAAGTCTGGTCAAAGGTAAAGCCAATTCAGAAAAAACCCATAATAAATCTCTGGTGGTAACCTGTTAAACCCAAGAAGCTTATGGCTTTTTACACATTCTTAACCCTTTTCCAATTCATCACTGCTTCGACCTTTGAAGGGTCTACGGTCAAACCCGCTGGAGATATGACATGTCTAAGGAACTTAACATTAGACATCCAGAACTCACACTTTCTAAGCTTTGCAAATAAATTCTTTTCATGCTAAATGGAAAGTATTATCCTCAGGTGCTCTCAGTGCTCTTGGATTGTAATACAAGATTCATGTAATCCAAGAATATAATTTAAGCATTAGTAACCTAAAAAGGCATCCCAAGAAATGTTGAATGTCCATATCAAGTTAAGAATGCAGTTTTAGAGTGTTTGAACTCTTTGCTTGAATTTGATGGTACCCCGACCTTAGATCAATATCCAAGAACATACATGATACTTTCAATTGATCTAAGAGGTCATCAATTTATGTACAAGGGTACTTGTTCTTAATGGTCACTTTGTTCAATTGGCGGCAATCAATACACAATCACATACCACTATCCTTCTTCTTTACTAATAGAACATGAGCACCCCAAGGAGACACACTAGGAAGAATATAATTATTCTCCAACAACTCTTCTAACTACATCTTTGATGCTCAAAATTTTACTGGAGACATCCGATAAGGTACAATGTGTAAGTTTTGTGGTTTTTGGATTGGCAAAATTTTGGTAAAGCATGATTTTGTGACATGTACCAGGACATGTTATACCAGAAAGTTATGGCATGGCTATTTTGGTATTTTAAGTGTGAGTTTTGAGTGTGTTTTAATTCACACGTCATTGTTATCCAAGGGAGGATATTTTGGGAACTTTTGTTATGACAAATTTGATTGTGTTTCTTAAAAAGGATCGTTGATCTTTTTTAGGAAACTTTATGTTATTGTTTCCATTATTGTGTAGGATATTATGTAGTTGATTTAAAGTTGATTCCTAGTGATTTGCGTTTTATTTTGAGAGCCCAAGCCCATCCAGTTGTGATGTTTATTTAAAGGGATTTTCTAAACCTAAAGAACACGGGGATTTTTTTGAAGATTTAGGATTGGTCGTGTCTTTGTGGTTCTTTAGGGTTTAGTGTGTTTTCTTTGTATGTCACTCTTGTATCAATTTTGATGCATTGAGTTGACTGATTGTTAATTGTTCACTCATAAGCTTTTAAGCAAGAGTTTATTGTTCTTAGTTAAAGCTTTTAAGCAAAACTAAGTATTGTAATTGGAAGTGTTGGTACTTCTATTTTGGGTTGTTGTTAAATTGTCACTGGTTTGTTACTGATAGGAAGTGAAAAGGGATCTCATATCTATAGAGGGTACCTAGGTAGAAGTTGCACAAAGTAGTGATTTGGTGATAAGTTGTAAATATAGGAGTTTAGCTTTGAACTAATACGATCATAGTGAATTTCCTTCCTGACTTCGTAGCCCTCAAATGTAGGTGACGTTGCACCAAACTGGGTTAAGAACTACTGGTGTTATTTATCTTTCTTTCATTTATTTTCTGCATATTTGTGAGTGTTCAAGCTGTCTTGATCCCAGTGTTGTGACATTTGTCTCGACATCTGGTATATGCATGCCATAATTTCACAATGGACACAAGTGTTGTTCCCAGGACTATGCCAGTAGAGAACTCCACTTTCTTTTCAGGAGGTAAGGAAGTTACGTCCTCCGGAAAGACATCTAAAAACTCGCACACCACCAGGATTTGAAAGAGTATTCTTCCCTTATTTTGAGTCCATGGTGAGAAAAAAATGAAAGGATTTATCATCAAAATAGAGGAAGTGGTTCATATTTATTATACCTTCCAATAATTTCGAGATCACTTCCTCTAGATTTGCAACTTGATTAGGAATGTAGACTGCCTTGTTCTTACAACCGATATACACCAAATTAGTAAAGAGCCAATCCATTCCCGAAACCACGTCTATCTTCTTGATGGGTAGAAAAATTAGTTCAATTAAGAAAGTGTGGTTATTCACCCTAATAGGAAAACTCTCAAATATCCAGGTAGTCTCTACAGTGTCATCATGGGCGGTGGTGACAATCATAGGAGATGGTAACACTACTTCTAACCCAATTTGTTTGACACAGTTGGTAAAAATAAAGGAATTTGTAGCCCTGCAACAAAAGATAACAAATAATGGTTGTCCATGCATGTAACACATGCCAGCTATTAAAACATTGCTTCCTTTCTCCCTCTTTTCATCCGAAGTATAAACCATGCCTCCTGAACCTGTTGCTTAGGTGGACTTCTTACTAGGACACTCTTTGGCCAAGTGACATGACTCCTGACCTGCATAGCATCTCTTAGATCCATATTAGAAATCCCCATCATGACACTTTTTCATTTCTGAAATTGAGGTGGTTACACTGGATTCATTCCCTGAATCTATTTACCCTTAGATGGTGATCCCCTTGGCTTTAGACGCTGACTTGCTTTTTCCATGACCACCCCGACTTACCCGGCTTTCTCCTTTTCTGGCTGGGTCTTCTTCAAACTTTGCTCGGCGATGTTGTTGTTTTTGGATTTAAAAAATTGAGTTTGGCACAAGAAAATTATCGGGACGAGTCGCGTACTAGGTCGCTTTCTTTAAGACGTTTCGCCGTACTGCCAAATTATGCAAAGCAGTCGATTTACGACGACGCCTCCAGGATTAAACAACCCGTTCTTAAAACTTACGATTATCAGTTGCACACTGATAAATCGCTCTAGAAATACACCTTTCTAAATTAGTATCTGGCGCAAATAACCAGTCAAGAAAAGAAAAAATTGTAAGATGAAGAGAATAAAGGGAGAGAAGAAGGAAATCAAAATTCGTGTGAATTTGTGAAATCCGATGTGCTCACTACTGAATTTCTACCCTGTATTTATAGGCAGCTAGTAAGGCTTAATTTCCATTCCCTTCAATGTGGGACTAAATTGAATCTTAATTTTCATTCCCTTCAATGTGAGACTAAAATGAATCTTAATTTCCATTCCCTTCAATGTGGGACTAAAATGAATCTTAATTTTCTTTCCCTTCAATGTGGGACTAAAAATGAATCTTTTCAAATTCACTTCTATATTAGTTCTTACTTGTATTCATTTATTGCTCATTAATTTTCAACAAATGTTTTCAATTCCCACTCTAATCAATTAAAGTTCCAACATTCCCCCACTTGAATTTAAAAGAAATTTTTGAAGTACGTCAGACGTTTCTAAGGTTGAGCATAAGCAAAGGTGTCTACGACTTGAAGCTTAGCGTAGCGAGTAGGATTCTGATTTAACAAGAGTGACACCATTGTCTTGAACTCTATCTCGGACATCAGACCCGCACACAACCTTTCCGTAAGGTGTATTCTTGTAGCCCGTGCTTTAGTGGCCCTGCACGTGTATCCCGGTTTAGTGAATGCTCTAGGAATTCTGCCTCGAAATTCCATAGGAACCGGCCTTAGTTCCACAGTCACATAGGTGAATCTATCAAGAGTACTCCTGTAGCCTAGGTACTCCCTCATACAGAGTATAGATCTCATTAAGAGTTTCTATTATCTCATCCTCTCATTACTTCAGGATTCATGCTTTACTTGCATGATCATTTTCATATTGCTCATAACTTGTTATTACCCATTAAACCTAAGTCTTGGGATCTCCAGTCATTTAGGTCGGGTTACCATCATGAGTAACAAATTACTTTATAGGCATTAGTCCCATCTTTTTGGAAGTATTATGGACTTTCTCTCTAGCTAATCCTTTCGTCAAAGGATCTGCTAAGCTCTCATCAGTGCGTACATGATCCACTCTCACAGCTCCTTTAGAGATACAGTCTCTAACAGTGCTATGTTTTCTTCTAATTTGACGTATTTTACCATTATAATAACAGTTCTCAACTTTTGCAATAGCTGCGGTACTATCGCAGTGGATCAACACAACTGGTATAGGTTTTTCCCATAAAGGAATCTCAGCTAGTAAGCATCTTAACCAACTTGCTTCTTCACTAGCTGTAGCTAATGCTATCATCTCAGACTCCATTGTGGACTGTGCCAGAATGGTCTGTTTCTTTGATTTCTAAGATATAGCTCCTCCGGCTATACTAAATATATAACCACTAGTAGCTTTGGAATCATCCGATAAGGTGTTCAAATCTGCATCACTATATCCTTCTAGTACAGCAGGAAATTTCTGATAGTGTAGGCCGAGGTCCATAGTCCTTTTAAGGTACCTCATTACTCGCTCAATAGCTTGCCAATGTTCGTTACTCGGCCTACTTGTAAATCTGCACAACAATCCTACGACATATGCAATGTCGGGTCTAGTACAATCAGTGGCATACCTAAGACTGCCAATGATGCTCGCATATTCTGCTTGTTTGACACTTTCTCCAGTGTTCTTAAACAGTTTCACACTTGGATCATACGGAGTGCATGCATGTTTACAATCAAAGTATTTATATTTCTTTAAGATCTTCTCCACATAGTGAGATTGATCCAAAGAAATTCCTTGGTTGGATCTCGTGATCTTGATACCCAGGATCACGCTTGCTTCTCCGAGGTCTTTCATATCAAAGTTATTGCATAACAATGATTTCATATCATTAATGGCCTGAATGTTTGATCCAAATATAAGTAGATCGTCTACATATAGACATATGATAGTACAAATGCGATTCTCAGATTTGTAATAAACGCACTTGTCACTTTCATTCACTTTGTACCCATTAATTATCATTAGGTTATCAAACTTTTCATGCCATTGTTTAGGGGCTTGTTTTAGTCCATACAGAGACTTATCTAACTTACAGACCTTGCTTTCTTGTCCTTGGATTACAAACCCTTCTGGTTGTTCCATATAGATTTCTTCTTCTAAGTCACCGTTTAAAAACGCTGTTTTAACATCCATTTGGTGTACTATTAAGTTATAAATGGCTGCTATTGAAATGAGTACCCTAATGGATGTAATTCTAGTGACCGGAGAAAAGGTGTCGAAGAAATCTATGTTTTTTCTTTGTCTAAAACCCTTGGCTACAAGGCGAGCCTTGTATTTCTCAATCGTTCCATCAGGTTTTAGTTTCTTTTTCAAAACCCATTTACAACCAATTGGTTTGCAACCCGGGGGTAAGTCTACTAAGTGCCAGGTCTTGTTAGATTCTAGAGAATCTATCTCATCATTAATGGCTTCTTGCCATAAGTCTGCATCCATAGATGACAGTGCTTCTTGAAGATTTATTGGATCTTCTTCTACATTATAGGCCACATAATCGGGCCCATAGTCTTTAGCAACTCTTGCTCTTTTACTTCTTCGAAGTTCTGTTTCTACATTGTCGCTGCTTTCAGTGCTTTTTATCACAGGAATGTGACTCGATTGTGTGCCCCCACTATTTCTCGATTTGAAAGGAAATTTGTCTTCAAAGAATTCAACATCGTTTGATTCTATAATTACTCTGGCATTTAGGCCATAAAACCTGTATGCCTTACTGTTTGCTGCATACCCAATGAATACGCATTCATAGGCTCTACTAGCGAGTTTAACTCGTTTCGGATCCGGAATTCTGACATAAGCTAGACAGTCCCAAGTTCTTAAATAAGACAAATTTGGTTGTCTTTTCTTTAATATCTCATAAGGTGAGATCTTACTTTTTGACTTGGGAACTTTATTCAGGACATAGCAAACAGTCAATAAAATTTCCCCCCACCAGTGAGGTGCAGCACCAGAATTTAACATGATTGCAACTGCAAGTTCAGTAAGAGTCCTATTCTTTCTTTCTGCTTTACCATTCATTTCAGGAGAGTATGGAGCAGTCGTTTCATGTATAATACCATGTTCAGCATAAAAATCATTAAACAAACTAGAGTCATATTCGGTTCCCCTATCACTGTGAAGTCTCTTAATCTTCTTGTTAAATTGATTCTCAATTTCAGTTACATACACCTTAAACATGTCAAGCGCTTCACTTTTATTCTTAATTAGATATACATAAGTATAATCAGAGCAATCGTCAATAAAAGTGATAAAATAACGTTTATTATTTCTAGTTAAACTTCCATCTAATTCACATATATCAGAGTGTATAAGATCTAGGGGGTCAGATTCTTTTATAATTGATTTATGTGAAGTTTTTGTTATTTTAGCTTGACTGCAAAATTCACATTTATTGGAATCATTAACATTTAGTTTAGGGATTAGGCCTATGTGGCTTGCATTAGAAATGATTCGTTTATTAATGTGACAAAGTCTACCATGCCAAATATTAAAGTCACACAAAGAGTAAACAGAAGGAGAAATTTTATTCAAATTAACATTCAACTTAAACATGCCATCAATGGTGTACCCTTTTCCAACAAAAATACCATTCTTAGTGATGGTGTACAGATCTGCCCCTAAAGTTTGATTAAACCCAGCCTTATTCAAAAGAAAACCAGAAACAATATTCTTCCTAATTTCAGGAACATGCATGACATCCTTCAAGATCAAAGTCTTTCCTGAAGTGAACTTCAGCTCAACATCTCCAATTCCAGCAACATTAGTGGTGTGAGCATCTCCCAACAACACTTTCTTATTTTTAGCATTCATGTATGTCTTGAACATAGCACGATCATAGCAGACATGACGAGTGGCACCAGTGTCTATCCACCAACCATCACTTCCACCAACCATGTTGATTTCAGTGATCATGGCAATGAGTTGCTCATCAGTCAAGTTGACCTGAGCATTTGAGCCAGCTGCAGGTTTAGGCCTGCTCCTACATTTCTTTGCCATATGGCTCGGTTTCCCACAGTTGTAGCAAGAAAAAAACGGAGCATCATTTCTTTGAGGTGGTGGCTGTTGCTTAGCAAATGGAGCCGATGGGGCCCTAGAGGGATTCCCATTCTTAGTTCGGTTCATAGCATTGCGGTTCTGATTCTTTAAAGGTTTGCCCGTAGGCTTCAGAACCGCACCGAATTTCTTTTTGTTGTTAGACACAACTAAGACTTCTTCTTTCTAATCTTGTTTCCGAGCTTCCTCTTCAATTCGGAGGCGAGTTATCAGACTCTCGATTGAAAATTCTTTTGTTTTGTGACGAAGCACATTTTTGAAATCTTTCCAACCAGGGGGCAGTTTGTCAATAATTACAGCAATTTGAAATTGTTCATTGAGGGGCATACCTTCTGTAATGATCTCATGAGAAATCTTCTGAATTTCGTGGCTTTGAGCTTCCATCGACTTCTCATCCACCATCTTGTAGTTCAAGTAGCGGCTGACAGCAAATTTCTTCGCACCTACTTCTTCAGTATCATATTTTCTTTGCAGAGCCTCCCATACCTATTTAGCAGTTCTGTAGCTACTGTAGTAGTCGTACAGATCATCAGCAAGGTTATTCAGAATGTGATTTTTGCACAGATAATCATTCTCGTGCCATAAGGCGATTTCTTTTCGGAGCTGCAAATCATCTGTTGCAGCCTTAGCTTTTGCAGCATCTCATGCAGCCTTAGCTTTTGCAGCATCTGAGTCAGACATTTTGGAAGTCCCGTCTGAGTCTGCAAGTGAGTTACCATTAGGTAGTTCAGATGATGCAGAAGGGACAACCGGGATATCCTCAGTCAGAACGTGGGCAACCTTTTTCAGAGTTAAGAAAAACTTCATCTTAGCTTGCCAACGTTTGAAATTGGAACCCTCAAACCTGAAAGGTTTGTCAGAGACCGAAGCGGCCGCAGTAGAACTGATAATTTCCTTAGTTGCCATGGCATTTATTAAAACGTCTTAAAATTGTTGTTTTCGGATTTAAAAAATTGAGTTTGGCACAAGGAAATTATCGGGACGAGTCGCGTACTAGGTCGCTTTCTTTAAGACGTTTCGCCGTACTGCCAAATTATGCAAAGCAGTCGATTTACGACGACGCCTCCAGGATAAAACAGCCCGTTCTTAAAACTTACGATTATCAGTGTGCGATTTACGACGACACCTCCAGGATAAAACAGCCCGTTCTTAAAACTTACGATTATCAGTTGCACACTGATAAATCTCTCTAGAAATACACCTTTCTAAATTAGTATCTGACGCAAATAACCAATCAAGAAAAGAAAAAATTGTAAGATGAAGAGAATAAAGGGAGAGAAGAAGGAAATTAAAATTCGTGTGAATTTGTGAAATCCGATGTGCTCACTACTGAATTTCTACCCTGTATTTATAGGAAGCTAGTAAGGCTTAATTTCCATTCCCTTCAATGTGGGACTAAATTGAATCTTAATTTTCATTCCCTTCAATGTGAGACTAAAATGAATCTTAATTTCCATTCCCTTCAATGTGGGACTAAAATGAATCTTAATTTTCATTCCCTTCAATGTGGGACTAAAAATGAATCTTTTCAAATTCACTTCTATATTAGTTCTTACTTATATTCATTTATTGCTCATTAATTTTCAACAAATGTTTTCAATTCCCACTCTAATCAATTAAAGTTCCAACAGACGTTAAACTGCTCAAGTGGCTTTACATAAGTGTTATAGTGCTGCTGGCCTACACAGTACTATATCTCCCCTTGAATTCCAATCTTAAATTGGTTAATCTTCCAACATCCATCTAGAGCATAAAAATATTGAATTGAGCAGGCTTTCATGTCTTCAAACTTTGCTACAAACTCAGCTACAATCATAGTACCTTGGTGCATTAGCTAAAACTCTAGCTCCTTCTGAACTCTCATGTTATCCGTGAAATACTTGTCCAATACAACTGCCTTAAAGTGTTCTGAGGTCTTAGAAATCCCCAAAGTATTTATTCTACTAGAAGCACTCGTCCACCACCGGGTCGGCGGTCCTCACAACATCTGGGTAACACAAACCACTTTTTCTTCCTCTAAGCACAGGGTCACTTCAAAAACTTCTTTCAATGCTAGTGAGCCAATCAGGAGCTTCGAGAGAATCAAGAGCATAATCAAACTCTGGATGTTTCATCCGATAAAACACTCAAAAATCCATATATCCTTTATTCTTCTAGGAATGTAGTTGGCTACCCTGCATCTGCTGCATGATCTGCATCATATACTCTTGTTGATGCTGTATTTGTAGTTGATGTTGTGGTTGCATATGCATCAACTACAACCACTGGTCACCACTTTCTCTGAATTCAGGATCCTTGTTCACATTATTAGCACGAGCCACTCTCGGCCTTCCCCTCCTCCTTGGTTGCTCCGCCAAAAAATCATGTCATGGACATATATATCAAGTTGATATGGCTTAACACTAGGTAATATGACAAAATCTTTCGTAACAACAACACATACATGCACGAGAAAGATTTAATTATTGATGTTTCAAAGTTGTGTAGACAATAGGCTTCGATCTAGAGGGGGGTGAATAGATCACAAATTTACAACAAAAATGTTTGGCAAAAATTTGTTTTAAAAAAATTATGGCACACCGGAGAAAACCCAAATTGAATCGTCTAATCGAGCCTACTATCGAAAAGCTCAGATATGCATAATGAAAACCGATGGAATGATAATGAACACAAATTATTTAACAAAGATTAATTCACGGATTAATCAAATGCAAATTTATTCGTAAAACTTATTTCCAATGAACATAGAGCGATAAAAATAATCAAAGACAATTTATCAAACACTTTGTATGGTATCAATCATATTTGGAAATTCAATTTGTTTCGTTGATGTTAAAAGTCAATCACAATCAAAGTAATTATGATTATATCAACAACAAACTTTAAAAGATAGTTGAATATAATTTCCAATCGAATTAACTGAAACAACAATGACATCGATAATTTATAAGAATAAAAATTAAAGAAATAAAGAAATAAAGAGAGAGAGAGACACACACACACACACACACATATTTATTTAGACAGGTTCCCAATCGGCCTCGCTATGGGTACATCTGTACTCAATCCAAAATCGAATTGATATTACAATTAACCTTATCCTTGTAAAAATGTTTATACAAGAGGTGAAGAACTCTAACCCCACAGACCCTATGGTTTGTTGTTCATTCAACCACCTTTAAACCCTTGATCAAAACTTGACCAATTCACCAACAATATGGCTACAATCCACCGATTATCCTGAGCATGCACTTTTTGAACCCAATATTTCCGAACACAATTCACCATCTTACGCTACTCCCTTGCAAGGAAACCACCTTGCCCCAAGGCCTTCACCTGGTTGAATCCGTGTTGACGTGATCTTGTCCAAAACCTTCAAATCCCAATGATCTTGAACGAAAACCCCACCTTGGTTTTCTTATTTGAAACACACAAAGATCCCAATCCAATATTCTCTATTACACCAACCTAATTGGACGTTATCAACCATAATCTAGATCGTTACCTAATCGAAATATGATTATGTGTAGTTCAATTGTGTGTATGCATAGAAGAATGGTTGAAGATGATGGGAATGCTTTGTAATCTGATTTCTTCTAGGTAATTCACTAGTACCTTGCTAGAAAAAGGTGCATGTGCCAAAATATAGGTATGGGAAATAATGAACAAAAGGAATGCAAATTGTTGGAGCCAAAATAAAAATTTTAAAGTTTGAAAGTCGTATGTGTCGACCAATCAAAGAAATAGGTCGACCTATCAAGGTAATCACGCCGGTCTATGAAGGTCACAGGTCGAAATATGAAGATTATGTGTCGCCTACGTGCCGGTCTAAGTGAGGCGACCTATGGACAGAGGCTACAACCTTTAATATTGATCCATGGGAGCCGGCCTGGAATTCTATGTGTCGACCTATATTGATTCTAAAACTTGTATAGGTCGGCCTATTTATGCATGTGCCAACCTGAAATGACTTATCAACTAAAAAAATGTTTTTCAATACATATTAGATGTAAGCTCCTT